>JAWWML010000012.1:19462317-19520044 GCA_035047165.1 Ormyrus rosae | reverse complement strand
ACTATCTTTATCTGTACGAATTGGGCGCTTGAAATTGTGTGCACAAAAGTTCGATTTTGCGCGTTAATGGGTTAAGCCGCAGCCCTGCAGCCCTCGAAACTAAAAAGCAACTGCCCGCGCGTGTACAGGGTCAGATCCCGAGCGGCTGTTTCATGCGATACACGCGCCTCTTCTCCGGGGCGTATTCGCTGCAGCGCTACAACGGCAACAGCGGCGCCGGCGGTCACGAGGCACAGGGCAATCACTATCAGCGCAGGAGCGAGTATCACAACTCGGCCGCGGCTTATCACGAGGTCCATCCGGTACGCCGCACCCCCCTCCAGACACGAGCTTATCCGCTCGTCAACTGTAAGTGTACGTGCTGCCGTTTCTACTTTTTTCTCTTGCATTTGTTTTTTTTACTAACTATGGATACTTGACTCGGAGCATTGTTGCCGATGGAAATATGGCTTTTATTTGGGTCAGAAGAGCGGAGGGGTTTCTTTATGAATGGACGGACAATGGCCGGGGTTCTTGAGAATACTTTAGTTCGGGGAGGCTGAAAAAAGTTGGGAAGAAAGGGGGCATTGTCCGTGCCAAAATGTCAACAGGTGAAGTAAGAGGAGGGTTTTTACCAAGTTTTGGGTTTCAATCGTCTTTGACCTGAAAAAATTGATCGAGCGCTTTGAATTATTGGGCTCGACTTTTTCCAAGTTTTCAAATCTTAAGTTTGTTTACTGAAATTTTAGTACACAATATTAGTAGGTGACGTAATTAAGTAATTATTTACAAAGAAAATATAATTAACTGTAAATTTATTAATTAAAAATAATTTTCATTTAATACATTTCATATTTCCATCGATGACATTGCATACGCTTTTAAAAGAATATAAACAGTTTGAGTATAAAAAATGCTTTTTAATTAGTTTTTAAGTTATTTTTTGTTCTAAATGTAAACTAAAAAAAATGTAAAAAAAATTACCATGAGTATAAAATTTGACAAAAAAGGAAAGCATTTAATCGAAAAATCTGAAACGTTTTTCAAGCTTTGTTAGACGTTCGAATTAAATTTTCAACTGGTTTCATGAAGTTAATTGAATTGGTTTGCACAAAAGGCCAAAATTTACGATTTCGTTTTCGAATTGAACTTACCGCAAAGTGGTTTTAGCAACTTCCGCAGACAACCAAGTTTTCTCTTCATATATAAGGTCAGAAAATTTGCGGAAATTCGCAAATTTAACTTTCATTACTAAACCGTCAAAGTTTTTACTGCAAAAAATATACTTATACGTATATTATAAAAGACAGCATAATAAGAATCCATCCCACAATATAATTTTCAAAAAATATTTCAATGCGTCGTTTCCGAGAAACGAACATCAGCGACGTAAAAAGCCACGCCGTCAAGAAAAGCAGCTCAATAAGCATACATACAGCGACATGCCTGCATGGGAGATTTCGCGGCGACGGCAAACGCGAGATTTCATTTTTAATGCCGGGCGCGTTATTCCGCGCCGGCGAATGCAAGATTAAAATGCCCGTATCAAAGTCTCGAGAGTGAAAAACTCCCCCGCTAAAACGTCCCGACCGTACACCGAGAAAAAAGATTTAATTGAATTGATTACATAAAAAATGAAATTTCGCCGATAGCATATATTATTAAATTAAAGACAAATGCTATTGAATTAATAAAATATTTCTATAAATTAATTTCTTTACTATTGTTTCAATAGCATTTGTCTTTAATTTAATAATATATGCTATCGGCGAAATTTCATTTTTTATGTAATCAATTCAATTAAATTTTTTCCCAGTGTATATGTAGAGCGGGTTCGGCGGCCGGAGAGTAGGATACATTTTTCGGGCGCGAGGCAAGGAGCCGTGAGCGCGAAAGAAGCTGCGGGGCACGGATCCGCGAAATGCGGGACTAAAAGCCCCGCGGCGAGAAGCGCGGGGGGCGTAATAACGCCGAGGACAATGCAATATGCATCTGGTGTATTTTTCAACCTTGCTCTCTGCCCATGAGCCACTTCGCGTATAACGTACGTACGTGTGTCTCTTGCGCGCTTTTCGCCCCGAAACTTTTCCGCGAGATTGAGAAGAATGCCGGGGGATGGAATTATTAAGGCGGCGAGCACTGCGAAAATGACGAGGAATTTTTATGCCTTAGCGAGAGCTCGCGGACGGCTGAGGAGAAGATAAGATGCGAAACTGAAAAATATCGCCCGGGCTCCAAGTTTTTCTCGAGCATCGCTGATGCTGCTGCTTGAAGCGTGCTGGCTGCCCTTCCTTATTCATTCAAATTGAATAAACAAGGCGGAATTTTGCAAACCTGTCGTATTAAAAAGCTGCGAAACCTTAGTTGAAATTTACACGTCAACCCGACGTTAAAATGCAATGTGCGTATACAAAAGTGGACTCGACAAAGGCACGACACACCGACGAAATGCAGCGAATTTTTCTTACTAGCCGGAGAGCCGCAAAACGTCCATTCTCCGGAGCCGGAGCGAAAGAACGCGCGCGAGTCAGAAGCAGCTGAATAACGTAACGAGTGGATTGTTATACTTAGCCATCGACTGGAAGGAAGGGGAGAGAGAGAGAGAGAGAGAGAGTTTTCAAAGGCGAAAGAACGACAGTAAGAGAGTGGAAACAGTCGTTGAGCACCGCCGCGGGCGATTGTTCGCCGCCCCCCGAGAGAAACGTAAACTTAGCTCGGCGCTTTTTTTTGCGAGCTTCTTTTGAGGAAAGCTCGCGTGCGGCAGACAGTTTTTTGACTTGGATCTCTCGCTTATTTAAGGACAGTTTTCTCGTGCGAGCGCCGTAGGTGCACTTGTGGATAATGGCGTGTGCGCGACAATTGCTCTCGAGTAGATTTTTTAATTAAGCCCCGGAATGGAATTGTCTTCGCGAGGACTCTAATGATAACTTAATAAGACTTTTCGAAGAAAATATAATTGAGGTGATGTTTGCGGAGTTAAGAAAAATATTATGTTTTATAAGGTTTTTTGAAATTTTAATAAATTACAGTGTCAGAAGTTTAAAATTCCTTTTAAAATATTTTCTTTAAAGCGTCGCACAAACAAGAGATAAATACCCATTAACGCTCTAAATTATGCAACACACGCTGCTGAAAAGTTAACGAGTCGGGCAAAAAGTAAGCGAAACATCATGTGCTCAAAAATACGTTATCCAACGACTTTCCCTGCAAAATTAAAATTATCGACACCTTCTAAAAACAAATATTCACAAAACTCGCCGAAATGAAAAATTAAAATGGAAAGCTGAACTTTACCGTCGAAAAGCGTCGAACGTTCGAAATCATTTCAAAACCACTACCGCGGACAATTTCACTCCGCAAAAAAAAAGAGAGTCGGCCCGACTTACCGAGCAATGTTCGGATTGACGGTCGACGGAAGCAACACCGCCGCGTCCTGACTGTCCGGGGAAAAAGGGGAGCTAAAGGCCCTCAGCGAGGCGGCCCCGGCAAGAAGAAAAGCAAGCCGAAGGCCATGCCGAGACGCGCCCTTGATGAAAGAGCCGAGTTGAGCCGATGACCTGGAAATGGCGGGCGGGTACAGCAAGGTCTCGAAGAGCCGCCGGTACCTCTCCGGGGCCCCGCTGCCGCAGGTTCTAAAAGATGGCCTCCTCGCCCTGGTCTTCCTCATCGTGATCACCTTGCCTTTCATCAAGAGCATTCAACAGTTCGGGCTAAGGATCCTAAGGTTTCTGTCTCTAGTAAGCGGCTTTTTATTCTACTATTTTCATTCTAAGGACTTAAGAGCGATAATGGTTAAAGGAATGTTTTGAAAAATAACGTAAGTGTCGTTAAAAAGAAAAATACACTTTTATAGGAGGACATGGTTATCAAAGGTCAATACATTCTCAAAGAAAAAACGAACTCAGTTAGGAATTCGAGCATTAGGGAAAGCCTGTTTTATCCCAGGAACAAATTGCAAGAATTAGGCAGCGAAAACGGGCTGACGTCCATGGAATCGAAAAATCGAATGGACTTGGATCTACGAAGCGAATTGCAAAAAGCGTCCTCGGAAATGAGCATAAAATTGTCGGAAATCTCGCGAAGCCACAGAAACGATTTTCCGAGCTACTACGACATCGACCATCCGCCCAATATAGACGAGGCGAGAGCTTTTGACTATCGCGTCTACCGGCATAAGCTCATGGAGGAGGTGCTGATGAAGTACTTCGACGAGCAGCAGCCCCCCGGTGACGTGGTCATGAATTCCATACAGCTGAATGCCTCCGACGACGTCGTACGTAGCCCTCTTTCTCGCCTCGAAATTTAAAAGCAATCGGTCACTAATCCGTCCGCGACGCCAGGCGAAGGCGCAAAACCTCGACTTCTTCGATTTCGCGGACGACCTGTACGACCCGGTGGAGGTGAAGAGGCGCAAGGACTCGCAGGGTCTGCATCCGCTGGACCACTTCCTGGTGAAGGGCTACACGCGGCAGCCGACCGAGGAAAAGTGCATCGAGGCCAAAAACCCGCAGACCTGGTCCTTCCCCAGCGCCATCTCGGACAGTCTGATCAGTGTCAACGAGCTCGTGACACCTCCAAAGTCGCCTCTTCGGCATGAGCATCCTTCACGGTTCAATTTTAATTGAATATTTTCTAGCTACCCCGGCAAAGAATCAGCTCAGTTAATTAAATTAAATTTGAGTGGATCAGGAATTTTTAAGTTTCGTTTAAGTAACCATTATACATGCTAAGAGCCGAGTCTAGTTTCAAAAGCTAAATCGGGAAAGGATTTAATACGATAATCGGCGGAATTATGCAAATGCGTGCCGTTTATCTGTTCTGGTAATTAATGATAATGGTACGTCTTGCGATCTACAATTTATTTGAGAAATAATAATTTGTTATACCGATTCAAATTTTTCACAAAACATTTCGTATGGATTGAAAAATGTTTGATTGAAAATCCGTCTTTTCAGATAGAACTGAAAAAATGTTTTAAAATTACATACTTATGGAATAAAAATTATTTACGTAGATATGAAATCGATGACCGACCGAAGACAGTGGGAAGCAAATTTAATATCAACGTAAAACTGCCAAGGCCAAAACCCCTGACAAAAGGTTCTTTTTGCATATCACCTGCAAAACAGCCTGCCGACATTCTTCACATCGACAGACAGGATTCGTTTCGGTTAATATTATTTTTCTACTCGTAAACGTGTTTTCTTTTTTAACTCATTTCCTTGCAAGCTTAAAATTAGGTTACAATAGTAGTAATAATAGAAAGTGATCCTACCGACAGTCGAGATCACAGTAGTAATAAAATAAATGAAAGTCGATATTATATCCTTTTGGCAGAACAACAGCGGGAGCAGAGAATGAGCCGATCAGTCCCGGATCATTCGACATAAACGAAGCTCGAAGACTGCTTCGCTCGAAAATGAACAGCCGAAATTTTCGAGAGTTCCAAGCAGGCTCAAAGGATACGGACGAAAATATGGACAATAATCCCATAGATCAGCGAGAAAATCGTGACGCAGAACATCACATCAACACGGAACAACGAAATAGTCCGTCCAGCTCCACCGTGAATCTCACAAATCCACCGATCCAAAAGCCACCGTCCCCTCAGATGCAAAAACAATCAGAAATACTCAAGGTGACGATACTGAGTGCTAGCGGTGAATACGTAATGAATAATAGTCCAACGAAACACAATAGCTTCAGAAATGATTCCTTTGTCGTATCGAGCAAGGAAGAGTCCCTCAAGATGTTGAAAAGGGGCAAATTTACCAGCAGAAGCCCGTCCAGACTTGGTAATTTTTCCGACTCGTTCGCTGCTACAAATCTTAACATGTTTCTAATTGGGTGTATTTTATTTTTTTTTATGTTAATGTTACACGAATCCTAACGTTGACTAAGATTAATTAAGAGCTCAAAAAGGCGTCAACTGATTTCACATTCATTCCCCCTATCCAGTCACCTCGTCGCCAGTCCCGAAGACCTTAAATCGATCCCCCGTACGACCGGTGACGACCACGTCGCTCAATAGCACCGAGGGCGGCATCAGATCAAAACATTCGCGCTTACCGCTGCACATTAATTCCGTCAAAAAACCCGTCTCCGTCGACAGCAAGAAAAACATCAAAGAAGAACATCATCCCAACTATACTAGCGAATGGCCAATTAGCGGGAGATTCAGGCCGTTCAGTTCCAATGAGAAATCCTTTGGCAAACCTGTGGCCGATGCGCCAGCTCCGAGGAATCCGCTAGAGAAATTCAAGAAAAAGGACGAGGGTGACGCCACAAAGCCGAATACCTTCGGTCAGAAGCGTCTTGTCAAAAGTGACTGCAAGAACAGCTGGAGCCTCAGGGCCGCCGCCGCCGCTAATAATAAAAAGAGGATTAAGAAGGTTCTTCCGCAGAAGAAGGCTCTTAAGGTTTAGAAGATGTTTTAGTATTTGTACACTTGTTGGATAATGATTTGTTAGCATGATGTTCTTCGACTGGGATTTTTGTGCTAGAAGATTGGCAGACCTTGGAGATGAAACGATCCCAAAGCTAATGACAAATTCTTAAGTGTCTTCATCTAAATTATGCGTCAAACAACATGCTAAATCTTTTTGTGTATAATCATTTAAAATTAGACATTTTGGAATTCAATTGAATGTATTTTTCAATTTTGCATACATTTTTTATCAATAAAAATTGTTTGTGAGATCTTTACTTAATTAATGTTGATTTTATCCTGCAATTTCGTATACGCTCTTCCGAATATACACGTAAAAAGGACGCTAAAAACAAGAAAAAATGCGAGCTATTTTTAACAAAACCTGGCGGTAACGAGATTTCAAAAACTCATCAGAACGCGTGACAAACATCCGGAGGAACTAGAAAAAAAAAAAACAAAAAAAATCAGCATCTCTCCGCGACCGAACTAGAAAAAGTCGAATCCGCCCAAATACCAGAGCGAGTGACGAGCGTGCGACCTCATTTGCAATTTTAAATCTTGTCGGCAGCCGTAATGTCGCTGCTGGTTAGCGGCGAAGCTTCTCAAGGGTTTGTGTGACGTATGTGACAGACTTCGGCTTGCGCATCTTCTTGATTATTTGAAGATCTTTTACTAGCAACTTCTTATGTGATATCCCGAAACTTGGGATTTCGTTTTACCTCTGCTAAAGTGGCGCATGTTTACCTGGCAGAATTCTTTTCAGAAAGTTTAATTTATTTATTTTCATTTCGAATATTATGAGGAGAAAATTAATTTCAGTGGTTTAATGAGGAAACATTAATAATTGTCTGAATTGAATTAATAAAATATTATTTTAGGCAAATGTATTAATTGAATATCAAGTTTTACTTTAGAAGTTTATTCAATTCAATAATTAGACGTAGAGCCTTTTCATTTTTAAGTAAATAGAATTTTAAATCTGAACTGCATTCAGTATATTAACGAATACATCAAAAAGATAAAAAAGTAAGGCAAAAAAAATTTGAGATTAAACTTTGCGTGTCGAATGAAAGATTTTGAAAGACATTTCTTTTATCTACAAAAATCTATAAAAAACGGTGTGCCGTACTTACCTATAATAATTATTATTTGTTTTGTTTTGTGTTTTTTGTCTGAAATACTACCTTGAAGCATGTGGTTTTTTAAATAACTACTTATTGAGTTCTCTTTTGTAAGTATTGATATTTAAAGATAAAAATTGACTTCATATCTTGCTCTAAAAATCAACCTTTATCCTTCCATATTACTTTTTTTTTAAAAGCATTGTCATGTCGCTTTGTGATTTCCTTTTTAAATTAAAATCCCCTTTTTCTACAAAATGAATTTTTTTCAATTCCTTTCCAAAATTAAAAAAAAAACGTGTCCTCCATCGTGCGCTTACAAAAAAAAACTATCAAGTCAATTTCTATCGCCCCAAAGTCGAATCTCGCAGTCTTAAAACAGGACACCTTCCAGTTCCAGGAGCCGCCGACACGGTCGAAATAGTCCACGTAAAGCGTAGACACGTCCCTACATGCTTCAAGGTCCTGCGAAATACCAATCGAGAGCACCCCCGAACTAATTATTTCGACGCCCCGTCCCTGTCGATGCTTACAGACCAGCGACAGTCGCGCCAACAAGAGTACTACCGCCTGCAGCAGCTCCAGCGTCAGCAGCTCGTCCAGCAGCAGCAACAGCAGCAGCAGCAGCAGCAGCTCCAGCGGCCGCAAGATCAGATCTACTACCCCCGCAGGACATCCACCGCGCAGCGGCAGGATTACAGGCAGAGGCTGCTGCAGACCAGGCCCCGGTGTTGCCAGTGACACCTCTTCTCTTTTTAGCGAGTGTCTATTATGCCATTTTCTTTTAATATAGGTTTCTCGTATTTATTTAATTTTTAAGACGCGGAGTTTGTATCGAGCATATTTAGAGAGACAAAAATATTTTGTATTTGCTTTCATTAATTTTATAGATAGATACGTAAGATGGCTTTAGAAGAGCAGATTCGATCATAAGGGCTGAAAATTTAAAGGATTTTACAACTTCTGATTGTGCTTCGCAGCCAGGTTTATTCAAAGTATTTTTTTTAGGCTTTATGGTCGAATTTGATTAATAATCTTAGAAGTTTATAGATAGGTACTTTTGTTACGATAGGATTAAGTTTCAAGTGCCTCATATAAAATTTCATGACTTTTAATACTAAAAATGAGAATTAAACAGTGCACATAAAACCGGCACTCCGACATTCTATTAATTTCACACTTAAAGACATAATAAGATATTTCATATAATTAATAAAATTATAAGAAGCAATGCATTTTACGATAGCCTGTACGATTGCGTGCCTGCGGTATATATCTGGAATAAATGAGAAGGCGTGATGATCAATTTTCTGCATGTTTTGTAATATATTTAATAGGTGAATTTTATACATTTATAATGCGTCACATATTATTTAGTAGTAATATTGAACGTCATTGTAACATGATATGCGACCGGCGTACGGAAGTAATGACAATAATAAACATAACATAATCGCTATAATAAGGATGACATTCGATCTCTTCCCCGCATCCGCCTCTTCCTCTCGCTCATTTATATCTTAAAGTAATTATTATACACATTATTGGCTCTTAATCCTAGGAGAAGTCCTCGGCAGAGGGCCCGTCGACTGCGTCCGTAAAAAGTAACAACGCGCGAATCACTCTCCAAGTTCGCGCTCGACGCCTGTACATTGGCGGTTTTAATTAACGATTATTTCGCAAAGTAATGATTTTCGCTTCGGTTGCATTTCAGCGGGATTTCGTTTACCTTTCGGGGGAGGCACTTTAATGAAAACAGGCAGTTTGATGTTTTATGCTCAAAGGAGGAATTTGCTTATTTATTCGTCGCGAAAAAGTTTCGCTTTCGCGACGAACATTACGTTTCGCTCGAATTGTGTGCGTTAAGTAATTCAGCGAGAAAATTGAGCGCCTGCAATTTTTAATTAAAAAACGTCGTTAGCGCGGCTAATCCAATTTTTCGCGCATGCAAAAACGTGAGCGCAGTTCCTCGTTCCGCGCAAATATATTCTTCGCGGCGCATATTAATAAGAGAACCGGGCGATTTATTTGACCGGAGGTGTCAACTCCTCGTTCATTCGCTCTCCCCCCCGAAGCAAAACCAACCGAGCGTGAAGAAAGATGGGGTTTCGCGCGGCAACCGGTAGCAGCTCAATAGCCAATTATAATAGCGGACCGTCGTGGATTTTTCATCGTCTACCCCTCATCAATTATCGGCCCCCGTCGATTTATTAAATGCCCGGTGTATCGCTGCTCCAAGGACGCGGGGGAACGCAAACGGGTAATAATAACTGCCGGGATTATATTCCGCCGCGCGAACGCAGTCCGTCACGATTTTCCTTCGTAAAACTCTGCAAAAACGGATATTAAATGATTCATTTAAATTTAAGGCTAATATAAAAGCATCAATTCCGAAGTCCGCCGCGTCGAATTTCACGTCGTTCTTTCATTCCGTTCACCGATCACGGCGGAAATAAAAGGATCGACCTCCGAATGGTCATTATTTAATTAACAATCGACATGAAACAAAAGTAAAATTGTGTCAGCGGACACACAAAAGCTCGCGGGCACAAAAAAAAATCAAACATATCCCGGCGAGCGAAAATTTCTTCGTTAAAAATATTTCCATTCGAATTCGTAATCGATTTTAACGATATTCCATTCGTCGACGGGCAGCGTTTCGCTCGCAGCAATATTCAAAAGCAAACCGGGTTTACGCTTTATGCCTCTCGCGCAAAGTTCGCCCCTTAAAGAAAATCTCGGTGCATAATAATGCGGAGCTCGGCGGCGGCGGCGGCGAAACTTTAAACGCGAATGGCTTTTACGAGCTAAATTTACCTTCGCTCGCCGAGTGTAGCTTTGATACTCGCAGCGGCGACGCTCTCTCTCTCTCGACTTGACCCGTAATTAACAACCGCGCGCGAGAGGCGAGTCGCTTTAATCCTGTTGCGCGAGGCTTATAATCGTCGGGGAGTAGCGCCGATATGTGTCTCGGAATTAACTTGGCTATTGGATGCCATCTCGGAGGCGACTGTTCGCAGGCTGATAGTCGAATGACTGGTTTTAATGACTCGACAGATTGCCAAGTGCTTATCCGCGGCGCTTTTGCCTTTTGCATTTTGTTAAGCGAGGGCCTTGTTTATTTAGATAAAATAAGAAGCTTCCGCCGCCTTAATTAATCATTATTTATTGCAGCCGCGTACGATGTTTTAGTCGCCAGTATTAAATGTTTTTTCCGCAGTTTTATAGGTTGTAACAATATCGTCGAAGCGTAATCACCATTTATCACTCTCTGATAATGAAAAAATCCACTCGCTTCATAAATATTTATATGTATATACATATATTTTTTTTCTGCCCGAACCTTACTCTTGAGGCTCGCGAAAAAGTCGGCTCTTCCGAAAGTCGGCAATTATCGCGGCCGTAAGTTAAAAGCGTCCGGGGAGGTAAGAAGCTGCTTGTCGCTGATAAAGTTGAGTCGCTTTAATACAGGCGCGGAGATGCTCGCGCGGTCGGCTTTTTCGACGAATCACAGTTGGGAAAAATCGAGTCGCGCGCGACCCGCACGGGAAGTCGAGGACCCTTAATACGCCCTCGTAGCTCCGCGGTCCAAATAATCCTGAACGAGCCGCCCCTTTCATGTCATTTTTTCCGCCGCCGCCGTCGCTTCGCTTATGCTAACACGTCGGCGCGCTGATTACATCCGCGGTAATTCCGCTCGACGAATAAATCCGTCGGAGCCTACGGCTTTTTTTCGACGGAATCGGATAAGAGGAATGGAGGTTTCGAATTTTTTTTCTTACTTTTTTTTGCTGGTTGGTTCGCCTTTTCCGCTGGCGTCTGCAGATTTGGCATTGAAAATTCAGTAGCAGTTTGCTTTTTCGTATTTGATTGTTATAACAGATATTTCGATAAAAGTTATAAACTCTCGTGGATTTAATCATCAAGGTAAGTTTTATGAATTGCTCCATCGCTTTTATGCAGTTCCTTGCTTTCTTTTTTACACGGACTTATTTTGGCGCTTTTTTTTGCTATAAAAGTCTAGATTATTCATGGTCGTTTCCGGGATTAAATAGTTGTATAATTATAGAAATTTATGCAGCGCCATTTAATGTACATTAATTTTATGATCAGTCAATTTATGATGTGAATTCATTGCAGTCGTTTTGCTTTAATAATCTCGAGTTCTTTAAGTGCACTCGATCACTAAGATTTTTATGGAAATTCAATATAAGCTCTTTGTTACCCTACTAAAAACTTTAATATTATCCTTTTAGGTAAAACAATAATTTAAAGCTCAATTGTAACATGTTTTTGTAATTATCTTACCTTTGAACTTAATCTCGTATCGTTTCATATTAATGTATGATAATCAATGAAAGTTAAAGGGATATTAAAAATTAAATTTAATAAACATGTAAATTTTTATGTTATTATTCATTAATTAACATGCAAACTGCAAGCCGCGGCTATTTCGAATGTGCTGCATAATTCTAAGTTATTATATGAACCATTTTTTCTGGAATACATTTCATTGATAAAAAATACAGCGCTTTGCTTTAAGAGAAATAGTCTTTGCAATTGCAATTTTAAAATGAATCTTTCAGTCGATGCAAAATGAGAGTTTTTATTAGTTATTTCGCACATTTTAAATAGTCATTCTCTTGTGGCAATATATTATTTTTATCAACGTTTTGGAAATAATTACTTTACTATAATTCTAACTTACGAATGTCTTTAAACTACATGAACCTCGACTAACATCGTTTTATCGCATTATTTTAAAATTAAATCATGAGATATTTCATTAATGCACTGTAAATAAATATTACACTTGTTCTACACAAAACATTTTATTTTTATTATTAAAAACATCAATGATTTTGTAAATTTAATGTTTAATACAGTAAATGTTCATATTAGTTTTATTTTACAGACTAAAATGGTTTATAATAGAATAATAGAAAGATATTGGGAATACAAACATCTTATACGGTTCAGTTTTCCTAATCTGACACTATATTATCTTAACACATCTTTGGTGTTCTATCGTAAAAAATATGTTTATTTTTATGTAAGATATAGTAATAGAATAATGTTAGGAAAAAAATATTTTTTAACATACATTTTTTATTGTTACAATTCCGTAATATAAAATAAAATCTTAGAATTACAGTGGAATGTCTTATAACTTTACAGCAAATGGCAAAATTATTAAATGCTGGTTCTTATACAATAAAGTAATACTGCTAGTAACTATGATGTTACCGAGATATTTTGAGCTTCGGAAGACAAAAATTGCAATCATCAATTAAGCTCTTTTACGTAAAAAAATAATAAGAATTTATTGTAATACAAACGAAACAGTAGTAAAGAAAGACTAAATAGCAGAAAAATAGATTTGAAAGCCTATAATCTGTCAGCGAACCGTCCGCTCGGTAATTCGTCCATCATGCGTCACTATTCCTTAACGAGTACAAAAATGAAGGCGAACACAAAAAACTTTGGGCAGTCGGTGCAAATACTACACGGCTATTCCGTTCATCGAGCATCGCGGCATCAAATTTTCATCCGCACTCTCTCTCTCTCTCTCTCTCTCTCTCCTCCCCGCGTCCAGCTCTCGGAAAAATCCATTAGCGCTCATCTCGGCCGAGAAAACTGAGAGCAGGCCAATTTCCATTTATATTACCTTTTCTGTCCGGTGGCTGTAGATTTTTCTTCCCGTCCTCCTCCTCCTCCTCGCCGTCGTTCGTTTGTTTTTCTGCTCCCTTACTGGACAGCGACGGGCCGTAGTACGACGGTAAAGATGCACTTGGTGGTCCAGCCCGCCTCGTCGTTCGCCTCGTACTCGACTTTGTGGCCGCCGATGCTGAACGTGTTTCCCGGGCTCTGGAAGCCGGGTTTCCGAGTTATTGCTAGTTTTTTTTTTTAGTTTTTTACGGGCAGTGCTTATCATGTGCGAGTTTTAATTATTGTTCTGAAGCTTTTGCAGGCTAGTCCGCGGATAATTTCAAAATTGTTTTTATTTTCTAGTTATCGAAGTTTGATGTATGGAATTCTCGATGAAGCGATACTAGTAGGAGGATAGAGAATTACCTCTTGAGTTAGAGACGAAGTTTACTGACCTAGAATGAATTTTCGCGGCGTTGAATTGACGGGGCTTTTCGTAAAATAAAGCGTGATTGACGTTGCGCTTAACAATATTCAAAGAACTTGTACTATTTTCAAATTTAAGCGAACAGGAGTTGCCGTGTTCTAAAGCGATGTACACCGAAATCTAAAATTAGCCCGAACTTTGTAGAGAATAATTAGCGGAATCATTAGTACAAATTTGTGTCTCTATAACGGAAATTGAAGTTGGTCTACTCAAACAGGCAAATTTCCAAGCAGTAATTACTTCGGGGCAGGTAAATTTTCCTAAAGGTACTAACGAGGAAATGAAAGCGCATCAATTTAAAGTTTAAAATTTCTCAAAGCTCTCACGGAACATTGAATTTTTAATTTCATTGCAAAAACAAGTATCCGCTTTCGAGCATCGGCCACTTCTTCTCGCGACTTTCTTCGCCGAAGCCCAAGTCAAGTCAACTTTTTCCTCGCGAGTCAACCCTGAAATAAATCACCGCGAAACCCGCAAAAATTAACGCGTTCGCCAGAGCAGACATCTTAATCAATGCCTCTCGACTAACGAAGCACGGCTACAACAGCGAATAAAAAAGTGTTTAATTAAAACTTTGCGAAAGCAACCGATCCGGAGAATTTGTCGTCCAAACAAAGCACGCGGTGAAAAAGACGTCGTCTAAAATATCCGCAATCGCGACTTTCAGCGAGAGAGTTTTTTTACCTTGGAAAATCATGCGCAACTAATTTCAGGGCGAGGAGCTTATTTCCCCCTTTTCTTCGCCACGCTATCGCTAATTTTCATTTCTTCGTTAATTCTTTTCCATTTTCAGGCTCTTTCCCCCTGTTTGTATCGCTGTAAATATTGTTAACGCGTGCCGCGTTCTCTTCCTTTCCGTACAAACCGCCGCAGCGTCGCGGCGCGCAGCTTTTTCTTTCGCCCGGCTTTTTATGTTCTTAATTGCCCTGCAGGCGAGGGAGAATGGAAAGCGAAATTGTATTATAATTCACGGGCACTTGGTCGCAGGAATGCGCGCGCTTATATCGAGAACTCGAGCATTGTTATGTAAAATATTATTGTAGGCGTTGAAATTTAATTAACCCATTATCGATATTACTTTGCTTTATTCCTTGTTCCGCTTTTTTGCCTCTCTCGCATCTGGCTATGCGAATGAACAATTAGGTAGGATTTATTTCGAGCCTCGTTTTTACGCGGATTATTTATATATCAGGCTCTCTTTAAAACCCAGTGTTGTTTACGTTTTGCTCGAGGATCGATATATACGAGCAGCTTTCATCGCAAACATCAAAGCGAGGAAGGGGACTTAACGCGGACGGGCGATAAAAGAAGGAAGCATTTACCTCATTGCTCGTTATTCTTGCGACTTTGACATTATCGGTGAAAACGGGCTCGACCCACGTGATGGCTGATCCGTTCTTCCCCGTGACTTCGATGTCGCTCGGGCAGCCTTTGACCTTTGGCGCTTGACCCTCTGGAAAAGAGAGAGAGAAAAAAACCTCGTTTCGGCTTCGGCTTTTCAAAGCGAATTACTGTTCGTGGCGCGCGGATGAGAGAGCTGTAAATTCTGCCGGCATCGCGGGAGCAGAGAAACAATGAAGCGTGTCGATACGCAAATTCTCGACGCGGAAATTGCGAGAAGCGCGAGGAAATTGCGCGATTTCGTGAGAGTCGCTCCGTCTCTTAGGATATAACCTTGATTGATTTATTAATTGTTTCCCCCAAATTTTCGTTTGGGATTAAGTGTATTAATTACTTTGAAAGAGCGGTTTTATTAAAATTTCAAAGACGTTCGAAATAAGTATAATTCAATTCTTCTTCGCAGTTTTTAATTGAATGAAGTAGGTCTGGAAAAAGTGAATTTTTTCACCTGATTTCCTAACCAAAGCAATTACCATATTCTTCACCCGGAAACATTCTCAGTGCGCTAAAATGCCAAATTCCAAAAGCGCCGAGAAGCGTGGAGCGCGTCGATTCGAGCCGCGCAGCGTGTATTCTTACTTAAATCAATGTCGTCGAAAGGTTGCGCACCCCCGCCTTGCCGCACCGCAATTGACGCTATTCCTAAATGAAAATACTTGAGATAGCTGGGGCACTTTGCCGCGGCCGGTATTCGAATTTCGCGAAGAGGCGCGCCGCACACACGTACATAGGCACGCGCCGCGCATAGCTGCACCGCCGGGGGGATATTCTCGTCAAATTATCTGTTGCTAAATCCCGGCGCGCGCACACGGCGGGGTAGGTGAACGCGCGGTACGCGAATCGCGTTTCTCCGGCTCTCTCTCTCTCTCTCTCTCTCTCTCTCTCTGTGTCTCGAGTCTTCGATGCGTTTAATTAAATTACACGCGAGGCGCTCTCCGCGAGAGCGCGGCGAGCTTTAACTTCTTTGGACGTGGGGATTTGCCGCAGGCGGTAGCTGAGCTGCTTCCGGTGTCGACGTTCGCGCTCTGCGGGTCGTCTTTCGCTTCGTTTCTGAAAGAATGTTTAGGAAGCGGGACTGGGGAATGTTGGGAAGGGAGGATAAACCGAGGGAATTTAATAATCTTGATGATTATTCTTTTTGTGCGAGTCATCAAAAGTTTCAAGGGATCGCGGCGTTTAACGAAATATTTAGAGAAGCGTTGTTTGAGAGTTCAACTTTAGGGAGGGTCATTGTGACGACTGCGTTAATTTCTAATTTTTATCGTCGAGGAATTATATACACTTTATCCCTGGTAGAAACAGCTTGTTTTTGTTATAGTCAAATATTTTTATTATTTGTAACTTTGGTGAATAAATAAATAAATAAATTTTCCAATTATTGTTATTTAATTTAGACATCAATTTTAGCTAAAAAAGGCTCCATTTAAAGTACACGTTAAGCAGCCCAACAGGTTAATTTTCTATCAGGGTCATTTCAGTGTACGTTGCTGCGTATAAAGAAATGTGAAAAAGGAAATATTTTCAAAAAAGAAGCTCAAAGATAAACCGTGAGAAGCTTCTTTATTTTATTTTTTTCCACTACTGACGCACGCTCCAAGAACCAGGATGCAATTGAATTTTCAGTTTTCCACCGCCTTTCTTTCCCAATTTTAAAACAAAGAAGAAACTCGAAGTAACTTAAAACCTACGACAAGACGTCACCGGAAAACCGTTCGAATTGCAATTTTTCAATTTGAAAAAGACAATGACGATCGATTCCCTGAAAATAACGCTTACCCTCAACGTTGATCTTGAGGGTGCAGCTGGTCTGCTTCTTGGAGATGGGATGTCGCGCGTAGAAGGTGATCTCGTGAAGACCCTGCTTGAGATTGGCCTCGAGCCTCGTGCCCCAGGACGGCTTCGCCCGCACGTAGCGGAACCAATCGAGGTCCGTTGACGGCTGATCGTAAGTCACGAACGCCTCGTCCCGACCCGGCGGTAGTTCCGCCACCACGTCCTTCGGACAGTCCAGTCGCGGTTTACTGTACCCTAAACGTTGCGTAATAGAGTCTTCTTCAATTTCTTAAAACCATTACTATATTCAATCGTTTTTTACCAATTTCAAGAGTGTATCTTCAATATTATTTATGTATTCAAAAACTCAACGCGTACCATCTCCTGAATAAACTACGAGTAAAAAAGATCGCATCTCCGCCTACATCTCGATATCACTTACTCAGACATTCTCCGTGCTTGGGCCCGTCCCACGTGCCGTCGGCGCGACAAGTAAGCTCGTACTCGCCGCGCAGCTCGTAGCCGTGCGGGCACTTGAGGTGGCACTTGGTGCCAGGCCTGATCGGCAGCTTCTCCCCCTCCTCCTGCTCGTCGCCGTCCTCGTCCGCGTCGTCGTCCTCCTCGTCGTCGTCCTGCCGCTCGTCCTTGTTTTTCCTCCTCGCTCCGGCGTCGCCCTCGCTCGCGGACTTGGACGACTCGCTGTCGGAACAGATGAGGTAGCCCCGACCCGCCGAGTCGAGCGGCGAACACGAGACGTCGCTCGTCTCACGGAAGCGCAGACTTAGCGCCGCGGCCTCGCGATCCATGGTCTCGAAACGTTTTTCCGCCACTGAAGGAGAAAGGGCGGTGGAGGGGAACGGAATTGAAGATTATCTTTTGCTCGTGTTTATGTTCTATTATTTTTTGAACAATTTTCAGAAAAACTTACCGACGCAAGTTCTTCTGTCTGCGGAAAGAATTCTTTCGTCTCCTTCGCAGGCACAAAAGTAGCTACCTTCGGTATTTTCGCAAACCTCGCTGCATCCACCATTATTTGTTGCGCACTCGTTAATATCTGAAAAAAAAAAAACATAAGATCAAACAATTTGCTCAAAATTATTGCTTTAATTTTTCCATATTGTAAATTTGCGCACAAGAACTTTCTTTTTTAAATAAAAAGCTATGTATGCCGATTCAATTATACATCGCGAATTCTGTAGAGTAAATAGCGGTAGAAAAGCGCACAGATGTTTTCATAATTCACTCCCTCAATATTAGATTTTTGCAAAAATCTCATCAAAGGCACCCATTGGAGCCTCAATAATTATATGCGCAGCCAAAATCAAAGCGAGCGAGTTCAAAATAAGGGAATATTGGTTCGTCCCTAAAGCCTCGCCGAGGAGCTCAGTCGCTCTGCCCGAGTTGTGCCATTTCGGCCGGTGCGTGTTTGCCTTTGCGCGAGTTTCGAGAAGGGATTAAGCTACAACGCGGATTCCTTCATTAATGACGAGTCGTCGCCCTATGAGTCGCCTTGTCAAGTTGGAATTTAACCGGAAACTCGTAAGGTGTGGAAGGAGATTTTCCTCGGTTGAAAAAGAGCGAGGGAACCGCTTACCTTATTCCTGCGGAGGAATGGGAGAAGTTCGCGGCTGCCCGATTTGTAAGCCTTTACAAAATTCGAAATTGTTGGTCAGATGTTTTGATCGAATATTGATTAATGTTTTGAACCGCAATGCGGATCAAATATTGAAAATTATTAATGTCGAAAATTAATTTACCTTTGATCTGAATTTGTAAAAGAATCAATTCCCTCGTCTTTTGAAGAATGCAAAGTCTCTCTTTTTCAAATTTAATTAACTTGAATATTTAGTTTCTTGCAAAGAAAATATATTCCAACTTTATTAATAATCTCGTTTTTCATTTTGACGTACTTTCTGTCTCTTTTACGTTTTACTTTATATATACACGTGAGTTAAACTTCATCTTTCCCTTCTCGTCGATGCGTTGAAAGCAACTTTTAATAAGGATCCATCCGCATAGAGAACTTGGAAAATCGTTTCTCCATGATGATTGGAGACGAGAGTGAGAGAGAGAGAGAGAGACAGGTCTTTTAGGCAGGTCTCTCAGAAATGCGATCGGAGTCTGTGCTCGCTAGTAAAGGAAGAGAGAGAGAGAGAGAGAGAGAGAGAGAGAGAGAGAGAGAGAGAGAGAGAGAGAGGAAGATTGCTGACTAATACAAACTTTTCTCATAAACCTTATATTTTTTTAATTTACTTGAAATTGTAAAAGTACGCCGAGTAATTAATTACTCGAAAGCTTCGCGTATTGTGCTTTAATGTTCAAGTTATATTCTACAAGCTCATTTTATTGAGGCGAGATGTTTTATTCAAGGTGGAATATCGAAGTCGATGCTTAATGTTCAAAATGTAAGCCATTACGATTTTTGATCGCTGGTGCACGTTATTAAGTAAATAAATGCTTAATGGACAGCGAGAAATAACCAATAAATGCATATTCAATAAATCTAAATTTAGGGAGCTGAAAGCTATTTCGCGAACTGGCTTTATTATTAGAGTGGTGCTCGTTTATTTCCATCGTGTAACCGCACACGTTTACACGATGTACGTCTGTACTGCAATTTTAATGCGAATTCTGAAATTATCAATCCCCATAAAAGAATTATGAAATTAAATCGAACGTCAAAAGTGCACGAAGACAAACCCCCCCTCGAAAAGATCATAAAAGCCCTTTCAATCGAAAGCAGCCAATCGGAGATTTATTCACCGCTCAAAACCGATCTAATCACAACGGCGTGATTTACACGGCGGGAGATACGCGGCCAGAATGCGGTGCGGCCCGACCGCCTGATAGAAAGCCAACAATCATCCGCTCATACAGCCTCCGTCTCTCCCGCCGATGGCTGACGAGAGCAAAATGAATCGCGAGAGGTATTGCTCGCTCGGCATTATTTATCCTCCTTCCATATCCCGAAAGCCAAGCTGTCTGGTCCTCCTCTCTCTCTCTCTCTCTCACTCGCACGAGGGATTCGGCGAGACGGCTCCTGCTAAATCATCGTCACACACGGCAGGCCACGCGACCGGAATATGCCTTGGATCCGGGAGCGAGCAAGGAAAAGAGAAGAGGCCGCTCCGTGGCCGTTTTTGCCGGCTGTCGCGCTCACTGATTCGGATCGATTGTACATCTCGCGTGATCGGAAGATTTATGCGGGGGTCATTGTTATATTTGGGGCGGGGATGTTTTGACTAAATTTTTACTGATCATCGAGTTTAAGTTACTTAGAGTTACAATGTAATATTGTGAAATTTTTATTTTGTTAACATGTAGCCATTGCACTGGTTCTTTGCAGTAAAATAATCAGCAAGTGGATATAAAATTATGTAACTGCAGCCTCTCTGGAGAACGAATTAAAAATGTAAACATATTAAATAACGAAGTTCGTTAAAAATGAAGAGCCGCAAAAAGTTGTAAAAAAAACTGGTCGCATCCTGAAAAGATCCAAATCCGCTTAAATGCATTCCTTGCCGCGAAAAGCACGTCGAGCGCCATAACTGGATACACGAAGGATCCCTCGTAAATGCGATTAAGTGGATGTACGCGATAACAATTCTCACGGGCAGCAGTTTCTCTTAGACCGTTCCGGCGGAGAAAGAGGCGGCGAGAAAGAGAGAGAGAGAGAGAGAGAGCTACGTCCGCTAACGAGATTCCAACTCAGACCGGCGGCGCGACCACTACTTTACACGATCTAAATGCCAAATCGGATCAAGCCATACGTGACTTTGGGAAAATTGCCCGACTGCGGCCGCGATTTCGTGCGGTTCCTGCGCGATGTATAGTACCACCTCCCCACGCGTCTTTCTTTATCTCGTGGCAGTTCCCCGGCGATTTAGGAAATGCGAAAGTTGTGGCTCGCGCGGAAGTGGCTTTTCATTCCCCCCCTCCCGCTCGGAACGTGAGAGGGAGATTTTCCCTCCACAAAGGATTTGCCGCTTGCAGGCAGGGGGCTTTTCGGGGAAAGGCCCCCGAGTCGGGGAGAACGATTCTCTTTTGCGGCGAGAGGAATTTCCTTTGCCAAGAGCTATTCAATGGGGCTTCTTATGCTGCACTGGATGTACTTCTTTATAGTTGGCCTCTAACGGATGGAAAACCTATGCATTGATAATAGAGGGATCTCGATTCCGGGGAGGATTTTAGGTTGAAGCCAAGTTTTTCGGAGGATTTTTTTTGTCGATTTTCTAAGAAGCATGTACGAAAAGTCTTAAATTTGGTTTTCAATTTATTCTTTAATTTATTTTGCATTGTGTTCCCGACGTTCTAATGGCTCATTATTCGGAGAGAGAGCGTTTAAAAGAGAGAACTTAAAAACAAATGTTTCGCCGTAACGGGGAAAATGAGTTGCTGTTACGTAGGCCGCGTCGCGGAGATCGTAAAAGATCTTCCGTGGGCGCAGATTCCCCTCAGCTGATCATCGATTATTCAATCGATACAAGGGCACGGGGCGAGAGGAACACAACGTTCTCTCGCGGACGGTTGGCCATAGCAACGCTTGTTTTTCCTAATATTTAGCTTCGTTTTTTAATGTTTAAAAAAACTAAAAATCTCTCTCCGAGTAACGGATATTTAATTTTCTTGTTTTCATCGTTTTTAATGTTTATATATTCTATGAGATCTCGAACCGATCACATCGTTTAAATAAAGTTCTTTCAAAAGCAAAATAAGTCTTAAATTATTTAATACATTGTTTAAATTGTAGTAATTGATACAAATATACTTTAATATGGATCTTTACAAATGCATAAATCATCTAAACAATCATAAAAAGATATGTAAATTCTTTTTTAATTTTTATTTAGATATACAACAATCTTTTAAAGACTGTCGCATGAAAAAAAAAAAAAAAAAAAAATCAAGAAAATCTTGAAACGTAGCCGTGGCTCTACCCAACAAGATAGAGCTTGCTTCATTTACGCCAAATATATCCGTCAGTGCGGCGCAAATGATTCCGTTAAGTCAATGGGCTTTCGGCTCGTTTTCGTCTCGACGACGTAAGTAGATTTCGAACGACATATACAGCTTCAGAGGTCGAATTCCGAAATCCTCATTAAAGCTTGGCTCGCTGACACGTTGTGTACTCGTCAGAGTCTCGGACGAGCTGCGCAATCATGCACTCGAGCGGTTGCGCAGTGACTTTTGCTGCCTTCTTTCACGCTGTCGAGGAGATTCAATTTCGCGAGACTGAATGAATTTCTAATTGAATCTTCGCTTTCTGGAGCTTCCCTTGATTCGCGACGTCACTTTGCGGAGCTAATGCCTTCCGAATGACTTTTGATTGAGAAAACTGTTTGAATATTACTTTTTAATGCCGGAGAGCCCTTTGAAAAAGAGGAACTCTATCGAATTGGGGTTTGAATTGTTCGAGACAGTTATTTGTTCTTTTCGCGGTGATAAGCTTTGGAGTGAGTAATTTGTATTTCTCTCGACATTTTGAGCACACTTGCACAAATTATATAATTATAAGCGTAGTGCAGCTTGATGACAGAGCTTTACACCGTCAACGAGAACCCACCACTTAGGATGAGAGCGAGACTATCACTGTAGCAGACTTATGTCCTACTGTAATAACTACAATTAAAAATGAAATATTTTAAAACTATTTCAGTTATATTCTTTGATCCAAGGTTAATTTAATCTTGAAATAGTCGGAATTTTATAATAAATGTTAGCAATGAATTTAAAATTTTGATATATTAATTACATTATTTAAATACTTAAAATTTGGAAATTTCATTTTATATGTATTAGCAAAGATACATTAACTGAAATAACTATGCTTTGAATACCTGACGAAAAGTAGTCCCTTCAGTAAAAAAAATATAGAATTTTCAAGAGCAGTGCTACATTTTGATGTCGAATCTGCAACACTAAAGTGTACCGTGCTGACTGCGTCAATTTGAGTCAAAACTAGGTAATTCAGATTAGGAGGGCGCGCTAAAGTTATATATTTACGGAAGCTGCAGCAAGTTGGAGCAAATAAATTTTGGACGGTCTGAATTGCCCCGGTTATCCTTCAAGTGTACAATTTACTTACGTAAAAGAAATTGCGAAGAAAAAGTGGTTTTTATGATTTAAGGCGCGGAATTGTTTGTGCATATTAAAAGAGCTTCAACATATTGCTCGCCCAGGATGTGAGCTTTTTGAAGATTAAGTTTTATGTTGCCGTACAACGAAACAGCAATATACTGCCGCATATTTAACTTCTTACGATGCTACTCTGTCATTTAAGTATTCGTTTGAAAAAAAATTGATCGAAAAGAATATTTTTTCTTAAATATTGCGAGAATTTTAATGTACTTCATTTTTTCTAAAAAAGTAAACTTTTTATGCATTCATTGCATTTTTTTTTTTGACAAGAGAAACCATTCTCCGAATCGCGAAATTGCAAAGCGCGCGTAAACACGCAAAATTCGCGGAAAATCTTCGGAAAGCACGAGCGGCACAATAGCCGAATCCTAGAACGAATAAAGCCCGCTATCAATTTCTCATTCCCTCGCGGCGCTATCGGAATCTCGACTTCGCGCATATCCGCGCGACTGACGTTGATCGATGGGGCCCCGCTTCGTCTGGATTAAGTTCTAAAGGCGCGTTAATTTTTGGTGGCGGTGCGCTGCGCATTGTGTGCCCCATTGATATGCAAAAGACCGGTAAGCGTTTTCGAATTGACAATGAAATATCGACGGCTCGCGCGTCCGTATATATCTATAGGAATAAAAGCGCTGACCGTCGGTGCGACCCCCTTCGCGGTGGCAAAGTGAATATTCATGCGCGTGTTTTTGCGAGGGTCTTTTATCTGTTTGGTATTTTTTTTTATAGGTAAAAACGTCGATGACAGTGGGGCTGCTGAATGGGTAAATTTACAATTATCTGGGATAAAGTTAGGATCTTTATTTTTAAGTCTTATAACTTATGTTTCAGTAATGCACGGGATCTTGAACTAAAGTAAGGTATATGGAATTAAAGGCTCTTGTCTAGTTTCTTGCAGTAGTGTTAAGTTTGTACTAACTAAGTCAAGTGCTGCACTAAGAAATAAGACCCGCATTAATAATAATATCATAATTTTATACCTGATAATTAATTGGTCAACTTTCCATATTTTGCTAATTTAATGTATACTATTTAATTTTGTAGTAAATGTATGCATTTACACGGGGAAAAATGTTCTAATACACATTACTATACCTTTTCGTAATGCGGGGATATACTTGCATTAAACTAAAAAATTACTACATTTTATATTAAAATTTAATAAAACACTTTAATTTTTATCCCATTTTTACTACAATTATATTATAGCGAAATTTAAAATGACGAATGCACATTTCTCCCCGCGCGAAAATCAATCTCAACTCCATCGGGCGCTAATTTCATCAAGTAAACTCACCGACGCAGTTCTTGCCGCCGCTGACTTGATAACCGAGCTGGCACTCGTTGCTTCTCCTCGGTAGTTCCTGCATCAGGGCCTGATCCGGCGGCGCCGGGGCACACCGGTACGAGCCCGGCGTGTTGATGCAGCCGTAGTGGCAGATTTCCGTCTGCAGATCTGGCACCGCGCACTCGTCCACATCTGCGGGCAGAGCGAAGCAGAAATTGATAAATCGATTTCCCGTCGCGACGCTTGCTAATTTTCCCAGAAGACGCAGCGCGGCAACGGCTCTCCGGGGGGAAGAGACCTGATTAGGGTTATTTAAGGCGGAAGCTCCGCGGAGCGACGGCTGTTCACTGAAAATTACGGGTGCCGTTTTCAGGTTATCCGACGATGGCTGCCTTCGAGGAACAGGGAGCTTTGTCGCTTTCTCTTCAGGGGAAAGGTTTTTGGCGTAAAAAATTCGTTGCAATTGATGGTCAATACTTGTTACTAGTGTAATACTGAGGCATTATTCTTAAATGTTACAACTTTGCTTTCAAGGATATCAAATTTATTTTCAATTTAAACGTCTAATTTTATGGCACGAAGGCGATTGTTTAACGTGCATGCAACGAGATTAAGATTTTTTAATTATATCGATACATAAAAAAATAATTAGAGACTTTACGTGTATTAGAATTTAGAACAGAATAAGGCAATGAAGCGAACGAAAAATTGTTAAAAGTCACTTTTGATATTTCAGTAGAACAAGTCCGTTGTACTGGGGCAAATAAAAAATTGTCTACGCATCACTTATTAATTCTGAATAACAGCAAGCCTTCTTCATTCTTTCATTACTGAAAAAATTGATCAATCGGTTCATTTCCAGAATCTAACAAAGCACTGATCATCCCCCCCTGATTCTCCTTTCAAAATTCAACTAAACGAACCTAACTTTTTCTTCTCTATTTTCCGACCATTCTCCCTTTCCGGCCCCGTCGCATACATAACCGAATTCCGCGAATCCCGCTGAAGCCGATGGGAGACTTTAATCTGGGGGGGCGCCGGACTAGTCGAGATTAATTGTCATTTTAATCCGAGGGCGCGACGGCGGCGTCTCCCATGAAAAACGCCGGATATCTGCTCTCCAAATAAACGCGGGGGAAGAGCTCCGCCGCCTCTCTCGAACGACTCGTGTAAATAACGGCCCTACACTGGACCCGCGTTCATTATCCTCCGGAGCGTTTGAAAGGAAAATGTTGTTTTTGCCAGGTGCGGCTGCTGCCACCCGCCCTTTGCTTCTTTTTGTCCGGAGTCAGCAGAGGACTGGATGTGCCAGGCTTTAACGAGCTGATCGTTGAATTATTATGCGGCGCTCCTTTGCGATTCCGCCTTGTTGGCCGGTTTTGGCTAATGACGGGGCGAAGGGGTTAAATTTCGCTAACTCGAGAAAGCTACCGAAAGTTCGGATTAATTAGTGCGGAGGCGAAACGATTTCAAGAATTTAAGAATCGTCAGTGCCCCAGATTTCAAAATCCCCGACATTGGAATGTTAAGAGACTCTTTGTCAGGAAAATGAATTTTACGTTTAGTCGAGAAGCGAACGGAGATATTTGATACTAAATGTACACTTTGTTCTTTACTGCTTAAAATAGAAAAGTTGATTTTCCAATGAAAAAACACATTAAAGGTATGCGATTTATTCAAGTAGTAAATAAGAGCGGATTGTATAATATCATATAAAAGTCGTTTCTAAATAGCATTAAGTAAGCCTAACAAAACCTAATTAAGCGAGCAGTGCAATTAGCTCTGTAAAACGTTAAAGGGTCGACTTTAATAGATTCTATTAAATTGAAAGTTGAGCAGTACTTTCGCTCGGATTTTGCAGTAAAGTTTAATAACTTCTATTTAACTTTTCTTCCTAGTGCAGACGCATGAGAAGAATAAATAATGCAAGAACGAGGCTAAAGCTCTTGGGCATAGAAAGCGCTCCGTGTCCCCGCTATAAAGCAGATTGCATTTTATTAAAATTTTTCATTGCGCTAGTTGCGTTTTGTTTATTTATACTTATTCACATATAGAAATAGATTTCGATCCTGCTGCGGCACATGGACGCGTTTTTAATACAGAAAATAGAATCGCTCGTAAGACTGGAACTTCAAGCGTACCCCTAAACAAAGTACTTGTTTTCATATTTTACCGAGAACTACCGTCATCTAGAAAATAAATTTTCATAGGCATCCCTCGCTCGCTCAATCATACATTTGTGTGAAGCATTTGTCCCTCCGCAGGAGCGTCCATCCATATCCCGCAAATCCCATCAAATCTCCCGTCCAGAGGGGCGAGCAAGTTAATCACGCCGCAATCGTCATTTCTCTACGCACCTTGACAGGTCTTCCAGTCGTCCTCGAGCATGAATCCGTCGGGGCAGAGGCAGAAGATGCGGCCCATGCTGGCGAGGCACGTGTGCGAGCAGCCGGCGTTGTCGTAGGTGCAGGGGCCGCCGGCCGCGCCGCCGCCGCCGCCGCCGCCGCTCGGCTGCGACACCTCCGTCACCTGACACGTGCGGTTGTCCGCGGCGAGGCTCATCCCCGGGCGACCCTCGCACGAGCAGGAGAAGCCGCCCGGGAGGTTGCGGCAGGTGTCCTCGCAGGGGCCGCGGCCCTCGTTCGCCGAGCACTCGTCGATGTCTGACGGCACGAGAATGGGCGAGGGAGCGTATGGTTAGAGGTCGCAATTTCGGGCTTTTCTTTTTCAGCTTTCTTTGCACTAGGAATCTCAAGGATCATATGTGAAGGGCAAAAAGTGCGTTATGATGGTAAGAAAACAGTTTTCTAATGATTCTCTTTTAAAAATGAAAACATTTTAAAATATAGATAGTTGATAATAGCTGTCTAGACAATAATTACAAGAAAGATTGCTTTCTTTTTAATGCTTTCGACTTGCTTAACGAGAACATTCATGCAATGTTAACTCGAACGTTTCATTATTTCAGGAACGCAAACATTCTCAAAGTAATTTTAAACAATTCCCGACAATAATTTCGTCGTCGTCCATAATAAACCGTAGCTCGACAAATTTATCCGGCCGCGCTAGTCTGGGTCTGAAAAGCGACAATGCATCATTTGAAGGCGCATTAAACATACATCGACACGGCTACTTTATCCCCGACAAAAGACTCGGATAAAAGCCCTTCTTCGCCCTCGGAAAAGGTGGCCCCGCCGAGGAGCGAAAGTCGAGGGTCTCCTGTCTCTCCCTCTCGGTTTTTTATCCGTCAGCTCTCACTCGCGATATATACGAGGCGAGAGGAGGCGATGGGGGCGGAAAATACTCAAACGCTAAAATCCGCTCAGCCGTGTCCGGAGTATTTGTCCTCTCCTTGTCTCGTCTCCCTTCGGCCGGTTCTCTCTCTCTCTCTCTCTCTCTCTATCCTCGCGCCTGTGCTTAACGCACAGCTGGCTCGTCTTTTTAATGGCAGGTGAATAAAAAAAAAAAAGAAAAAAAGGGAAGCCAGCGGAAGCGAACCGGCAAAGGGAGAGAGAGCGAGATAAACTTTTTATAAATGTCGCGCGTTTTGCCTCCCGTCCTTCGCCGGCTAAATATTTACTTCCGCAGCGGCTCGTAAATAATTTATTTGTTTCGCGAGCTGCGAGAAATTGTCCGAGAACTGCGTTCTGCTAAATAAACCCCGGGTGTTTCGGATTTTACGAGGAGGCCGCTGCGACGCGGGGATTCTTTTAATGCGATATACTCAAAGCGCGTTTTTTTTTTCAAGCCATGCGACGCGCGGAGCTCTCGGCGCTGTGTTTTTATGCATTTTTAATGAGGATCGCCCGCTCGCTTGATTAGTTCAGTCGGACGGATCGCGAGGAAAGAGAAAAATTTATATGCTTTACGGATAGAAAGTCGAGGGTTTAACAGTGAATTAAAAGAGGCGAGTGACAAAGTACTTTTTTAAAGTCGCGCAGCTGCGACTTGAAGCGTAATTATGTGCATAAATTTAAAAGTGTTAAGTATACTATTATGAGATTTCGTCGTTGCTTAATGTAATGACGTTCAACGAGGGAGAAAGAATAATGCAGTGCCCGAGAAAAGTTTTGGCATATTTAACTAAACACTTCTCGCAAATACTTTAAACGCGTTTGAGAAAATTGTTCTTGGTACTTTGGTTAAAGAAAAAAAAGGTCAAGACGAGTTAAAATAAGACCAAGACAAAAGGCCTGACTCTCGCCTTTCTCTCTTTGCCCCGTCTTAAACTCAAAGTCTTTTCTCGCGATTACAGCACCAGAGCTTTTAACATCAAATACAATTTCAAACTACAATAATTGGAAAATGTTTAAACAAGAAGTACTATTGTTCCATTTCGTTTGAAAGTAAAACTCGAAACTTGAAATCTAGTACTCCTAATTTTACTTCCCACCAATGAAATCCGCTTTCATTTTGCCACTATTTTCATCAACGAACTTTCTTACCTACGCATTCGCGTCCCTCGAGTCGGAAGCCCTCGCGGCAAAGGCAGGCGGCTCGGCCGTTGACGATTCTGCAGAGCTGCTCGCAGCCCAGCTGAGCGCAGGTGATCTCCTCGTACTTGCAGACCGGCAGCCTGCCGATCCAGCGCCGCTCTCGGCACAGAAGTCGATTGTTGCTCACGCCCGGCAGGTGAAGCATCGCAAAGCCCGGCTGGCACTCGTAGTCCGCCTCCAGGTACTCGTGCCCCGGGCGAGATGATCTGTTTTTTTTTTTTTTTTTTTTGGGATTTGGAGAATAAAGAATTTTTAGATAACTAGAATAGACGGGTTCTTTGACGAAAGAGCGATCTATTGTTTGGGCTTTTGAAAAATCGGTTTATAGAAAGGGGTACTGTTTTTTGGATTTTTTTTTTTTTTTTGTTTAGTTTTCAAATGGTTTTGGTTAATTAAAATTGCTTCAATTCTAAATTTTGGTCAAAATAATACGCTGGATATCTTAATTCTTTTAATATATTATCCTTTTCCTCTTTAGTTTGTTTCAAATTTTTTAAATAAACTTGGAGAAAAATGATATTTTTCTAAACTGAAAACTAAGGAATTCTAATAAATTATAGCTGATCGGTAAAGTTCAGACTAATAATCCCCATTGAACAGAACAGAATAGACTTTATATAACAAAGCGGTCGGAAGTCGAAAAAACAAATAAAAATTCTCATTGAAAGAGGGAAAATCTTGCTGAATCTATTCAGGGCATCAGAGTCGGCTCTTCGTTACAAGACCAACTTCTTTCTGACGTTAATTTCCTCAAAAACGCGAGTTAAAAGGAACTAAGAAAAAGTAGAAGAACGAACTTATTCCATTACTTTCCGCGTCTTAATTAGATTCTCTCTTTCTCTTTCTCACTCTATCCTTCGCTCTACAAGAAAACCAACTTTAAACGGTTGACCACCGACGCGACGAACAAACAACGAGCCCTTATAAATTCGCTGTTCGCCTCGAACACAAACTCGAAAGAGGGGGAGATTGATTAAAACGGTATTATTGCGCCTGGATATATTGTAAAAAGGCGGAAACGCGCAAAAGAATTGAATAATTCATGGTGCTCTCACTTTACATATTTGATGACGGCATTGCGAACGAACGGAGCCGGGAGGAACGTCCCGTTTATGCAAGACAGATCGCCCCGCAGATCGTCATCGTCCGTTAAGAAGATATTCGTCTCCGTTGAACTTGCTGATGAGTAAGACTCGTTCGGCTCGGGCTTCTCCTGATCCGGCTGAAAAGTTTTGATAATTGGATTTTTGAATTAGTACGATCGATTTCGTTCTAGGGTAATTAGATGACTTTGTAAATTAACGGATACTCAAGCGGGACATTTAAATTTTCGATTGGAGTTGTACGCTTAGTTTTAAACCATTTACTATTGAAACGTTTTATACTTTAAAAAAGTACTCGTTTAATTACCGTTTATACATAAATATGAGCTGTATACTACTCTCGAATACTTGAAGAGACTTACCCTGACTTTAGTGTTCTTAGCAGCTTTAACAACGCTTGAGCTCATATAAGCATTGTAATCCTTGAGCGTTCTCTGCAGAACTTCGTTCTCCATATCCAGTATCGGCAGATCCTCGTCCGTCCTCGAGTAGCCCAGCATTCTCTCGGGGTCGAAGGTCGCCTTGGGCACGTCGTCGGGCTGTCTGGCCGTCTGCTCGTCGAACCTCGGCAGCTCCTCGTCCGTCTCGTCGAGCTCCTCCTCCTCCTCCTCCTCGTCCGCCTCGTTCCTGGCCTCGGCGCGCTGCCTTGACCTCTCGGCCAGTTGGGCGCGCGAGAACTCGCGCTCCACGTGGCGCGAGAATTCGCGCTCCACCTCGCCCGGCTGCACTCGGTAGCGGGAGGTCGGCTGCGGCGGCTCCGGAATGCGCGGCTCCGTTGTTAGCTGCGACGTGAAGCTCGCAGAGGAGGTTGAGTTCGATACGTCGAGAAGTTTGCTTGGACCTGAATAGCGGGGGTTGGTTTTAACTTCGAGCGATTGGGTGGGCTGGATAAAAGGTACCGGTTTCTGTTATTTGTAAAGGTCTTCGTGCCTCAAAACTAGAATCTATTTTATTTTACGGTTCGATTAAGTATTAGGCGAAAAGACGCGGTGGACGTCGTGGAAGCAAGAGGTGCGAGACGATCACGTCGACTGAAGTATCGTAGAGGTGTACTCCGAGGAACAGCCTGTAGCCAATTTGTAAAGTCGAAGGACGAGCAATGCGAACTAGGGAAGACAGCCTAATAGAGTGTGTGACTGAAAGACTTCACGGAAAAAAATCGCTAGTGAAATTTACTTAAAAAATATAAGTAAAAGGTACTGATTCTGACTTATATAAAATTTACTTAATTATTAAGCAAGCCACCGCACGTGCGAGAGAGACAGAAAGAAAGATGGTACTTAGGATTCGGTAAAATTTACTTACAAACCTGGAGTAAAGTTTACTTAACGTGTTTGTTTAACTTTTTAAGCAAGTTTTGATTAAATTTTGGTAAATTTTACTATTTTTCTCCGTGTTGGAATAGAGGCACTGTCCAGTTTTGTCTTATTTAATAAAAACTTGTTTTATTTTAACAACTTAGAAGAAAGTTCTTGCTCCCAACCCCTCTTAAATGTCAGTAAAGTGACCGATTTATAATAATTCCTATTATATACCGTAATCATTCTCTTATTTTCGATGCCGAATCAAAATCAGACTTTATCTACTGATTCTTTGGCAGCACTTTATTCGTTCGATAATAATAATAATATAATAATAGTAATATTTTTACTCACCCAACTCCTCGTTAAACGGTGTCGAGGACAAGTTGAGTGGATTCTCGCTGAGGAGTTTGGCTTCGTTCTTCATCTTGTGCATATTAAGCACCGACATCAGAATGGCGAGCGGGTCGTTCTCCCACTCCTCGAGCTGCTCCTTCTCCATCCTGGCCCGGCCGCGTTTCCGGTTCCGTCTGCGTCTAGGCCGCTCCTTCCGGAAGCGACCGGAACGGTTGCGGGACTTCTTCGTCGAAGGAAACGCCGCCTGCTGCTGCTGCTGCTGCTGCAGCCGCTTCTTTCCGCGGTTACGACCGCCGACGTTAACCAGATTCTCGCGCTCCGTGGAATCCACTCTCCAGGATTTGCCGCGCTGCCGTCTGGGTCGACGGTCGTTGGACCATTCCGGTTGGTTGGTGGTGGACTCTGACGAATAAAACTGTTAGCTGTTTCTGAAATAATCATGAAATTCTATAAGTAGTACTTACCAGATTTAAAAAATCGTCCGTCTTTTAGTCTGTCTTGAATGAACTTTTTTACCAAAAGCCGCATGTCTTTTCTTGATGTTTCTTCAGGAAAGGTGTTCAAGCTGAAAAGTAAGGGTATTGCTATTTTTATTTAATCTGCATGTAAAAAATGTGTAAACACTTGAAATTGTCAATATATTTTAATCGCCGAATATTAGTTGACGGTGTTTTAACTGCGAATGTGAAATTTTACAATCAAATAATTTACGTGTAATAAATGTTAATTAAGTAAATAATACCTAATTGTTTCTAATGACAATATGAATCCTACAGCAATTTAATTATAGGAATAATATAATTATAATAATAGTATTTAACAACATGAATAATTCCGTATTATCAAATGAAGCATTAATTTATGGAAAACGGATTATTAATTACAGCTGTCACTTTTGAGCCTATTCAAGGTCTGACTGAAATCAGTCACGTTTCCAACGGAACAGAATTAACTGAATTGCATATATAATTAGGTTCCTTTAAAGTGGCTGTGAATCGATTTATACAAACTTTATTTTTAAAGTAATTATTGTATGCTTTAAGACTTTTACGTTTAACTCGAGAATGCATGTGATTATCCTTTCAGTAAATCATTGAGGAGCCTTAATAAATCTTTTCCATTACAATTTTATCGATTTATCAAGGAAACGTAAGCCGCAACAAAACTAAATGTGAATTTTTCAAGAAAATAATTACCGCAATCAATTCTGCCCAAAATTGAATCCCGTATCAATTTCCATTCCACTTAAATTCAGCTACTTATCTTAATTCGCTTTCTATATCCAGCTTTCTCGTGTATTCATTTGTTTTCGTTTGCCGATTTGCCTTTGCTCTCGAAGAATAGCGTAGAATATTCCTATAGCAGGACGCTGAATCTCCACGAGTTTGCGACTCACACTTATACGATTCCGATATAATTCAAAGAAGCCGGCTGCGCGCGAACAGGGAGCGATGAGTTCGGATTGTTTCCGAGTAAACGAGATCTATCCGTCTCTCCTTCTTCCCTCTGTATCCTACATTATTCAGCAGCGGGAGAGGAGGCGCACGGAGCTTCGAGAAGTGGGTCGAGCTAGTTATTAATTCGGCGATTAACTTTCGGCAAGAAACGAAACTTGCGACTCCCGTCGAAAATTAGCACTCGGGGGGGTTTTTCCGCGCTCGCGGGGGGAAGGGGAGAAAAAGACCAGCCGGTAATTCGATTAATTACGCGGAGCTCTGTCATTGTGCGCGGCGTCGTCTTTGAAGGCGGGCCCGGCGATTTTCGGCTTCTCTCTTTTTTTCTTATTACCGAGAAAGCGACGGGCGGCCGCGCGCGGTCCTTCGCCGCGGAACTTTTCCTGAATTTTTCATGCGGCCAGGAGCGCGGAGGAAATAGAGCGAGGCCGGTAGGCGAGTTTCCGAGCGATGTGAATCTTTTAATTTTACTTGGAAATCGCCCGGATCGAGGGTATAGGTATACATGTATAGCAAGGGCCGAATGTCTTTGGTTAATGCACTGCGGTATAGATTGGAGAGTAACGCGGGGCGTTAAGGAAAGGTCTCGGCTATTTTTTTTTTTTACTTTAAATGGATGTGAATACAAATGTTTCTATCTTTGAGTTCTGCAGTGATGTCGAAAGGTAACAAGAGATTAATGATAGATTTTAATTTAAAATATAAACATAAAATTATTAAAAAGTGAATTTAATAAAATAACGTAAAAAAATTGAATACTTACAGATCATCCTGTTCGTTTTCGACATCATTTATAGCAGACGAATTTTTAGCGTCGTGAAAGCGTCTGCCGGGTTCTGCGTTCTGGCACCACCCTGCAACAACAATCATTTCCATGTTTTTGAATTACCAAAAAAAAAAAAAAAAAATTGAAAAAGAGTATTGATAAAATACCATAATAGCTTGAAAATCCAAAAGCTCAACTGAATATAACTCAATGATTTAAAATAATGCAGCCGATCAATAAAGAAGCTTTTTCAATTTTCCAGCTGCAGCGCATATTCATAGGTCGATGAAAGAGCTTTGAATATCAGTACAAATGGCTCCACGTACAACAGAAAACCATAATTAAGCGCGAATGTACTGCACCGCCCGAGTAAAGTACAAATGAAGTACAAGTGCGCGTCCGTGAATAGGGCTTTTCCTCCCTCTCGCTGCTTAGGTAGAGAACAGCTCCTCGCTTCCTCTCTCCCGTCTGGGCAAAGAAAGAGGAAGAGAGGGGCAAAAGATACGCTAGAGGAGGTAGCGGAAGTTCCGCCCGCTCGGCAGGCTTTCATCGAGTATATAAGTAAGACGAAAGTTCAGTTACGGGGGGGCTCGCGAACTTCATTCGAGTGCGAGGGAGCTCCGGAGTCAATGGGCGCGGGGGTTCGTTTTCCAATACCGTGAAAGTACCCGCGCGCGCGGCGCTCCTTTCGATATTGGACTTTTTATTGCGCGAGCGCGAGTGCATGTAAGGCAGCGCGAGAAACGATATCCCTCAAGTGGCGCGGCGGTGGAGGAGAAGGATGGGAGCTTCTTCGTCTCCCTCTTCTTCTGTTCCGCGCGCTTTCTTTCCTTGGCGAGAGCAGCGGTCCTGACCCCGACGGCGATGCATTTCTTGTTTGTTTTTCCAGTTATTCAATTTTATAAACGAGAACTACCGACTACCGGGGGAATCTCCTTTCGCCGCGGAGCTGTAATAACCGATGCGATATCTTTCTGCGAAGTGTTGCAGATTACTTTTTACCCCCGGTTTATCCAGCCTTTTATAGCCGCGGCCAAGGATGTTTCGCCGGAGCTGCTTTAATCTTTTGCCAAATGGAGTCTATGATTGCTCGAGTTATGGGAGAGATCTTTTTTCAGACGGTGACATTAATTTTTAGTTTTCAGATTATTGCGAGGAAATGTCGATAGTGAGTTTTTATTGTTTAAGGGTAAATTTTTGTTGTGTACTAACTTTGTAGGAAGAAGAAAAAGTGTTATTAAATTTTTTATACGTTTTAGAAGAAATCTGTTTTTAAGGGCTACATTCTATAAAGTTTAAGAACTTACAAGCAATGTGTTAAGGATAAGAAATCTGTGCTCTAATGAAATTCGTAAAGTTTTTTTTAAGCTAATGTCAAAATAATCACTCAAGTATAAAGAAAGTTCAAATATTTTTTCGTTTTTTTTTCTTCCAAATATTGTAAGCTTTTTAATTAAAAAATTCCGTTTTTACTTTTACTTTGAAAAAAATTTTGAATTTTATTCAAACCCTCGTTTCGACATAGCTCGGAGCTTTTACTGTAGTTTTAGAATTTGAACTTTTTTATTCAAATTGAAAATATATGTAAAATTGGAAATATTGGAAAATTTTTTTTATAATATATTATATTTTAAAACGACAAATTTACAAAGCTGTTCAAAATAAATCTCAGCCCTTCTTTTATTACTTTATTTACCATCCAATACAGGTTAACTTTTTACGCAACGCTCGTTGACTCCAGGTATCTCTTGAAAAAAAATCCCGCACTCAAATCGAAATAGCCTCGGTTAAAAACCGCGCAACGATCTTCGATCGAAAAAAAATCGCAGTTTGCCACCCTCTCGAACCTCGGCCCGCGAAAATGCTCCTTCGCTGAAAGTAAAGCGGAGCGCGGCGAGCTTGGAATAATAAAACGAGCGGCGCTCGAAATGGGGAATCGATGGCGCGGATTGTGTGTCTGTGCACGGTTCTCCTCGTTACGGGTGCGTACCCGGGAAAGGCTTCGCAAAAATATATAGACGTCGAGCTGCGAAGGGAAAGCGTCTCGGGTGCAAATCGAATCGACGCCGCCGCAGCGCGCGGTGTATGGCTTTTGTCGTTCGTGCGGAGAGAAAGGGAGAGAGAGAGAGAGAGAGAGAGAGGCTGCCAGACACGACTCGGGAATTCCCGAAGGCGCGGAGCTTTCGCGGAATTAAGGTGCAGCGGAGGGGAGGCGCCGGAAATTTATTATCGCCAAGTGCCGCTCTTTTTCTCGGCTCCGTGTTTTCTTGGCCCGATAGAGCTCGGTGCTTCCCCGAGAGCGGGGAAGATGATTTTATTGGGACGCCGGAGAATGTCGTTTGCGGCTCTTCGTTGGCTGGAACGCTGCTTGTCAAATTTTCAGGGTATGAAGCTTTTTTGCGAGGGCTGCGATAATGTAGTTTAGTTGATCGTTTGCTTTCAAGCGCAAAAATGCAGAATATCAAGTGCATCGATTCCCTTTTAAATAGATTTTTATCTTTTACCATTTTTTCATAATAATAAATAACTTCGTATCGAATTCTGTTATTCGCCTGAATGAAACAAGGATAGAATATAAAATATTTATTCTCCGATTCGCGAAATAAAAAATTAAGCGCATATTCTAAATTTTGTTCATTCAATTTCGTTTGAGCATAAACTTATCATGCACCGCGCGAAAAGCATCCTATCATTTTCCTCGCTTCTTTCCCGGAGAGCTTCCATCATCTCTTTCATAAAATCAAGCAAACCGAGACAACTATCTCGGAAATTTTCGTAAAATTCACGGAGCACGTTCACGGGCAAATGGACGGATTTCACACGCGCATGAGATTCGCGCGACGAAGAACGGATATCCCTTTCTCGGGGAGAAAGAACCTGCCCAATTTTCCGCGTATATGAATTTCCTCTGTACTTGTCACGTCAAGCTCGCGTCTCTCGATCTGTGTGTATATATACATATATATATATTTCCCCGTCGGAGTTTTCCGCGCTGTCTTCTCGTCGGGAGAGGAAAAATCGTGACGCGGCATTATATCGAGCGAATTTCTCGCGCGTCAAGGAGGTGAACTCATCTCCCGAAGATCCGAGCTCAATATTTTGATTATCGAATGACAGTCTCGCGCGACTGAGTCGAGTCGTGAAAGTTTTATTCGCAGTCTCTTATCGGATTCAATATATAATATCGAGGAGAAAGCTTGAGCTGATTTGCGAAAATTGCGGTTTGAGTGTTTGCGTAATTGACTTTTTTAAAGAAAATTTTATGCGCGCTTCCGCAGGATCTTCCCCTTTAAGTGCGTCAATTTTTTTATTAAAATCAGCCCGATTGATTCTTCAAACCGAAGCGTCACGTTTCATAAGTCTCTTATTTCGCAGTAAAGAAGAATCGCTTCACTGCCCGGCATTAAATGCCTGGAATAAAAAAGCTGGCCCCCGAACACCCGGAAAATGTCGAGTTCGCACAAAGTTAAGAGCGTCGCAAACCCGATTCCTTTTAATACTTTAACGATAAGATTTTCACTCGGCGAAGCGAGAGGAGCAGCCTTCTCGCGCATCATTTTCTTCCACCCTGACTCGCAAACTTTTGCCGTGAGTTTGCGTCAAGGGGTGGCTTTTAAGGGTATCGTCGCGGCTCTGTTCGCTTTAGGGTGAGGAACTTTCCGTGATTTTTTGCGTAAATAAAAAATTGATATCTCATTTCCTGCCTTATATTACGGATGGATATATTGTATACGTTTGGAGCTTTTAAGATGATATGGGTTCTAGAAAAACTTGGCCTTTCCGCGTGAGAGATTTTCAAAATCATAATGCGAACTGATGTAATATTTAAAATGTATCAGTAACATATTCTTAAACAGTGAAAATTCTCTGGAGAAATCAATTTTGCAGTTTTATTAAAAAATTTCGCATGGGAAATTTTTAGTAATGGAAAAAAATTATTTTTACTCCCTTAATATGAATAAGCAAATGTCTGAATAATACTTTTAATATTTTAAAGTGAAAACGGTTTTTATCAGCTGCTGCATCAGTCACCGTAATATCAGTTTTAATGTAATCCAAAATTATTTTTTTAATGTACCATTTTTAATCTACCAAATATTTGAACGTACAAGTCTTTGCATATAACAAGCAAATAAAATCTACCTCGACTACCATCAAACCCGTAGTTGAAACCTACTATATAGAAAATTATCCTAAAAACCGACGTTACGCTTCTTCTTCTTCGCAATCCTCCGATGCCCGTCAACGCGCCTACCGACAAGTTCATCAGGTGAATGCGTAGACGTACACGAAGGCTTCCGCTCAGGGAGTCACGAGCGACGGCCCGCTCGCGCATGCAGCAGCAGCAGCAGCAGCAGCAGTAGCAGGGCCTAAACAGCCGCGTGGGAAATCTGTCGTCGGCTACGCCCGTAAATTCCCGGCGAAAATTGCCGGCGGCCGACGACGAGCTTAACGAGCGGCCGCGCGCCGGAAGGAAGCCGGGCCCCGGTGACCGGCGCACGCGCTAACTCATCTTAACGTACGGGGCGAGCCCGTGCATCAACGCCGGGGAAGGCTTTAAACCTCGAAAGCGCGCTTAATGTACGTGCGTCGAAACAGCTGCACGCGAGCGTGCGCGCGCGCGCCCCTTTACGGCTGCAGCCCGCCGACGTTCGTGCGACGCTTTTAAACTGATCGCCCGTTTCCGATTCATGAGCTTTTGAAAGGTTAAAAAATCATATCTGGGCTTTTCGTCAAATCAAAAACTCCTGTATGAAAACGTAAAAAGCACTGAATGTACATTGGCCCTGCTTGATTGATTCGTATGCAACGAATATAGACTCTTTTAAATACTTAAATCGGTGAACGCTGACGTGAGCGCTGATGATTGTAAACTTTAATATTCTTTCTGTATTTATCTAAATGTTAAAAAAGACTATTTCTATTTAAAAAGTTGTTACTCGTCTAAAAAAACATTTACTCTATAAAAAAGTTGAATTCGTTTGTAAACATATTTTATCAATGTGTAAGTTATTTAAAAATGTGAAAATAAAAAATAGCTTCACATTTGGATTTGAAACAAGTCAGAGATAAATAATTTTAGGAGAAATTTCTGTCAGAGAATTCCGGGAATATTTACTCGATCGGAATACACGAGCTCACGTGAAATAGTAGGTTGGAAACGTTGAACGAATCGGAAAACGATCTCTTTTACTCCGAGAATAAGTTAACGTGCATTCGAGATGCCAGTTGGCAGGACCGAAAAAATTGCGTTAGAGCAGAATCGCGAGGATATCAACGAAATTGATTTTCCAGCTTTACGCTCCATATCGAGCAATAAAATGATTAAATCCATTTCAGAAAACTAAGAATAAAATACTGCAAAACTCTTAATCCTTCGTAAAACCAGCGGTATATTTTTGAACACAAAACATTCTTAATATCTTCCCTCATAAATTAAACTGCGTTCTCTCCATTCATCATTCAGCAGGCTTTTCTAAAGCCGTGCATCCAGGAGTCCGAAAGGCTATCTTTAACAAACAAAAAAATGATCCCAACCTATTTTCCTCTCACGATCTCGACGCATCCACGATAAGCAGCAGCAGTAGCAGCAGCTACGCGATTTGAAAAAGGAGGATTTCCCGAGACTCCGCACGGCTGCACCGAAAAAAAGGGCAGGGATAAAAAATCGGAAGATTCATCGACCTTATCGCAGACCGAGAGAGCCAGATATCTCTCTCTCTCTCTCTCTCTCTCTCTCTCTCTCTCTCTCTCTCTCTCTCACGGGTGTAACCTCCATATGAATCGGCGGTCGTCTGAATCAAAGCTTCATGAATATCTTCTTTAGACTCGGGCGGAAAGCCGACGTTATCAATCTTCCCTTTCAAACCGGCCCGCAGCGAACTGCGACTTACTCGGCCGACCCTCGTTCGCACTAAAGGGTGGAGCGAAATCGGCCGAGCGAAAAAAAAGAGCAATTAAGAAAAGCCAAGAGGGAGATCCGTTTTTCCTCCCGGTCTGAGCTTCGCGTCGGCTTCCGATAAAGTACATTCAAGAATGTTGGAACTTGAGGCGAGTATTTGCTTTTTTAAGTTGAGGATTATTTGGGAATTGGTATAAGTAAATTATTCAAGCTGATCGTTTTTAGTGAAAGTTTGCGATGTATTGTAAATTTTTGCAAAGTTTCATATCCTTTAATACTTTAAAGTTGATAATGGATTTGAGCTTTTTCTTATTCTTTAAAAATCCGTACTTGTTGGCAGTCAACGAAAAGTCCTTAATTCAATTCTAATAACAGGTTTCCCGGCGAAGAGTGAAGAAAGCTGTTTTTAAGAAAAATTTCATTCCAGAAATTTAGGGAGATTAGCTCGTATTTTCGAAAAGCTCCTGCTGCAGGCATAACGACGCAATTATTTTTTTACCTTTTGCAGCGACGACTTCTGCCGTTCTGCAGCGGAGTTCACCGGAGTCGGATTAAATTACTCAGGTAAAAGCTGGAGTAAAAAATACAGAGAGAAAAGGAAAAAGAATGGCATAGGTTTAGACTCTATTCTGAGAAGGGATGTTGTATATTGCAGGGAAACCGACTATGTAAAAGCGTATTCAAGAAACGCCAGACAAAGTACAAAAATAAACAATTTTTTATATACTACCGACGAGTCACTGAAGATTTTAAAATAACAGTCTAATCAGAAAATATGAAAAATTATAAATATTTTTAAAATCACACTTTCTAATTTTTAGGTTAAGTTACTTCTTAAATTAACGATCTAACTAAGATTGGTAGCAGATTACAGACAGCAAAGCCAAAGATTCTACCTTCTGAACGCTATAACTCAAACGTGCGTTTTAAGGATCATTATACTTCAACAGATCCATTAAGTTGATAAAAGTTTGCTTTGAAAGCAAATTCTATAAAATGGATATAATTACTGCTTGTGTAACTACTGAAAATCTTTAATTTAAAAAAGTGGCGCTCTTGCTTTTACTAAACGAGCATCTCATTAAATAAATTAAATGTTGCAAATAAAAAAGGAATATAAAATTACTGTCTCACTAAACTCTGCATTTTCTACTTATTTTTCCCGTCTTCCGTTAACTTTTGTTTCTATAAAAAAAAAAAGAAATGTTTTGAACGTGTTATTGATTGCCGAAAATCACAGTGCTTATATTATGAGTTTATTTTACTTTCGATGAGTTTTCAAGCAAATTTATATTGCACAGTCAATATCTAAAATACTGGAATATTGACCGCTGAGTCAACAGCAATCTCGTCGTTCCTTACTAAAATCAAGGCGGTATAGTATAATTCCTTCAAAGAGTTTACAAAGCCAACCGGAACGTTGCTCAGATCAAGTGGATTTTATTACTATTTTCCCTTTATCCTCAAAGCTTTAAATTAAAGCTATCGAGTCAATAATAAAGTATTCTTTAGCGACTTTTTCCCAATACCCCGCCTCTTGATGAAAAATCCATTTTTAATTAAACCCCAAAAGAGTAAATATACCTTCGCTGCAACTTCAAGCTGAAAAACGCAAATGCACACACTCGCGTAAAGACGTGCGCGCGTAACTTGAAGAAAGAGCACATCCCGGCGCTCTTTGGAAGGCAGAAAAAGCAAGCCGAATACAAGTACGTAGTTAGGCCGGAGTTCCGGAGAGTACTTAGCTTAGAGGCGCAAGCCCATCTCGGCGCCGGGAGGTTCGACTTAACTAGTGGCTGCCGGGGCGCCCTCGACTAATAATAAATCCTGGCCTCATCGGGCGATTAACGCGATTTACGGCTAAATAAATCCCGCGCCGCTTGGGGCTGACGCTCGACGCGAGAGGCTCGCGTCTCGTTATTGCCATAGGCACGCGGCCCGAAGTTGCATTGTCGCTACTACTGCTACTACTCGGTTGCCCGCTAATGGAGTGATTGTCTTTATTGGAATAGTTGTTACGCTGGCGAGAGGCGCCCGGAGAGAGCCTCTCTCCCGCTTGCCATTTAATGCCGCAAATGAATTTCGCGTTCTGCGGACAAGTTTAATTAACATTAGTCTCATATAACTGTAATTATAACACATTTCGGTCGTTCGCTCTGCCGATGCAGATGGTGCGTTATGGGGGTTGTTTCTGTAGTTATCGTGAATAACGAGGAAAGGGAGAAGAAACTGTTGATTTTCTTGAATACGTTAAATTTAAATTAGCTATTTTTTATAAGAATTAACATTATACATTTGGTTATATCGTATCTAGACTGGCTAGTTTTTTTGCATTGTCTTTTCAATTATTTATAAATTTTTAAGAATTCAAGTGTAAACGTGGTAGCCTAAAGGAGAAAACATTACCTCATTACTTTGCATTTTTAGTGCAGCCTCCCCTAAAAAGTGAATGCTCGACCGCCCTCGAACACCCTCTCGAACCCTCTCGAAACGTTATCGATACAAATCTCGCCGAAAATAAACCCATCTCAACCACCACAAATCACTTGCCGATGTCAAACCCACGCGTTCTCCTCTTCCCCGCGGCACATTATTCATCGGCACCCGTATTCGAACCTAGTACACCCTCCCCTCGGGCTGTTTGCCTACACGAGGATTATCCTCTATTAGCGTTCAGTCGAGGCCTCACTTGAACCCTCCTCCTAAAAACGCAGTCCTGCCCGATCGGGACCTTAATATCCCGAGCACAATAGAGAGCGGCGTTATACCCTCTCTCAATTTTTTTCTCCATCGGGGAGTCCGGACCGTCGGTGTAATTACATTTTCGTGAAATCCAGGAGAGAGGCCGGCTCGACAATGGAGAAATTTTCCAGGGGGGTAATAAAATAGGAGGGATTATCGCGCCCGCGAGAAAAGCGAGTGGGGGGGGCGCTTATATTCCTTTGAGCCTCGATTATGGACGAGAAGCCGAGACACAAAGCTGCTGTAGAGCCCTCGGGGCGACGGCGTCGCTCCTGCCGCTGACGTCCTACACACCGGAAGTACGTTGGAGGGGCCAGTTTCTATGTACGGAGTGGAGGAAGCGAAGGTGGGATTGTTAGTTGCATTTAAATTGACAAGATGCTGTATTTAGTCGGCTTTTTTAAATCAAGAAAAAAGCAATTTTTTTTTTAAAAGCTTTTAATAATATTTTAAAGGAAATTAATTAAAAGGTTTGTTGAGGCGTAGAAAATTCCAAGAAGATTTTAACTTTATTTATAAATGGATGAAAGATTTCGTTATACTCATTAGCAGTGATATGCTTTTCAATAAAATAGGTTTTATATATTTTTTACGCGGGTAGAGAACTTATTTATGAGATTTTTTTTTTTAGTTTTTTATGTTTTAAAGGGAAGAGAAGCTATAAAAGAACACTCGTTAAACTGGTATTCAAAATTTTAAAAATCTTTCATATTGAAAAACGGAGTTTTACAAAAATTCGAAGAAAAGATTATACGGATGTAGGTTCAAATAATTAGTAAGCTTAAATTTTTTAAGAATTTTCTTTAAAAATTCCGTAAATGCTTGATATTTGTTTCCTATTATTACTATTATTAATTTCTTTGAAGTGCTTATTACTCTGAGACTCACCACTTCATAAACGACCTTACACAATACAAAATATATTTCAAATTATATGGTTTATGTAGATTAAAATAATTTTAAACTTACATTTTCAAATCTTTATATCATTAATAAAAATTTGCAGCAAATTTGCTGGTGGAATTTCAAATTCGTTTAATGAAAACGTAATTTAGCGGTCATTTATGGATATAAAAGTTGTATAAAAGCTAGAAATGCGGCGTCTTTTATTCTCAATCCGCATTTCTGTCATCGTGTTTTCTATTAATGTAATAATGTTTTTTCTATTCATTTATAAGCGAGATTAAATGCAGCATGCAACTGAATAATTTTTTGTTAAAAGAGAAATACTCGTGTAAAAAAAAAGTCTTGCTCAGGTCTTTCTTTCTTCTTTTTACACGGGTAGCTTTCGTTTTAGCATTACCCAGTAAATTTTATAAAATCAATCGAAAAATGTTTAAAATAAAAAGCAACAATTCTGCGTTTCTTGCTGTGCTGTTATTGATAATAAATTAAACTGCTAATGAAATATCCTTACATATATTGATTCTTTCAATCAGCGGCTGTTATTTCATTGTTAAATTTCATTTGTGGTAAGTATAATTATCTGGCTTTGCATAGCTTGCTAATTACAGGAGATAAAAGGTACGAAACATTGTGGAATGTCTGTCAATGTCTCGAGTTTAATTAAACTTTGCTCCAGTGCAAAAGAGTTAATTTTTCACTTAAACTGTAACTTTAAGAATTGATAAGCAGAATTTATCATTGTTTAAACATTGTTTAAACAATTATTAAGAAAATGGTCCGCACGAATGCAGTAAAAATATTCCCCCGAATTGATACCCTTAACTTTTGAATAAATAATAAGTTGTTTTTTACATTATTATTCGACAACTGCAAGCGCTAACCATCTTAGTTTCATTAAATTAATTATTCATAATCACCCGCCAGTTGGCTATTTGTTATAAGCGGATTGTAAGATTAGTTGTCTTGAACTCGCGTTAAAATAACAACAAAACTAGCATAATCCATGACAACAGCTTCCCGCCACAATCTTCAATCCCTTAATCCCCAAAACAATTCCTTCGTCATCGGAAATTTCATCCGGCTCGATAAACCTTTCTTTCTTCCGGCGAAGCAGCCATCCACGCGGCGCGGAGCGTCTTACATAAATCAAAATTTCCTATATGCGAGGCGGTGGAAACTTTGGACTATGCGGCGCGTAATTCTCCGGTCCAAGACCGGGCGGCGCGCTGCGCTTCGAAGGCTCAAAGCTAAGCGCGTCTGAATGGGCCGCGCCGAGCTCGCTTATCTGCAAGTGAATCGAAAGTACAATTATCGAGTTAGTTTCTGGGTACGTCGCCTCGCTCGAGCGATTCAGCTGGGCGTCGGGCCTGGGATGTGTTTTGTTCGAGAAGGCCGGAAGAGTCAATTGAGTGGACATTACAAACAAATGGGTATGAGCATGATTTAGTTGCAATTTTAATGTAGCAATTTTTAATGTCCCGATGATCGTACAAAATTACAAACTTTAGTTATATTCTACAAATTGCAGTTTTTGGCCATAAATCGCTAGTGAAATAACTATTTAATAAAAAAAAATTGAGACAGAAATTTAATGTCCAAATAAATGACTAATATTTCATTTTTTTATTTTTATATTTTCAAATATTTTTATTAAAAGAGTATATGGGTTATTTTATTACAAAAACCTGTAGTGATTTAGTTTTTCAATTATTTAACGATAGAAAACGAAATTCGCAAACCTGAAAGTTTAAACACATTTTTATTGCACGTTAAAATACAAATAAATGTTCTAAAGAATGATGGATACAGATTTTTTTAGCAGAATGTTCTATGATCACCGTCAGTGAGCCATTATACAACCAGACATGGCCGTAGCAGTTCATCCAGCCCACCTTTATGAGCAAGTTTTGAAAAAATTAAGTATTTAACTTAAGCTGGCCGAGCGTAAAAAATGGTAATTAAAAGCGGGCGCCGGCGCACCGGCGCCTTATCTCCAACTTGCACCGTCGGGCGAAATTACAAAAAAGGGGGTCGACGAAGTAATAGAATAAAAGTAATAAAGAACTCACGTAAGAGCCTAATTGCGGATGGAAGAGTCTAACGCTCTCGCGATCTTACGGAACTGCCGGCTCCCCTAATAAAACCGTCCTTTACCTCGCGCCTCCCCCTTCCCTCCTCTGCGTACATAATGAAAGTTTTCCATCGCGAGTCGCGTGTGCACCGGAGCCTTTATGCGCGCGCGCGCACTCGTCTTGGGGTCGCCAGCTCTCGACAAAGGACCGAGTCCTTTTTTTCACGGACTCGAGCTACCGCCGCCGCCGCCGCCGCCGCTGCCCTTTTTAAACGGCGAGACGACGCCTGGAGGGCTCGAGCGGCGCGAGCGGCGCGAGCATCGTAAAAGCAATTTAATGCTCGGCCTCCCCGGAGCGAGATTTTTTTCCGCTTCCGCAAAAGGTATATATCGTGAATACGAGGCGGATGAGAGCTAGTTGGGGTTTTTCGGATTGCGCCACTGCTTTTTTCCAAGAGATTTTCAAGTTGTTCCCCCGTGCAATTGAAATTTTCATTTGGCCAGGAAAAAGTAAGGTTGTAGAATATTTATTTTTAATAAGGTATGGGTGCCAAAGTTTACTGCAGATATTTACCATGAAATTAATAAAGTTAATAAAGTTATTTTGCATTATACATATTAAATTTTACAAATTTTATATAAATTTTATCGTCATATTTTAGAAGGCTCAATTTTAAATATTAAATAAATACAAAAGCTTAGTGCATCCTTAAGTTTTTATCCCCAAACATCAAGAAAAGTTGCTTCGATGTAGGTAAAACAGAAGTCCGCGCTCGTAATTTCCGTGCGTCCGCGGAAAATAATAACCCAAACGAAAGAAACATGCAATTCTCCAACCGAGAGACCCACCGCATGTAAACAGCCGCAACGAGAAAGTTTTATTCGCATATCGCCAAGAGAGGAATCTAGCAATATTTCCAGTCCTTTGAATTCTCATTCGAATCGTAGGTCCCGCCCGCCGCCGCGCGGGCAAACAAAGGTCGCGGAAAAACAGACGAGCTGTATTGTAAAATCGAAAAACACAACTCCCGGCATTGTCCCGGCACTGCAATCTCGCATACGTTTACCCGTAATTCGGCGATGGAGGTATATTCCTCGCTTTTATGATACGGCGCATAAAGACGCGCCCGGAGGGTGGAGGAGAGGGAGAGAGAAAAAAAATGTATAGGGAGGAAAATTTTCGTATATTGCAAACGATGCGCGACGTATCTTCTTAGGCGCGCCTCTGCCCTCTTTACGGGCATATTTATTGCAGGCTACAGGTTATTGCGAGGCATTACGCGACGTATAAACGCGTCGGTATTACGATTTTGTAGGGCATTTCAGAAAGAGTGTTGGCAGTTTCGGTTTAATGAGTTTTTCCGTCTTGAGAGCCTCCGTATAGGTCTTCTATGTGGGCAGAGAAGAATTTGTTGAATGTCGATGTGCTCCCTGATAGTGTTGGATGTCGAGGTTTTTCTTTTATTTCGAATAGGTATGCTTCTAAAAAATGTTATCAGGCAATTTATCTTATTGGAATACATTTAATTTTTAATGGACGGAATTGACGCGCGATTAATTTTTCCTCGTATTCGCATAATATAATTTTAAAAAGCTTTAATCGAAATTTAATTAAGCCCGAGAGAAAAGGTGTCCTTTAATTTCCTTATAAATAATCGAAATATTCAAGCCATTTCCCAAAAAAGCTTTGGAAAAACTATTTACCCTCGACTTTCCCTCAGGTTCCGAGAAAAGGCAGAGCGCTTTTTACAGTGCACGTAATTCTCGTTTCCCTATCTCGTCCTCTCTCGGTACGCAGAATATAATGGGGTGCGTACTCGTGCAGTAGTAAGAGCCCCGGTGCCTCCGATTGTGTAAGACTCTGCGCGGCGTGCGCGAGTAATCCAGAATCCAATTTCCGATACTTATATTCAACGGGCGCATTGGGGGGCCAAAGGCGCAGTCGACCGATCCTCGATTATTCTCCTCGGAAGGGCCCGGGATATTCTTTCCTTTCTTATCCGCGTCGCATCGGACGTGTTTCCGCCGCTGCTCCCCTCCGCCTATTATTCGCGCTCATTCTCCCGGTTGAATAAGAAATGTTTGCACTGTAACCACCGATATCTTTCATCTGCGAGATTCTTTTGTCGTACGATTTTTCAAGACTGTCGCTTATTAATGTCGCTCGTCATTTCTGGAATATTATTACGGGCAATTTTGTTGCTTGTGGCGTCTTAGATAAGCTTTTGGGAAGATCGGGGGATTGTGTTACTTGATCTTGTTTAAATCTTGATATTATAGGGCGGATTAAAAGTCAGTTTTGTAGAGCTAAATTTTGTAATAATTCTTTTCTTACAACTTTTAAGTGATCATAAAACATTATAGTCAGATAAACTTTAATCTGGAGATTCATCTTTTATTCATTTCTCATATTTGAACGCCAGTTATAATTCAAATCTTGAACAGATAAATGTAAGATTTATGTAAGACACGACCTTTCATGATCTTTGTACAGCAGAGGTAAGCGAAGAAATAAATTTTTTATTGTACCCTTTTACAGCACCTGCTTCCATTTATTTTTTAAGCTTTGAAGAACTGCTTATACTATTAATCCAGACATTAAAATTAATTATATCGTATCGCTTTAAGAGTTAAAAAAATATTCCTAAATGTTACTTTACTTTATATAAGTTATCGCAAATAAAGAATCGAATTAAAATCAAATCACTCCCCTTTCTTCTTTCCATTCCGTTACTTTATTTCCGTTAGCTTTTGTATTTTGATGGTATACTGCACTTTCCTACTTCTCAAATTCGTTCTCCCTTACTCCAGCTATTTCCTTCCTCTAATTCCTTCGTTCTCCGTCCGAGTCTTTTCTTTCCACTTGCACTTCTTTATCTCATCTCGTTTTCTTTTTGCCTCGTTTCTTACAAGACCTTATATTCAAGTTTTATTAGAGGAGAAGGAAGGGGAGAAAAGAATATGAGAGAGAATCTGTGGCAAAACGGATTTGTAGTGGACGCAGGGGTCCGATAATGCTGTTTCCAGCGGCTTTTTCTCGCCCCGTGAGACTTTATCGTTTCCGGCCGTCATTCGTAGCCAGATTTCTCCTGCTCTCTCCCTCTCTCTCCCTTTTTTTCTGGATGATTTTTCCGGATGATTTTTCCACGTACGGAAATGGGCGCCGTTCGGAAATTTGATTCTTCCATAAAAGGTATCGCACACCGCTTCTATAGAGAATTTTTCTCATGCGAATTTGTTTTCTTTCAAGATTATGATGCTGCCTTTAAACTTGAATTATTTAAATATTGAAAATTGCGATTTTTGCGTTCATTTTGCTTCCATAATAAGTTTTAAGTATGAATGTATCGTAAAATAATAACGGTTCGACCAATACTTTTGGATAGAGAAAATGAAATTTAAATTTAATTAAAATAAAAAAAAATACAAAAAGAATCGAGTATTTGTTTTTCTTGAACAAAGAACTGTTTTCTTTGCTTATTATTTGCTCTCGACTGTATACATATATTATTGTTGTTATAAGAACGTTAAATTTTAGATACTGGTAGTTTTCTGCAGCTGTTATCCACTTGTTCAAAGTAATGTGCTTTCGATCCAGATCAACAACCAATGTTACAAAGGTTTCAAAATTTAAAAAAATATCTAGTCTTTTCTGCAATAATATTTTTTTCGTCAAAAAAACCTAATACTCTCAATGAATAAAGGGTTAAATCTAAAAGCACTCATATATTTTATACCAGATCACGAACGAGAAAACTTTTTCTAGCGTGAATCAAAACATTAACGTTATCCCATTACCGAACTTTTTCCGCCTCCTCCCGAAGCGGATCGCTGCCTTTCTTTCCCGGTGGGGGGAGTCGCAATAACACTTCGCCGAAAGGCATATCTCTATTTTTTAAGAGCCTCTCGTTTCGCCAAGGCGCGTAAACTTAAACGGCGAAAGCTCGGCTGGGCATAAAGCCGCGCGCGCACAGCTCTGCGCCCCGAGCTAAATTTATTCAATTCTGCTAACGAGGAACAGAGCTGTCCGTGACGGCGGCCCGGGCTCTCGGCGAAAAACGGTCTCGCGGAAAAGCGATTTCGCCGTAACGCGACGCGCATTATGTGCGCATGGAACGTTCGAGCATTAGACGGGGGCTCTACGATTCAAACCAATGGGCGGACTCGGCAGCAGCTCGAGAGTTCCGAGGGGGCGAACGAAATTTTAAAGGTTCGAGTGTACTCCTTTGAAACTGATACTAAAATACGCGGGAATATAAAGCTGAAAAATCGGGTTCAAGAGCATGCATAAAACGGAAGTATTGCATTTCTCTGCAGAAACATTTTTTAAGAGAATAAACCTCGTTTCCTTTGTTATTCCGCGGTAATATAATTTATTATAATTAGCATTCTAATGCATTGTAATAATTATTCACTGATCCGTAATTATTTGAATACTTAGAGTTATGCGAGTTTATTATTAACTATCAGCATAAAGCTATAAATTGAAAATCACAACTCTGTAAAATTAATCGGACTTTATTTATTAGCTTTGGAATAATTATTAATTTCAAAGGATTCTCACCATTTGAGAGTAGAATAAAAAAAAGGAACGAATTTACGCCTACCGAGTTTCTCTAGCATAATGAATTGCGGCTCCTCGAAAATTTCGCGTTCTCAACTAGCGCATTTGCATGAAGCACCGGGCAAATAAATTACGAAATCTTTCTCTCGACCGCTGCAACCTACATCAAGCCCGATCACGAGCCCAGTGTTCCAAACGATCCCCGGCGCCCTAATATAATAATAATATATATACTCGCTCTTCAGCGTTTCGGATTTCAAGGGGAGAGAGAGAGAGAGAGAGAGAGCCAATTTTGCGCGAGCGGCGAAAACGCGAGTCGACGTTCAGCACTGCGCCTCGTAAAGCGCAGCCGATGCAGCCGCAGAACGCATCGAGCGCCGCCAGAGTAAACACGGGAACGCGTTTTTTTATTTTTTTATTTTTTTGGGGGGAGAAGGTAGCAAAAAGCGGCAGTTTTATTACGCATATCAGCAACGGAGGCCGCCTGTGAGGCGTGTCTGTCTACGTTCTGTAATCGCGAAATCGACATTTGGCGCTCGGCTACGAAGTATCTTTTCAAGCTGCTGGCCCGCCCTCCCTAGCCGGCTTTTTCGTTTCTTGTTTATTTTTTATTTTTCTGTAGCTTTTGCGGACGATGTTGGATGTTGGGAGAGCAAAATAAACAGCTCGGCCGAATAATTAATAAAACGCTGCGTGCGATCGTGCATTAGGGATCGGTCATGGAAAAGAGAGCAACGAGCCAACGATTTCAATTGTTTTGCATTTTCTTTGACAAAAATGGGTTTTACCTTTTTTGTATAAAAGTAACTCCGCCGTTTTAATTAAGAATAAAGTATGGTATTCAATCCGCGCTAAGTTTGCTTGAAAATTTTCGAGAAAATAATTGTTTACTTTATTAATTTAATTTTAGATAGTTACTTATTAATTAAAACTTGTCTGTAAGCTTACCGGTATAAACAAACAGCCTCAATTTTTTGAAGTTTAAAATTTAATGCAAATAAAAACAAGCTCCAACAAAATTATGGAAGATAATCTGTAGCTCGTAAGAATCTATCCTATGCAAATTCAGAACGCACCGATTCTGCTCCCAGCTCGGTGTGTTTATCAAATCAAGCCGGATTTTCTGTACGTAGCGTCTATCTCCATAATTCAGCGATTTTGCATTCTGAAACTTCCCACTTAAGACGGTCCAAGTTTTATGTACACTAGAATGTGATTTTAAGCGGAAAACTTTTATTTGCGATATGCTAAAAAAATATTAGCGGATCTTACAAGAAAATATAAAGTTTTAATGTATGCGGAAGTATAAAAAAATATTTACAGAGCTAATAAATTTAGTTTGAGCTAAATTAGCGTTTAATCAGTAAATGAAAATTTAATGTTCAGTGCTAAAATGGGCAAATTTTTAGTTTTAAAAACAAAACTTAATAAAATTTTATTTCCGCACGAGTACTTAAATATTTTACCAATGTTTATAGAGTAAGTTATACTTCAAATTCAGGATTAATAATAAAAAGCTCCGAGGTAAATGTATCCTTTATTGACGTAAGTAGTAATGGCATTTAATACAACATTTCCTCTATTTAATATAATTCAGATCATTAAATTAAATTGAAAGAATTCCGATTAGCTTATCAGAATTTACATCCCTTGACTTTTCAAGGAATTTGAAATACGAACTTTAGCTGGAAATAGAAATTCAAATCATCCTTTTGAAAGAGAGCCATTTCCATTCGAAACGCATCGGGGGAGGTTAATGAGGTGGCGCACTGTACTATTTAGTATTTGAGAACGACTTGCCGGGCCCCTATATATTATTTTAACGGCGTTAGCGCGGCCGGAGCCGCAATTAATTATCGGAAAATCAGTATATCGGGAAGAGCATCGGTACTAAAACACAGAGACACGTGCATCGCCTGTCCTGTACTCCATTGTTCTCGCTGCTCTCGATCCGATCGCGAATTCGGCGCACACTTTATTTCTTTCCAGGGCAGAGGAGGAACACTTAAAGCCACTCGGACTCGAGATGAGAATCTCGAATGAGGATAACCGCGCTAAATGACCGAACCGCCGCGGGAGCAGGATTAACTCCCCCGCGGCTTTTTACGCTCGCTGAATCGATGAAAGTTCGGCCCCGGCGACTTTCTGATTAATTGAAACTCTTCCGCACGCAAACTTCTTCTCGGATCGGCTGCGCTGCATTTTTCCGAGCGCTCGGGGGAGAGTTTATTAAACGGGCGTAAGTCGTGTTAACTCTTTGTTCGACGAGAGCTGAATTCGGGAAACTTTCGCTATTTATTGCGAATAGCCGATGCTCAGCTCCACTCTTGGCGAGTGGCTGTTTTATGACAGTGAAATTACTTTCTCGAAAGGGTATTTCGGATTGGCAATTAAAAACGTTTGAAAAAGACTTTTGTATAAAAATTAGACGTTTTTTAGGCTTTGAAGAAAGATTTAGTTTTCAAGAAAATGATTTCCAAAATTGATTTTACGAGACTCTCGAACCGTTAATTTAATGAAGTAAAAACATCGAATTACTTTTACATTTGATAAATATTGATACCAAATGCTAACGATTTTCAATTATTTAGATCATGAGTATCGATGAGTGACATTTAAATTAAATGCATATTGACAATAAATTCATTTGGCAACAGTTAAAAATATTTATACGCAATTAAAATAACTAATGAAAAGCAGCGTTAAAAGCGCATTGATTGAGTTCGTTAATTATTTTCGCTAAATAAACGAATTTCACTTTTAGATCTTAAATATTTTAAATTAATGAAATTTAAAAGTATTTGACTAATTCAAATAATTTCAAAGTTCTCGTGAGCTATTACAAATTTTTGTCAGAATTTTGTTTACTTTGTTTACGGTAGTTCGCAGACTCAAAGTTAATATTAAAGTTTTTAACTTTGTCGTAATTGCAATTAAAAATTGACTAATTTGTTTTTAATAAATATCAGTGCTATCATCTCGAATTTAAAAGTCATAATATAAGTAACGAGATTTAATAATCTTGAAAATTTAGGTCGAGGTTCACTTATTAAATTTCAAACTTATTATTTATTTACTTACTATATTAATAGTTTCCAGTATAGAGTTATTTTAGTAAAACTTTATTTATCAGTTATTTAAAAAAGTATGCAACAGAAACGTAATAGCAAACAAGATGGATTAATCAAAAACCCAAATAAATTTTTTCAAAATGACCTAAAATAGCATGTATTTACAAATGAAGTAAAGTTACACCAATTATTTATAATTGGTATTGTACTGCGACGAATACGATCGATTCGTACTCATCGACAAGGCTTAATTAATTTCAGAACGCATGAACATGATGAAAAAAAATTTTAGTAGTACAATGATTCCAAAATATGGTGTATTATAATTTTCATTTTCGTATAACTGAAATGAAAATTGAAAATTATTTTTTATTAAAGTGGCTTGACATTTGCTTTCTCAAAAAAATATATTGCATAAGATGGGTGTTGCATAAAACGGAAAAAGATTGCAAACAGGAATTGTTACAAAAAAACCGTAAAAATTGTTTAGTAAAAAAAAGTTATATGTAAACTTACAAAATGTAATAAGTTGTGTATTACTTCACACGTATAAATTATTTTCTAAATATCGCTTTGTAACTTTGTAGATGTTTGTTTAGTAGCAACATAAGTAGTCGAATGATCAAATTGAATGAACAATAAAAAAGGTTGTGTTATTTCTGACTTTTTTAAAACTAAAAATTTCTACTCGCAATAATATTTGTTTCCATTGTACGAGATATTCTCCTATTATATGTTCTTCCGTCATCGATATAAATTTCTTTGCAAGAACTTTTGGCGACGGCCCTCCTAAATCAAATCAAACCTCAAAAATACTTTCTTCTCAAAGCATTCCTCATTTCGCGCTTCATTTCCCCCGAAGTCCATCCAAAAGAAGGCAATAAAATAAACGCTCCGAACTCCGCGTCTGCTCGCGGAAAAAAATCGTACTCACCGTAGCCGACAAGCAGCCCGGCGACGAGCAGCAGCAGCCTCACGCTAGTGGTCGCGCACATGGTCAAAAATCACCGCTTAAAGCACTCGCGAGCGAAAGCAGAGTGCAGAGGCCCCCTCTCTCTCTCTCTTTCTCTCCGCGAAAGCTCGGAGAAAGCGCGGCTCACACGGCAAGCAGCTCGCGCGGCCACTCGCGTGGCTCTGAGCGCCGAGCTGCGCCAGCATCCGACGACGGGCCTCCGCCGGCGACGGCGGCCGCACACGACGGCGGCTCGGCGCCTGCCCGTTGAGCGCCCGGCGAGCGAGCACAGCTGTTCCGCTGCCTGGCCGAGAGAGCTTGCGACGGCTTTTGCGGCTTTTCGACGGGGAATTTTATGCTGGATGGCTGATAAATAATCATACTGCAGGAGCACGCCTCTTTCTAGCTTATAGATTAATCATTTCTTTCCAATTTAATGCAGTTTACTTCAAACTTTTTTTATGTTCGATAATTGGATTATTGGAATAAAGGAAAAAGAATACCTTTTTTAGATGTTAATTAAAGAATACAACTTTTACAGATAATAATTACATAATATATATAGACCTTCAATTTGTTATAAAATTCAGAAAAATAGTGAACTGTTTTTTATTACAAATGTTTGATAATATCTAATCACACATCGCATATGAATTATTACAGATATAACAACAGTTCTTTAATTTAAATAATATTTGCATAACATTTTAAAGTTTAGATAAGTTGTAACAAGTTTCTCATTTGAAACTTTAATCTTCAACCTGCTGTTATAACTAGTGCATATTAGACTTTTTTAACCAGCAAAGTCGTAAAAATTACGCGTGCCCGTGATAAACCTGTCTTCTATTTGAGTGAGTCCTCGGCTCTCTTCTGACCTGATTACAGTTTTCAAACAGACTATGTTTTTTTTTCTGAGCGTAATTAGTAAGTACGCAAAAAATTTGAATAAACAATTTATTCTGAACCCATCTGCGTGCACAAATTTGCAATAATTACATTAATTTTAACGCCCAAGCCAGCCCGTAAAAAATGAATCCCGCAAAGCAAAAATTCTCGTAAAATCTCGTGAAAGCTCATTGCAATATCCGGCGGACAATGCACCCCCTTCGCTTCGCGCAATCGGGTGAGTTATCCCAGACCCTCGGCGCGCTTCCCCGGGGGCCCTTACCTCCGAAGGCGCGAGTACTGGCGGCATCTGGTGATTTCCAGGGCCGCGGTAACGGCGCTCTCTACTTTACTTCGTGGAGATAAGCCACGCCGCCGGCGTCGCGGAGACGACTTTTAAACGCGTACGCTTCGGATTCAGATTAAACTTTTACGACTTCTCTCTCTCTCTCTCGCGAGCGGCGAGCGGCGAGCGGCGAGCGAGGAGGAAGAGGGAGAGGAAAGTTTCGGGGCTCTCTCGGCTCGGGGCCACGGATTGGTCATTTTATTAGGCTCGGCGCGCGGTGGAACGCTTCGGATTGGAAGATAACAGGTCGTGCCAGAGCCGAGGGATTTGATTTAAGGATGTATTTTTATTGTGCGCAGCGCCTCATGTAAATGACTCTGCGGCTCTTGTAAATTATGGCTCCCGAGTATTTATGAGCGGCGTTCAGTTTTAATTGAACAAGTTTGGGATTGGGATTCGATGGAGGTGAAAAAGTTGACCGGTTTTAACGAATGATATTATTGTTAAGCGTATTGGATTGGAAATTAATCTGGATGATCATGTGGTATACTGGAAAAATAAGCTATTTTGCAAGATATGTTTAGAAATTTATTCTGAATCATTTTGATTTTTATAGAATAATATATCTACGTTTAATAAAATACATTACAGATGTTCAAATTACCTAAAAAGTACTAAAATGAACAGTGAAACTGATAATTTAAAATTATCACAATGTACAGCTTTTATACTATAAACGATTAATCACCAAATTAGTATATTTATTATAGTAAATGATTAACTTATTATGAAATGCAAATCTACCATGATTTACTAGAAGAAACCTGCAAACTTGTTTTACTATTTGCATACTATAAGTGAAAAACAAGGTGTTTATTTTCTACTTACATATTTTACTGAGTCTAATGCTTCTGCGCTTCTACCGGTAGACCATTAAAATTCTATTATTTGCGGTTCGGTAGTAAAATGTTCACCCCAAAAATTCCACGACTATCGGGAGACCCGCAGAAATTTCCGTTTAAAAGTTTTGAAGAGTTTCTCTCATAAAACGTAAAGATCACATTGAAATTCGCGCGTAAACAGAATTAGAAAACAACTTGAACATTAGCATTTGATGTTGAACTCCATTAGAAGCTTTTAAAAACAATTGCAAATATAAAAAAAAGCAGAAAAAACGTTGATATTCTTATTATACTTGTAAACGAATGAATTGCTCAACATGTTATTGTAACATTGTACCGTTCCAATTGCTTAAAATGTATTATTGCTAGTAGCTGCATTAGTAGCTTAATCAGATGAAATGTAACTTGCTTATCGTGGATGTAGCTTGGCTGTTCGAGACATTTCTGCATAATCCATCGAAGATTATATTTAAATAAGTAGGAGACTAGTTCTTACAACATAAATTTAAAAATACCTACTAGAGTTCTTGCTTGGTCCTATGGTGTTTTTTATCATATTATATGACATTCTTTTTTAATATAATTTAATATCAATAAAGTAGAAATAATTAATCATGTATTCTATTTATATCGTGAATTCCAGCGCCTCATTATGAGCTACTTACAAAATAAGCCATAAAATATGACAGAAGCTTCCGCACAAACAAAGTCCTATCGCTTCTCATAACTCTTTGCTCGCAGTTTCCTCCAATTGCTCACTAAATCAATCAAAGCGTTCTATTGTCATATCCGAACGAAAATCCCCGCAATTAATAACTCTCGATCTGAAACAGCGGAGCGGCAGCTTGGAGATAAGCTCCCACACTCGCGAGAGCAAAAAAGAAGCAACGAGCCGCGAGTTGATCCGCGCGAGATTTTTCATTTCCCTTCCTTTCCTCGAGAGGCGAGGCGCCGCCGCTGGAGGCGTGGATAAGCGACGCGAAGGAATTAAAACCGGGACCTTACGACTTCTTAATCAGTTCGCTCGAGACGCCGAGAAGTCAAACATTCAATTGCTTGGAGGCTCGACCCGAAGTGTGACGTCTTTCGTATTCGTCGGTAAGCAGCCTTCGCATTCGACCGCGATAATGTACGGAAGAGTCGTAGAAAGGACGGATTTGATCTGCGGATCGCCACCTGATAAGGTAAGGGTGATATTGCTACAAGATTCATGGTTTTTCTTGATTTATTCTTTTTTGGCATTTGGAAATAGAGCGAGGATGTGCAAGAGGTGATGTTTGTTTTGGCGAAGTTATCTTTGATAACAATGCAATCATTTGTGCTTTAATTTTAGATAAACTGAGTTGGGAAATAAAGATTGGATAGGGAAATAAACAATTTGTAGTATTTTTTATAAGTTTAGTTTAGAATTTTTATTTGAAAAAAATCTTAAAGATTTTAAGTGTAATAAAATAGAATCGGCATAAATATTATAATATATGTACCCTTGTGAAAAGTTAAAATTTAATAATGCTTTTTGGCGTATAAAATAGTTTTACAATATTACAAGAAGATTCTTCAGGTGCAAATTAAACCAAAATTGATGCTTTTTTAACAAATTTTCTAAATTAGTCTGAAGTTATATTTTAAAGAATACGAATATTGAGGTAGTTATAAATTATTAATATTTACGATAGTAATCAGACTTATTACAATTTTATTTC
>JAWWML010000012.1:19449338-19462217 GCA_035047165.1 Ormyrus rosae | reverse complement strand
TAAAGAATACGAATATTGAGGTAGTTATAAATTATTAATATTTACGATAGTAATCAGACTTATTACAATTTTATTTCCCAAATCTTTAAATAAGAATTCTTTTAAAATATTAAACGTTAACTTTTTAAAAAAAAAAAAATATGAGAGAAACATGCAGGACTACCAACATTTCCTTCTAGAAAAACAAAATTACATTTCTTATAATAATTTTTTTTATGTTCGTAATTATTCAATAAACGAAATAAAGAACAGCACTTTATTAAAATTTTATTTTTTTTTATTTAAATTATTTAATGCATAGATGTCAAAGATGCATTATGTATTATATATGCATAATAATTTAGTTTTTAAATTAAAAATTCTGTAAATTGTATACGCAGATCAAGAAATGCGCACATAGTCGATATTATGTTATTCTAGTTTTTCAGGATTATTTTATATTCTATTACGTTCCTTATTATTCTTCATTAAGCTAAGCTCTTTAATATGCTACAGAGTTGTCCTTTTAATTAATAAAAAAAACTGACATATCAGGTTTAATTAATGAATCCTTAATTATTGCTACTACGCAAAATTGTAAATAAGAATTTCAAATTTGTGATATGTATTGGTAGTAGCTAGAAAACTTTTTTATTGTACTGAATATATTTGGATGATAATCAGTTTATGGAATAATAATTACGACTCTTATTGAAGCAAAAATCCTTCGGATAGCAAGTATCATTGCGACTAAAATAAAAAAGCGTAAATATTATGAACTTAATTTTTAATTCATTTGGATTGATCATTCAACTGTCCAAGTTAAATAATAAAATTATAGATTTTGATTAAAAATAGAGTGGCTTCTCTTGTTTCAAAAAAAAATTTGAGCTTATTTTAATAGAAATTCACGCAGCTTACCAAAGATAATCGTGCAAACAGTATGAAAATTTTTGACACGCCAAGTGCATTCGATGCTGCTCATCGAAGGTTAAAGAACGAATGTCCACTCTGTTCAGACATACCAACGAAACCAGTTCTGCCGATGAGTAGATCGTGAATTCGAAAAATCTAAACCCGGTTTGAACATCGAGAAAAGTGAGGCAATCGACTTGTCATTAATATTTGTCCTAAAAATTCTGGAAATGAAAAAAAAAGAAGACATTGCATCCGATAAAAGCTTCGGACTGGTATGAGATTGTGCCCGTCAAGATGTGAAAATATAATGCTCTTTTATCACAACTGATGAGCATGAATAAGTGAGTTGTTTGCACTCTTTTAACACAAAATTTAATAAACCTCAAGTATAAAAAAAGATATTTTTAAATTATTCTTGTTCCGAAAATATTATTATATTTGACTTTGCCTAATTCCGAAGGAATTTAAAATTTAAATGTAATTTATAAAGTCTAGAAATTTAACCGCCTGCGAAATATTTAAGATTCGTTTTTACATTTTTATTTATGAACGTTTTTACCAGATTTTAAAATTAAACTTTCCCTAAAAACCGTTTCCACATTGCGCAATTCTAACTTTAAGCGTTCCACTTAAAAATACATCAATGCAAAACGATATTTTGAACCATACAATTACCCACGTTGAATAATCGACCAGAAAAATTAGCATTCGCGCAACGCGAATGGAAAATAGAAATTCATAAATTTATTTCGTTCGCGATTATTCGATTTATCGACGCACAGCAGTGAAAAGTCGAAATCGAATCCCGCCACCGTCAGTTGAATTTTTTACGCAACGCGTCACTTAATTTAAAAGTCCATATAATTTTGGGGCAAAAAAATCGCTCGAGCAACTTGCGAGCCCAATAAGGGTATTTCAATTGAAAATGTAAAACCCTTTTTCCGCGCTCGCGTGCTTTCATTAAACAATACATGTCTCATCGTCGGAAATTTTTTTCCCGGCGAAACGAGAGCAACAAAGGCCTCGTCGTGTAATTAATTCACCTATCTATTGTTGCGTCTCCGCAATATTATGTCCGCCCCCTATTTGTCAGCGTGTTTACAAATCCCGAAGAGCCGAGGCTCGTTAATTAATGTGCGCGCTTCGCTGAACTCTCCCCCGATCGGCCAAAAATTTGCATAAAACCCTTTGTAACTCCGTTAATTCGGCAAAAAGTCACTGTGCGCGCGCGTTAATCCTCGCGCAAAAACGCTTTGCGAAATTTTCCGTACCGCCGCTAAAACTTGCGCGCGGGCATTAAAAAGCGCGACTCGTGCTTGCGCGCAGTTATGCAAATGCTCTTGATGCATTATGCACCGAAAGCGCGCGCGGCGTTTATGCCGCGAGAAACTCGTCCTGGTAAATAAACAATCCTCGCGCCTTTGCCGTGATATATTTGACGTCGTCCGATTGGGCTCGAGGGGCCAGTTTTCGCATCGATCGCAGCGTTTTAATGTTAACGCGGCTTCTCCTACTTAGTTCAATTCGGTGGATAGCTTTTTGTACTGTTTTCACAGTTGCATTCGAAATGAATTGATGTTAAATTCAAAGTGAAATTAATGTATTGTTCAATAATAATAATAATAAGCTGTAAAAATTATTTTGTTTCGATGAGTTTTTGCATAATTTATTGCTTAATTAACAATTGCTTTATAAAAACTAATAACATAAAAGTACTGTTTTTATTGATAATTAAATAAGCTGTTAAAAAACGAAAAAGATGGATTTAATATTTATTCATAAATATATTGTTAATAAATTTATTATTGATTAATTCATTAATATTATGACAAAAAAATGACGATAATATACCACAGTAGATTAACATTAAATTATATATTAGCCTTTCATTAAGTTATAAAGTATTATGTTTTACTTACATAAGACAGATAATTAAACCGAGTACACATTGATATCAAGTTCCGTCGAGTACACAAACGACAGTAAATAATGCTTTGAGATGGACAATTCACCTTTAATTATCCAGAAGCTACATGCAGCAAAATTATTTTTGCCCCCTGAATAAACAACCTCAACCCTCAAAAGCAACGCTTCGCAAGTACCCCCTACATTCCGACACTCGAAGCTCAATTCAAAGAAAGTGTCTTTTCCCAGTCATCGAACTCGACCCGAGTGGCACTAATCCACGAAGCGCAAAATCGCTTAACAAAGAATCCGGAAAAAGAGAAAGATAGACTCTGCTGCAGAGGCAGTAAGCCGGAGCCTGTCGACTCGCCTTGAGTGCAGGTGCGCATCGACGACGACGACGACGACGACGACGACGACGACGATGACGAGGAGGAGAGCTCGAGAGACAACACCGGCAAATTAGTTCTGCAGGCACGCAAGCGCGAGCTTCGATCCAATTTCCGGCCTCTCTCTGCGACGAAGCCACTCGCCCACTCAGCCGCGCGCTCCTTACTGCCACTCAAATTGCGCAGCAGCCGAGGCAAGCCAATCGCGAAGACTCCGTATGTCTCGCTCTCCTGAATATTGGCTGCCAAAGCTACTTTTTGACACGCGACACTGCACGAGTCGCTTCGCCTGCAGGCAGGATATATTTCGGTTGAGGGAGTACAGGACTCGGTGCCTCGGACGCTGACTTTACTTTGGGTGCTGAGTCTTTCTCGAGGGCTGAGAAATTTGCTCGAAGATTTTTAATTCTTTTTTTCAGCGTATCCAGAAACCGAGTACTTTCATTTAATGATGATTGGTTTGGTAACTTGTTTATTAGGCATGCAGTTCGGAGTAGATAATTACGGATTTAATGATTTTGTTGGATGATCATCGTAATATAGAAATCTGTGCACTAAGCTTTGACATATATGAGTTTCAATCATTCTTTATTCCAGAATATCATATATTGGCAAATAATTTCAAACAAACAATGATTTTAAAAGTGAAAGTTCCTTAAGTATTTCTTAGTAGAACTAAAGTTATTTTTAGACATACAACATAATACCATTCATTTAAATTTCTTCCTAGTCTAGCGCAATAATCTATTTGTATTGCCTGTGTATCGAATAAAAAGTTCCCCAAAATAGTCTTTTTTTCCAAGATTGGAATCTGTTTGTCACTTTCATCAACATTTACGGCAAGCCTGCCTCATCTAACCCAACTAAACACGAATGTTTCATCAGCTGATTTTTCGAAGATGAAAGTTCGAAAAGTGTGTTGACCGGTTGAAGGCTACTTAATAAGCTCCTGTGCGGTAATGATATATCATCGTAGTCACGTATCCCGAGGCAGCCTTGACTCTCAACTCAGACTTGCACTGGATGCATGACGCAAAGAAGACGATTCGTTACCAATTCCGAATCCAGTATTCGTCAATTTTCGAGCAACCTTGCATCACTTTTTAATGCGCCTTATTACGGAAGTAACTGTAAATTTTTTTAAAGACTTCGTTCGAATTTTATTGAAGCTTAAATGATCATTATGTTAGTGAAGAATTATGAAATGGATTTGCATATTTCTAATTTTCTGTGTGTTTTTGCAGATAGTGGAAATGTTTTTAACACTCCTTAAATAATTGTTCTTTTTTCGAATGTTACAGTCAAATTTATATAATTTGATATTGAAAAAAATTAAATTTTTGAAAATAATTAATAACTAAAGTTTCGTTATGCACCTTTTTCACTTTTTAAACGCACAATTGCTATTTTTCTAAATAAACAAATAAAAATGTAAATGTTGGTTGTTTTAAAATGCACTATTTTTATTACTGTCTTGTTACCTTCTCGGAAATAAACAATAGGCATATTTAATTTGACGGACATTTTTGTTTAACAAGTTTAACATCAAATAGATTAAACATAAAAATACTAATTATAATACTTTTGTTCATAAAAAGAAATTAATTTAAGTGAAACAACTGCAGAAATTTCGCGATGATAAAATTAACAAGATACATTTATTAACCAAATCACTTTCAAAGAACTGGCAGATATTTAGAAAATATTTTCCTTACATTTTCCTCACATACTCCTTTCCTGGAAGCAAATAAATAAACCTACCGACGCAGCTCCGTACCTGACCCTGACTGATCGATCTTCGACAATAATCACTTCACTACAAATCGGAAAAAAAAAGAAAACCGTATCTCATTACCTCCCGAGTGCGCAGAGGAATAAGTCGACGGCGAGACTGGTGATGCGTCCCGCGCGTAAGGGACGGACGCGCAAAAGAAGGAAGAAAAGAATCGGCGCGGGCAAGAGACGGAAAAGCTCGCCGGGAGAAGGAGAAAGCCGAGCGGGAAGGGCGCCAATTGGTGCGATCGCGAGACTAGTCTAACGTATAAGAACACAAGAGACCGGCCGCGTTCTCGATAGTCGATCCTTGATTTACGAGGCCCGCGGAGAGTTTCGTCTCTCGCGGCAGAACCGACTTTTAGTTTTCTCATGTCTTTGCAGTTTCACGCGACCGACGCTATTGCTACCGTGTTTTCGCCGAACTAACGACTTTACTCGCAGCGATATCGAGGTTTTTAGCCATTTTTTAATTTGAACAGAGTTCAATGATGGGTTTCGTTGAGATTGTGGATGTAAGGAGCTTTTATAAAATTAGTATGGCCAGAGGCGACAGGTACGATGGCAGGACTAACGAAAAGTTTTTCTCTCGGACTTTTGCAGCCCAAACTTATGAGCGGCGGGAACTACATCAAGGAGGGTAGGGATTCCACTAAAAGTACCTGCCTGATTTTCTCGCCGAAGGAGGAGGATGAAGTTGGTGCACTTGGACGCTACCTGCAACTTTTTGCCGTAAGTTGTGTCAATGGAATTAAATGGAATATTTCCAGAAGGGTCCTTCGGCAAATCTTACTTGAATTTACTACAATTTTACTTATTTTCTTTAAATTAAATTACTTTTCAAGTATATATTTAGAGGATTTTAACGAGAAATAAACAATTTTTTTTTAAACTACAGGTAAAACTTGTAAAGGTAGCATGTAAAATAAAATTTAAAAACAGTTGTACCCGAGAAATAGTAAATAAATAAACAATAAATAGCTTGGAAATGTTGTACTTTCCTAAAAGAGAGCAACCGCGGAATGCGACTTTTTTTTTCACCAGAATTCCTTACGTCCACTAATTGATTTGCAGAAACACGAAGTGAATCTATTGCACATCGAGTCGAGAAGCAGCTTGCGCCAGGCCAATGGATACGAATTCATGGTCGAATGTGCTCCCGGCGGCAACTTGGGGGCCGTCGTCGAAGCCCTTCAAGATCAGTGTGGATACTTCTCGATAATCTCAAGGTCGGTGTGTGCAGCCGTTCCTTTTTATTAATATTTCTTTTTTAGTGCCTTGCGGCGCGTGCTCGGAATCTAGAACGTAACAGTCGCTCGAAATTTCTTCCTTATTTCTGACGATGAAATAAGCTGGACTTAACTCTATGATAAAAATCTATTTATTTAAATACTAAATATACTTGTAGTTGATGATGATTTTTGAAGACTAAATGAATTTTGTGTTTTTTATTCCAGAAACTATCGAGACAATATGGGTACGGTGCCGTGGTTCCCTCGCCGTATCCGCGACCTCGACAAATTCGCCAACCAGATTCTGTCGTACGGCGCGGAGCTGGACAGTGACCATCCCGGCTTCACCGATCCGGTTTACCGCGCCAGGCGAAAGTACTTCGCGGACCTCGCGTACAATTACAAGCAGTAATTATCGCGCAATTACGCTCTAGAACAATCGCATGCTCTCACTACCGGCGACCTCGCTCGTAATGTTTTTCCTCATGCGCACTTTTTCCCGGCGTTCATCTCATTCTTTTTCTCTCCTTTTTTTTTCCTCAGCGGTCAACCAATCCCGAGAGTTGATTACACCGAGGAGGAGATCAAGACTTGGGGTGTAGTGTTTAGGAAACTGACCGAGCTCTACCCCAAGTACGCCTGCAGGGAGCACAATCACGTGTTTCCCTTGCTGATCGAGAATTGCGGATATCGAGAGGATAATATCCCTCAGCTTGAGGATATTTCGAATTTTTTGAAAGGTACGTCTTGAAATTTGCAAATGGAGTTTCTCAGTTTTTTTGTAGGTATAAGGAACAAACCAATTTGAGCAAAGTAAATAAATGAATATTGCCTTTTGTTTAAATAAATAGAAAATTTGTCATAAATAAGTCATAATTTACTAACAAAATTTGTTAATGTATTTTAAAATTATTTCGATATATCAACGAGAATAAGTTAAGTGTAAAAATTAAAAATTTAAATTATAAATAGATTCCTGGTAGGTGGTTTATAAAAAAAAGACTGCAACTTGTTATTTAGAAGTTCTTGCAAAAAATCATTTCCACGATATTTTCCGCAATCTTTAAGAATGATAATAATGTAATAACATTACTAATGCGAATACGTTAACATATTAACATATACCGCAATAATAAAAGTACTGTAAAGCATGTTTCGTTCGTAATTGAAGAACCTGTTCAATAATTGTACGTGCGTGTCTCTTTAATAATTCATTTTTTTATTCTAAATTCTGAACATTTCACGGTTATTTTTATTAAAATCCGTTTATCATTAATATTTTAATTTCTTGCAATTTCAAATTGTAAGGTATAATTTGCGTGTCTGAAGGTAGCGCTGATAATTGCAAATAATGTTACGTTTTCGAAATCGAAACGCCGAAAAAAAAATCTTAACTGTCATTTTGAATGACGAAAGGTAGCCACAAGCCAATAACAACTTTTTTTCAACGGTTGCGCGAGATTTTGCTATCGAGGTTTCGTAAAAATTGTACGCGCAACTCCGTCGCAAATACACGATTCCATCTCGAAAATACAATAGACTCTGTATGTTATTGACGCAGAAGTCCACATCAATTCAATTAAAGAGTTATCGCTCGACTTTCTCACACCCGCTACTATCATTGTCAATTTTTCCGTTCCTTGGGAGGCATGAATTGTTTATTTTTCAGAGTCGGATAAACGGATAATTGTTCCGGGAGTTTTTTTGTTACGTCACCGGCACATGGTGTGATTATCAATTACCAAATCGAGGAGGAGGCTATTTAATCGGAAAATAATCGAAATGCTTTTTTACGATTTATAATATGATAATTCAAACGATTTTTATAAAACATTTATTTATTTTGATTAAGCTTTATTTATTGTTCTTTTTTTTGTTTTTATACATTCATAGACGAGGTTTTGATAATTATCTTATAATACGAAGAGAATGAAAATATTTGTTTCAAACTAAAAAAAACTTTTTCAATAGATTTTACAACAATTTTTAATATAGATTGCATAAATATTCTAGAATTTTCGGAATTTTCTTATCATAGGGTAACACTTTACTAATTCGATACACGTATTACTTAATTTTTCCTAAGCAAAGTTATAGAATTACACAAGAGTATATTACACAATTACAAAAATTGCATAACGCAAGTATGACTTTAGTCTTTTATGAGTACAATATTATATCATTTCACTCTACATTAGCCTAAGTTATTCTGCATTAAGTGAGCAAAGAACTGTAAGTCGAATCACTTAATAGTCGTCTCAACTACTAGTTAAAGATAAAAAAATATAAGCAAAAGCAAAAAAAAAAACTAAATATTCGTACGAATATTAATACAGTTCTACATTTCTACAAAATAATGAACTGTATATTAATCTATGCATATTTTAAAATCAACACCCAAAACTGCTATTCACAAAAACCAAAGAATTCCAAAGCTAGTTAAGCAAGTCCAGACTTGTTGCATCGGTATTCGAGAAAAACTCGCGGCACGCCTAAATTATCAGCGCGAAACTAGCCAAATTGGAAATAGCTCCCTAATGACGCAACGAATTCTCTTCTGTCCGACAAAGACTGCACGGGATTCACGCTGCGCCCGGTGGCCGGTCTCCTGTCATCCCGCGACTTCCTGGCTGGCCTGGCCTTCCGAGTATTCCACAGCACGCAGTACATAAGGCACAGCAGCCGGCCCCTCTACACGCCCGAGCCCGATGTCTGCCACGAGGTTCTGGGTCACGTGCCGCTCTTCGCCGACCCGGCGTTCGCCCAATTCTCCCAGGTCATCGGCTTGGCCTCCCTCGGCGCGCCCGATGAGTACATCGAGAAGCTCGCCACGGTCAGTACCGCCCCCTCTCCCCTGCATTAATTATCTGGCTTCTTCGATTATCGCGGTTTAGGGACGGACGGGGATGATTTTCGAGGGTGAGTTGGAGGTATTTTGGATGGATTTAATTTTTTATCGGAAATCGTGATGACGACGTTAATATTGTAGTATTGAAAAAGTAGTGGATGTTGAAATCCCAGTGCAAATTAGCAAAACTTTTTATCGAAATCCAAAAACTCTTCTTAGCAGTAACTAGAAGAAACAATACAACTACCGGCAATTAATCAGCATCATGAACGTCTACGTAAATTCGTTCTCGAACTTGGGTAAACATCAAGTGCACAGCTCTGACCTTAATCCACAAAGGCTCTATGTATAGTATTAATAGCTAATCAATTCCTTATCTCGAGCAATAATTACATTGTCGGCCTCTCTTCCGCAGTGCTTCTGGTTCACGGTGGAGTTCGGTCTTTGCCGGCAGAACGGCGAGCTCAAGGCTTACGGTGCCGGGCTGCTCTCCTCCTTTGGCGAGCTCGAGTACAGTCTGAGCGGCAAGCCGGAGCTGCGGTCCTTCGATCCGGCGACGACGGCCTTGCAGAAATACCCAATTACCGAGTATCAGCCGGTTTACTTCGTCGCCGAGGACTTCGAGGACGCCAAAGAGAAGATGATGTGAGTTCGCAAGCATTTAATACTGATTCCTCTTTATTATATATCGTATATCGATGGAAAGGTTATATTGTAAATTGGATCCTGGTCTGATATAATCTGCTGTTTTAATTTCAGAAAATTCGCTGAGACTATTCCGAGAGATTTTGGAGTTAGATACGATCCATACACGTTGACGATCAGCATCATCGACAGTAAATACCAAATTGAAGAGTTGGTGAACAACGTCAATCGGGAGATGCAAATCTTAATGGATGCACTCAAAAAGTTGAAGAATTAAGAGTCTCTCGATGTATATATAGCCATAAGCTTTTAACATTTTATTTTTGATACTTAGAACATTCCAAATATTAGTTTAGAACAAAATCATCAAAATTGTTAAAAAATTAGTATTTAGTTTAAGATTCTTTCGTAAGAAAATGCTGTGTATATACATTTAAACAATACTATGTTCTTTAATAAAATAGACTTCAAAATTACTTGCATTTTTAATCTATTACCGTTCCTTTTCACATTCCCTTAATGGCTTAAAAGGAGGGTCTAATGATGGTCGGAAACGTAAGAAGCTTTTATAAGAGGAGAGCAAAAGTAGTTAGCGATGATAGGAAAAATGTCAAGGCTAATGAGAAGCTTTACTTTAACTTTCACAGTCGAAATTTATGGACAGTGAAAATGATATTAAAGAGAACAGAGATTCCTCCAAGAATACCTTTTTGATCTTTTCGCCAAGGAACTTGAAGTTTTCAGACGTCGCTTTCAACTTTCTGACATAACTAATGTGCAGATTACGGAAGACGTCAATTAAAAATAATGTACTTAATAAGATGCAAGCAAATTTTGAATCGAAATTTCGTATTCTTTAACTTTTAAACAGATGGAAAAATACGAATAAAGCTAAAGCAATTACGGCAAAGATGCCAAAACAAAGATTTACTTAAGAAAAACTACTGTAAAATTAATAAATAGGAAAAAAATTAAAAGAATTCTAGTAACCGTCACCCCTTAAAAGCTCGTTAAAAGCTTTTGATATACTGTTCGTTAAAAGCTTTTGAGTGAATATTCGGAGTTCAAATTTTCCGCTCAAAATTGATTTAGAACTATGAATATTTCAAGTTTCTAAAAAAATGGAATTCATTCAATTTTTGCTTCCTCCTAGAGGAAGCATTGTGATAGTAATTTTTGGAGTTTTTGTCAATTTGTACATTTTGTCAATTAGTTTTTGAATAAAAAGCTGAAAACCGAAAAAAATGAGTTTCTTAGGGGAAACGATTACGGAAGTAAAAAGACTTTAAATTACTTGAAATTTTAGCTCAAGGTAGATCTTTTACATGTTTAGAGCTTTATAGTTTTTCTGCTTATGAAACGTATTAAATATTTGCACAAAGTTTCCATTCATCGATACAATTGTATGATACATTCGAGATTTTTGTAAGTTTGTACCAACACTAGACGAACTTCGCATTTCGGACCAAATAAACGACTCCTATCCTAAAGCCCGTTAAAATTTTAAGCATGGCTGCCACACGAAAGATATTATAGCGATCAATTTTTGGACAAAGCAAAATATAGCAAAGGGTAAAACAAAAACTTTCGAAACGAATTTTAATTTAAATCTTATCTCTTAATTTCAAAATTAAAAAAAAAAATTAAATAAAAAATGAAATGAAATGCATTTTTATTCAAGCTTGCGCGAAATCAAGTTTTGTACATGGACTTTCAAAAATTCTGTTTTTTAGAACTTTAAATATTCCAATAACAAAATTTATATTTAAATTTTGTTAGTCTTTTATTAAATTCTAAAATGAGCATATAAAAATAAAATAATAATAAAAACGAGATAATAATGGAACAATAAATTAGTTCGGAGGAAGCTAACTGCCAATGACTTGGCAGCGGTTTTTTATTTTCCAAATCGTTGCTGAATTATTCTTAAAAATATATCTTGTAAAAATTCATCTTTTTTTTAACACCTCTTTTTTAAATTTCTAGAAAAATTTTTATTTTTAATTTTATTAAGCGCAATGATAGTAAATTTAAGAAAATTAAGAATTTCAGTATCTAACTAATTTCATCAGTTAAGATCTCTCTTTAAGATCTTTTTGAAAATAAATGCTAGCGGTATCTTCATAAATTTAATGATTCCGGTAATGGCGTTATCTGCTTTACTTTGTGAAGATAAATATTTAAAGAGTAAAAGAAAACAACAAAAAACATTCGAATTTATTATAAACTGTTACAAGGAGTTATTAAAGTAAGATAATTGTATCTACTAGATTTTCGCATCGAGCGACATATCGCATTCGTGCGAAAGTTCCATTTTACTTCCGTGTAAGAAATTATTATTATTTTATTATTATTTTTATATTTTATATTTTTTTTATTATTTTCAACCAGATAAAACAATTTATTACTAGATTTACAATTAAAATAGTAGCCTTGTTCACATCTATTTTTTTTTAAATTTTATTTAACTTCATATTTTATCGCGAGAAAACATCAGAAAGTTAAAAAAATTCCTTGACTAAAAAATGTCGTGTCTTCTTGTTAATAAAATTTTTTATATAATGAAAATATCAAAAGAACTTCAGTTATTTTTATTTCTTAAGCAATATGTGCATTTAAATTTAAACGAACTTCAGCGTTTTTTCATAAATTAATTATTATTTGTGTTATTTAGACAAAGAAATGTTATTATGTATAAACCAGAGATTTCTTTATCAATGTATTTCATGCAATAAAATCCAGTGAAATTCACAATATTTCACGATGTTTCAACAAACGCATCTGGGTACTTTGCATTTTATTGTAGATAACAAAAAGTATCTAGAAAGGACCAAATCAAGGCTAATGAGAAATCAGGAGCCGAAAAAGCCGCAAAGGGAAAAAGTGCAAGGCGGTCAAATGTCTTTTATTATACTGCAGCATTTATGCAAATTAGTGCATTTTACATTACAGTGTAGGTGAAATGTTTGGTTTAGAAATGCATCACTAACTAAATAAAATGGAGCTTCTCAATTCTTAACAAAATACATGTTAACTATTTCGAATATCTATATCCCTGGTAGAATTTCCAGCATTGAAAATGGCCAGAAAAATAGTTAATAGATAAGTCCCGCGGTTATTTAATAGGTCGCGATGAAACGCTTTTTTTCACATGATTTCGCTATTAAATAGGCTCATAATTTTCTTTCTA
>JAWWML010000012.1:19408159-19433415 GCA_035047165.1 Ormyrus rosae | reverse complement strand
TGCTGACACATTTGGAATGTGATGAGATCCGTTGTTTGCTCCTCCGGCTGTTGAGGCTGATTGAGTTGTTGAGCCATGGATTGATCGTTTGGAAGCTGTTGCTGTTGAGATGTCATCATTTGAACAAGGTTACCGTGGGTTGGCATTTGAGAAGTTGATACTGTATTCATAGGTAACGAATGTGGAAACAGTTCAGGGGGGACTATATTAACAGGTAACGTGATTGGTACTGAAAATGCGTTAACTCCTGGAATGCTCTGGTGCGGAGTATTCACACATCGCGGTGCTTGTTGACATGGATTTGCGCTGTACGGTACGCCAACCTAAAATACAAAGTTGTGAATTATTTAAACCATGAAATCTTTTGCATCGTCATTTAAAGATGGTGTTTAAATCGGTTGGAATTGTACAATTGAACTTACCTGTGAAGTTCAATTGAGATTGTATGAAATGCCTCTTCCGAAATGATCAAAAGGTAGTACCCCCGCTTCGCGCTAGAATCCACCAAAATTACCACACTTTTAAAGCAAAAACTGAAGATACGCCTACCGCCGCCACCGCGGCTTTCTCGCATCAACGCCGCTCGCTGATTCTCATTAGTTTAAAGTGTTGCCGTTTTAAATTTGGGAAATCTATAAGAATTTATAGATGGGGAATGTAAGGGAGGGATTGATCATTTCGGAAGAGGCGTTTGATACAATCTCAATTGAACTTCACAGGTAAGTTCGTTCAATTGTAAAATTGTATTTCAAAGCCTCTTCCTCATGATCAAAAGTTAGATGTTTAAAGTTCAAAAACGGCAACTTATAAGGTAGAGAAGTGTACATTTGATAAATACAACAGATTAAGTATTATGTATTCTTAATCTCATTATAAATTAACCTCCTATTAAAAGCAAATCTATCAAATAATAGTAATAATATTATTATAAAATTGTCATAATAGCACCATTATTTCTTGATATGATGCGTCATTTAGGCAATTTAAAAATGTGTTATTCTCTGTGGACCTTGTTCAAAGCAAGGTCTTATGGATAACTTTATGCTTATTGTTGTCATTCAATATACTAAAATTATTAGTAACCAAACATAAAATATCTGTCTTCGTTAAAGAGTATCTTGCTATGAATACATATTCAATAATTGCTTTGAATATTGTCAGACAGTCCATCTTATTTTCTTGTAAAGAAATTATTCATAACTTTTTTTGTTTTTTTGTTTATCTGCTGAAGTATTTAGGATAATCTTTAGAGTGTAAATCCCTATTAAAAAAAAACTTTCTATTTTATTCTATTAAACACTTAAGATCTTTTTGATCTCGAGACTGGTTACGGTGTAATTACTATCCACACTGGTTAAACTATTAATCCATACAAAAAAGGTATGTAGATGATACGTAGCAAGATCCATAAGCCCGGGGTTCCCGAGGAGGGTAAGGTGCGTTTTATACACATAAGAATCGTACACGTAAACATTGTACATAATTTTGCATGGCCGAATATATAAATTTTTATATATAAATTTCACCAATGTTAAATTGTGTACAATGTTTACGTACGAATGTACCCAACTTTAAAGCCATTTTCTTTCGACGACTAAATTAAAATTGTAAAAAATTTTGACGAAACCTCGAAAAAACCGATTAAATAAAACTTTTCTACCGCATGTGGGAAATCGTGGCGAACTCTTTGACACAAAGAAAAGGAATGAGGATCGGCGAGCGGCGTTGTTGCAAGAAAGCCGCGGTGGCGGAGCTAGGCGTATCTTCACCTTTTACTTTAAAAGTGTGGTAATTTTGGCGGATTCTGGCGCGAAGCGGGGGTACTACCTTTTGATCATAAGAAAGAGGCGCTGAAATATAATTATAAATTTTAATTACATTAAGTAAGGGGGAGAATATTCCATATCTTGCTATCAGCAATTGTTCTGATACTCTTCTTAATTCTTCTTGTTGGTGTACTATCAATTGTTGCAACTCTTCATGCTTACGTTGCAATTCATCCTGAATTTGATTTTGCGCGGGTGTCATTACTAATCCCTGCTGGTGAAGCATCTGTAAATAGTTAGATTAACAACATAAATAATATTATTTGACATTTTATCACGATATTTATATTTAAATTTGATAAGTACCTCTGTTCCTTGAAGTGGCGCAATCATCGCTGTATCCGCTGCTCCTATGTAGGGACCACATACAACGGTTTCCATTGGTACAGTGGAGTACTGGGCAGATTCCAAGAAATCCTGCGGACAGTGCGGCTGTTGTTCTACCTTCATTTTTGACGACATCTGTTGTTGCTGCTGAGATTGTCGCTCTTGCTGCTGGTAAGTCGGCTGCGTTGATTGCTCCTGTGCTTGAGGTCGAGTATCAGTTGATCTGCTATCACTCCTTGGGATTATAGACTTGGAACTAGTCGAACTACAGGTTGAAGGTACTTTCGTTCTCGATACCGGTTGCGATGTGGGTTGAAATGATCGAGAACTTTGGGAACATGCTGAGACGGACGTCGTATTAAATTCATCACCCTGATGACGTTGTCGCGAACGAACTGCTGCAGAGCGTGACGTTTTGGAAGATTTTGATGACCAAGAGGGTGTACGAATGTGGCTTGCTGTATTCTGTAATGTATAAATCATTTAAAATATAGATAGTTTAATGATTTGCAGTGAGTAATTTTAAACTATTGATCAAATAAATTATATTGATGTAATTTAATAATTTAATAATATAATGATATATCTTCGTAATGAGAATTAAAATAAAGCCACAATGTAGTATATTTGCCGTACCAGCGGTCGCTTTGTTGATGACATAATCTCATCTTGCGTTCTCAAATTCGAGAACTCATCTACGCCCCTTCTCATCTGCTTTACCACATCGATGTAGCTTACAACATGATGCGTACACACGATAAATTCTGGTTTCGAATTCCACTGATTATACGTTATGTAATAGCGGGTCTGCAACCAAATCCACTGCTGACCCTTTGTGAGAAATCTATAGTGGCAAGAAGTGCCTTCGCCTTTCTTCATTACTGCAATAATATTTTTTTATAATTGTTGTTATTTTTTTAGTTTTAGTTAAGTACTGTGAAGTATATTTTTTGTATGAATTAAAGTTGAAAATGAAAATACGTACAAGATTCATGACACGTTATAACTTTATCCAAATCGTCTATGTGATAATAATCATAACCGGATGTTCCTAGAACTTCAAAAGGTAAGTATCCAATGATAGGTGGTGCTCGATGGTCTAGGAATAAAAATTTCCATTCCAGACTATGCCTAGATGTGAATTCTGTTTTTGTATTATCAACAACTGACATTTCTCGTATTAGCTGCGGAATTTGCAGGCGCCCTGTACACACGAAAACAGTTCTGTCGAGAAAAAGATTAAATTTAACTTTTTTAATAAAATATAACATTCAAAATGGAATAATTAAAAATTTAATTACTTTGATTCACCGGAAACACTACTACCAAATCTATTATTAGAGATCATGTTATCAGAATCTGTATCATTGTCTGTGCCTAAAAAGTTAAACAAGCATTACTCTTTTGTTTTCTCGGATACACCGATAAACTAGAATAACAATACTCTTTCTCAAACTCTGCAGTATTATTTCAAATATAAATTTGACTTAGACTTACGAAAATATCCTATAAACTGAATGAGTTCATAAATAGGTTCTTCTCTAAAATCTAGACCGCCTCTTTTTATATGGCACGTAAACGATACTTGATTTTCTGAAAAAAAGTAATTTTTGCTTAATAAATGCAAGTTTGCTTGCATAAATAAGAAATAATATTTGTAATTTTATGTACCTTTTTTAATACTATTTTCATCTCTGGCACTTGCTAAAATATTGTACAAGTATGACTGATCCTCTTGAAAGGCAATTTCGTATATAGTTGAATTTGTTAACTCGCTTGGTAAATAACCTAAAAGAGATGTTATACTTTCGGAAGTATAATAAATTCGCCCCGATGAAGAAAAAACCATAATGAAGCCGTCAAGTGCCTACAATATAAACAAAGTAATATTGTATAATATCAACCAAATGAATATTGTAAAAAGTAACTATTTATCATTTCTACAGATTAAAGGTTGCAGAAGTTACCTCTAATGTTAAGTGCGTAAATTCTTCATTTGACAGAAAGGTAGGTTTCCAGTCCTCTTGAATTTCGTGAGCCCGAGATCTCACTGCAAGCTCTAAAATAAATTGAAAACGTTTATTTTTTTTAATCTACTATAAAATTTTACCAACAGTTAAATAATAATTACTAACCATTATGATTTTTTAGAAACAATATAGTTGATTTTAAGACAGTAGATTTGTCCATTTTTCTTGTATTTGTGCTTACCATACTTCCAAGTTCATTAACCAACATATTAAACTGATCTCTACGTTTCTTCTCGCTAAAATTTCGAGATTTTCTGCAATTAAATGTAAAATTAATACGTATTAGTTACAAATTTAGATTATGAGTTAAACATTTGAAAAACGTTACATACCTTTTCGTATCATCCTTCTCGTCATTATCGTCCTCCATGGTGTCACTAAAAAATAATTTTCAAACTTATAAAAACAGTAGCTAAAAAATTAAAGAGGAATTATCAAGAAAAATGATTTTAAAAAAGCCGATATATGTACTTGTTAAATAATACTACTAACTTTTGCCTTCTAAATTCCGCGGAAACTCGAAACCGCAAAGCGCTCTTTTAAAATTTAAGTAGAGAAAGTTTGCGTGCGTACACCGAATTTTCGACGCACGACCAGAAACCGGTCTTATTCATCTATCGCGAATCTTCTGTCACAATCAATACGACGCTTCAAATGAGTGCCCTTATTGAATTCTACTAATTGTTTTATAACCTTCATTTGTCAGCGTAATCATTCCGTTTTTCCCCATTCATTAAATGTTAAATAATCGCAATTCGTTACCGCATTGTTTCTACAACTTGCGTCGGATCCCGTAAAGCATACAACTTTCGAAAAGAATTCTACATTCAAAAAGAGTAACAATAGATCTACATTACACAATCGAATGAAAAAAAAATTCCCTCTGACATAAGCATTATCTCGAGCATCAATTCAAATCTTAGCTTTGACCGAGGATCGAGCAAAAAAATCACGGGGCCAAAGCCCGGCAGCTGCAAAAAAAAGAGCATCGCACCGTAAACGGAAAGTAAACGTCATCCTCGTTAGAGCGATGATGCCGCGGCAAACGCGATGAACGATGATAATATGCGCGCGATCCGCGTGACGACATTCCAGGCTGCGATTGATATCGTCATCCTCGTTTTCCTCCGCGAAAGCAGTCGACGCATGTAAAAGCGGCGCCTCCGATCGTCAAAAATCCTGCTCGATAAAGGAAGAGGAGGTCTTATCTTTCCTTGGACTTACTCGGACTGTCGAGTGGAGCTTCTGTTTCTAATGTAGCTCGCCATTGCTCTACTGCTGCTGCTGCTGCTGCTGCTGCTGCTCTTACATCAAGGGTGCGAGCGAGACGGCTGCGCTTGGCGGGGATCCGGAAAGAACAGAGAGGCACGTACACAGCGCACAGCACACGCGAGCTCCGAGGAGCGACACTCGTGATACCCTCACTCGGCAAGCGGCCACGGACGGCACATTTTCACGGCACCTGGCACTCCGGATTCGAGGGGATGATTTAGGGGTGCTTTGCACGGAGGATTCGAAACCGCGGGTTGGAGGAAAGGCAAATCTCTGGCGGAGAGCGGAGTACGGATTGTTGGTCGGCAGCAACGCAGTCGCGCGCGTACTGTAAGTAAAAGCTCTCGCCGTCTCGCTCGCTCTCGTTCTCTCGCTTTATCGGAGGCGCGCAACTGCAGCCGCCGCGGCCGGTTCTGCGCAAGTCCGAGAGTGCGGCAGGTTGTCTGGACGAGGCTGGCGAACTCTGGAGATTGAAATGTTACTAGGCGAGGGACGATGGAGTTTTCCGCGGCGAAGTACATTTTCGCACTTTCTCTAGATTCGAGCAGTCGGAGGATTTCTGCACGAGGTTTGAGTTGCGCCGTGAAGCGGTGCGCGGAGTCGATTGATAATGGACAATTTTTATGGATCAAATAGTGTTTTCGGCTAGAATTTTAATTGGAGACAGCAGTTTTTATCTGCCGTCGATGTAAGCGTTGACTTTACTACTTGGATTAGAAAAATATTTCTTGGTTAAAATAGCTGAAAATATGAAAAATTTGCAAAATTTTATGATATTTTATTTGAAAAATTTGAATATTAGATTTCAAGATCTGTACATCGGTATACAATCCGTTCTTCGTAAATTCGCTAAACGTATGAAATACAACGAATGTAAAAAAAAAATGTTCAAATTTACAAAATTTAGAGGAGCACAAAAAGAGGTCTAGAAAAACTTTATAAACAATCAAAGCGAAACTTCAAAGTCGACGAATCGAAAAAATTTTAGTTTTTTTTTAAATTCTTAAGCTTCGAAAATAGATTTGGGTTGCTTCCTGCGCTTCGACTTACTGGCCTGTTCGCCGTGATTGCGTGCTTCACCGATTTTTTGACTACTCTTTTTTGCGGCTTCTCTCCCATGTCGACCTGAGTGCTCGAATTTCTCGTAGTCTGCGAAAGTCGCTCGCATTCGGAAAACTTCTTGGTGACTTCTTGGCTCGCCTCTAGATACCTTTTCATCAAATACGACATTCCACTGTCATCCGATTCTTCGTTTTTGCGCTCATTTATCAAGCTTTTCAAGTCCAACTTGGCGGTGTTTCCCGTTTTGCTTTTCGTTTTCTTCAATTTTTTATGCTCCACGTCTTTCGCGTCGGAGGGTGCTTTCAATTCTCCAAGGGCGGGAATTGAGTATTTGGTGAAAATGCTTCTGGGGCTTCGAATAGTGTTCACCTTATAATCCTCGGAACCAGCATCGCTAATGTCGGTTTGCATGAGGGCCGACTTTAGAAGCTTCTTTTGCATGAACAATTCTGCTTTTTCTTTCTCTTCTTTTAATAATTTCGCTTTAATAGCCTTTTCCATTTTCTGCTCGCTTTTCTTTGAAGTAACCGTCGCGTTCGCCAATTTGATCGTACGATATCCCTCGCCGGCCGCGAGTTTTTCAAGAATTTTGTGGCTCTCGTCGTAGATCGACGACTTCTCTTCCGACGCGCTTTTCTTCGGTAAATTTAATTTTTTCTCCTTGATGCTCGGGGCCTTTGAGGATGATTTTGACTGGGATTTCTGGGCCTTCTTTGCAGTGTCGTCGACAGTCTGCTTTCGCGCCGCATTTGTGAGAATCGACTTAGGAACGGCAACGGAGGCCGGCGATGCGCGGACAAACTTTTCGGGTTTGACGGATTTCTGAAAGTACGCCGATCTCTCTTCTATCGCTTTCAAAGTCTTTTTCGCCGTGTTTCGAACCTGATGATCGTGGGCGAGCTTTTTGAAACCCTGACTCGCTCCGATTTCCTTTTCCATGTCGGATAATTTCGATGACCTCTTGAGTCTTTTGTATATTAATTCCCACACAGAATTTGTGTTAAAAATCTAAGAAAATATAATTATTTAAGTTAATGTTTCAAACAGTCTTCTGCGGAAACGTGAAAAGAACAATTTCAAATACCTCGTCGCAAATGGGCGATGTACAAAGTAATTCAGCAATATCTTTCAAACTTAAGAACTTTACTAATTTGTGGACTATTTGTTTAGGCAAAGTTAGTAATGTTTTAGCCCCTTCCAAGGTTATGAGCTCGAGATATTTTAAAACCGTTGAACCTAAAAATCGTTCAATACTTTAACAAGTTCAAATTTTAGTTTTCTATTAAGGACTTTACCAAAAACATGGAGTATCTCTTCTTTTAGTAATTTATCCCGATTGAAATCTGAAAATTTAGTCACTCTCTCGATCGGCAGTAAGTGTGGCCCATGAGATACTCTCCATATGTACAATATAACCTAAATAAAACAAAAAGGAAACTAGTTGATGACTTGTTAAATGGTTGGAAATAAACAAGCTATTCGGTCAATTTCGTTTACCTCGTCGTCAAATACTTTTATGCCATAGTAATCTCGGATGGGACTAGGAGTGACCGCATATTTTTCGAAAAGAGCAATTTTATTGTGCATGCTCAGTACATTTAAAAAAAAACGAATTTTCAATTGAGCTGAATTTGGCCCACGACATATTCAGAGTTGTCATTTATATCTAGAAGATATTTCACTTCCAAATGATTTACAATATGATTAATTTATGCTATTTATATTATTTTTTAATCACTGTTCATAATCAAAGTCATAATCATCTTGACAAAGTTATATTTTTTCAGAAGATAAATTTTAACATCTTTATTAAGGTTGGGCGAATGATTTAGAAAAAACACAAATTCTTAGTTGATTTCACAATTTTTATTACAATAGATTCGATATGAAGAAGTGAAGATAAATATAGAAATGTCAAAGTAAAAATGGAAAGTCGAATGTTGCATTCGTTATAGAACCGTAATCGTAACAATATTACAAGATAGGCTACACAGTAATATCACAATGCATGATTTATAAACTTTCGTACGAGTGTATAAGAGAAAATGTGATTGAAAAATCGTATGTATACGTATGCAAACGCTTCCTCCAAAGAGAAATAAAAACTCGTAGATTCAGTGGAAACGAACGATCATATACGATTTACAAAATTTCAGCTCCTAATAAATAGAAAATAAATTCAACAACGCAACTTCTTAAACGGAAGTAATACACTTTTGCAAATGTCGTAAGTATTACAATTACGTTTCAACGTTAAACTAAATTAACACATTGTTCATCTTAAAAAATTATAAAAAAAATTCATTCATCTTTTCAAAGATTGATTACGACGCTGTTCACTCTCTCCTTTTGTCTCTTGCTTTCGCGATAGAAAAATTTCTATTACTTTACAACAGGAAGAAAATTTAGCATTTACCTACACAATCTACTAAAGCTCCTTCGAAATAACTGAGGATTCACAAATACCGATTAATAATCGACTTATCATGTACCGTAGACAATATATAAAGAACAAAGCAAGAGAGAAAAAGTCCATTTGACACGAATGTCTGTGTAAATCCTAGATATCTCTTATTAAATACTTGATTGCATGATTGATATGATGTCCCTAGTCACGAGAGGCTCTAAATATATGATGAGCTTAAAGTCGAGCGGTGAAAATAAATTACTATGCGCTAGCGTATTTTGAGAGTCTTTCAGGTGATGAAACAACGTAAGAGGATTTTCTTTACTTTCGCTCGCAAACAGCTTCCTTTCTTTTCCAATTATCGTCGTAATATAAAAAACTTGTGGCCGAGGCTCCATTCATTTTCTCCTCATTCGCAAATAGTCGTTGAAGGTCTCACATAAAGGGAGGTGGGTTAGATCACAATTCCAAAGAGTCAACTTGCGTCTCGCGTCGATTATACGTGCAGATACACCGAGAAAATTAGCTTCACTAAGAGCGAAGAGAAGGATTTTAGAGCCGAAGCTTTTCAACCGAGTTGTGCACTATGCGGTACATTTTTTTCAGCTTATCGACAGCAAGCGTCTTTGGAAAATATTCGAGCTAAAGCGACAGCGACTTCTTTATTCGATTCTCCATGCTTTGAGCTAAGCTTCGCGAAATATACTGCGAAAGTCGTGCTCTCTTCATTCTCACACTCAATGGCTTTTGTTTTATCCATAATTACTGACTAACATCGACATTCACGTGCATTTTTTACGTACACAAAGGGAGTTTTGTAATTCCGGATTGTAGCTTTTCGTTACAGTTGCCTTTATCCTCATTTATGGAGACTGAAGCAAGTATTAAAAAAAAAACTTAAATTTATATACAAATTATAGCACTTAATATTTTTGTAGAAAATACAAGTGTAATAGAAAGACTAATTCGGTTTTCAATCTATTTCGTAAAGAACAAAACATCTTTTCTTTACATTTGTCAGTCTCCATGAACAATGTCTTTTGCTTGAAGGGAAGGAGAAAAAGAAAAGAGAAGGATGGTTGATGTATCTAGTCGCAGGAAAGTACGCTGGGCAAAGGCATGCAGTCTTATCACGTTCGACACTGGCCGAGAAAGATGGCCAAAGTCTCAAGATTAGGTTTAAAATGAGTCTAATTATTTGCAAAATCTACCGTTTTCATTCTGGTCTTTTTCGCCTTTTTCGCAAAGGCTTGCACATTTTCCACGTTTCTTAGGAGAAGCTAATAAGAAGTACTCATATCGATCAACAAAATTTCGAGGAATTTTATGTACAACATTGAAAGGACGTTATTATATACACCATATTAAGATAATTGTGACACACAGAGATTATATTTACGTGTATAATACGTTTATAACGTATATATACGTTTATAAATAAAATGGTCTTTCGTTGATTGGCACAAGTACTTCCTCGAAACAAATAAAACTTTGTCAAAGTGCCGAAAAGTTAACCGATTTTTTCATTAGCGTACAACGAATCTTTCGGAGAATTACAATACATCCTGCGCATCGAATTCTGGAAGAACAGATTTGCGTATATTGCATCGGTATGTAAGTAATATACATAATAACGAAGAAAGTTGGAGACGCATCAGTTTAGGCGAATCAACTCAGACCTTTGTACTCGGATATGTTTTCATCGAAGCAGCACCGTTTACTTATTCATAACGTTCACTAACATATAACAATTGGGTTTACGTATATAAGTATTATATCTGTTTAAAATTTTTAGACAGACGTTACTTTGTGTCTTTTGTAAGGTCCAATAATTCGCTCGCTGATTAGACGTCCCTTTTCACATTTACTTTTACGATGAGCTAAACGAGTTTTTATCGATGTTTTCACACACTGTAAAAAACTAATGATGCTACCATGACAATATTGAAATACATCAAGCGAAAGAAAAGGATTATAGTTTTGACAAATTAACATGCAGCAAATAGTTACAGTATATTTGTTTATATGAAGATGAAGAAAGACGTTTCAAAGTTTATAGCAAGTAATAAAAAAATTGATTAGAATTTACTTTCCTCGCGAGAAAAGTTTTTACTATCAAGTTTGCACGAAAACTTTTTTACAGTGCTTTTGTATTCAAACTGGCCTCGAGTAAACCTCCATTTCGCGTAAACCGAGATTGGAATGAATTTTGACATTATCAGTGCCGCGAGCTTCGAGCTCCCCTAACTAACCGAACGCAATTGACCAATTCTTCCTGCGAAGGGGAGGTTTACTTAAAACCTTGCATACGTCGTGCAATAATAAGATCTTCGTTCTCCTTGAACCCGCTCTATAATACATATCGCAATTCTGAGTACAATCTAACTAAATCCTTCTGCTCCTCTTAAATAAGCATTCAGACTTATGTGAATCCAGCGTGTCTCTCCTCGCGCACGTAACATAGGAAAGTGCACGATCGTCCGCAGGCGAGGAACGACTTGCCCGCTCCGTTCGAATAAATAAAGAGAGGCCGGTTCTGCCCTACGAGTGCTGGACGAGCGTCTGCCTCGCGTTGGCGATGCCGCTGGCGGCCTGCTGCTCCTCGTCCTCGTCGACTCCCATGGCGTCCCTGCAGATGCTGTTCGAGGGCGTCGTTTCCTGGGAGGCGGCCCAGCCGACGGTCAGCTGACGCTGTTCCATGTGGTCCAGGGTTTTCTCGATGGCGCGGAGCCGCTTCTCGAGGCTCGTCGTGCCTAGGATGCCCACTTGGAGCTGCTTGCCCAAGGGGAGGATGGCCAGGAGCCACCAGGCCCAGGAGGGACCGTCCGCGAGACGCTGCCAGTCCTCTTCCGCCTCGGGCATCTCGCCGAAGACTCGGTGGATCTCGGAGCGCTGCGATGCTGGGATCGTTACCCACCATCTTCTGCTTTTTGCTCTTACCTAAAAATCGATCGTATTCGTTATTTTAATCAGATTTATTAATGTCATTCCAAATTGGTAAAACCTTTCTGTTTAATTAAAAGAATATGCGGCGAGACTTACTTTATTGTGTAATTTGGCAACGTTTTGTAATTGGTCGGCTGGAATTGGCGTGTCTCTTAAAAATTCAACTTTGGCTGTGTCGTAGCCGTCTCTTTCTCCTCCAGATAAAACACGAAATCTTCTCGCTCCAACAGTACTCAAAATACTGCAGCCGTCTTTCAACAAAACTCTGTCTCTTATCTCCAGCAGAGTGCCGTACTCTGCATACCTATAAAATACAAGTGAAATCAGAATTTTTGCAGCTGTTTCGTAAGTAAGGCGCGCAGCCAACTTGGCCAATTTAAAATTCAAAAGAAACTTTACTCGAAAGGAACAAGAAAAATAAGTAAAAAAACGCCTTCTAAAATAAGCAATTGCAAAAGAAAAAAAAGAAACTGCAACTGACCTCTTGGCGCCGGTGGCCTCCCGGTTGAGACACGCCACGATGCCGAACTGCCTGACCCCGCTCTCGATGCACCTGCGCACCATGAGCCTGTAGCGCGGCTCGTAGACGAAGAGCGGACAGGCGACGCAGGGGAAGGCGGTGGTGCAGACGAAGACGGCGATCTGCTCGCAGCTCGCCGCCACGGCGGCCTCGCCCGCGTCCAGCTGGAAGAGCTCGTGCCGCAGCCCGGCCGCCCGAGCCGCGTACTCCTTCGGCGCCGCGCACTTCAGCGCCCGCTCCAGCAGCTCCGTCACCGTTTTCTGGCTGCTCGCCAGGTACTGAGAACAGAACGAGACGATCAGCCGAGGGATTCTTCACCTTGAAAATTCGCAACACCTTTTTCCCCGATTGAGAAATCATTCACTCGCGACTAAACGGTGTCTTTGCTCGCTCTCTATGATGCAACTATTATTCGCGTCGTTCGACGCGGAGAGACGGAAGCTCGGCTCGCGGCGAAGCCCGACCGCAGACAATCATTTCGATCCGCTGCGTCGTTAAAGCACGCCGCCGACTCTGGTAAGAGAGAGAACGACGACGCGCCACTTGCGAACAGGTGTCGCGTGGGGGATCTCCCGAAAATGGGCTTTTCGGCGCGAGACGCGACGACGAGCTTACGAAATGCGCCGACTGCGTGCGCGCGGCTGGAGGCTCTTTGTTGCCGAGAGTCGATTTCGTCAGCGTGCGGTATTACGCTTTTGACGTAACTTCTAAAGCGCGGATTATTATCATTGTGAAAAGGACTGCGCGCCGCGGAAACGGTGATGTTTGTTGTTTGGAAATTTAGTAGTTTCGTATATAGTTTAATTAATGCTTTGCGGTTTCGAAATATTAAAGCAAAGTTACAACAAACTTGCACAAAGGGAATGATTAATCGCAATTCTAATTACCGAACGAGATTGTATATGCGCAGTGCTACCGTGATGACTTGTGGTTCTTTTGCTACTGAAATCGCGCGAGACTAATTCTGAATAGCGTTTCAATCGTTCAGATAATTTATAAGAGATAAGTGCGATTTCAAGTTACGCATTAAGAAGTTATTAAACACAATGTTCGATTTGCATGCACGATGTATACACAGTCCATGAAATTAATCAGTCTATTAAATTAATTAGTAGCTAGTTCGCACTACCGGAACACCTCGTTCGCTTTGTACATAGAACTATATAACCTCCAAAAGGTTTCGCACCTCCCAAACAGCTATATTACGCGAACGAGCAAGCCCCAATATTCGAAAACCCGCCGCGGAGAGATTGCGCAAGAACCGCGGAAATCGGATATCGCGTCAGAGAGGCGATACTTACGTCAGAGAGCGAGGTGATGCAGAGAGGACAGACCGAGGAGTAGTCGAGGCAGCGGTCCAGGCACATCCAGCAGTAGGTGTGCCCGCAGGGCGTCGTCACCGGCTTGTACAGCAGGCGGCAGCAGAGGATGCAGTCCAGGTCGCCGCCTGCGGCGCCGCCGTTGTGCGGCGGCAGCAGGATCTCCGCTGGTTTCGGCTCCAGTCCTGAGGCGAGGCGGAACATTGGTAAAATTGTTTTTCATACATTTGTCATGTGGAAGGTCTTTATTTATTAATGGAATGGTTTTAATGGAAATGTTTGTAGAATTTGATATTGCTTACTTTTTAATTTTTCAGCTTCTTGGTATAACCTGTCTAATGTGGCATACAGTTTTGAGTTGTCCTGCGGGGTTGTACTGGAAAGCAGTCTTCGGCAAATAGACTGAAAATGACAAGAGAACGATATGAATTTACTTAAATTCATTAGTTAATTACGCAGTTGCATAATTACTTGCGGTATAGGTATACTGCAGATGCTTACATAACTCCTAATACTTTAAGTAAACAACCGACATAAACCAGCCCTTACTTGTATATGAATCATCCTATTTTCGTTGTTTATTTCACATCTAATTTTTGTGATTGAAAAAGATTTGACCGGTACTTAACTGCGAACAAGTGGAAAATTTCATTGCTTCATTTTCATGTCGGTAAACTGAAATTTTACGTGAGAATAAGGCAATAGAATTTTATCTTCTTTTGTAGGTATATTCGTTGCTCAATGTTTTACAGCGGAATAAGAATTCTATTTTATTTTTAGAATTTTTTAATTATGAAAATAGTAAAAAAATATCAAACAAGGAATTGGTCGATAATTGAGATACAATGTTGAATTATATAATGTGACGAGGCTATCAAAGGTACACGGTGTTATGGCACTGTAACCATTATGTAAAGTGATAATGAGAAAAATTAAAGAGAACCATAATATTTCAATCACAAAAGTGTGGAAATTGAGCGCAGGTAAACCTTAGCAACTTCGTTACGCAATAATTACGTTTATACAAACAAAAGTGACACCGGATTGTTTGTCTTTCACCCTGCTTCTTCGTAATAATGCGCTTAATTGGCGCGGACTAAGAAGTATTTTAGATCAAATTCTATTTTCGTCATAATAGTCTTATTTCTGATGAAACATACGATCACATTTAGCTCTTACGACATCGATTAAATTTAAAAGCGATAAAAATTTATATTTAATAAGTAAATTAAACGTATCGTTTTAACAAAAATTTCTAATTTTACTAAATTTTAATATTCCTTCCAATTTTCTTAATGTCCTTCTCTCATTTAGTAGGATAGAAATAATTCTTGAACTTTCAAATAAGGAAAATAGACATCTTAATCAAAGGACGCAAATTAGTTCTACGGGGAAACGGGTTCAGTTTACAAACGTGTTGTTATTTGCTCGTATTTGAAGTTTGCTCAGTTTAAGTTTTCGCTAGTTTTGTAACTTCAGTAATCTGATTTTGTCTTTCAGTTTTTCATTACTGCTTTGAGATCTTTAATAGAAATTATATGCAACTTTCTTAAAAATACAAGTTTTTCAATTAAAGTCAAATGTTTAAATTTTCTTAGAATCTGCCTTTGGTATCTATTTACTTGAATTTGTATTTATTCATGCAGCAGTGGTTTGTTTATGCATATAATTATTGTATGCAGTTTTATTTTACCAATGCTAAATTGTGCACAATGTTTAAGCCTACAATTCATGTAAAATGTAAACGAACAATGCGTCAATAGCACGTCTGCATGTTCATATTTAAATCTACATATATTCATTTATTACTTACTGACGTAACTTATTAAATTAAATAAAAATATTCACCGTAGAGAGGTGATTGTCTTCACCAGGAATGTTGAAAAAAAGAGTCTTTTCTTACTTCGAGATGATCTCGAAATTAATTTTTAAATACGGAGTTGGCACTCGTGAGTGCTGGTAGAAAAGAATCTTCGTCTATTTTGAAATTGAAGATAAAATAACAATATGTTATCTATTGCGATGTTTAAAACTGTAGGTACAAGTAGCAAATTAATTTTTGCAAGTGACAACATTTATTAAGCTAATTTATTGTAATGAAATGAATCAGTAACATATTATTATAATAAATATAAATTTCTATTTAATATAATTTACAAATTATATTTTTATAGTTTTAATGCCTCACAGCTTTACGACGACTTATCGTATAATAGTTTTTAGCGATCAAACTTTCGAAAAACTAAGCAGTAACTTCCACTATTGTCCTCGGATATGATTAAAAAGAACACTAGAAACTTCCTTGCTGAAAGGTACGCGACTGCATGTCGAAAACTCAATCGGAGGTGTCGCGGTCAATTGTCAAATATCACTTGGCACTTGCAACTCGAGTGAATTACCTGTGAGAAGTCCTCCTCGCCGCCGCTGCTGTTGTTGTCCTCGCAGTCGGAGGTGTTGGGCGCGGTGCCGCCCCTCGCGGGGGCCGAGCCGCGCCGGTGCCTGTGCCCGGGGCTCATCAGCGGCAGAAGCAGGTGGTGACGGTTCCGCCTCATGCGCACCTCCACGAGGTCGTACGGCGTGCGGAAGCTCGCGCTGCTCTGTCGGCGGACGTTCGACGCCAGGACTCGGTGCAGCACCTGGAATTACAAGCGGTTAGTTGGGGAGTTTCGAACTTTTTGCGGGTTAAAACAGCTTTTTCTATCTAACTGTTGTTTGCAGTTTAGTTTATTGCGATGTAGTTGGGATATTGGCGTATTTCCAAATTTCAACTCTACTTAATATTTAGAGAAAGTAATAACGTAATTTGATTCTTCGGCGCATGTTAAGGGTAAAATTATGAATTGGCAACATATTGAAATAGGTCGATTTGACTATTTTGAGCAGGTTCCAGACAGAATTTACGTACGCAGATAAATGCAATAATGTTTGAATTATTTATAAAATATATTGATAAATTTTAATGCAGTTTCAAGTAGAATTCGTTAATTTTTTATCGAGTTTATCTTTGATAAAAAGAATTTCATTCAAGACTCCTTATATAAACATTGAATATCCATAAATCAGACTTGTATATCTAAAATAAGCCAACGTAACGTTTTCATTGGCAGATTTAAACAACTGTATACAGACATCTTTCTCAAACAGCAGAGATACTCGAGGTTTTACTCGATCGCAGACTAAAATCTGTAATTCATGCGAGCCCGGAGTTCATTCTGGAGTCCACTATGCGCGCTCGGCGTATTTTCGCGCGGTGAATGAGATGCCGAGACGAAAGCGTTTATCTCGAGAGAGCGATCGGCTCGAACAGCCTCGGACAAACATCTCAAGTGCATCGCACCGCCGCGCAGGATGTATCAGCGACGCGGTATCTGGGAGAGGGGCTGCCTGGGGGAGGGCAGTGATCCTCGCCGGCAGAAGAGGGTCAGTAAACTCGAGGCGCGCGCGGGGTTATTCAACCGGCGGGCGTTAAAAGTCCCGCGGCGCACCGGAAACAAACGCGTCGTCGTCGGGGCAAACTGAGCGTGACGAGCGCCGGTCGACTCTCTGCGGCGCGTGATACGCCAGGCGCGAGTGTCGGGGCTTTGTTGTCGCGCGCGCGAAAAAAACGCTCGGAGGAGGAGGGAAAAAATGACCCCCCGCCGACGTTTCGTAATGGCAAAAAAGAGAGAGAGAGAGGATGGAAATGAATGAGTCGCCGGCGAGTTGATTGATGCGTCGCGTCGAGCGTGACGGGCGTTGATCTGATGGAAGGCTCCGCGCTTTTTTTGCTTAATTCTTTTTTTTTTTTTTTTAAATATCGGCGTGGATTATTGATTGGTGTCTTTCTTACCCTCGTGAGTTCGTGTCGGACGGCTTGTGGATTCTTGTCGATAACTGCACTCATGCAAAAAGCCACGAGGGCTTCTTCGTTCCTCATCAGTGCAGATAAGGCTAGACCTCTTTGATAATGACCCTGAAATCAAATTTTACGATATTTGTATCTAATTCCATGTTCGCTCGGTCGAAAAAGTAATTCCCTTTTTATTCTATTTATATTTTATTTTACTCATTTAATCAAGAATTTACATTTATTTATTTAAATTAAAGATAAAATTTTCAAAATTAATAAGCAATTTATTCTCAAATTTTGCATTCCCGTATTCCAATTCTTATTTATTTAAAACAAAATCACAATCAATCCACTTAAACCCCAAAGCGATTAACCTAAAAAATCCATCAACAGACGACGAATATCCTTAACCTCATAAAAATTCATCCCACCGCTTGATAAATCGTAGCCATCGCGATACAAGATCGCCGCCGTTATTTAAAGTTCTGCCGTCTATTTAGAAAGGAAAACAAAAGCTTGGTATTATCGCTTAGGAAAGCGAGAGGCGAATAGAAGGCAGGCGCACTCCGGGCGTGGCTTGAGGTATATATCGCGAAATGCCAACACGTGCGATAGTCGAGAGAAAGAGGCGAGAGAGAGAGAGAGAGAGAGAGAGAGAGAGAGAGAGAGAGAGAGAGATAGGCTCGAGCTCGGCTCACCTTGCCCCAGTCCGGGCGCACTCGAACTGCATGATCAGCATCGGCGAGGGAGGCCTGCGGCCGATTCAGCAGGAGCAACGCGTGGGCCCTGTTGCTTAGATGCAGCGGACTGTTTGGCGCTGGAACAGAGAGGAATAAAACTTCGTTAGAACTCCTGATTGTTTTTCTTATTCTATATATTGTAAGCATTTTTTACTTTTTTTTATTCATTTCAGGTTTAAAAAATATTAATAGCTGTCGTGTATACGTGCACAAGTATTATTAAAAGTTACGAAATGTTAATTTATATATAGAAGTATAAAAAATATAATTATGTGATTTGCAAATCGATGTCAATTACATGAAATCCTTAAAGAGCGTCGAACCTCTTCGATAACGCCTCTCGCTACCATAATAAAACCTTGATTCTCTCAAAATAACGTGCAAACTCGTCGATTACGTATTATTAAAAGTAAGAAATCGCTCTTCTAAATTAATAATAAATTAATAAAAAAAAAAAGGCTGCCGATCAAAAGGCATCGGGATTACGTAATCTCGCGGCCGACACTTCACTTTTATACGCGGCGCAACACAGCGAATCGATAGAAAAAAAGAATATATACATGTATCGAGCGGCACTCGGGGGGGTTCTATTTTAAAAGCCTTCGCTTCGGAATCGGAGCCCGCGATTTCGATTCGCGATAAAAGTTTGCCGGTCCACCGAGCTGCGCATTTGGCGCGGCATGCACAGACGCCGCCTAATTGGCTCTCTCTCTCTCTCTCCGCCTCTCGTTTCCCTTTTCTGCACGACAAATCCGCGCAAGGATTTTCGCAACGTCAAAACGCAGAATGGAGGCTTTCGCAAAAGGCGTCAATTATGCGCCGACGCGCAATTATTATTACGGAGTTCTGAATCGCGCGCGATATCGTAATGCGGTGTACCGCTGCCGGGCCTCCTTCTCTGTCTCTCGTCGGGGCAGCCCGGCAACGTAATCGAAAATCAAATCGGCCGCCGCCGCCGCCAGTTTCACGTAATTGAAAATTGAGGGTTCGGCATCGTTCGCAATCAATTGAATATTATTTAAGAGGTTACGCCGCGAATACTTTGTCCTCTCGCGAGAGATGCCAATAAATTGAGCGCGGAGTTAAGGTTTTACGTCTGGCAAATTAATTATTTTCTTTTTTTTTTCTTTTTCGTAATCGCGATCTGTTACGAAAAGATGAGTCTCGATGGATTTGGAGAAGATTACAGGGATTTTGTGGAATTGAGTAATTGTTCAATTATCGAGAGTTGAGACAGACCAATGATTCTGTCGCGGTGAGCGACGGTTTTTATAACCGTTCTATTCATTTTTTTTTAAGAAGATTGATCTATATTATACTAATATTGGGGATGTCAGTAAAAACTGAATGATAACCAAATTTTATTCCAGATTACTACTTATTAAAGGCTAAATCGATCAATTGCGCAACTGTAAAATTGCTTCGAATGGCTTTTTAATGTGGGTCATCGATTCACAAAACTGGAAATGCATACTTTATCGGTTAAATGCCACGTTACTTCTTTAAAACCTTTGATTCGGCTACTAAGAATCGTATAAATTACAAATAATAACCCACATAAAAATGCATTTTATACAAAGGACAAAATCCAAGCATCCACATTGCAAGTATATATAAAAACCAACTTCGCTCGAATAAAAAAAAAAAATATCCAGCGCACGAACTCATTAAATCCCCAACAAAACAATACCACCCCTGAGCTCCCTCCCGCGACTCGGGTTATACCCGCACATCTCGGCCGTTACGTAAACGGCCGTAGTTTGCGCGGGCGCGCGCGCCCCCCGCCCGATGGGAATCGCATCCCTGTTTTTTTTTGTTTTTTTTCTTTGTTTCCGCGTGCGGGCCCTCCGGTTCATTGTTTCGTCGCGCTCTTGCGTACGTCCCGTTTTAGATTTTAATCCGAGCGCTGCTCGCCGGAGCGCTTTGACTTCTTTGTACGGTCGCGCGAGCGCGGGAGGAGGCAGGCAGGCGGGCAGGGGGGCAGGGCTTACGTAATCTCGCCGCTTTTCGCGCGCTCATCGATCGACGGGAGAGCGCTATTTGACGCTCCGAGAGAGAGGGAGAGAGAAGGAGAGAGCTTCGTTTTCGGGGCTGGACCCGCCGTGGAGTGGAGCGGATGGTCGAAATTAAAGATCGGGGGGTTGGACTAGCTGGATGCTGGGAGGAACGGCTGATTTACATCTGGTTATTGTTCGCGGGGTTACATAAAATTCTGCCGAGAAATTAGAATATCGGCTTCGAGCGGAGGAGAGTGGCGTTACGCTCTTTTAATAATTAATGATGTCATGTGCATTACGCAATCGAGAACAAAGAGCGCAGTCTTCGAACCCGAGAACTTCCTCCTCGACAAAAAAAAAATCGTATACATATATCTGGGGGTGCAAAAAGCCTCTGAAAACGCGGGGCGATGGAAAAAGCCAGCCTTCCGATCGAATTTAGATCCTCTCTCTCTCTCTCTCTCTCTCTCTCCGCGGAGCTTCAATTGTGCGACGCCGTTACGTAACGACGAGCGGACGAAAAATCCCTCTCGCACATTCCGCGAAAAGTCAATGGCAGAGCGACGACTGCCGGCATGAAATTCGCGATTCTCGCGCGCGCGTGAAAGAGGCAGAAAGAGAGAGAGGAGTAGCGCTTGGACATTGATCTTGATACGTTACGTAAGAACGAGAGAAGGGAAGGGGCACGCGGCGACGCGAGGCGGAAACTCGCTCTCTGCCTCCTTTTCCTTCTTCTTCTCGCGCGCGCCGCGAGCGAGACGCGTGAATAAGCCCCTCTCGCGGAGTGGGAGATAAATTTATTCGCCGGATTCGCGCGCCCGAGATTTATCGCGCAATTAGCGTCAATTTTCTAAGACGGGCATAGCTCGAGAACTCCGCGCCGATTTATTTGTCCGCGCGATGTGTCGGCTCGACTTTTTGAGGCTCGCCCAGAGGTGAGAACGCGCCCGGGATTGAGATACTTTATGGTCATTATGATTGCATAAAGTGCGTCGCGCTTGTCTTAATTATTTACGATTAATTGGACCGAGGATATAAGTTGGAGGAAGACAGCCGAAACGGCGGCCGAACGAAAAAGCTCCTGCAATAAAATTTCATAATAAGCTTGACTTTGTTAACTCGACTATAATTAAATCAGCATCCCGACAGCCCTTTTTCCACCGCGGAAAATCCACTTAATCAACAGACGCTTTAATCTCTTTTTGTTCCTCGCTACGCGAGGAAACTAAAAAAGGAAAAAAAAGAGAGAACCACCGGTTAACGCGCGAAGAGAAAAAAGTTTCCACTGCTGGAAAGCACCGCGAGGGTGTCGACTTTCTTCCGCTCCTCGGGTTTCCATCGGCGCATCGCGAATATAAAAAGCGAAGTGCACCGGCGGTCTGCGCGCGCGCTGAAATTTAAGAATGCCGCTCGCGGCTGTGCAAAGAGCGGTTTAGCACATAATGAGGTGACTCAATTGTGCGTAATCGAAAGAGTCTTCGTCGCACTTGTTGGACTTAAACAGGATGAACGATCAGAGTTTGCTTTTCATCGACTTCTGACGACTGAATTTTATCTAACATACAGAGAATCGAAAATAAATTATTGCCAGCAATTTCGAAAAAATTCTCAGCCCGCGAATCCGGCATTCCCTTTTACATTCGGTATAGAATTTCGTTCGTCCGGTCTCGTCGGCCGGCCGCCATTCATCGCGTTCCGCCAGCCGAGCCTTGAATGACGGTGCGCTCGCCGCCGAGCGAGAAAAGAAAAGGCGGACGACACAGAGTGCAGAGACGCATCCTGGTATTGTGCTCTCTCGCGCGGAGAGCCGAGCAATGTCATTGCCTCCGGCGTTCTCTCTCGTCGGCGCGTTAATGGAGTCGCGTGCGCGCGTCTGGCGCTGCGATCGCTCTCCTCGGCGGACGACGGTAATCGCGTGTTTACATAACGCCGACACTTCTTCACCGCGAGAGCGACGCGCGACTTTCGCGCGTCGAGCCGCGATCGATTATTCCCCCTGTGGCGGGCGCGAACTACTTTTTTTCTCTCTCCCTCGCTTATACACACTTACTCGAGCGAGTCCTGATGCGCGCCCTGCTTCGAAGAGTGCTGCCACACGTGCTTACGTAAGCGACTCGCGATCGCGGACGGAACGACTGTTTGTACGTTGCTGCGTGCGCCAAAGTTTTGGAATCGTGCTATTTTTTTTTTTTTTTTTTTTTATGCGCGAACGTGGCAGATGCTAAGTTATAAATATTATAATTTTTTTTTTCGAGAATGAAAACTCGTGCATTAATGTATAATACGCTAAAAGGGAATACGTTATTTTGCAGTGAACAATGCATTCCATAATTCCTTTTTCGAGTAAAAAAAAATTAATAAATCATCGGCTCTTCGGAGCTCCAGAAGATCTTTGGAAATGCAGATATCGCTCGAAGGAATAAAGAATGGAAACAAAGAATTCACTTGTCCGAAAGCTCCTTTGTTGTCGAGCTCGCGAGAAAACGCCTCGTCAGTGTGTTTTTTTCTCTCTCTGCGCATTAAAGGAGGCGTGACGCAAAAATGTATTTCGCCATGCGGCGGCCAGGGAGGTTCTCGCGCGAGAGCCGAGTTTCCTTGACATTATGGATCGTTTCCAAGAGCACAGAAATGCCATTATGCAGTTACATTGTTTGGTGGTTCTCTCGCGCCAGATTGCCATCCGAGATGCTCATCTTTAGACGTTCCTTGGTACGCTTCATTAGGACGGATATCATAACCGCTTCATAAAGACAAAGTGCCCGCCTAAGTTACTTTTATGTCTAATTATAACGTCTTACGACGTCTTACGACGTTATAATTATCGCCTGGTATTTTAGCCTCCGCGATTTACGAAAGTTGCAACTTGTATATAAGGAAGTGCAATATTAAAGAAAATTGATTTATCCTCTTCATAAACCTCTGATTTACACTGTTAATAATTTACTAATTCTAAATTAAAGTTAAATTCATTAACCAAAGACGAAAGTCCTCTTAAAAGACGAGTTTAAAGCCCCCCATTAACAGCATCCGAAACATCGTAAAGCTCCGCTTGACCGCCGCAACAACAAACCTCTCCTACAGCCCCGACAAAGCCGCTGGCATCGGCCGCTCGCCTAATAACTCTCGAGCTTGCGTTCTCGAATCAACAGAGCCTAAGCGGGTGGCGCCTCGCGACTGATGGATCGATGCGCGCGACCGAGTAGGGCAGGAAAAATGACGGGGTGGGCGGCGAACGCGGCCCCGATTAGTAATGCAAAGGTGCGCGAGAGCCTTTCGACGCCGGCTAATAATTCAGGGAAGCTAAGGCGCCCCTGCGCATAGCGCTCTCGATCTTTTTTTGCGCAGCAGCTGCGGAATGCGTAAGTGGCTGCGGTATTCCTGCGGCCGGAAGTCGAGGGGATGTGGGTCGGCTTTGAATCAGAGGTAGTTTTGGCTTTTTCAAGTTTGCCTGGAGTGAATTTACGGCTCTGGGTGTTTAAAGATTTTTTTTTTCAAAGTGGCTCACGTGCTTAGAGTAAAGACCTCAATGAACAGTTATAAATGGGTGTGCACGGTATGTATTAGGGTGGCGATACTCTGAGCAATTCGCTTGATGGCGCCTAATTAGTTCAAGGAACAATGTATTATTCCTTTTCAACAGAAGTGTCGTTTAATTTGAATATTAACGGTTACGGATATGATTGAAGGAAAATTACGGATTCCACAATACCACATTCATCGATAACTTTACGAAACACCGGCGAAACTCAAAATTTACGTAAGCCAAGCCGACTTAATTAGATTTCAGTAGTGTAAGTCCCGTTCGGTAAGACACAGCCCGTCTTTCTCTCTCCGGTTATTCAATGCGCTCCATCCGCATCTTATAAATACCTCGAGCGAGTCGCGTACTCCCGCGCGGCATTAAATTCCAATTTTACGAGTTAAAATCACGCTCTCCGCAGCGCTCTCTCCCTCCGCGCGGGGCTCTTCCGCAGCTTATAAATCTTGCATCCGTCACATATAAAACTCGCTCCCGCGAGTCGCAGGTGCAGAAACGCGCGAGAGGCGGGCAGATACGACACGCGGCGACGGTGCTGGTGATGGCCTTGCGGTGCGCGCGGATGGCATGCACATGCGGCGACCGATGCGGAAGGAAGGAATTTACGGGGCTTACGCGCGCGAGGCTGCCGCCTGAATTTGCAAGCTGGTTATTGGCTATTTTACGGCGGCGGGGATATTGCTGAACATTATCATATATATGGATTTTCGGGGTACGAAGTTCTCGGCGAGTTTCATGTGGAGCAATGAGGCACTACTTTTGGTCTGGAGTATCGTTAGCTATAATTAGACAATTACTTGAATTTCGATCAATCGCTTCTTGAATCTGACAGTTTTCAACAGTCGAGTTTTAAACGAATACTTTATGCATTTCAGCAGTAAATGCGTCGACGAGCGCAGCAGGCTCGAATCCGCTCCAGATGCGTAAATCAAATGATGTAGATCGAGCACTCGATGCGTGAATATACGGCGAATCTGGTTGAGGACGCGACCGGATTCCAGAACGAGTTCGACCTTCGGCTCGTCTTGCGGGGGAGTCGGTGGAGGAGGAGGAGGTGGAGAAGGGAAGCGAGATCGACCTTTCGACGCTGAACTAAGGGGCGCCTTGCTATTCGCCCGGGGGCACAATGGCGCCAATCTATTCTGCCTGTTGTCGTGATGTAACCGTTAATGGAACCAGTGCACTTTCCTCCGCCTCTATAGTTACATCGCGCGCCCCATTGTGTGGCCCCGAATCGTTTTATTTGCATTACGTCGAAAATTCTCAGTTGCCTGATTAAATTTTATGTAATTGATCGGGGATTTATATAAATGCATTCTGCATATCTATTCCTATTAAGAGCAGATTTAAATACAGAATTTTATTCACCGTATTGTATACAGATTTTCCACGCTCCATCAAAGAAAATACACCTCAAAGCTACATGGTCCCCTACTCGGCCAA
>JAWWML010000012.1:19390876-19408059 GCA_035047165.1 Ormyrus rosae | reverse complement strand
ACCGTATTGTATACAGATTTTCCACGCTCCATCAAAGAAAATACACCTCAAAGCTACATGGTCCCCTACTCGGCCAATCTCTCCGCCCTTGATTCAACGCAGCTCCAGTTCGACCGCAAAGCCGCAACTCAGCGGCTCTCCTCGCGAATCCACAAAGCGCATAAATCAGTCAAAAATTTCCGCCTGGCCGAAACTAAGCTCCCCCTGCTGCAGCATGTGCGGGGCATCAAAGGCACAAGGAGAAAGAGAGAAAGAAAGAGAGAGAGAGAGAGAAAGGGAGAGGGAAGCAATTGCGCAGCGCGCGCACGTTCGCGTTCAAGTGTACGCGGTGGCCGGGTGACCGACCTTTACGTAACCGTACGCCACCGCGCGCCGCTGCAGCCGTCGCGCGACGTCCGCATCCGATCCGCGATACTGCACATCTCCCGCGCATCGCGTTCCCGCTGTGCGCGCGCTCGATTCGACGGATTTCGCTTTTGGATTGCCGGACAGTTTTTCCGAATTTTTATTATAAATATCGATGAAGGTGATCGGTGATGGTCTTGCGGTGAATGCATAATCGGCGAGTATACGAAAGAGTATCGGTTTTTGATAAATGGTTGAAAATAAACTGTTTTTCAATTATATAAATGAGGACGGAATTATTTTACATAATAATATGCATGTAATATTAATTGATGAAGAACGAATAATTTCGCGTTCACTTTGTCGAATAGTTATATAAAAGTTTATTCGATAAAAATATTAATTTTGTTACGTTTAAATAACTTTTGTACCACGAATATAACACAGTGCTTAATACAAATTTATAAAAAGCTGTACTATTATATACTATAGCATCTGGAATTGATCGATAAAGCGAGGAAGTTAATTAAACAGCCCCATTGACAATAAACTTCCCGGCGCAAATTCATCACTCCAAAATGTGCAGCTTGCGAAAGAGCCAAAACATCGCGTGGCGACCGCAGTGAGAGAGGCGCTCGCAAATACCGTCATGATTAATCGAAACGAGCGCGTCAAAAGCTCGTCAGCCAGGCAGCAGCAGCAGCAGCAGCTCGTCCTCACGACAACCCCCTCCACGGGTAGGCCACACGTGCAGCGCACACCAGGCCGACCGGATATATAGGCGTTTATCGCGCGCCGCCGCCGCCGCCTGCATTTGCGGAAAACGCGCAGGGGACGGAAATAATACCGGCGACGCTCGCAACTTTATGCAACGCCGCCGCGAGCTAAATCGACGAGCGCCCGCTGCTAAAAATATTGCCGCGACACGCGCAAGCTAAGCGAGCTGTTTTTGTCGCGCCCAATCTCTACCCGATTCATTTTTTCCTATCGGTTATTGCAGCTGCAGCGATTTTTCAGGGTTCCCGAGCTGCGAAGAATGTCGAGTGTTTGCTGCCGAGATATTGGTTTGGAAAGCGGAGTGGAATGGAGCATTGATGTGGTTTTCGAAAGAGAAGGGTGGCAATTCTTGTGAAAAGCTACACTTAGAGATCGATTGCTGTAGCTTTCGAAATTGAATTGTACGAGGGATTTTTGTTGCGAGAGGAGAAATTGGATCCGTCGTGCTGTAAGAGCAGAGATCTCGATACCTGGCTTTGGTGTTTCTGGGTGATTAAAGGGTAACCGTCTTTGGAATACATGATAATTTATTGAGTTGTAAAGGAATATTGCTATTTAAAAAACAATTATCCGTTTTAAACGGTGAGAATAGAAAAAAATTGTAGTAATAGCCTACTTAGAAAATAATGTTTACTACCTGAATGTGAATTATTAACTCCTATATGAATAATAATTGTTCTTTGCGTTTACGTATTTTATTATAAAAGAAATTAAGCATTCAAGCTGACTAATTAACATTCTTAAAGAAAATTTCTTCATTTTTCTTGACATGTTATTGATCAATGTCGATAGCACTCTAATATTCGTAGGAAGTTTATCTCCTCCTCAAACTGCAACGTTCGCAGGCAGCAACGTACGTGTTTTCGCGCGATTTCTGTTGCACAGGTTTTCGCAACAACGCAGATACACGTAAATAGGAGAATGTATATACGTGTGTTTGTGAACGAGTTTTCTTGGCACGTAATTGTCTTATAAACACAAAGCTTTTTTTCGCATTAAATATTTATCTGTTTCTGAAACGAAACGGTGGCTGGCCTTATTCTCCGTCTCGTTTACTGCAGCGCGAACAAAGCTTTTGTCTAAATAATGCGCTTCGGATAATTTTAAATAGAAGAACGAAATTAAACACTCTACTTCACAAAGGAGAAAAAAGACACAAAGAAACGTTTAAAATAAGAGATTTTAAATTACTATAACGTTTAGAAACAAATAACACCCCGATTACTATAAAACACTGCATCCTTGCTCGAAAAAGCTAAAATATTATCAGTGTAAATGACCGCGAAAAGAACGGAAGCAAACAAAATGCCCCGACTCGACTGAATCCGCAGTACAATTAAACGTAAAATAAACAACTCTAATATATATCGGAAATCCCAGCGAGACCGCACAGAGCCGCGATATCTAGTCGCTTGCGCAGCGCTCGTAATTGACCTGTAAATCGAAAGGTTCTCTCGCGGAAAGCTCTCCCGCAAATCCCCCCCGTTGCAGCGCGCCCTTCCGCGATTTTCAGAGCTGAACAAATGGAAGGAATAAAGTCGAGCCGAGTGTGTTTACCGTTGTGCTCGGCCGATAAGCAAATTATGCAATAGGCATGCGATGGCAACTGTTCTCGAGAATCGTCTATACTTTATTCATAATGCCGATGAGAGACAATCTCGTTCCTCGTTAAGCTACGTTTTATTGTTGCGTGGAGGTTTGTGTGTTTTTTTCTGCTGAAAGGGTTGTTTTCGCGCGGTTGTCAGACGGTGTCGGGACGTTATAAGAGTTTGTAAAGCAAGTTGCCTTGTATAAACTGCACTTATTCGGTGCACAAATATTGTTGTTTTCATCCACGTTCACGCTGCAATTTTTTCAATTAATTTTGATCCGCTTCGAAATACCAGGTGATTCTCGCCGTTCTCAAAATTTTCTGCGCTTAATTACACAGAATCCAAAAGGACAATAAAGCCAATTGCATTCTATCAGTGCGTTAAATCCCCGAATATTTCTCCGCTGCCAAATTTAGCTCGCAGAAGGTTAAACAAGCAGATTAACCAGGTTATAAAAACGAAATTAACGAAAAAACACCAGCGGTATCTGGATAACGCCCGATAAAACACAAAGCAAAGCAAAGAAAGCCCCGATAATTTGTTGAAAAAGTCAGATAATGCCGGGGTGTGAATACAGTGACATAACGATAGGCCCTCGCTCATTGTGAGTGAGCGCGACTGTGTACGCGGGAGGCATCAATGAGGGGCCGATGGCCAGAGAGAGAGAGAGAGGGAGAGAGCTTACGCGCAAAAAAAGCCCCGTTACGTAAAAAAAATCGAGAACGCTCGCGATTACAATAATTATTAATATACCTTGCTATCTGCTTTTTTATCCCAAGGCAGAGAGATGCAAAAAGCCACACGCGGCGAAATCAATGAAACGATTCCCGGAATCTAACGTGCAGAAAAAAACTTATCGCCGGACGAATGCGTGCGCACATTTCGCCCGTTTTTTACGCCCGCGCGACGCTAAATTTAAACCGCCTCTCTCGATGCACCGTGTGTTTTTTTTCTTTTTTTTTTTTTTACCAACGGGAGAAAATTTATGAAGCAGGCCAGATAAGCCGCGCGCATTTGTGCAACGCTATCTGTTTATTGAGAAATTCGATATTCCCCCAAGGTAGTTAATATTTTTAAGCGCTGCTGCACAGCTGCCGCCTTCGCTTCTTTGTCCTTTTGTTTACATAACAAAAGACGCAAGTTTATCAATGCGGTTACGCAAGATCGGCCGCTGCTGCTGCTCTTCTTCTCCTAAGTCCGTCTTTCGGAGGGACGCGATCGCAGTTGCATATACGTATCGAGAGGATCGATTCTTATCAGCGCGGCAAATTTTTCCAGAGCGACTCGAGAGAGACTCAGATATTCATAAATTTTTTATATAACGAGCGTTTATATAAACCCGCCCGACTGACGCGCCGACCGAGAGAGCAGAAGCGCGACTCGTTGCCAAACGACTCGCGCCAATTCGACCAACCGATGCGTAGTGCGGCGAACGCCGGATCGTTTCTTTTTATACCCCGTCGATCGATGCAGTTTGTTGTTATTGATTCGGCCAATGTTGATAATGCACGAGATTAATATACTCGCCGCCGCCGCGCGGCTGCGAGAAAGACGTATTTCGGCGGGCCGTTGAAAAGTTTATACGAGTCGTCGCGGGAAAACAAAATGTTTTATTTTCGATGCTAAAAATAAGGAGTGTGCAGACTTCGGAATATGCTTCATCACTTATTTACTTCGGAGATGTAAGGAAAAATATATGAATAATTTCTAAAGTTTCTTTAGAGAAGACTCGACTCTTTTTGCGCATTACTTCCAACGTTTACTTTACACGCCGAAATGGAAAAAGTTTAATATGTACGAATTTATGGACCGGAATTATTGAATAAACTTTATACAAATTCATGCATAAACTTGCAACATCTATTGCTCCGTAAGATAAACGGTGCAATAAATCTAAATCTAAATCTTTAACTTTTCTCTTTCGTAAACTTATGATGTCAGGTCGCACGTGACGAGGAAAAGAAATTATCATTAAATATTTATTAGCACGCGATATCAGTGGTTTAGCGTGAAATTGTACTGAAATTTTTTGTTGCAACCTATATTGCATATACCCAAAACACATGTATGCTATTTTCATCACGTATTAATGAATTGCAAACGAAAAATTTGAGTTATTTAAAGTGTATATTAATTTATGAATAATTTTATTAATTTTTATTGCATTAGATAAGCTGAGGTTGCCTTCATATAATTACAAAATTAAATATACGCAACTATATTACATACATATTACGGCTGGGCAAGGTAAGGATTACAAATATATATAACGTAATAAATTATAACATAGATCGTAATTATTACGTGTACATTGTAACACATGCTAGTCGCGCTTTTATTTTTATTCAAAAACCGGTTCGAATTTACCGTTCCGAGATTAACGTATGAAAATAATTCATTTATATAATCAAATCAAGTGCATATTGAAACTGAAACGATATTATAAAATTAAATAGGATTAAACTAATTAAAAGTATTTCACGCACGAATTTTAAAACAGAGAGACTCACAATTTTATTGAAGTACCTTCGCAAACGTTTCGTAATATGTTGTTTGTCTTTCGTTACACTAAGTAGCCGAGATAGAACATTATATAATAACTATATTGTTACTACTAATTTTTCAAAATAATGCGGTAAACAACATTTATAGGTTGCAAAGGCGTAACTAATTTATTGTTTTACGTAAAACCAAAACTAATAACCATCTCGAAAACTCGAAACCCCAGCAAACACCTTATTTATTGTTTAAAGTTCAAAAGAATCAGCACTAAAATCTCCTTCCTCAAGGTAGCTCAACCAAGCCTGCCATCCAACAACGCAGCATCCATCGAAAATCCCGCCCAAATCTACAGAATCCCCAAGCCCCAAACGATGAATAAAACAATAAACGCGACCACCGCGAGAAGAGGCCGCAGAGAAAGAAAACAGGCACACGGCGCCGTGTGGCATTAAACGCGAGAGCTGCGCCGCTGGTGCTGGCAGCGGCACCGGTTACGGTGCTTTTCACGGTCAAGTACCCCGGCGGCCACCGCCGCTGCCGCCGCCGCTTCCGTTCGATAGTTTCCTGGCCGTGCGACCTACTACTACTCTCTCTCTCCCGCGCGCGCGCGCAGCCATTCCTCGCTCGAGAGAGCGAGAGCCTTCTCGCTTGGTGAGAACAAGCGAGGAGTTTTCTTCCGAGTCGTCGCGTTCACTGGGACGTTGCTTCGTCATGCTGGAGGAACGCTATTTACGGAAAAGAGTCTGGTAAAATTTGGTGAAGACAGAAAAACAGTAATAATCGCTTTAGCGCGCGTATCAATTAAAGAAAACCGCGTTTTTTCTCAGAATAAACACTCTAGAGTGTTTATTAAGTATATTACGATTACAGACAAGCTGCGGTTTGCCTTATTATTACAGATCGATGCAGTATACTTAAAGTCGAGCTCGGCCTTTTTTGCGCTATAGTTATGATATTAGCGATGTGGGTATCCTGGCTCGCATTAGAAATTGTGATCGGCACGAGTAATATTATTGTCTTCTCGTGACGTTTAAAATATGTATTGAGTTTTATTGCAGGCCATAATTCCTTCGATGAGAAAACATTTTAAATAAGTTATGTAAAAAGATGTATTGCTATTTATTATTACCTTGCGCGACTTGCATTAGCATAAGTAACGACTGTTCGCGGCTCAAGTTCTTTCAAATTTTACTGGAATATACGTTTCGTTCGTGATCTTAAATCTTATTCGTAATGAACCCGACTTTTCGGTAATTAAAGTACCTCATGGTTTATTGTTCTTTCGCAACTGTTTGAAACGGATTGCGTGACGAAAATGTTCCAAATGCAAAAGAACGTTAAATTCCAGTATTTTAATACTTTGTTGAGAAGCGGTGCTTTATCAAGAGCAGGACTTTTAATGCGATAAATATATAAACCGCTGCGCGGATAATGCGTCAATCTATTTTTAGGTATACGTTCCTATCCGGTTTCAGATATGAAACGCTTTTCGAAAACCGCAGCAAGGAATGCAGTGTATTTCTCTAATTATTTACAAGCACTCTTACAAACATTTGTAACAACCACATCCCTATAACGGTCGCGTGGCTCAGCCGCCCTGTGCGCGGTTACGTAAGATCGCGTACATCAGGCTCGCGTCGTTACATTATTGGACGGCTTTGGCGTATAAGCTTTAACGGCTATAACGGTTGCGAAATCCCGCCTGAATAACGAGGCAGCGGGCGGATTAGCCATGGAAAAAATCGCGAGGACGACGCCTCCTTTTTTCCGCCGGACAAAGAGAGCTGATACGAGATATCTGCTGAGGAGCAGCCGACGCGCGTGTGTGTCTGTGTGCGCGTTTCAATTTCTGCCGGAGATTATTGAAACGTTATTTACGACGGTGATTCTTGGAAACGGGTGGGCTGATACCGCAGCGCGAGAGATGCTGTTTTTCGAATTCGCGGTGAATGATTGCTTCGATTGAATCCAAGTGGGCATCGACGAATGATTGCTTTTGCGGGAGAATTGAAAAATTAAGGAGGGAGCTGCGCGAGGCTGGAAACATTAGATGATAGACGTGAATATATGCGGTGTTAAATAATAAGTCTGACCTATATCGAGAAATTCGTGCGTAAGAAACCAGTTGAGAATTTTTATTGCTAAATTAAATTGTGTAACCTCCCGTGGCATTTTGTAATTTCCTCGAGTTTTTGCAATAAATTTTAAAACTCGAAAATCTTAGTATGTTAGATTGTAGCTTTAAATTGATTTTTGGGAGTTGATATAATGCTGGTCGGGTTGTAGAAAAATTGCGCGAATGTCATTATGTTGAAAGGAAAAAATATGTTTATCCAAAATAAAGTGTATAAGTAAAAGCTTTGAAGGGAAGTTTCCTTTAGCTACCCGATCAATTCCATTAATATAAACTTTAGCTGCCTTATTTCGTACATTTGTCCAGACATGTTTAATGCAGCTGCAGATTAAAATCTAATTCATTACATCGACAGAAGAAATAAATTTTTCCACGATTTCGAGAGAAACACAATTATTTCTTTATTCAAAAAAATAATAGCAACCTCCGGCCTTCCACCCGTAATACGTGCCTCCAGTTCGCTCCTCGTAATTGCGTAAAAAAGGAAGAGAAAAGGCTCGACCAACGCGCACCGTAAACGCACAATGCGGCAAAAGCACGAGAGAAAGACTACAAAATATATATACACCCGAGAAAAAGGGGAAAAAAGAGGAGAAGCAGAGAGAGAGAGAGAGAGAGAGAGAACGGTGGCTTGCTTTATGCCGGCGACGAGACCACGACGGCGGCGGCGACGTTTGCCTCGTCCTTACATAACCGTCTTTTTATTACGTAATTGACAGAAACTTCGGCCCTGCGCGCGCACTCACACTCGCACCTCGCGCGATGTTCTTGAATATATACGTCCCGGCGCGCGTCCTGCGAGCACGGAACTACCGAAATCATACACCGCCTTTGTGCGGCCACCTCTCAAGGCGGTATAGGCGCAATTTTTACTCTCGCCGAACGTTACGTAACTTCCTGCCGGAAAGAGCCCTTTATTAATGGCTCCTCGATTGTAATTATTGGAGCAGTTGATATATTTTTGGGCAAACGTAAGAGGTCGCTTTAACGAAGCGCCGCTTTATGGGGATTTTGTCGATGCGCTGCACTGAGAACATTTATTAAAATAGTAAAAATTACTATTTTAATAGCACTCGTGAGACGCACTCATATTTTAATAATTTTTACCGCAATTTTACAAATAAAATAGTAAAATTTACGAATTATATGTATAGTAAAAATTATTAAAATATGAGTGTTTCCCGTGAGTACCATTAAAATAGTAACAAAAAAAAATTTCTCAGTGCGTGTAAATTTAACGAGTTAAAGATAGCCGAGGGTTGATAAAAGCTTCAATTTGTTTATATCGATATACGTGATCGGTATTGTTAGAGAGAAGACGAGAGCGGAGGTTATGATTTATTAGGCGCGCGCTTCGAATTAGAATTTAGTCCGAGGGAATTAGATCGAGGCGATGATTTTTGGAAGGCATAATATTTTCGCGCGGCGGGCTGAGCTATTTTCATCGATAATAAAATGTGACGCTCCGGTCGCTCGAACCGAAAATTTATCCCATCTCCGATAATTTCGTCTTGCGATTAACAAGTATAAAGAGTTCTCGTACTCGACTAACTCGGCGAGGCATTAGTATGCTTTGCTTATGACATAATACGTAGACACAATTGTGAAACGCGACCTATCGAAATATAAAGAGTTACGGGGCTCGAATAAAAACATTAAGCAATCAATTACGACGATTACATTGTTTCGTAAGGTATTATTAATTTTCGGCAACTGCACCGTGACTCAAGCTGATCCAAAAAAAAAAAAAAAAAAAAAAAAATAACTGTAAATGAACATTTGAAATGTTGAGCAAAATTTTGATCCAACCGCATTCCCAGCAAACTTTTTTCCCGCAGCAACACACAGCCCTTACATAATTCTTATTTCTGAAAACTCTGGCATTCCCGATACAATACGGGCATCATTAAAAACAAATTTCGCGGCGGAGCACACTTGTCACCCACCCCTATTCACCCTCTCCCCCACCCCCCTTCCCGAGCCTTCCATCAATCAATCAATGGAGCTGCATCCCTTCGGGCCGCGGCGGGCAGCCGCCTCGTGTAGGTATATCAGCGCGCGCAGCCTCTCTGCGTTAGATAATATAAAAGCAAGTGCCTAAAGCCTCTCTCTCTCTCTCCCGGCTCGTGTCAACGTAACCATTTATATAAATCCGCAGTTACGTAACGCGCCAGCCCGCCTCGCTTCTTCTCGATCGCTTAGGCCAGATAGATTCGGGCCCCTAAGCGGCCGCTCTTCTCTCTCTCTCGCTCTCCTGCGGGTGTAAGTGCAGGTACGTTCGTGCGGATTATGTAGCGGAGCACATGAGCGCAACCACCTGGCCCCCGCGAGATCGATGCTGTTGCGCGCGAGAAGGAAGAGAGCCGCTGCCTGCTGCCGCTGTTACGAGCGAGGAGGAAGGTTCCGTTTTTGCGAGATTTTTTCGAGTTTAAAAAGGCGCGTGGAAAATTTTTCACGCAGGTTCCAGTTTTGGGCATTCGCAGCTACTTTTAAATTTTGCTTAAATATTTCTTTAAAGAAGATGTGTATATTTTCCGAAATCGTTTGGTTATTCTGACAAGTTGTTCCATGTTTAAAGAGTTGTATAATGCCATTGCTTAAAGGTTCGAGTACTTCGTCAGTCTTTATGTCTTTTTCTAAAGGAGTTGCTTTAAAAATTTCTTAAAACCTCTTACATCTTACAAGACGTATTTATATTCGATAAATTATAGGATTCTTTGCTCTTGGAAAACTACAAAATGTTTACATTACACTTTATTTTCTCTTAATTTATCGTTAAGAAAGAATCTTTTGCCAAATACATAATATATTTTTAGCCCTTAATTATAAAACAATTCGCGAGAAAAATTTATTCATTTTATTCGGTTAATTAAGGAGTCCATTAAGTGATTTTAAACCGAAGAATATTTTGGGAAGGCAAAAGTTCTGAATTATTTTTTGATTCTCGAAACTAATAATAGAGGTGTTGCCGCAGCGTACACGTATATCTTTCAACTCAATGTACGGCAAAAAATGAGGAGATAAGTTTTTGCCCCCGCAATAAAAACAGTTTTGATAAAGCCAACAATATTTAATTTGAACAATAAATCTTCGGTGAAAATAACTTTTTTTGTGAAAGTATAAGATTATTAAGAGCTTATCAGTAAAAATGTTTTTTAATATTACTACGACACATCTTTTTTAAGCACCTCAATCCTCACGGTCGAAATCAGAATTGCCACTTTTCCTCAAAGCGTAACCCTGCAAAGATTTTTATAATATCTACAAATCTCTGTCTTTTTATAGCCGGTCTGCTCAGGTATCGAGCGTCTTCAGACTTATTATGTAAACTATTCTTGACCGAAAAATCATTCAAGTACACACGTACATAACTGCCAGGTGGCCTATACGCGAGCTGCCGAGGCACACAGTTAGAAAAAGCCGGATTTATGTAACGAACCGTCGGCTCGTCTTTTCACGAAAAACTGCGCCCGATAAGATAAAGGATCTCGGTAACTCGGACAAAAAAAAATCTGTCGACTGATGCACGCCAGAATTTCGGTTAAAAATAGCAGCCGCACACGCCTCTTTTTCTTCTCCCCAAGGGGGGAGAGAAAGAAGCGCGAGATAAAAACAAAAAGCAGACATCGTGCGAGATTGCACGTGAAGCGATCGGCGAACTGAAGGCGGAGCAAAGGGGGATGATGGTTTTTCATTGCTTTTGTTTGATTAACTTTTACGAATGTTTGAGGAGAAAGAGAGGACCGTAAGGTCTTTTCGTTTTTCGTAAGATGCAATAAACTTTGATAAGCTTTGCTAATATTTCGGTTTGCAGAGGTTTTTTTTATTGTGTCGTAGCAATTTTGTAAACCGATCAATTAAGTAATTAAAGCTGGAAATTCATCAAAGCCATCTTTACATTTTTATACTAATCTATGACGCAAGTTAGTTCGCAAATTGGTATTAGGTTTGTATTTACCACTTTGACTTTCGAAACAATTCTACGACCTTATGAATTTAAATCAGTTCAGCCGACGATACAAAGACTAATTAACGATAAAAGTAGAAAGACAATTTCTGAATGAGATGCGTCGTTTTTTCTTTAAGTATTCAGTGCTATAAAAGAAATTGATTTTCAAAATATTATTATTGTGACTTATAAAAAATGAATATTCATAGAAGCTACTCAGCACGCCTTCTTTCACTGTTATAAAAAAAAGCCTTAAAAAATCGTCCACCTTGGCCGCAAAAATTGAAAAAAAAAAAAAAAAAAAAAAAAAAAAAAAAAAAACCAAACGGCCTCGGAGAAAAAAAACCACACCGCGGCGAAAAAGAGTGGGGGCGTCGCTCGGGAAAGCGTATCGCCTTTAGAGAAGAGCCGCTCGACACATACCTCAAGCTCGTTCCGCGCGCGTGGAGCACATGGCGCTCGGCCAGGGAACGCGCAAAGTTTACATAACACTGAAAGAGAGAGAGAGAGAGAGAGAGAGAGCGACACCCCGGCGCAAGTTTGACAGCGGCCAAGCTTTACGGAGCACGTGACCGAGGCGGCCAGCCGGCCTCCTTTATCTTATCTGCGCGAATACCTCGAGCGGTGCGCGCGCACATTTACGTAACTGCCCGCGAGACCGAGAGCGATCTGCTTCGATCGAAGCGTGCTCGGGGTGCCGGGCGATATTGCGCCGGGTAGACGTGGAATTATTTTAATACCTAATGAGTAGGTGTGCTTTAAGTAGCTCGCGCGGTTTGAGGCCGATCGAAATTTGCAATTTTGGAGGACGAGTTCGCTCGAACGTTCGTTCAAAGCTACTTGGATACGCTTCGTCGAAAATCGATGAATCAAAATAGATTTCGTTTTAAATCCAAGACGCAATCAAAGATCTCGACTTTAAAGCCTTTACAACAAAAGATCCACAGCTCGAGACGCGAGGGGGGAGGCTACTTGCACTCGCTCGGCACGACCGCCGAGAGTCTGGTCCGCAACCTTCCAGCTGCTCCGATTTCGCGAGAGCGCGCGCGCTCAAAAGTAGGCCAGGCCGACGAGTGAGCGAGCTGCGACGCATGAATGAAATACGCGAAGCCAAGCTGCTGCCGCCGCTGCGACAGACTCGTGCACGCTTATACGCGCCGGAATCGACTTCTTTTTTACCAGCCGGCCGGAGAGCGTCCACGTTGTCTTGCCTTATAACTTTGATGTACGCGGCGCGCCTCGCGACGACCGAGGGAGCTTTACCGCCGGTGCAAATTCAGAAGCATAATGGGCGCGTTATTTGCTTTCTCGGAAGCTCTCTCTCGCCCGAGGATATTTAGCTTTTTCCTCCGTCAGGCGAAAAGTTAATAAACCGCGGGGCTATTTTCGGAGCTGCCGGAGGTTGAAATGCAGCCCTCGAGTGTTTAATAAGGCAGCGAGGGGGGTTTTAATAATGACTGACTCACCATTGAAGAAAGAATTCCAACGAGCTCGACTCTTTCGTTACGTAACCCATCACCGAAATCTTCGCTTATGAGATGCTTGGCGGCTTAGAAAAAATGTCGGCTACTATCGGAATACGACCGCGTGCAAGTTCTGCCAAAATAAGGCTTGCTTACATAAACAGAAATGAGTAAGCGCTTACAATACCGAAATCTCGAGATCCGATCTCCGAAGAAGCCTCCCGTCCGTCTTATCTAGCTCGCGAATCGGCCGCGCGACACAATGAAATCCGTAGAAAAAAAAAGAAAAGAGGGAGAGAGAGCCTTATCGATTACGTAAAAGCGTCGTGTGCGCGACTCTGGATTCTCGATCTGTCGAGCGCACTTTTTCCCCTCGATAATCGCGACGTCGAACGTCGACGCCCACTACTTTTTTTTTTGAGCTAATGCCGGTGATAAGTATATATAAATTGTGCAATCGTTTAATTTGGCGACGAGCGCGTTAATAATACGATTCCTAATTCGTGCGAGAGCGCGCGAGTTTAAACAGTTTAGACTCGAGTCATGGAAAGATAAACAAATTACATAATGAGACGGAATGTGGTTTGTTGATACGGCGAACAATGTAAAAGCGATAAACCAATTTACAATAGTCAAATCAATAACATCCCGCAACGATACCGACTATTTTTATATTATTTTCATTAATTGCTCGGCTCGCACGTCATCGATAAAGATAATTCGCCTCGAGCACCCATCGTCGCCGATACCATCCGCTTCTTCGTTTGATTACGCGGATCGCGGTCACGTGCGGACGTCGATCATATTTACCGACGCGAAAATTTCGCTCGACCGAGGAAAACGAAAAAAAATAATGCACTCGAGCGAGCTTCGTTTCGATGTTTTGAAAATTTATTGGTATTACCCCGGTATTGATCTGGCTTCTAGTTCGATAACGAAGCTCCGACCTTATCGGTATAAAGTAATGGTCCGCTGATAGTGCGGCTAAAAGCATTTTAGCTTATAGTTCGCTAATTTCACGAATTAAGCTCCGACGATAAAGAATAATCAAAACACGAGAGCTGCTAAGAATTTAATTAAGCTCGATTTTACTGTATATTTTCCGATGAAATTACGAAATTAAAAGAATCCAAGTCGACAGAAATAAAATATCACTGCTCGCGATCCAGTTTTGTTTGCTAAATCCAGTCGTCTAGTTTTTTCAGTCTTTCCTCGGTGACCGCTTACATGTAAGACCGACCGAAAAGAGGGAGAGAGAGAGAGAGAAAAAAAAGCGAGGTACTAAGTGAGGCAATGGAATTAAGCAATTCCCCTCCGTGCAATTACGAATTAGGCAACGCCGAGGCTCGCAGAGTCCTTTCATCTCGGCGGTTCTCAATCTCGCGTGAGGAAACACGCCGGGATTTCGCGCGAGAAAAATCGCAGCCTTTTTTTTTCTTCTTTTTCTTCTGAAAACGGCTCGCTCTCGAAAAATTGCGAGATTTAGTTGCTCCGCCAAAAGCAGTGCGCGGAGCTGCCGGTGAAACTAATTGTGGATTAATGGATTAGGCTTTGAGAATTTGTTGAGTAACCCTTTTCGCGGTAGAACATTGTGTCGAAAGACAAATTTTAATTTCGCGAATATTTACATTTTATATATATATTTATTTTGCAACGAGCAATTCTGAAAACTTAATAAATCCCAGAATTATTAACTATCGAAATCCAAGGAGAGATGGTTTGTATTCCGCATTAACAGAAGTCCGAGTACAACGATATTCCGTGCTACTCAAGTATAAAGGATCAAATTTCCGCCAAATATCTCGGCACTTCATATCTCCCCCGTTACATAATCGGCTTATATATCTCATCTAAAAATACGATCGCATATCCAAAGTAATCTTTTATCGAAAAACATTTTCGCTCGACAATCAATACAGCACTTGCTTGGCAAAGTAGGCTCAACAAAGTTATCTGAAAAGCAAAACGGCCTCTCCTCGACAGCGATTCCCTACGCGTTAAAGCGCTTGAAAGCGCGCAGAAAAACATCCCGCGCCAAAACAAGCATCCGTGATTCATCTCTTATCAAGCCGCCAGAGTCCAGCTAAAGGAAGGACGCGGCGCGTATAACGTGGCATACGTGCCGCTCCGTGAAAAAACTCGCTCGCGCACTTCCGATCCTCAAAGAGCCGCCTTCATCGGATCAAACAGTGAATCACATTGACGAATATAACGTTAAGCAATGACTAATAAAGCGGAGACGTCCGATTACGTAAGGAGCGACAACGAGTGGCCTGACCAATTTCACCCGGGGAGTATTATACGCGCCGAACGCGCGCGGGAATTGATTCCGCGCGGCTTAAATAAAATGGGAAGGAGTTAATTTTGGAACTGCCTGGAGAGGCTTCTGCGCGCCGCTGGATCTTTTTAGCCGGGCGAGTCGCGTCTTTCGTGTCAGGGTTTTTCGCCGCGCTCTCCAAAATCTACAGCGTGTCGATTTTTTTTCTGGCTGGATTTGATGTGTGTTTTTTTTTCAGCGGGCGTCACGCTTCATTTAGCTTTTTTTTTATTCCGTTTATCTTATATAATCAGTGATTCGCATGTAAATCAAGTTTGAAACTAAATTGGTGTTACAGCGTGGAATTTACACATTAGTAGTAGCTCGGAGAAATAATGTTTTAGCAATCATTTAATCCAGTAATGAATAATATCAAGAGGTTCCGACGGGTTTATCCCGTGACCTGTTTGTTGGTATTGCAAGACATAAGCGGAAATCCTGTCGTAGGAATTGATACATTTGACATTGGGATACTTTAGTGAATCAGGCTTTATTGAATGATAGAATTGGCAAAGCTAAGCCTCGTGTAATATTAGTTTAAAAAATAATAAGGATCTATTTGCGTAGCTGCTGTTTTTCATAGTTAGCATAAAGTAAATTTCTTACTATAAAGCTGGTCGGAACTTAATGTAGTAAGTACTGGAACTTACCTACAACATAAAACAGAAAATCACAATTAGATATAAATATGATGCAGGCATCTTTATATAGACTTAAAATATATAAATTTAAATTTTCGTTACATCTGCTGCTTCCGCAGTTAAATTGTCTTATGGTTACGTTCTATCCTAAAATTACGCGAAGCGGATGAAAATCTCAAAACGATCGAATTGTATAATTAAATCCTCTGGCACTACATAATAAATTTAACCAATGCTTCTGGTTATAACTCTCCATTACAACACATTTTATTATGTTGCAGTTACATCATATAATAGATCCCCTTATTATTAATTCAATTCGCTATGATATTAAGAAAAAAAGACCAACTCTGACAATAAAATTACAGAATCTTACGTCTTACCCCAATTTCCCAATGTCTACCGCAAAATTCATCTAAAATTGCGGAATCAATAAAAGTTGTTCGTAAAAGGACATAAATTTTTATGAATCTTTTCCACTGCGCTTTAACATAATCCCTTACGAAACCACGTCCCTAACGTTCAGATCCAGATCTAAAAAAATTACTCGAAAACAATGCAGAGTTACAAAAGCAGCCAACAATGGAAGCTGGATGATCACCGCGAAATGCTTCATCGAAAAAAGAGACGAATCATCGATTCTTCTCCCGCTCCGAGAGCTTCTCCGCGCTTGTCCATATAAATTTCAGAAATTAATCGATCGAAACTGTGGGAATTCCCCCCCCCCAGCCGTCTGTGTGTGTGGCTGACGACGTAATCCGACGAAAATAGGATCTAGCGGTCGAGTCTCGAGCTTCGTCGCGCATATATATACTCGACGCCTTAGACCTTACATGGACGCACAATTCGCAATTGGCGCTTGCTCGTTCGCCCGCAGCCGGGAGATGGCTTACGTAACGAGAGCAGCCGGCGAGTCGGGGCCTTTGTAAAAGACTAATCGCTCTCTCGCCGGGCGAGAGAAACACGCCAATTCGCCAATAAATATTCATAAACTAAATCATCAATTATTTATCGATCTATTTTCTTGGACGTTTATACATATACAGCGGTTGGAGGGGATCTGAATTTTCGGGGCTCCCTTAATTTGCACGTGTGCGTCTTTTATTTCGAGCTTCGCGTGGGAGAATCGGATTGTAGTTGAATTATTTGGTTTTAAATATAGGCGATTAGAAGCATCAATATTGACTTTCCTAGGCTGCGAAGTTACTACGGAAATTCGTATCTGTACTTTTATTTGGAAAAATGCAAAAGTTAAATAATATTATGTAAGCTGCTTTGGAATAAAATTTTGAATTACATTAAATATCCAGGAAAACAAAATTCGACGGCGTAATACAATTACGTAAGTTTTTGAAGTTGCGCATGTGAAACTTGTTTTTCAATAATATTGATTAAAATCGTGTTTTTTTCTCAAACTTTTCAACAAATTTTAAAAGCATTTCCTGAAAACTTTAGCAATATAC
>JAWWML010000012.1:19376011-19390776 GCA_035047165.1 Ormyrus rosae | reverse complement strand
ATTGATTAAAATCGTGTTTTTTTCTCAAACTTTTCAACAAATTTTAAAAGCATTTCCTGAAAACTTTAGCAATATACGGAGCCGCGTCACATCCTGTTCTTTTTATAAGTTTAATATAATTTACAGCTCGATATCGTTAATTGTATCGAATTTAAATTAATTTTCTCCGTCGCTTACGCACGCGTTTTTGTTTATCCCGTCCTTTCCTAACCTATCATCAAGCAAAAACTTAGCTGGCAAAACTCGAGCCACCGAATTTCCGAAAGAACGCTTGCGAAAAACGCGCTCTATCAAAAGAAAAGCGACTAATTAATATGAAAAGAAACATCGCTCTCGCGAGCTTCTCGTGCAAGATAGGAAGGGCATCGCCGGCTGCAGACGAGCGTTGTCTTCTTCATTGTCTCGAGACTCGAGCCTGTGCATAGGTGTGCGCGAGGCGCGAGCAAAGAGAGGCGCACGGGGAAAATCGTGGAGAGTCGAGGCTTTCTCGCCTTGACACGAATCGCGAACGCAAGGCGGATTAATTTCGTGCGGTAATTATGTAACCGAAACGTGCCCGCCGATCCGTGATGCAGAGGAGAGGAGAGTGTGGGTGCTGCGCACGCGTATACGTGCGAGCAGAGACGTCGCTGGAAAATTCGGGAGAGCGGCAGACAGGTGCCGAATGTAATTTCCGAGAAAATTTTCGCAGCGGTTTTTTGATTTATTCCAGGGAAATTGGAAATTTATTGTTTAAATACGGTTTGTCAAGTAAATATTTGGGATTAAAGATTTGTGGGAGAAACGACAGTTGGAGTATGCATTGCCAACTGTTGAACCTGTATCGACTTTTCGGTGTATATTAAAAAACAGATTCGATTTACTTTGCACTGTGATTTATCTCTGCAGCGGTATTGAGCTTTCGAGAATTCAGGGTCTGATTGCTCAAAAATTTACTTGTCAATATAAAGACACTGAATTTTTTCAAGGCTTTATGACAGAGTTTGGAACGGAGTTTGTGATTCACGAATGTGTTCACGCGAATGTTATTTTTGGTTAAGTATTCATTCTTATCTGGATTTTGCCTGTACCCCATCTATAATAAGATAAGACCACGTGGCCTCCGCTCGGAGCAGCTCTAAAACTGTACTAGATTATATAATTTTCAGATAGCTATCAATCCGGCGGCAATTTTTTTCTGCAGATGTTTACGTTAAGTGTAAAGAATTCTTTTCAACATTCTAAAAGTCCCATTTACATTAGCATACAGATTGGCGAATACTTTTTTTATAACCATTCTATAGCCAGAGAGGAGCGCGCAAAAGAAATACTCCACCTGCCCGCGCCAACAGGTGGACAAGAATCGCGAACGCAAGGAGCATGACTTAATTACGAAAAGCATAACTCGTCGATGAGTAGAATTATTTACGATATTGTTCGAACTCGTGTCGTCGGACAAATACACTCGAATAATTCTGTCTTCGAGTCGGCTCAAGAATCAACTCGTAGTTCTCACCCAATTCGAACGACAGAAATAACGAGGGCGGCGCGCGTTTAACGATTCGAGCTTACAAGCGCGGATTTTTCATTGGCGTCGGTCGAAGTTTTACGTTTTGCGGAGCAAGACCGATTCGGTTACGTGGGGAGGGCACAGCCGTACGTGACGCGTCGCGCTCTTAAAGTATTTTCGTATATGCTTATAGTATTCTGGTGTACCGTTTTCAGGCCCTCGGCAATTTTAAATTCGAGATCCTTGAGACGCGAGATTCAGCTTCTATATCGGCGACGTGTCACTTGAATTTCAAGGGTTACGCAATCGTTTTGCAACCTTCTTAAAGCCCGATATCGTCGAGCCTTCTTTTTGCGGCCAATTTTTCAATGACAAATCAGGAACGCGCGGCACCGAAATCTGACGAAACTGAGATGCAAAACAAAGAAATCGCTAAACGCTCGGCAGCCTAGAAAATGACGAGTCACAGAGAAAATTGGCATTTCGAATTCAGCGAAGCTAACGGTGCATCGTCGGAGTGACGCCGCGGTCTTTCTCATCAGCGCGAGCAATTAGCCCGAAAATTCAGCCGTTCATTGACATGCGACGTCGGAACGGCTGGCAATTTTTCACGACGTCGCCAAGCCGGCGCTTGCCGAGCCATCGGCGAAAAACAAGAAAAACAGAGAGAGAGAGAGAGAGAGAGAGATGAGAAGAATGGGAGAGATGGTTTATGTCCCCCCCGAGAGTCGTACGATCTCAGGAATTTCGATTAAACAATATAATGAGACAAAGCCGAGGGATATTTTGCTTGGACCGGTTTATTTGTTTCTGGAGAGATTGGATTCATAGACAAAATACAAAGATAATGATTGCGGTTCCTATGGGCGAGAAAAATTGTTCGCGAAACTTTCGAGGCAGCAGCAGCGCGTCCAGCTTTTTCGAAAAACCGCCTCCGAAATTTTTCTGTCCGCCTTTGCACATGGCGGGCAAGTGCAAGTCCAAAAATAATCCCGGGCCGCTTGGTTAATTCGCCTCGTTATTTCGAGACGGGGAGGGAACGGCGGTGAAAAAGTCAAAGCGCCTCTCGCCATTGGATGAAACGAGGCGAACAGACGGGAGAAAGAGAAATGAGGTTGAAAGGGCGAATGAAAGATATAAGACTCGGAGAGCGGCCCTACAGCTTCGGATTCAGGGTCGCTTTATGGGCGACTTTTTAAGGTAAGGATTATATAGAGGGTCGGGCCTTTCAAATTTTTGAAGACGGATGTTAAATGCGATGCTTGTTCTTTATAATGGCGAGTCATTACTTTGATTAAACTGGGTGCGAAGAGTTTTAGCTTTTTCGCTGTTTGTAAGGGATTAATCATTTTTAATGCGACCGCTGGAGGAGGCTATTGTTGAACCTGTGTAGAATAACAAGTCTGCTTCTGTTAGAAATATGCACGACAATATTTTCGCTCGGGAATCGAGCTATTTTTTTATGAAATCATCTAAAAGTAGCCCCAAAGTTGTATAAATACTTTTGTTTATAATGAAATTCTAATTTTTTCCCTGTAGTATTTTTAAATACAAGCGAGAGATTTTTCGCTCTCGAAAAGCATTCTAAATAGCTGAAAGTTCGATCCAGCAAGAAATCAATGCAAACCCGGGCTACGATAAACCTTCCATTCTCGGTAACGAAATTAGCAGCCGGGACAGGCGACGAATACTTGCGTACTACTTTTACACTCCGTGAGTTTTTCCTCTCTCTCTCTTCCTCACTCTCCTTGGCCTCCCTCTCCCTTGCCTTACTCCCCATCCGCGGCGGCCTTGACACGTCTCCGTCTTTCTCTCTCTTTCTCTCTTGGATCGTTCTTTTTGCGAATCGCTCGAACTCCGCGCGCGTCCTTGATCCTCCTGTTCGAGAATCCGCGAGGCACGTCGTGGCACATTGTCGTATAGGAGCGAATTCTGCCGCGATCCTCTTCCGAATTTGGCAGTCTTCCATCCGGTACGTCGAACCCGCGAGAGCGGAATGCGTTTCGAGGGAAAGAGAGAGAGAGAGAGAGGGAGATAGAGGGGCTCTTTGAAATTTTAAAGGGAAACACGCCGCGGGTCAGGCTGAATTATTCATGATTATGGCTCGCGGGCTTTTGCGATAATGTTTTGCGGGCGTCGATTGTAAAGCACCATTCCGTTTTGAAAGCTTTTTTAACTGGTTTGCGGTGGGGATGGAGGAAGTTGTTTTGCGCGCTCGATTTGTTTTGTATCGAATTTCAGATGTACGAAAATGTTCGAAATAGCTTAACCTTAGCATAATTCATCTTATTCAGGCTCCTTATCCGAGATAGAGTGGGAACTCTTGTTTTTTTTAATGTGATTGATGTTTTGAGAGCTTTGTTAAAACCTGCATCTATCAAACTGGAAAATCAGCTAAAAAGTAAGATTTATTATGTACCCGATTTGATTAAATTTAAATATTTACTTCCTTTCGTTTGAAAAAATTACAAACTTAACCAGCTTTTTCCTTTGAAATTGTAAACTTTAAACATGGAAAGATTTTATAGCATTTTTCTAGATACTCTTCTAAAAAATAAAGTAAATTTCCTAGTCTCTAAACTCCGGCGACCTACATGAAAACGTGGAAACGATCAATAAAAAAATTCGTTTTTTTTCCAAAGCCGCGCGAGCGTAACAATCCGTTTGTATATACGGGGCGGCAATAACACGCGAGCGTTTATCGACACCGATAAGAAGCAGGGATCGAAGAAAAGAAAGAAAGAAAGAGAGAAGGAAAGAAAGAGCCGAACGCGAGAAATAAAAGGCGACAAAAGCTGCGAGCACTGCGCGTTTACGTAAGCCCTCCGTATATACGCGCAAGTAATCCGGTCGATGTGTCACCTTTTCGATGCTCCGATAAACTCACGGCGAATCAAAAGCTACACCGTCCGCTTATAAACTTGTTCCTTTGTTGGACGACCGCGCGAGTCTTATCGCTTTCCTCGAGCTCCGGCATTTCTATCGCTCGCGGCCTCCTTCTTTCTTTGTTTCCCGCGTCCTCTCTCGCCTTTTTCATCGCGTGATAATGTTGCATAATTAATTAGAATCCGCCCGACGAGCATATCTATATATACACATCCGGACGCTGATTGATTTCGACCGCTCTATTAAAGTTTAATTTGAATTTTCATTCCGCCCCAGAGGCACACGCGTGACTTTCGACACGCGAGGAAAAAAAAGGGACGGCGCAATATGTTTTTCCAGCTTCTTTCCGGAGGGATACAGCCAGTTTGACGGCTGCATCCCGCCGGGCTAATTATAAATCTCGCCTATGAAAACAACTCCGCCGAATATTCGGGCGATGTCGGTTACGTAAGCCGAAGGCGCGGAGACGCGATCTTTACTGGATAAGAATCTGCAAAGTTCGTGGAGATCTGTAGTGGGTTTCGACGTTTGACGCTCGATTATGTAAGTGTTCACGTGTGCGTATATCGGTTTATTGTATCATCCGCTGCTACGATTCATAGTCAAAACTATATTGATCTATGGATGCTCGCGATCGAACAATGAACTCATTCTTTCAACTGGTATTTATAAATTGCAGGTTCAACTGTTCATAACTAATGGCGAGTGAAAAGCTCCTTGAAAAGCTTCGTAACTATAAATTATCATCTCATTGCAATCTGATTTTTTCCGAGAAAATTAAACGGGTTCTCCCTTGAAAAATCCGAGTTAAAAGTGCGTCGAGAAATCTGACGGCCGGCGAGAGAGAAAAAAAACGAGGGAGCTCGGCAGGTGAACTCACGCCGCGGCGCGCAGGTGCGCTTTCAAGTGTGATCGCGCAGCTGCGCGTCGTCGCGATCTCGACCTTGTTTCTCGGAGCGCCGAATAAGGCGATGCTTTTTTTTTCAAACCTGACCGCAACGGCAGATGTGTCATTTATTCCGTAGGCTCGCGACAAATCTCGTATCGCGGGCTTCTTTTTTTGTTGTCAGAGCTAAATAATGGCCGTCTCGTAGGAATTCTATGGTAAGAGTCGATGGTGAATAACGAGAGGCTGGAAATAACCATTGATGATAAAATGCGATTTTTGTGCCTGAGACTTATTACGGAGAATTATTAGTTACGTAAAATTCAAGTTCCTTGTTTTGGAGCGACGGATATGAAAAATGAAATTTTTTTATTTGTTATTGTGATCTGAATGTCAAGCTTCGTCACCGCGGTGTAAAGTCCCATTTCAATTTATTAATTTACATATTACGCACGATATTTTACGTCTTTCCGCTCAATTCCATTACGATTGATGCACCATTCAAGTGTCCAAGCACGACTCGGCCTCACTCAATTTTGTTTTCCAACAAAATACGCCGCCAGTCCCGGCGTATTTTGATTCCCAGCGATCGCTTATAGAGCAGCGGCTCAAAGAAAACCATGCACGTCGAAACCCCGCCGAATTCTCGCTAATCGCAGTTGACAATGGGCCGGGAGCGATAAAATAATAAAGCTCGTTGCGCAAGCCGAATTAAAGGCGGCCGCGCAAGAAGCCGCAAATAAGAAGAGCAGACGTCGTAGCCTCTTGTCTAAATTGACCGTACGTTCGCTTCCTCGCCCTCGCGGCAATTGGCGCTCTCTCTCTCTCTCGGCAATCACGCTGCTCTCGGCCGCGCGGGCAATCAGCTGCCGGGGTGTGTGCGGGCACACGCGCAATTTCGAACGCGTTCCTTTGCTTTTTAGAGGGCCGCGGCCTGAGAGAAAGAGGGGCTCCTTTGCGCAACGGCCGGCGGACGCCACGAGGCTGCACGGCAATTAGGAGGATCGCTAATTGGGAGACCGCTGAGCGTATAAGCTTACGTAAGGGTTTGGCGATTCGATTATTTTTTTTCGCCGAGGTTCCGAGCGAACAATGGCTTCGTTCGATTTTCTTTTCTAAATAGTCGGCGAGTGCGAAGAGTCGGCGGTGAAAAATGGAGGTATTTGTTTTCAAGTATATAACTCTGCGTAATTGGGCTTAGGAAGAGCGAATGATAGCAACCAAGATTGTAAGCTCTTCGGTGATTAGGTAATAGCCTCGACTGTTAAGAGATCGACGTAACACTTAATGATTGTAAATAAAATTGGCCTGCATATTTAATTAAGCTCCAGTATTAGATCATCGTAACGCACCTCGTGTTTAAATAACGCCTTAAACGCGATTACACCTGGAGTCCCGTATACGAGAATAGTTGATAAATCCCGCGCGACACACATTTAATTAGGATAAATCTCTCGGTCTCCTCAGCCTCGGTCGAGCCGCGGCGAGTGTTTCTCCCCTAAAAATCCCTCTCCAAGTTCGGGCGTTTCGCTCGTTAACCGATTCGAGCGGACCAGAAGCAGCGGCGGCGTCATCGGCTTAGAGAAAGAGGGAGAAACAGAGGAGACCCGCGACACCGATTGTCGCGCGCGCGAGTCCGTTTATGTAAGTGCAATTTGAGCCAAGTCGTACGTAAACGTAACAGACATTGCTAGAGTGTATTTATCTAATCTTGGAGCGCGCGCACGTTTAAGAGCTAACGCGCGGACTACTGTCCACGCCTCTCTTTCTCTCTCGGGTGTGTGTACAGTTGCGTCACGAAAGCTCTCCGCGGCTGCTGGCCTAATGAGATTAACGGCTCGCCGTTTTTCCCGATTCCGTGGGAGATTTTTATTTTTGACTTTCGGCCCCGGTGTTACGTAACGGCCCCAGCGCACCTAGCGGCCGACTGTTTATATAAACACCGCGCGTCCTATTTATCAAGTCAAATTTTCGGGGTTTCTATAGCGCGCGCGAGAGCTGCGACTCTTTGTGCTCCCGATGCATTTTCGGTGCTCGGTGCGTGCGGCGCGCGCGCCTCGTTATGTAAATTTTCCCGCACGAATCTCTCTCCCTCTCTCCCGTTCTCGCTAATTATACTCTTTTATTGAATTATCCTTATTTAAAGAGAACCTTCGCCGCGGAGAGGCGCTGTTTACTTTATCATAAGGAAATTATGGTCATTACGTAAAGGCCCGCCGCGGATATATAAAACTGCCTTCTTTTTTTTCATCGTCTCGAGCAAACAAGTTCACTCGTCGCGGGAGCATCCAATTACGTAACTCCCCGCGCCCGCCCGGTGATGCAGTTTCCCCCAAAAATCGCTTACGTAAGCCGCAGAATTCGATGTTTAGCCTCTTGCTCCGTTCGGCTTGCTTCGCGCGGCTGCCCTGTTCCTCCGGAAAATCCTCCGAGAGCTTTCCCGCTCCCCCGCCAGGAATTACGTAAGCGCGTCGGCGAGGACTTGTTAAAAAAACGTTACGAACTATCAGCGATGTCGTCAGTGCGTGCGCGCCGCCGCCGCCGCCGCCGCCGTTGCCGCGCGGGAAATTTCGTGCCGGTCGATCTCGTAACGACGCTAACGGGAACGATGACACGTAATCGCGCGCGCGCGCACCCGATGCATTACCCGGGCGTTATTGCGGCGCGCTCCTTTTTCTTCGTTCGCAGATAAGCCGCCGCATCGCTCGATTTGGAAACGCGGATGATTTTTGCTGAGACGGGCCGATGAAAGGACGCCGTTTGCTCTACGAGCTGTGTTCGAGAACTCGCGTTGCACAAAATTCGACACAAGAATGAAGATTAATTCCAAGAAGGCAAGTGACACTGTTACGTACGATTAAGAGTTGTTAACATCTCGCTCGGAGATAGAGGCGAGATTGCGGGATCGGGCGATTAAATTTTGCAAGAATGCACGAAAGCGAGTTTTTCGTAAGATCTGCAGCGGCCGGGGCATTCCGCAGTTTAGTAACGAAAATTTCATCGCAAGAACTTTGCAGAATTAACCGAGGCGTAATAAGTTAAATGATGTCATCGGGGGCTCTGACATAATCGATCTTTGTAATGTGTTCTAGTCTTGCACTGGCAAATATTTAGTTATTCAATCGCAATAATTGAGACGGTTTACTGCACTATTGCGGGAGTGTGAGCGTAAAATTTTTTCGTTACGTAACGGCACCAAATTCAAAATGTCACATTTGTAAATCGATAAAGAGTCGATCGTTTAAATTCGGTTCAATTATTATTCATAAATCTGACGTTCGTTTGTCTTTATTTTACGTAATTTCTGCGTCTTCTTTTAGCGTTTTTTGCAATAAAGATACGCGATTAAAAATTGAATGCTGCTACATATTATATAATCGAGATCTCCTATATTGTAATTTTAACGTATTAAACAATAAGAAGATCGATTATATAAAATATTTTTTAGATTTCCCTACATAAACACGTTACGTAAGCGAGAAACTCAAACTTATACTACCGACTTTTAGTTCCGAATCAAGGTTCTGCCAAGTTCAAAAGGTAAACAATTTTCGAAAGCTATAATATTCCCTCTAAACGAAAGCGCATTTCTCTGGTTTTCATCGCAAAAGCTTTTAATAATCGATCGCAAAAGCTCGCTCGTTCGCGCTCGGGATTTCGAAAAGCTCGACGAGCGCGAGCTTTACATTTTTTATTGTATTTGCCTTTGGCTCCGAGCTCTTATTCTTCGAAGTGGATAATAGCAACGACGTTTAGAAAGAGGTCGCCACTACAAAACAATGATGTGCGCATGTCCTTCGCGATGAGAATCGTTAAACGATTATACATGTATAAATGCATAATTTTACTTGGTCAAGGATTTTTCCGCACAACTCCTTTGCTCCACTTTGTTAAATCAGCCATCCGGTTCTTTTCGGTTTTCTGCAAAATTGCTGACAGGGAAACTACGGCTTTATTAATAAACTTTTTAAGTACTTAGTATTTTCTAAAATTCATGACTTGTTTGATTTTTCGTTCGCTATTAAAAACTTCCGTTGTTTTCCAAGAATATTGTCGAGGATTGTATAAATTTGATATAGATCTGGTATTTCAGTTTTGCTTTGATATTATATTACTCTGTAAAAAGATCGTAAAGTTTTGAAAATAAGTCATTCTTTAAATTTCTTTTACCAACAAAAATAGTACAACTTAGAAATTTTAAAAACAAGTTTTATTTCCACTGCAGGTAGATATTTTCTTTACGTAATGAATATGATACTTGCCGATTATCTGTGCTTTTATGAAAATAAATAATTACATTTTTACGTAGAAGAAAAAAATATTTTGAAAAAGATAATGATCATATTTTAATATTCTTTTTTTATTTTAGGTTATAGAACTCATCGAATGTAAAAACAAAAGTATTAAGACTTATTAGAACGAGATAATCAAATTCCGAAAGGCGTGAAGGTATTTTCGGGTTAAAGAAAAAACGCCTAAAAATTAAAGTTACGTGCATACTTTCAGCTTTATTGTACGTAAATTACCAGCACTCTATTTTAAGAACCATTTTCATTTTTAATTTCATCAAAGATAAGAATAATATTTCGTTCTTTTTTCGAGCCTCCGAATTAATATTTATAAATCAGACGAATTAAAAATAAGCAAACAGGTATTTCGAGCCGCCCCAACAACTTGTTAAGTCCTCAAACAAAGCAGCCCACCTCGCAGCAAAGTGATAATGGGTTCCTTCAATTTACAGGGCAAGCAACTCAACGAGCCGGACGACTAACCCTGCAAGGACTCGTTTTGTCGCTCCCAGTTTCCAAGCTCGCCTCTCTCTCTCGGAAAACCTTTACGCCTCGTAAATTCCGCGTCTCGCCTTTGTCTCCCTCTGGCCTCGATGGCGGTGCAAAAGAGCATGAGCGTGCATCCCAAGAATCCCTTCGCGGCCGGGAACTCTGCGTTCGGAATAGCCGAGAGAGAGAGAGAGAGAGAGAGAGAGAGAAAGAAAGAGGGACCGGCGCGTTATATAAGAACCGACTCTCAGACTGGCCGTGAACTTAGCAGCGCGTTCGTTCGTACGGCAGCTGTGCGTCCTTTTCTCAAGAGAGAGAGAGGCGCATAGCGCAGCGCACAGCCTGCTGCACGAGGAGTGGGGAATTTATGTATCGGCACCGGTGGAACAAAGGATATTCGAGAGGAGGATTCTCCTTCGCTCTTTTTTTTTTCTCTCTCTCTCTCTCTCTTTTCTCTGCCTCTCGCTCGCGGAGAGCTGCGCCCGATCTCTTTTGATTTCGCGTGTGGGAACTTATTTCGGGCTGTGCGAAAATTTCAAGTACTACGTTATATTTTTCAAAGCGTTAGGAAACATCTGTTTCCCGACAAAATTTTAGTGGCGTGTGCTTTATTTAACCCGCCGCTGTTCGCGCGTTGTATTTTGTAAACGGAGCCCAGGAAAAGTGAGTGTTTAACACAAATGAATGATTAACCTACGACAGATCAAAGCAACTTCTATTAAGAAAGACAATGTACTGGAAAAACTATAAGTTTATAATTAAATGTACCTGGTAGAAAGTTAACGGTAATTGAGCCAATTTGATACGAATCCATGTCAATACAATTATTATTCTTTGCTTTATTAAAGCCCTTCATTTGACTAAATTAAGGAAAATTAATTAAAATGCATATCAAGTGCTGCGGTGCAACTTCATCATTGGCCATTAAGTAATTTAAAGAAAGCACCTTTGAAGCTCAACCCTCACGTGGTGCATTTCTATTAATAGTGTCATAAGGATCGTCAGGTGGTTATCTGCACAATCTTGCGACTAAACGAATGACTGAGAACGTCGATCTATTTGTTAACGACGAGCTCGGAATTTTAAAGAGTGCACGATTGAACTAGAAAAAGAGAGATTTATTTACATAAAGTATTGCATTACAGATACAATTATCGAAGAGTAATAACACTTCGGTAGTGACTATTGCCGCTATTAATATTTGTCGTTTCTTATTTGAATCTTTCGCTTGGATTGCGGTACTAACGTCTTAATCAACGTTAAATTTCTGCAAATTATGCAAACAATAAAATTAATCGTCGGTAGGAAAAGTGAAGAAAATATCACTAAAACAGCTATAATGTAACACGAAAGCGCGAGTACTTATAAACTTATTTTATAAGTAGTTATAATTTAAACCAGCCAGACGCTTCGTAAGCAAATGAACGTATTATCCAGCGTTATTTTGTGAACTTTAACCGTAATCATACTTTTACTAAAACTTTCTACAGGAACTAAGATGGTTAGAATTTTTTAGTAAAAGTTGTTATTGTGGAAAAGTTAGTACAGTAACTTTCGGTTACGTTACTAGTTATGCAGACCATTTCTTGAGGCCATCTAAAACAGTTTCTAGGATGTTTCATAATTTTTATCTAGATAGTAAAGTAAAGTAAAAAAACTCGCATTTTGCGGCGACCGAAAAAAAATGTGCGCAGCTCGAAGTTAATGCTCTCAATCAATTAAATAATGAATTCAAAAAAGTAGCAGACTCCAAACGCCAACGGAAGAACGAAAGTCCCTTATATAACGCGCGGAGCCCGCTAAATTAAACATCCAAGTCTATACCGCTTCCAACAAAGACATTCCGCGTCGAGGCGGCCTACGCATTCCTCGCTTTTCAGCTTGCATCGCGACTGGTCAAGCACCTCCTCTGCAGCCCACATCCGAGCGGGAGAAAGCTCCCGCGAAGCCGCTCCTCTTCCTATATAATACCGGCCGTTTTATTTTCATTGATATAGACGCGATGCATACGTGCACGTGTAAACGTGATTGTAGAGAGGGGGAAGACAGAAGGCACACACCGCGAGAGTCATTAACGCCGCGTGTCTCGCTGCAACGCCGCCCGATCTCCCGAGAGAGAAAGAAAGAGCGAGCGGCTCTGACCTTGAGGCTTTTAGCGGGAGAGGAGTTCGACGACCTGGAAGTCGTAGTCGACGCGCGCTGCACGCAAGGTCGTCGCGGTCGCTGCAGCGGAACGAACAGACTCGCCAGAATCGTTTTCGAAGATCGCGCGTGGAAGTGCGCCTGAAATGGCGTTGGGGGGGATTCGCAGAAGGAGAGAGAGAGGAGTTTTTTGCTCGGAGTAGTTTTGCAACCGGCTGCGGTCTCCTTCGAAAACTGGCTCTTTGTCGCGCTGGTTTCGTCATTTTCAGCAGTGGCATAGAATTAAATTTCCAACGAATATCGTATCACAATGCATTTAGCGAGCGAGACAAAGAGAGATTCGAAAGCCATTAAAATTAGAATGGAAGCGATCCAAAAATCGGCGGCAACTTGTGGCGTGGATTTAAACGACGGCGACGAGAGATAGAGAGAGAGAGAGTCGGATGAACCAATGACGCGTGCACCGGCCGTTTATTCCGACGTCTGGGAATCCGCACAAAGGAGTTCGAGGGCAGGGAACGACTAGCGCGCCGCTCTCGGCAGCTGCGAGGTCGTCAGCCCCCCGTCGGCCTGATTAAAAACACTTCTTCGGCCGTCTCGCTCTCCGGTCCGGGAGAAATTTGCCGGCGCTTGTTTTGAATCAGCTTCCCCGAGCTCTTTCGCTTTTGCGAGCGGCGAGGAGTTACAGAGGTGGCTGCCGGTTTCGCGGTCCCGGCGAGTATAATTGCGGGGCGCTCGATTAATTCATCGCTGGGTATTATTATACTTTTGAGGGGAATTTTTGGAAATGATTTTAAAGCCGTTTTCTCCCGGGAGTGCAGCGTACAATTTCGTAAAGCATACCGAGACCTCGAAAGAGCGCGGCGTTGCCGTGAAACAGTTTATTTACCCCGATTCCGTCGAGGTCGCGGCGAGAAAGTAGACCTTGCTCGGAACATCAAAGGAGATTATCTTTAAAAATGGCTCCTCGCGAGATGTTTCGCTTGATACCGTAGACAAACATTGCCAAGGTTCTAGTTGATTATTGTTTATCTTAACTATAATAGACTAATTTTTGAAAAGTACAATTAATCTTCGAACTTAAGCTCGGTCTTGCTTTTATATACGATTTAAATCGATATTCTTTAAAAGTAATGCAAATTTTTTCGAAATCTGCCGCTTCATTTCCTGCTCAAGTTATCTCTCAAAGTCAAGTGCTGAAAGCTATCGCACACCCTTATTATGAACTCATTGAATCGCAAAGATAATAAGGAAACTTCAAATCTTCAATAATTCAAAACTACTTGTATTACTGAAAACAGTCAATATCATTACTCCCCACTCTGTCCAATCACCTGAAAAAGCTAATTCGTCTTTTTAATTAAAAAAAAAGGAAGGCCTCTCGAAAAATAGCCTCTCAACGTAAACGGAACCGGGCTTCCGATATCGCTCCGTCTAATTTCCGCCGCGATACTCGCTTCGCTCGCCGAGCGTGAGTCATCGCGAGCGCGCGACACCCGCTCGGATTCGAGAGCAACACGTACCCGACGTGCCGGCATATACGTCAGCGAGCGCCTCTGCTGTGTTACGCATTCTGCGGGCGGATTTCGCGCCGGGCGAAGGGCCCACTTTGGGGAGCGGGAGGGTCGGTTTTTGAAAACTCCGGTGTCTTTGGGCTTTTGGTAGGCGGGGAAAATTTATGGAATTATGTAATGGAGTCTTTATCGCTTATCGTGGATTTACGAGCGGGAGGTGTAAATTGTTTCAGTGAATTCCAGTGATACGCGGAGAAGCTTTTTAACAGCTGGATTAATTTACTTATTAAGCGGAGGAATCCCAGGAACTCGGGGCTATTTGTTTGACGAAGGCAAGAGTGATTCAACTATTGGTGAATTTGGTGTAAAAGGATGATGACTTATGCAACCTTTTTAGTCAAAGGCGAACAATTTCCTACTCTGTTCTGTGTAAAATACATTTTTGGAGATTCGACAGGGAATAAAAAAATTATAAAGTTTTATTAAAAAATAATTTTCCGGTGCAATTTATGTCCTCGGCTATATATATATGTATTGCAAGATGCTTTTATTGTAAGATATATTATCGTTATTAACTATATAGAAAAGGCATTTTTGTCCTTCATCGATCGCACTTTAGGGTTTATGTAAACCGTAAAATGCGTTTTGAAAGTTCAAACGGTATAAATCAAAAGTTGCACTCGGCTCGCAATGAGTAATTGAGCCATCTACCCTAGAAGCTGAGCTTTACGTAATTTTTTTACGCTGAAACATTGTGTAACTGGTTTAATAAAAAAATAGACTTTGTTATATAAAAAGGGAGGGAGAGCAGCGAGAGGTTATTTGGCAGTACGTTAGGTGCAGGTTTCGCCTGCGGTTGGAGCTAAACGGCTCGATTCGTTCGACGACTCGGTGTGTTCTCTTTCGATTTTTTTTTCTTATAAATACCCAGATTCGTCGGCGAGTGAAATGCACACGCGTTATCGCAAAAATTCTTTTTTTTTCCCCGATCGCAAAGCAGCGCTTCTCAATTTAAATAATGTTTATTTCTGCGATAGTTGTGTAACCTGCACTCAATGAAACTTGGTAGC
>JAWWML010000012.1:19341039-19375911 GCA_035047165.1 Ormyrus rosae | reverse complement strand
TAGTGTCAGTGACTCTTTTAATTTTTTCATCGTTTATTTTAATATTGATTGTCTGCGGTATACTATTACAATAGTTTCCAAACGTTATATAAACAGTTTTACTTACATTTAATGTTAGTTTGTTAAGCTTAAGCCATATAGAAACATCTTCTAAATATTTGTTCATTTTGAATTCGACCTCTTTCCATGTTTTTCCCGTTGATATTACAGCTGTATCATCTGCATATGACATAATGCTATCACTAGGCATTTCTGTTAGTAAGTCATTCACGTAGAGTATGAAGAGCAATGGTCCAAGAATTGTTCCTTGTGGAACTCCAGTATTTATGGTTTTAAGATTGCTTGTTTGTTTGCCAATTCTTGTTTTTTGTTTTCTGTTACTCAAGTAACTTTCTAGTAATTTATGTCCCTTGCCCCTCACTCCGTATGCAAATAACTTATCAAGTAGTATCTTATGATCCACAGTATCAAACGCTTTGGCCAGGTCCAGGAAGGCCACAGCAATGGGTGTACTATGGTCCAGATTTTCATAAATTATTTTGGTTATGTGATTCAGTGCATCTTTAGTACCTATGTTTTTTATAAATCCGAATTGTTTTTTAGAAAGTATGCCACTACTGCTAATAAAGTTGACGATTCTTTTGTGTATGATTTTTTCGAAAATTTTTGCAATATTAGAGATTAATGATATGGGTCTGTAATTACCCATTTAATCCTTTTTATAGTCTTATAGATTACATAATAATATTATTTGAAACTGTTTTACTTTTTTTATACTGTGGGAAAAGTGCAACTATTTCAATTAAAATACAGCTCGATCTCTTGACTTTTTTTTTATTATGCAAAAATAATGAAAAAATACAAAATGATTATTAATCGATACAAACGATAGAAAAAAATAATTTTTCAAACAAAAACAATGACTGCCTAATCATTTAACCATCTGTGCTCTTAGAATTCATTGGTCTGTTAAACTTATGATTTTCCGTGTAAAAATAGTTCACATGGAGTGTTAGCGAATTCTACAGTTTCAAAGACAAGCTTTTTATACTCTCCAAAAACGTTTGTGGCCTCTTTCGGATAATAAAGCGGTATTTATTTTACGAAATTTTTTTGATAGTTTGTAATATTTTTTTTAAATTGATTCGTTACAATTGAACAAGCTGCGTATTCCTGAAATTTCAAATGCTTTGGCTTTCATAAACTGTGTACCAACATTCTGTTGCCAAACAACTTGTCCTTAATTTAATTTCAATGAGCAAAAAAAGTGAAAGTATATTGCTTTTGAAAAATGTAAGAAGAATCATTATAATATTGTGATGAATTAATGGGGTAAATATTTTTAAATTCTTCGGAATTGAAAGCGAATATATCAATAATTACTAAAATTAAATAATTAAGCACAATAAAAATTTCTGAAATACTATAATGCGATCTAATTGCGAGTAATTAATTAAGAGGAAAAAAGCCACAATTAAACATTTTTCTCAGAGGACAAATCTCATAAATAAAAGCATACACTATTACTCTATAATTACAATCTCGCTTGTTTACTACTCCCAAAGGAGGTCACCTCTCCACTCGTAAAATCCCGCCCAGCCCTTTCCGAAACCCCGATCCCATTCTAATAAATTCAACATCCAGCCATTCAGCAGCGAACGCGTGATTCGCATCGGCAATGTCCCGCCGCGCCGTTACAGCTACCGTTCTTACACGCCGAGCCGCGCAAAATATTATACAGCGCATTTCTTGAGGTTTGCCAGATTAGACAGATTCTTGCATCGAGGCTGGAATTATTGCGAAAATCTCCGCGCGGCGGGAAAACGCGGTGCGCGAACTAAATTGGATCGCCGTGACGGGTGGGGGAAGGGGGAGGGCAGGTTACGTAAGGGCTTGTACGAAATCAAAAGAATCTCATTGCCAATTCTACAGATCCTGAGGAGATTGTTAAGCTTTCGTCACCGTAGCTCTCTTGGTTTATTATCGCATTTTAATGGGCCTCCGGGCCGTTTAGCTCCTAATTGGGTGGACTGAGATGCCTTTTTTTTACCGCGATAAGTGTTTACCTAAGCGCAACGCGCTCGAGCGGCAACGGTTTCGTAGGCTCCTTTTTCAGGCCATTCGCTAGTAAGTAATTAGGTGCAATTTTAGTAAGAAAAAGGGTAAAGATGTTTAACGAATTTATATCTCGATTTAAGTTGTCGAATATCATAGTCCAGTCTATTATAAAAGATCATTGTTTTATTATGTTGTCATTCGAAACAACGAAATGATCTTTTTTTTTCGAAAAAATTTTTTATTCAGTTTAAATGAATTATATTGCGTCTGAACGGCACGAAATCGAGTCAGCAATCACGTGACCGTTAAAGTGTGAGGTCATAACCGTCAGTGTTCACATAATATCTGTCTATAGTAAAATGAGATAATTATTAACTAATTTTATTGCGCACGACTTACGTAATAAGCACTTCCATTTGAATTTTCACAATTCGAAAATAGCAGCAACCCATAAACCTTCATCCCCATCCTTCTGAAAATCTTTCGACCCAACTCTCTAAACCAGGATTCAAATATTTGCCCCAATGACAGAGTAGCCACACTTCTGTTCTGCAACGTCGGCCCGTTGGCGCGGAGCAAACACGCAGAAGCCGAAGGTCCGAGTGTCTCTTTGGCGGCGCTCAAGGAGGATAATTCAGAAGATAACCCATCGGCGAGAAGGAGAGAAGCCGACGCCTCTTACGCAACGCGAAGCGGGTCACGGTCAGCCGAAAATGTGCGCGCACACCTTTCGCCTCGCTGTTACGTGTCAATATGGCGCGCGCGCACGCGAGGATTATCTAATTATTACCGCATTTATAAAATCTTAATTACGCCGGCCGCTCGATTAATCGGTTACGCCTGCGGTTATGGGGTAATACCTCAATGGAGCGCCGTAATTTCATTGTGCGATCGTGCAGTGACGAGCCGCGCGCCAACGGGTATAAAAAGGTAAATATTGCTCGTTGCTCCTTGGAATTCCAACGGCGAGGGAGTCGTTGGGTTAAGTAATAATGGAACCGGCGTCGGTTTCGTCACGTTCTTCGGAGATTTGGCGAGGAACGATTGTAAAAAGTTTTCTCACGATCGAATTTTTTGAATTGTCAATGACGGGATGAAAAAAAAATTCGAGTTATTAAAGAGTTGGATGACCTCGCGCGTAACCCAATAACAAAGAGCGAATTCTTCGAATGTGGTATCATTAAAACCGAAAGATATGACGGAACATAAATGCTATTCCTGACTTAGTATTTAGGTAACGATAGCAATGAAGACTATAGGGTGGCGCAAATAGATGAAACATAACTGCATTTGTAAAATTAGAAGAGCAAAAGTAGATTCATTTTTCGCTTGAATTGGAATGTTAATATTCGGTATTGGTATATTTTTCGATTTCTCCCAGACAAGGTCTGGTGTGGCGAAATAAATAAGAATAAAACTTGGTTGAAGTAACGTTTCCACCCTCTCGAGGCTAAAAGTCTTATTTATTTCATTTCACGTTGACTCGGTCAGATTGAGAAATACAAGGATTGTAAAATTTCTTCGATTTTTTTTCTTGCAAAAGAAAATACACACAACGAGGGGGGATACTTGCAGAACAAAGGTAAGCCACTAATTATAGCCCTATTTGAAATTCTTTGTGTCCTGGAAGTCTTCGTAGTTCACTAGTTCTTGTTTCTTTCTAATGTAAAAACAATCGTGTGCAATTGCAAAATGTACTTTATTAATCTTGCAAAAGAAAAAAAAACTGCCTGATTTTCCTCCCAACCCAGAAGGCAGAACCTCTCCACCAATTCGCCACTCGAATTCGTTCCGGAAAATCAGCCTCGGCCAAGCGTCAGTTCTAGTTACGTCTGTCCGGGCGCCCTTCTCTCTCTCTCCCTCTCTCTCTGTCGGCATTCTTTTTCGCGCAGGCGTATACGTGTGTACAAACTCGCAGCGAGATTTACGAGAAACGGCGACGTTTACGTAATCTTCGGTCTCCTTATGCCCATAGGCCCTGCGTACGTTAAAATTAGAGAGGCAGGCGCGTGTAAGCTACTTGTAGCAGATTTCGAGCGGCGGATACTTTACGACGCTTTTCGCGCGCCGTTTCCTCCGCTCTCGTCCGAGTCTTTGACCGGATGCGCCAAGCGCTTTCTTGCTGGCTATTTAGTCTGACGGACGCTGCAGCCGAGAGGGAAGCTTCGGGCTACAAATGACGCGAGTGTCTTTGAGATATGAGCTTTTTGCATTTTTACTTACCGTTTCTTATTTGCAGTTTAAACGTTTCAAACTGTTTTTAAGCAGAAGCTGAAAAATTGTTTATTTGATAAGATGAAAAAGTTTTTTTTTTTTATGAAAGAATGGTTGGATTTCTTCTAGCAATAGTGTTTTTAGTAAAAAGTTTTAATTTTTATACCATAGAAAGCATGTTAGAATACTTGTAAATGCTATTTAAATACGATTGAGCAAACGTAATATATAAACCAGTAATCATCCATTTCAGTACGTAACGTTCGATTACACAATTAGGTTTGTGCGAATACAACGCAAATGGGTTTGCTGAAATAAATCGTAGCATACGTCGATTTAAATGATTCATGCTTTTTATATGACTTGATTCAATAACTTCCTTTCGAGATGCTCAAACGATATTTTTTTTCGCAAAAAAAAATTGATCAATTGTAAAACTAAAGTGAAGTTTTGAGTCCAGAATACTACTAGTTTGATTCTGTTAGTCAATCCCAGCAAGAAAAAACGAGTATTTTGCAGATGTGTGTCAAGGTTAAGACCACAGGCAAAAATTTTGCCGTAGACTGTTGAGTGAGACGAATACGTATTGCAATTAGACGGATATATTTTTCTTTGAAGAAGGTTTTTAGAATACATCAATATTTTTATTCGCATATTTTATTTAAGTGTTAAGTGAAATTCTAGATTTTTATTTCGTCTTGGCCTAACGCCTATTATTTAACTTATGGAATGCATTAAATTTTAAATTGAAGAATAAATAAAAGCTTCTTTTGAAATTTCGTTTAACCAAAGAGGAAGTTTAATATCCCATAATATTGTTTAATTTAATCTAAATTAATGTCCGCAGTGACCGTAAGTGTATCTCTACAAAGGATATCATAAATTAACTCAGATTTATTTGGAGTTGAAGTTCTTATTGTGCGTGGACCAGAGCAGAAAACACGACATCAATTACGAATAATTAACATTTTGTCTGTATTTATTCTTTACGTTAGCATCAGTTAATCACGAACTTATTTACTTTATATGCACGAAATGGCTTGTTTTGTAGGTATAAATTTACACGCCTCGTATCTCAATTTTAACGGTTTAAAAACAGAAGACACATGGCTCGTCGCGGTAAGGTGGAGTATCTTTTACTACCTTTACTATTTATAGGTAGTGGCGTTTGATACTCTATAAGCTGTGCATTAATTTTTAGGTATCAGACGTAACGGAGAATAAAGTGTTTACAAAGAAGATTTTAATTCTCATTCAGAATGGAAAAGATTTAATGGCTGAAATGAAGTTTTTTTTTTTTAATGCCAAAGAATTATCATTTAAATGTCGCTTACTGCATAGATAAAGCAAGAGTTGAAAGGAATTTCAGAGGCTCGGCTGACCAAGATTATTTCAATTCAGTATTCATTAGACATTGCGGATCATGTCAATTTACAAGTGAGCTCGAATAAAAAAATGTAATTTTTTGTATTTATACATATAGAAAAAACTATTTTAAAATAGACGTACCTCGCCGTCGGTGCAAGAATAGCGAATTTGTTGCGATATTTATGGAAATCATGCATTGATTAAATTTAATTCCCATGATTGATTTATGATTGAAAGATAGGAGGTGTGTCTGTTGGGAAATGATCCCTTTATTAAATCAAAATTCTTCAGTTCTCAGAATAATCAACTCAATATTATCATCGGCCGTTTTTTTTTTAAATTAGAATACGTCTCGCCGCCTCCCAGCGATCAAAAGCTATAGCTTCTCATTCAGCCAACATTCTGCACATCCTCATTCGCGGATACGTCTCCCTCGGAGAAGGTTCCTTACGCACAGAGGAGCGCAAAAGTCGGGCTAGAGCTCGGCGCCCTGCCCGAGAGTATTTCATAACCCGGCGGCGGCGGCGGCGGCGGCGGCTGGAAATACGTAATCTTTCATGCGCATTTCCATTGTCGGGCGCGCAGTGACGAAACCGAGTCGGCGAGCCTGTATTATACTTGCGCACCACCTCGCGGTTAACCGACGAGGGAGGCGTGTGTGTATAATACGCTCGTCTGTGCGCACCGCGAGTCCTTTTCCTCCTATCCCTTCGCGAGCTGTTTGCGCAAATGCCGCTGCTGCGCGTGGTTTGGGTGTGATTGGAGAACAATGAGAGGAAGGCTTGGGTGTTAACTAAAAGAGGTGGGAGGGTTCATTTAAGGATTTTCGGCAGCTCTTTATGGAAATGAGAGTTATTAGAGAGCGTTGCAACGGGCTATTATTTTTTACTTTGACTCTGATTTGCGAAATTGCGGCGATGGAGTCTTACTTCTCGGCAGTTACAAAATCGTGAATACGCGTTTCTATAGATCCTTTGTTTATCGAAGTTACTTAAGAATTAATGTATAATTGCAGAGTATAAGTATAAATTAAATGTACACATTGAATTGTACATTTAATTTATACTTATACTAGTCGAGTAATTTTGAAAACTGTTCTACTTTCTAGAAAAGAAGACATTGCTCAATGCTTAATACCTTAGTTTAATGATTAATCATGATTATGATTTTTCGCTTCCTCACCGGGAAATTCGTTTGACGCTTGAATAGTTAAGAAGGCTCCGAGAGGAGGACACCGATTCCTCATTTCTCTGTTCCGCTGCCTGCAGTCTCCGCTGTAATTTCTTACTATTTACGATAATATTCACGTTCGATAACGCAGTAGTAATTTAATTCCTCAGATAATACAGACGGTGCGAGCGCTCGCGCACACCTCTCCGCCTCTATTATCCTTTGATTTATTTTAAGAGGCCTCGGCGACGCTTCGCGCGCAATCGAGAACATTGTCCGCGCCGGATCATAAATAATACGGCGCTGATTTTTATATCGGCGACCTACAAAATGTCGATTAACGCCTCCTTCCATATTAGCATAATTGCAAAATAACCTGTGCGCGCGCGAAATTGGCGGCACTTTAGCGAGGCGCGAGAGAGCCTCTTTTATTCCGCGCCGCCGTTGTGCATTCAGTCCGCACAGTCGCTCGACGAGGATTCAAAGGAGCGCGCTTGCGATTTTTCATTTGTCGCGCGCCCCGAAGACGGATCGCCGCACAGCCTGGTGACGCGCATCTTAGGCGTTGCGCAATTCGCAGACGTTAACTCGAGCCATTATTTTTCTCTGAATCGTGTTTGAACATTGGCACCTGCGCGTTCCTTCGCTTTGATTTTCGCATTGTTCCGATGGAATGCGTGGAAGAGTCGCGGGATGATTATTATGCATTCTAGCTTCCATTGCGCAATTATAGTCGCTGCTATTCTGCTTTGCCTTGTACTTTTGTTAGTTTTGAGCTTTTGGAAATAATGTAAGTACATATTTTTACTTTTTTTTTAGGTTTTCGGTTTTGTTGCACAGTTTTTATGATTAACGAGGATAAGAATCCTTTGCAGGCCGCATCTTGATAATATTTGAAATGAAGTCGGAGGTTATAACATTTTGCGGTCGTTCTTTCTATAGTCACTTCGCGTAATTTCTAAAGGTATTCTTTGCGCTTAACGATAATTGCAAATCGTTAAGTACATGAATACAGAAACTGAGGAGGAGTTCAATTATCCTAATTGTTTTCCTTAGAACGTTAAAAAGGAAAATGTCCTCGCATAAATTCAAAAATATTTTTATTTTTAACTTACAAGAGAGCATTATTATTACTCAATATTGAAAGATGATGTTTTTATCAATAACAAATAACTTTTTAAAAACGAACAATATCTTTTGATCAATTTCTTCTTCAATGCATTACGCGCAAAAGAAAGAGTTTAAATCAGCCCGTAAAACAGCCGACTGTGCTGACTCAATTTTCGGCATCGTTTCGCCAGGCCGCTCATTCATGCCACACACTCCATCGGCGGACACCGCAGCCAGAAGCCAAAAAAAAGCCGAAAAACCGAGAAAGAACAGCTTGCATCTCGAGAGCGAGATTCTCCGGAATCGGCCGTCTCGCCTTGAAGGATAAACCGGCCTGAGCCAACGTCCTGCAGTCGGCGGCGGCGGCGGTGGCGGTTCAGCTCGGTTCTTCTTACGTAATGAGGCTGCTCTCCGCGAGCGCGTGACCGTGAATCTATCGATTTCCGACGTCGGTATATATAGATATACGCGGTCAACTTCGGGGGGGAACTTTAATGAGCGTCGTCGCTCTCTTTTCGAGACCATTTCCCATCGAGCTCCTTCGAGGCCTTTTGTCCTTCGCTGCGTCCGTAAAAGCGCGCGAGCCGTGCTAAATTTATATGCCCCGATCGATCCCCCATATCCTTTTTGTCTTCTCGGAAGGAGCGAACGTTTTTTAGAAACCTGACGGTCTGGCCTTTGTTTTTTTTTTTTTTTTTTAACGAGTAAGCTGAGGAGTAAGTTTAACGTACGTAGCTACATAAATAATTGTTAGTTTTAATGTTGTTTAGAGCTTCGTTGTATTATTCTTTATCAGTATTTTTACACTATAGTACTTTCCGATGTCATCAAGGATATAAAGAAATTTTAAAATTCGAAAAAGTAACTTTAATATGGGCAGAAGGTAAACGGAAAAAAGTTCATATCAAAGTTTTAAAATTTTTAAATTTAACTGCATTGTCACCCATTTTAAAAATTATTTTTAGCATAACACATAACAAACGTACTCTAATTTTATACAGCAGTTTCTTAGTATACATAATCGTTTCTTAATTTAATTATGGCAATGTTACGTTAATGATTACGATTAAAGGCGATTAGTGAACTGAAATAAAGTAAGATACGTTTGCAAGAAGTTGTAATTTATGCGTAACTTTCATTAAAACATCAAATTATTCAATTCCACGATAGACGTTAAATAACAATATTTTACCTATACATATAAATTATGAAAAATTTTAAACAAATTCACGTTATCACTGCGCATAATCTCAAATACTCGAACCGTTAACAAACAAGATAAGATGTAATTATAAAATACGTACATTTAAGAATGTGCCACTTTTTACTCGTATAACTATGATATTTATTAATTCTTCGTTGATGATGCGCCGTCACAACTTACGAGGTGCCTCGCAATTAATTGCATCTGACAGACCGACACTGCGAATGTCCTTTTTAAAAGAATTTCTGCGAAATACGTTTTCAGACGGCTGAAGTTTTTTGGGGTCTACGTCCAGACGGCTGGATCGAATTCCTTTCATCCTGTCTATTTAAAGACTGCAAGAGATTCGATTTGAATATTTAGGCTAATTTAATTTCAACCTAATCTTGGTCGGCCGGTGGATTTTATTTTCAAACAAAATTGAACAGAAAATATTATCTTTTTACATAAAAAATGATCAGTAACGTACAGATAAATAAAAAGTTTTTCTAACTAATAGTAAGTTAAATAATTTTTATGACATTAATCATTATTTCTCGAAAAAGATTGTCTAGTGTCTTTATGCACCCAAAAGATTAATGACAACATTTTTGCCTCTCACTTGACTTGATGGACAAAAAATTTGAGCATTTCACAGTTTATTTACCTCGTATAAGTCAATGTAAAGCTAATGAGTAAAATCAATGTTGTAATGTATAACGTAATAAACAAAAACTACGTAATGCAAAATAGTAACAAAAAGAGATAAAGCATTACGTTACAGTATTAGGCCAAAAGCAACTAGTTATGCACATAGCAACAAGGGTTAGGTCATTTAACAGCTTATTGAACAAAAAACTGTCCAAAAACTAGTCTACTTGTAACAAGATTACTGTTACATATTTCTAGACTGATTTAGGTCATATTTTTTCAAAATTAAATGCCAACAAGTAAATTGTTGAATAATCACTGTTTTATTAAAATTTTAGCCATTATAAAATGATTCACCACTTTAAAGATACACGAAAATCGCTAAATCTAAAACAAAAATCTCATTGAACTTCAGACTTTTGCCAATATTTCGCAGCCGCGGCCGCGCAGTTTATCCCCATAAATGAGGCGGTGCGGTTGGGCGAGCAATAACGCGAACGCAACCACGACTCGTCATAATTCTGTCTCGGCGCGTTGGCTTTTCGCGTCTGGCGCGGATTTATGTAATGTAAGTTCGATAATGTCTCTCCGCGCAGCGACAGCCTCTATGCGCGATTTTTGCGTCGTTGCGCAAATGCAATCGTTAAAGTCACCTGAATTACGTTGTCGGCGGGGGGACGCAGTGTATACAGTTTGGGATCGAATTTCGTTCGTTTTCTGCCAGGAATTTGCAGATAGCACTTTAGAATTACGATTTGTGTTATCCGGCTTTGAAATCGTTAGAATGGCTAAGATCATTGAAGAACTTGAGAAATTTTGAATAGATGCCTTTTTTTACGAATGATAATAAATGTATCTTAAGTAGAAAAATGAAATCTCTTATCTACTAAAAATCTCTGTTTATAAAAGGTCGCTTTGTAAAAACTTGTTCCGAGACATTTTTTTTTTGTTTCAGAGAAAACGCCGAAGTATTATATCCAAAGTGAGTTCAGGTCATCTTCCGTTCTTGCGAACCTTTTCGGAAGTTGAGAAATCTTGACGTAACGCCAGAAGCTACAAAGCGCCGCTTGAACGTCCTGCCGGTGACGAAATGTAACGCCGCGAAGTGTGGCGCGCTGATTGATGCCACTGCCCAAAAGAAACATTTGACCATTGTTTTATAGTAAGGCGTGGTACTGTATGTTTTCTCCATTTCCTTGGTATAAAAAGCGTAAATTACGCAGCATTTGCAATGCTGAAATTGAAAAAATCATTATTTATTTCTTAAGGAATTTAAATGGTCGATGTTGAAATTTCTCTTTCCCTATGTAAACATTGATTGTAATTGATCTTAACATAAATTTCATCCACATGTGAGTGGTATACATTGTAAGTTCAAACAAGACACTTTTAACGTTTATTGTACCTTATATACTTGTACTAAAATGGCGTGACATTTCTGGATCATAAAGTCAGTTAAAATTCCAGCGGTAAACTGAAAAAATGTGAAAACGTTTAGTGTGCAGTGCGCCTATTCGTAAATCTTTTAATAAAATAGAATTCTACTCTGGTGTTATTATTGATGCCCTAGTCCCTTTCACTTTCCTGATTGATTGCGTAAAACGGGCATGAACTAGATACTATTCTAAACGCAATCCACCTCTGTAATGGTAATGAGGATTTCACAAATACTGGTTTTGACGAAATTTTCGCGAGTAAATAAAGCAGTTTTTAGGCAGTTATAAATAAATTTTCTACGACCCGAATTTTGCAAACAGGATATCTACCTCTAACTAATATTTAAGAAAGAGAAAGGATTGGTGATTGTTACAGGAATGAAACGAGTATAGAAATAGACAAGTAAAAAACTTTTCATACTCAATAAAAATTTTATTTTCACATAAGACACGGTTTTTCGGCGACTTTCTTACATAATATCACCTTTCATTACACAAATTAGCGTTTTTGCACTAAAAATAGGGTAAATATTGCTTTTTTTTAAATATATTGCATCGATAAAATTGTATATTATGGAAAATCTAATACGTACTTTAGCGTTCAACCGAGCTGAAAATTTGTTGATTAAATTGAATATTTTATTGACGCTTCTAAGCAGCTCTTAAGTAATGTAGATTTACATCAATCTCAACTAAAGTTTCATCAAAAAAAGTAAAGAATTTCCATATTTGAATGCTTGAATTTCAGTAGACTCGACAGAAGGGTGCAAAACAAGCACTCTCCTTCGCACCTTCGCAGACAGTATAGGCAGTAGTAAAAATTTGCAAAATCCGTCCGGTAAGCAATAGTCGATTTCGCACCGAGGTTTTTCGGCTTTGCGCAGGAGAATGTAATTGGTTTGTCGCAATCGTTGCCCGGGCGTTACCACGAGCGCGCTCTCCCCGCCATTTGCATAATCGACAGCCGCGCGCGATTGTCGTAATAATTTCGCTCCCCCTCGAGGTTTCGCGATATAATGTGGCGCGAGCTTTCGTTATGCGCACGCCGCCGGAATAGATTTATATAGGCTGGAGGAGCCCGTTATCGATCACTCGCCGATAAGAGGCGTGTAACGCGCCTATTATGCATCGCGAATTTTCCGGAATCCAATGCCAAAACGTTGACGTCGCTCGAGGTGCTTTGTTTTATTGGCCGGCTCGCCGTTATAGTGATTTACGGCGAACTAAGATGTAATTGATTACGTTACAGTCGTAACTCTTACGTTAGCAAATTTTGTAATTTTCAGATTATATTGAAAAGTTAGAGAGAGATTGGGAGAACTGAGGAAATAGTATTTGGAAATCTAAGAAGTAAAACTAGATTTTTTAGTGTAATCATTAGTCATCCTCTATTATGGTTATATTTTAAAATCGCTCCTACACGAAGGACTTGACGTACTTTCAAAATATGCGTAAAATAACCTACTGAGAGAGTTGAAAAATGCTTGTTAACTTGGTAAAATAAAAAGCAGAACTTTGTCGTAATCAATCCGCTTGCATACAGGCGAGTTACTCCAAAAGCACATTTCTAGAAACATATTTATATACAGGGAAAAAAATTTTCTAGAAAAAATTACAATAGTACATTTTAATTTGATCACAGACTATAAAAATCCTAAAAAATTACCAAGTTCATAGTAAATTTTACAAGTCTGTGATCAAATTAAAATGTAATATTGTAATTTTTTCTAGAAAGTTTTTCTCCGTGTACGGACGAGCTGAAATCAGAAAATATAGAACATAAGAGGCGGACGCGCCGTGTAAATGTATATAAACGGAGCGATTGGCATAAATCAAAGCGATCACGATCGTATTGGAAGATAGAGGATCGAATCCAGAGAGCGTTCGCTTATACTACAAGATTTATTGCAATTTTTCTACGCAATCAAGCCAAGGAGTCGTGTTGCTATATTTTTTGTGTGCTTAATGTTTAGATTTTAAGTAGACACAATCACTTAAGACTTTATCGCCTTCTGCAGCTGGCTGTATAAATAATCGTTCATTGATCTTTCACTATTTCAAAAGAAAGTACTGTAAGTTACATTTCGTGCGGTCAAATGAAAACTGTTTGCTATAAGTTTAAAATAAAAAAAAACAATGAATTAGACGAAGTTACAATTTGTTGAAAGGCGTTTAAACGAATACCTGATTTAATATTTTTTGCAATCGTCTTTAAAATTTTTTAATTGGTTGAAAGTGAAGTAATTAGGTAAAGTTTTCAAATACGTCAATTTCAATCAGATTTACATAAATGGTTTCCAAATCGCGTTACGTATAAATTTAGATTTTAAAACTATCCGCGAAAATGAAGAATAGGTTAATTAGAGAGTATTGACGTAATCTTGAAAGGTTACATCATCGAGGTTTAAGAAATCTCTGTTTGGAATCAACTAATAGCTTTATAATATAATCGAAAATTGCACACGCGGCAAAGAGAATGAGAAATAGCTTATAAACACAGCTTTATTGTTTACCAAAATTTGCTTCGCCGCAGAATACTAATAACATTACTTATTATAATAGTAATAAAAAAGCGCACACTGTCATTAACTTATTACTAATGCTTTAATTACTCAATCTATCATCGTAATTCAGAGGACTCACAAGGAGAAGAGTCGTTGAGTAATTAAAATCAGCTCTTGAATCAGCTTTTCAACAAGTTGGATTAATCGGACGTTGAGACGGAGTGTACTGGATTTAGAGAATTAGACTTCTCTTAAGTAAAAGTGCCTTTGAGCCACTACAACTTTTAATACTTTCAATAATTCAAATCTAAAAACTGAAAGAGTTGCCAATAGTAAAAGTAACTTTTTCGCTTACGTCTTGCATCAGCATCATCTTCAAATAAACATCTCCGAAAGCTGCAGCACATTTCCGGCAGCGAAATTAAAGCATAAGTTTTTCAAAGGCGAGAGCGCCATTTAACTAATTGGCCGACTCCCTTTTCTGTTCGCAGAAGCACATTTGCGTTAGCGGCCAATTTCAGCTGAGACACATGGCAGAGTCGGAGAGGATGTGGCCGCGATACACACGCGAGCCGCGCTTTATGACTTGTGGCAGTGGCGACTATCCCTCTCGCAATATGTAGTTTACAACGCTTTGTCTTGATTGTCTCAGTTTTCTAATTTGACTATTTTGCACCGCGGGCTAATACTTCAGAGGCGAGCCGTTGCTTTCGGAGCGAAAAAGAGCGTGGGAAACTGAAAGAGTCTTTTCTGATTTTTTTTTTCTGGGTTAAAAATTCGTTTATTTATCGTGCAAGCAGACTGGAAGTCCTTTAAAAAATGTAAAATTAGCAAAACCTTAATAATTAATAATTTATTAATAATTTAGCTCAAAGCTAATTTCACAGCTCGCATTCGATAAAAATGCTTGCAATTTTTCTCCTCGGCGTTCCTCTCCTTCCTAGCCTTGCCAGCCGCGATTACGTGGCGCCGGGAAATTAAAAATCATTCACGTGTCGATCTCCGCGCGTTTCCACGCCGCAGTCGATACTGTACGACGCGGAATAAATTTTGCATCAATTAGCGACTCTTATACAATGTTTCCTTCTTCCACGGCGCGCGCCTGCATTGAGTAAGATCTTATTAAACGATTGTATAAATATAGACGTTCCTGCGCAGACGGACTTACTGCATGCACCGATAGATACGCAACGGGACTATCGAAGATTCTCCGATCGGCCGCCGCGCTCTTACGCACCGCGCCGACAAAACTACACTCCGATTCGAAAATCTGAAATGTGAGTTTATATGGGAGGGTATATATATAATATTAGACAGTGTATGCAAATGCTTCGGTAAACTCGCGGGCCGCGCTCGATTTGGCTGGATCGCGTGGGCCGAAATGAATCGTTTGTTTCTGCAAAGGGGCTTGTCCAAGGCGTAAGAATAGTCATAAGTGTCCGATGCCGGTTTCCGCCTTGGAAAATGACAGTTTCGAAAATTGTAGTCTAACGTTTAGGTTACAAAGTGAGATATTATAATTCATCCTCGCGATCGCAGGAGTGATTGCACCTTGATTATGCTGGAGTAAACAGGTTTAGATCGACACGGATTAACGTGATACAGTTAATTATGCGATTAATATGGATCTTTCTAGGCGTAATTTATGTAAAACATGATAATTAAGCTTTCGCAACATATTAAATGTACCATAATTGGAGCGTTGGACCGATGAATAACGTTATTTCATGAAAAAAATTTTATGGATTTTTTTCCAAGTTCATAAAAATGCCGCTTACACGGACAAAAGCAATGTTGTCGCAGAAAACTGTGTATACAAATTTTTCTTCAAGCAGTCATCACTCAGCTTGGAGTGTGCGAAAGTTAATTTACGGTGGAGTTCGACGTGTTGAAAATTTTCTTGCTTCGGGTCATAATTCAAAGCTGCTTACTCGGTTCGCAGATTTGCCCGCAGTCGGTGCATTCTTTCAACAAGCCCCTTACAAAAATTAGCATTGCCTACTTTCCACTTTTCTATAAAATAAAAAGCTGATAAAAGACTTACTATATAACGAACAAAGTCTCACATTTAATTATCGAATAAAATTGTCTCTCATCAGATAACGTGAATAGGCCCTTCGAAAGAGGCTTAAAGAGGGTTAAAAAAAAAGTCAAATGAGAGCCTAATTAGCAGCTCGCTTATCTCCTCGGACAAACGATCTCGGCTAATAAGCCGCGAATAAGCGCGCCACACTGTTGCTTCCTCGCTTACGGCGCGAGAGCTGGCTCGACTTCTTATTATAGAACGTCGCTTGTGCATATATGCGCGTGTATCAAGATCGGCCGGTTGCCGCCACGTGCGAGCGCTCGCTTTGGAATTCGCGCCACTCGCTGCAGCGGCGGCGGCGGCGGCGCACACAATGCCGCTCGGGTTGGTAGGGACTGGAATTTTTGGCGCGAGCGATTTGCCGCGGCTAAGAATACGCGCGAAGTCGAATTAATTAAGGCGGGTGGGATGAGCCGGGGACTGTCACTTCGGGCTTTTCAATGTACTCGCCGCTGGTGGGAATCCGGGATGAGAAATTCGCGCGACGCGATTGATTTATGGACCTGATGTAACGCGTCATTTTAGGCTAGGAGAATTATTTTTTTTTTTCAATTACTTGCTCTAATCGGAGGTAAGTATTCTCGTGAGAAGTTTTTGAAAATTTGCGCTTTCGGTGGAAAAGTGATTGGAGTCTGAAACGATTAATAAAAAGTTATTTATCGAGGGGGCTGTGGAGAAATGCACAAGTGGTTAGAACGCCGCGCGGTTTACTAGCTTTTTCTGTTTTCAATGCTGAACTCGCAATTAGCGGCTGTAATGTACAATTTTTGATGATGAAATATTAAGAAGAAAATTTGTTTTATCGCCGCTCCACGTGACGCAAAGTGAGTTACGTAAGCCGGCTTTTAACAATGCGTCGAAGTATGAAAATAAAATACAATTACATCTTCACCACTTGAACTATTAAAGCGTAAGAAAAATAACAATCGTTGAATATTAATGAATTTCGAGCGCTCGTTTATGTCGCGCGCTTTGCAACGTATACGCCGAACAACATACATACGATGTTTATCCTCCATGAAAGTACGGCGCGAAACGAGTGACGATTCGCGTGAAAATTTTGCATTAATCTATTAAAAGCGGCTCGCCGTCATTAGTTCCATTAGCGGGCATTGCGGCGAACATTGTAAATTATTTCAGACTTGAGCCGAACAGACGTCGCTTGTTGTGTCCGTTCATTTTTCCAAGATGACATGAACGCGTTACGTAAAGAGTGCTAAGTATGCAAAGCGTATTGAAGCATGAAATGTTCACACAATAATCATTAGCTCTCCGAGAGTGGGCTGCAAAATCATTGCTTTATTTACTCGACTGCAAATCGTCGCTTCTTACGGAACCCACGAATCCGGAAAATTATGCGAGAGAGCAGCCCCTCCAAAGCAAGACATCAGCCGCGATTACACGCACGTCCGTAAAAAAAACATAAACGGCTCGCCCGCGACAGCGGACCCCACAGTGGTGTAACACGGTGTTACACCGAGAGCTCCACATCTCGCCTACTGTAACGCCGCGTACAATGCCGCTGCTAAAAATCCGCGACGTGAAAGTGTATATTTCTCTCTCTCTCTCTCGCGGGGCGCAGCGGTGCAGCGGCTCGAGCTTACGTAAAGAGCGAGCGAGAAGTTGGAGGCGGAATAAAAGCGCCGGATTGTCCCGCTTTTGTTGCCTCTCCGATCGGGAAGGTTGACGCACCGAGATTCGCGCTTCGTTGATCGGAGCTGCTGCCGTTTTTCTGGGGGAGATTATAAGCGTTCTTGCGGCGAGGCACGACTTTATCTCGGAGGTTTTGCGGGGACGAGCGAGGCGGCTGAGTGAATGAGTTTTGCATGAGATTGAATGAAATTTTTTTTCGATAGTCGGGTGATTGATTTTGCAATGTGCAGAATAATAAGTTTACTGGGTTTATAATTCTTTGTGCTTTGAAAATGTATATCATGTTGAGGATTTAAATTAGCATGTAATTCCTTTTGTAAGACTTTGTACGAATATAGGAGATTTATATAATTAAATTAAATTTGCATCATTTTGCATACAAAACTAATCAATTTCGAAATCTCATTTATCTTAATGATAACGTAGAATAATACATTGACGAAAGTAAATTGTTTGAAAGTTCCCAATGCAGCGAATCGACCGATGATACTCTCGAGAAATACATAATAGTACTTTTATTTTACTTGGAATTCTCCTGAATTTAGCTTAAAGCACTTTACGGCTTTGTTGCAATATTCGGCTTGATTAAGTTATTATATTGGTATTAAAATTCGAACCATTCATTAAGCTTTTTAAATAAGTAACAGCCGCGCAATTTTCAGAGTGGAAATGCGATTATCGGTCGCCTTTCTAACGACAAAACACAAATGATTCATTAAAACGAGGCTGTGTCCCGCTTCAGAGTTCGGAGCTACCAGTCCGTAACGATTAACAAATAACAGATTGCGTTAATGAATGGTTTCTAGCATTAAGTTATTGGATAATTTTATACAGCGGTAGCACTTTTTGCTAGTAATGTTGGTAAATGAATCGCTTAACGATCGAGGAAAAGTAGGTAGGCTTACCTCTTTTAAAACGATATATTAGTCAAAGATTGAACTGCAATTTAAATTATTATTGTAATTTTGAAAAAAATATATATTTTTACATGTATTTAAAATGAAAGGGAAATTGAAAAATATTATACTAATAAAAGAGAAACCATTACAATGTTATTTTAAGTTGAATATATCATACCCATTAACGTTACTTATTCTTTGTGCACAAATTTGAGTAAGATTGCCATCTCACACAGAGAGAACATGTTAAACGATGAACTTATATTTTCAAGAGAGTATCATTACTTACACAAACTTTGTTGGACGCTAATTTCCCTTGACGTTTTCGTAAACACGTATGTACATAATCATTAATATTAATAATCAATCACACCGTCAGGGAGATAAAGTAAGTGTGCGTTAAACGAATGAATATAAACGAGGATTTTCTCGTTAACACCTTTGGTAAGAGCACATGACTTTGTAACACTTATCAAGAATTTATGATAAGCTCTTGTAACCATCATACATTGTAGCGAAACTTTATGTTGGAATTTTTTCACATCACTTTTTTTATGGTGTAATAAAATTTTAAATTAGAAAATTTGTTCTACACCGCTTCGAATGAGAAACAAGATAAATTTCTTTAGAATTAAATGCAACCGTTATATAATAATAAAAGCTATCAAAGAGGTTCTCGCGCTAAATGAAATGATCAACTTTAAAGTAAAAATATTAGCTTTATACGCGCAAGTCATTACGAGTATCTTTCTTCTTTGAATTGCAGTCTTTTTAAAACTAAAGATTACGACACTTTTTTTAATAATACTGACGTTCTTGCAATTTTGATAATAAATTAGATACCTGAGTACTTTGAGAATTCTCATAAAGCAAAGTTTTGTTACCTTCGTACTATTACACAATTCTCTTAAAACTATTCTCTGCGTAATGTATCGGATTTTCCTTACACAACTCTTGTAACGTAAAGAATGCATGTATTTGCAGCAATGCCGTAAAAGATTTATTTTGTATATTTTAAAATAAGCAACCTTGACTCTTCAAGCATAAAGGTAAAGCCTTTTTTGAATTATCCTCCAACTTTGTTAAAATTAATTCCCCAATAACTGAACCAAAAAAAAAAAAAAAAAAAACCACCAACAACCCCAAGCGCTTCATTCCGATTCCGATCCAAATCCCAGATATACCCGGCAAAAAAACGCCCGTCGTCGCGTCTTCCTTATTCCCCGCTTTCGTAACAATAATCCAGCTGCAAATCCGTGCTCCCGTGCAGCCGGTCGTGCAACAAGCGAATCACGCATTCCCAGGGGCGTCGATTTCCGCGGGGACGCGGCTCGCATACGTACGTACGCTCGTCGACTTGCGTCTTTTGCGCAGGCGTGCAGCGCATCCGCAAATAGGCGCTTCCGCCGATCGGACGGGATATGCAGCGGCGCGCGAGAGCCCGAAAATAGAATAATAAGCGAGAGCGAGAGCGAGAGCGCGGCGCAGGAAGAAACAAATCCATTAGCGGCTCCATCGATTATTCGGAACTCGGATCCGCCCATCGCGTCGATTGTTGCGCGGCTTTCTTTACATCCAGCGGGAGGAGAGCTTGAATTTGCATCGGGGAAGCGTGCGTGGAATGGGAAATGGATACGAAGGTGCATCTTGATTCCGGGGAGTGTGGGACTGCTGTTTGCTGCAGGGAACGATTGATTAGTGCGGCTGGTTTGTGCTGTGGTTTTGTACTTTGCGAGAGTTTAGATTATGTATGGGAATGGCTTTTTAGTATGGAAGTAAACATTAGATTTGAAAAGAACATTGCTAAGATAAGAGCTGCGTAACCTTAAGTGTTGATTTGGTTTACGGTCTAACTTTTGATTAAATTATTGCAAGGATGCATTAAAAAATCGGAACGTAAAGTTATTTATGAATTCTTCAAAACAACGTAATTTTTTCGGTCTATTAAAGGTATACAATGAAAAAAATCTATAATTATAAACAAAATTATATTTTATATAACAAAAAAACTTATGTAATTCGACCTCATAAATTTTATTTGCTACTTTTCTGCTAATATTTCATTTCAGAGATGATACGTAATCAGTTTGTCGATATGATTTATTACGAATTCAATTATAATGTCAAGTTAATTGTAAAATGACCCTTCTTCGGCTTTTTCAATAATTATCATTTTAAAAAGTATGATTTATATAATGTAATATATTTAGATTTTTCAAGAAGGGCAATTCCTCCATAAAAACGTCCTATTCGCAAAGATAAAATAGAAAGAAATATAATTAAAAGAGCTTTTTAATGCATAATGAAATTCAAAATCCAAGTTGACATATCAAGTTACGCAGTAAAATGATTATGCAGGCACTTGGCGTTAATTTTGCTTAAAATCAATCAACTGAAACTGCTAGCATGGAAATTCGTTAACTTTCAATGATGATATCTTCCAGACTCCGCACATTGTTGCGAACTTCGATTTAATACTAATTTATACCATTTACAAGATTACAATTCTCCTCTAATACGCTTTTAGCGGCTGAAACTTGGATGATTAAAAAGACAAGTGAATAAGTTAACGTTGGGTAACTCGAAAATCCCTCGCTTAAACATCGGTATAATTTACGTTTCACTCTCCGCTGCAGCTCTCCGGCGGCAGCTCTAAAAAGGCGGCCTACCTCGCATTATTTGTCACTTACAAAAGCACCTCGACTTTCCAAGAAGCTTTCCGGCTTAGCGCATCGCTCGTGTAAACGAGCCAAGAATCGCTTGCTCCTCTTCACATAAAAGCCAGTCTGCGGCGTCGCGCTAACGAGCCTCCGAGCAACGGCGCGCATCGCGCGTAACGACAACGAGCGACGGGCGCGCGCGCGGCGTTTGATCTCTCACGATTCTCGCGGCAGCCGCAGCTATCGATTGTTATGTCGCCACCATTAGAGCCGCGCGGCGAGCGACTCTCCGTTGCATAACCGGGCCCGTAAACATTGCTAAACAATAGATTATGGCGCCCGCATTTCGGAGGTGGATGTCAAGGAGGTGGGGGAGGCGGCCCGCTCGACTCCTACTGCCGCCGCCAAGCTTATGCAAGCGTTACATACATTTGGTTACATTACCGTTTTATTACGTAAGGAAGATTATGAGGAGGTGAGCCGCGAGTGGGAGAGACGCCGGGGGAAAAAAGTTATATTGTTGCAAGTTTTAGGCGCTTTGATGGACTGCCTTTTTCCAGGGGTCTGAGTATGCGTCGGCGCGGGTTTATTCTCTTGATTAATGAGCTTTAATCATGTGTAGAAAAGTAGCCTTCTTTCATTTCCTATATTTATTGCAGGATTTATTTCGTATTGTATTGTCAATAAGTCTAAACGACGAGCATGACTAAAGCAACTTATTTGATTATTATAGACGTTAATTTTTTGGCTTAACCTTATTATTACTTTACTGGATATGGACAAACTTGAACTTTGTGTCAAGTACAGGTTCCTTCTCGTCGATAATTTCTGCGAAATCAATAGCTCATACACGCGTCTTACCTTACATAACACTGCAATTCAATAATAAACGGTACACGGGTTATTTCAGATTTAGGAATTGCGTTATTCACCGACGGAATATTTATCTCCTCGTGCGTTGTTTCGAAACATTTCGTAAGGCCCGGGCTATTTAAAAAAAAATTCTAAATAAACCGAGCGTTTCTCGCAATAAATTGCAAAATTGAGCCGCGCGGTGAGTAATTTTATTGTCAATCAAGAAAAATGCCCCAATGTCGAGGCTCGGAGTTTTGCATATTTTGAAACTGAGCCACATAATTGCGACAGCTAATTTGTCTGCCTCTCTCTCGTGGGGATACGTTTTCTGTGATTTGTCGTAATCGATGCGAGACCGGCGAGAGAGCTGCGCCGCGATGATTGACGTGTGACTCCTTCGTTCGTTGCGCCGCTTCGCCAATTGCTAAAGCGCTGCTAAATTGGACGCTTTATTGTTTGGGTCGCTGCACTTTTGAAATCAAGTTTCGCGGTAATTATCATAATTTGTTGGACATCGTTTCTTTTGTCGTAAATTTCAGGCGCGAATGCTTTCGAAATTTAAAAATAGGAATTCTCTCTCTTCCAACTAATATAGTCTCTTTACGCACCCTTTTTGACGCCATATATTCTCCTTATTACACGTTTAGTTTCATGTCTGATTTAATTATACATAAATTAGTGTATCTATAAAATATTTACGTAAATACATATTAAAATCTGATTAAATCATCGTGCAAAACGCGGCAACCCGAAGAATCGAAAGCCGCTCTGCGTTTGAGTTACACGATCAACAAGCCACTCGAGAAAAATCTTACGAACCGAGGCTTGTAAACTTCCCCCGAGAGCAAACTCTTATCTTTTTTGCTCCCCTGAGTTTCTTGATATTCCTCCAAAGGAAGAGGGGCGGTAACGATTATAAATGTTGGGATAATAGAGATAATAGAGTACAGGTCGAGCAACCAGTGATGAAAAGAGGCGCGGTATTTCCGGGAGCTTATGAGGTCATTAGCGGTGAAAATGTTCGATAATTGGTTACCGCATTATTGAATAATTCACTGCAAAGAAAATATAGGAAGATAAATTATTAGTTTATCCTATGCTTTATTCTTTTTTCAAGAGTGTATATTTATTTTAAATTGGAATTCAAAATTTTTGGAAATCTAAAATTAATCTATTCAATCCAAGTAAAATATTTTTGGAAGAGAATAATCTAAAATTGGATAGAGAAAAAAAATTCAGATCCTTTTATCTTTAATATATCCATATCGTAATTAATTAAAGTACATGAGTAGCGGAAGACAGCAATCATTTTGATTCAAACAAGAATAATTTTTATTGTATTATCGAAACTTTTTAGACGGAAAATTCTAAAAGCTTACGAGGGTAGCAGAGATTCGAGAAACGTAATTTTATCAGAGAATTTAATTATAATTGTCTTACGAACATTAGACAATCCGGTTATGCACTCTTATTATACACTCTTGCTAATGTAACGGTGGCGATTCGTTAATCAATCATTTAACCCAAAGTTAATTTTAACCTTGTATCTTAGGAAATATAATTATTTCCAATTATATAAACTCCTATATCAACGTCCGTGAGACTGTAAGGCTTACAGCTAAATAAAGATACAACCGTACGAAATTATAATTCGGTTAGTTTAGACTGTTAAATCATTCGGAGCGCTATAGAAGCTTACATCATTGAGACACGAAGTTTATATCATAATACTGTAAAGTATAAATATTATTTTATTACATTTTAGTGTAGTATATTTTAAAGTACAAAATTTACATCATTTGGAGCAGTTTCGTAACTGACATTAAATAACCATGCAGAATATATGAATTTTTTGGCGACCAAATTAAAAATGCGAATAAAGAGTACGTAAGGTTTTGGATATAGTTTCGTTTTCACGTAAGTAAAAAGTTTATTATTTAAACATCGCCAACAGAGTGTACGGACATAAATTAATTTTGAAAAATAGTTAACCACAAAGAGCAGATGGTAATTAGGTTATTCGCGGAATTGAAAATTTTATGAATTATGCAAGATTTATTGTATAAATTTTTAGCAGAATTCCTGCATTAATTACGGATGCAAATATCGTATGTGTTTATTTTTAATCAGTGCAATTTTCATTTAAAGTTGGGCGCAAAACCGTAAATTTTAAAGGCAATAAAAAATCTGACATGTACTTAAAAACAACACAGAACCTGTTCTAATTTAAATTGATAATAAAAGTGTATACAATAATCGCGTGCCGCAATCTAAAAATTTAAATGAAGCACTAAAATCGAGCAAAGAAACAGACCCTATACTATTATATACATTTTCAAGTCAAACCAGGCAATTAATCGTCCAAAAAATAATGTTCCTCCCATGTAAACAAATGTCGCATCATTTACTTTCCGGAGCAAACCTCAAGCGACACGCGGTAATTTAAGTAAAACAATGCATCTCCGATCATAAACCCGAGAGCCCCCGGAAAGGCTGTCCGTTGCAGAAAACCTCTCCGGTAAAAGCGGCGTATAAACAACGGCTTTCGCGGTGACAATAAAGCGCCGATTTGCGGGCGGAAAAAGTCAGTGCACACATAATATCCTATCCGTTATGGCCAGAAGTGCGAGCGCGCAAATTACGTAACGCGGCCGCGGCGTGTGTCGCTCGTTTATGTAATGAGGCGGCAGCCGCGCAAACTCGAGCATCCCTCTGGACCTCGCGAAGCTTGGATTTTTTTTTAACGCTTGGAGGTCGGAGCGGGAAGCTAGGAAAGATGGGAGAGGGAAGAAGAGTATTGCATGAATGAAAAAGAAAGAAGTTACGAGGATCGGGGAAGGAGGTTCATTTGCCCGAGAGAAGGAAACGGAACCAGTGGAGATAGAGAGCTGCTGACATCTGGAATCGTGCTTTGGAATTACAACCGCTGGAATTCTCGTTGGTAATGGAGAGATCTACTTTACTTCTTAAAGCGATGTACCACAATATGTTATTTCATTTCGTTTTTTTCGTAATGTTATTTCATATTGTGCAATTTTATGTACAACTTTTTATTTGCTACTACATTTATTTTATGATTTTACATTATCCTATGATCAATTTTTTTAAGATTATTTGTAATAGTACTTAAAATTATTTATTAGCTAATAAATATTTTAAAATAAATTTACAGTTTGTAAAGATATTCTTCTGTATTATGGCAAACAGAACATTATTCGATAAATATAAATGATTTTATTCTCTGCAAAATTTTTACTTGTTTTTTAGTTAAATATTAAAATAAACCTACAAATAATTTTTACAAATAATAATATATGTATGAACTATATAAATATTATATTCATGTTTTTATCGATAAATTAAGATACAAAAAAATAATAAGCGCGATATCATATCACATATTCTTATTACTGAAAGTTAAAAAGTTAAAAAGTTCTTATATTAAATTTTTTAAATAATAGAAGTTAATACGTAATTATTTTTTTCAAGGAAAACTAACATATAGAATTTTCTTAATACAATATTACAATTTGAAATACCTTATAAGGGAAAAAATCCTGAAACGCGCTGGTTCAATAGATGGCAGCATCATCAGCTTTTGGCGCAACGCATAATAATAATTCAATTCCTTCGTTATTCTACGATCACGCGACAAAATCTCCCAAAGGTTTCTTTAATAAAGTGTACCTCAAACCCTCTTCCCCTCCTCCCTCCCCCTCGCACAGCGTCTCAATAGCTAATTTTTCAAGTTTTCGAAAGCCTGCTATCCGGTAATTTTCTCCTAATCGAAAAAGAGAGTTCACAGCACTCGCGTCAAGAACTAGACATATCGATTTATCATACTCTTCTCTACACCCGTCGTCGCTTTGCTAATCAACTCGAAATTGCCCTTTCCTTTTTTATGCGTTCGCGGCTGAGCTTTCGTCGGACGGCTTTGACGTCTGACGAGTCTCGTAATTATCTACTGCGCGCGTCGCTTTCTATCATTAATAGAAGGACTAAAAGCTTACGAGTGCAGCACACCCTCGACTTTTTTTTTTTTAACTCTTATTACGGCTTTTCGTCCTGGAAGCTTATTGAGGACTGCGTTTCTCAAATTGAATAGATCCCTGGTAATTTTCAGGACGGGTTTCTCCTCGGAATTAAGGTCTACTAGAACGGTTTCAAAAAATGCTTGGAATCAAAGTGTTAGAAATTTAGTCAATCTCGTCGAGCATTTCAGTGACTTATATGGTTGCAAAGTGAACGCTGCTTGAAGAGCACGGTAATGTATTAATAACAACTGTCCATAAATTCTGAGGAAGCTTAGTTCGCAGCCACAAATATCTATTACGTCTTATAATATTTTTTCCGTGGAAAAGCTACAATTCATGCTTGGATCGAAATTTGATTTATTATGGTTGGATTCATAAACCGAAAGAAATAAATCAGAGTTAGCTCCCGCAAACCACAAATATTGGCAGGATTGCGTTATTACTTTTTTCTTGTTCATTATTTATTACACTTTCTTAAATAAAATAATTCAAATTTTTACTTTTCCGAGCTATTTAAGAATTCGACATCACTCGCCTAAATGTCACCCTCCTCAACTAAATTTCCTGAGGCGGTAATCTTTCCATAATAAAGTGTTGAATAATAAATGATCGGTGCGCTAAATTCTCAACCTGCAGTAAAAAAGCTTTATTTTCGGATGGCGCTATGCTAATTTTAAACCCAAACTGTAGCAGCGAATGGAGAGAAATTGAATACACCAAAATTGGCTCATTTATTTAGTAAAGGAGGAAAAATTTGTTATGCCTCAGGCAGTTCGCGTGTAAAATAGAAATGGATCGTTTTACGCAATCTTAACACCTCTTGAGTAGCCATTTTTATGGTTTGAATAAAGATACCTAATGTAGGCCAACGGTATGTAAATTTTCGATAGCACATAATTAAAACTTCAGATTGGATCCATTTTTTAAGCAATTTCTTATGTAGATCTGACATACAATACTTACCAGGACTCAGATACAGTAAGATTTTTAAGGTATGTTTAGTTCACATTTTTCAGTTTTAGATCAACGAAATGATTCAGTCAAGTTTTTAAAGAAAAAAGTTATGTATGACAATATTTAAAAAAATATCTCTTTTATTGAAGATAGTATTAACGTGTCATGCACGGAATAATCCTTTAATAATAAAAGGAAAATTGGATGATCACGTAAATACTTTCATTACCATCCTACTGTCACTGCAATCGATTAATTAAATTGCACACGACTGAAGTTGATAAGCCGAAGTAGATAAAAGAGGAATTACGCGGGAACTGCATGAAATTCAACGAACGAACCCTCTTGACCGTCATTTGCATGAGAGATTCCTTAGCATCTAGATTATTGGCAATACATGAAACGATTTAAATTAAATTATCATACTTGAACATTTATTGATTTTTATTATGGTTCTTACGAGTTTCGAAATGTCGAAATCGATATAACATTCTTTTTAATAATGATCTGTTTAAAAAATTCAAGAAATCATATTTTTTCATCAGTTTTTTTTCTTTTTTTTTAAAGAGTCTTCTGCTTATTTTAATTTGAAAAATTTGACGAGTTATTACTTTTCTTTTACGGAAATGTAATATTTGAATTTCAAATGTTACTTGAAAAGATTCTAAAGACTTCTTTCCAAGTAATTAAAATCTACCTAAATGGTAAGAGATCTGAAAATATTCCCCATTCTCAACCAGCACATTGGTAACCCTCGGTTCGAATAATTCTATGCATCTGCAGAGCTGGACATCAAATTGCGTCATTAAACGGGGAAAACTGACGATCGAAGAAATATGCATAAAAAGAGCAAAAAAGGAGCTACTCCTCAGTTACATTTACGGTACGTCGCGCTGCTGCTGACGTGATGGTTCGAAATACTTGGAGCGGAATGGCTGTACGACGTTGTCTGCGCACGTTGGGCATGATACGTCGAGGTGAATTTTATTGCACGACTGTGCGCTCCTGCCCGAAGGCTAAAATTTAAGAAATATTTCTGGGCGATGTACTTGGACAGTTGTTTATGGCTGAAAAAGTTGTGTTCGTCGCGTGTTTCTCAAAAAAATCATCAACTGGTAAGTTATACTCCAAAAATGAATAATAAATCAACCATTATCTGGTTTATTTTCTTATAAAACTACCAGTTCAGTGGGGTGACAAACCTTCCCTACCCTCTTCCAAATAGCACTTATCCTTATCAGCTATTTCTTTTCGGCCCTTCCCTATCCTTAATATATATTTTATGTCTACTAGTTCTTCTTACGTTTCGACAGGTATACAAGTTCAAAAAGTCAGACAAAAGTTTGAGGTACAAGTAAAATGTAAAAAGTGTAAATTTTATTCAAATTATTATTTTTATTTATTGGAAAACATCAGTCCGATCCTCTTTTTGACTTTTTCAAGAATACAGAATTTGAAGATCCAAATTTCTTCGTTGATAAGTATCGACAGTAAATATAATTAAATTTGCATTCATTTTTTTCCTGGATATAGTTTGTTTTATAATTAAAAAAAACTCATTAAAAAACGCAAAATGTAAATAATTTATACGCCACTAGATTTATTTTCTTTGTACGGCAAAAAACCGAGTACGGTGCTTTATGAATACAGTACAATCCAGAAACTTTTCCACAAATAAATTCATAAACCAATCTTACCGAGACAAGCATCACCCAACAAATCACAAACCGCTGACCAAATATTAACCATCGCAGGAATGCCTCTGCCAGCGGCGGTCAGATTCGTAACCTTGACCACCCTTCGGCGAAAATCCGCGGACTCTGCTCTCTCTCTCTCTCTCTCTCTCTCTCTCTCTCTCTCTCTCTCTCTCTCTCTCTCTCTCGACTCCTGGTCAGGTGGTGGCGGCGGCGGCGCGACGCCCACCGGGCGAAAGTCGACGGCGTCGCTGCCGCGCGGCGGCGCTCACAGAAACGCGAGCCGCCAACGTGTTCGCCTCGCGCGCGCCCGCAGCTTCTGCCGCACGTGGATCTCCGGATTTTGGCGCGCGCTCAAAGATGTGACCGAGAGTGCAGCTTTTCCTCGAAAGCTCTATTTTTTTCTCTGTAGTCCAGCGAGTGATTTGTTTATCGGGGAATTGTGTGCCTGCCGCTGCTGATTGACCGCTTTTCGCGGGGGGGTCAATGCTTCTGAGATTTTTGAGACTTTTTTCTAACTTGTTATATGTTTTAGTGCAAATGACAGTTTTTATTGTGGTAGAGTGGTGGTTATATGAATATGTGCAGCTAATATTCGTGGATTTGATAAGGAGATTTATTTATATATGGTATGTTATAGAGAGAAAAGGTCATAACCACAATCTGACAAATACGAGAAAATAATCTAAATGTTATTATAAAAGTGGGTTGCAGCGGAAATAAATAAAAAAGTTTTATTAACACGACATCATACGCAGTATAATTCAATTATAAAAGTCTCTGTTGGTAATTAAACAATTTTAAAAAGTATAATCAATTTAAAAACTTTTATATAAATATCTTTGAGGGTATTAAAATAACTGATCTCGAATCACGAGTCACTTGAAAACGTTATGAAGAACACTCTGATTTACGCTGGTTTGTTTGTATTATTAACGAATATCTATCGCATCAAGCATTTTTATTTTCATAAAATCAAATATTTTAAATTAAAGAATTCTAGTATAACAACAAACAATTATTTTTCATATCAAGGAAACATATATTATATATAAATATGATGCTTCTATTGACAACTACACTTTCATTAGAGGATTGGAATAAAAAAGATACTATATAGGTCCTGTTGTCAATGTATTTCTGTATATTAATATAAAAACGACGATTCGGCTACGACGATAACGTATGTCGAACATTTAGCATGACACTTTGTATAGTTAGATAAATGTAATAAATTTTGTCAACATAATTTGATGTTGCAAATGCCTACTGATTGACATTATCGTGGAATCATCTTTAGGTCTTTGGGTAAATATGCAGAAGTTTGGTGCAAATATTTACGTGTATAAGAAAATTATTAGTAATTAAAAGAAAATATTATTTCGTTCTTTCCATTCTTTACATTATTCTTTTATTTGAGAATTTCTTATTTTTTCAAAAAAAGAAATTTCATCTGTGGTTTTTAATTAAGCTTCGGCATCTGAAATATCGGAAAATCTAAGTTTATTGTTTTTAGAAAAATCGGAAGTCTATAATTGTAAGGCAGAATTATTTACTATTGAATAGTTTTAAAAATAAGCATTAAACACAGAGATATAAATTATGCATTAAATTATCGTACTGAAGTCACATAATGAAATATTTGACAAATTCCTACTAATATAGAAGTATCATTTCAGTGACCAATATCTAATTAAATCTTCATATAAAAGAACAAATGCATTCTGCGAATCCGTTCAAGCCCGGCTAATTAAACGCGAACCCCTCCATTACAAATTATAAACTTTTTAATTAAAAAAAGAAAAGTGGAAACAGCAAGCGGGGCGACAGCTCTGAAAATTATTAGCTCATTGTCCCGCGATAAAAAGTGTGTCATCCACGTGTGTGCGCGCATGTATGCGTATACACGCCGCAATTACAGTCTGCGCACGCGGCTCTTCTCCCGCGCATAACAAGGAGCAAATATCGCGAAGGCAGCGACGTAGGTATCCGAGAATGCGAGGAAACGGATCAAACTCTTCCCCCGCCTCTCTGTATGGGTCGTTAGTTCGCCTTATAACTCGCGAACTTGGGAAATTGACATCGTTAGGGGGTTGCAAAGGCATGGGAATCGAGAGGAAAAAATTGCGATTCATCAGCGAGATTAAAAATGTGAATGTTTCTATTTTCGGAGTAAGCACTCGGACTTTACCGAGACACGTGGCTGAAAATCGATGAATGTACGATAAGATCTTGTAATTGAGATGGTTGTTCAGTTTTTTCTTTAGAAAATACCCTAATTCGTATTTTACATTTAGATAGTTCCTTTCTGTGTTAAAATTTAGAGAAATTTCGGGCATTTTTTGGCTCTTCGTGGATGTTACAGTTATAGTAAATATTTTTTTTTATAAAATTCTAGGCAAAAACATGAGCATAATGCTATATCTTGCCTTATACTTAGTAAATAATGTATCCCTGGTGGAAATCGCCCATTTTTTTCCCATTTATGAAACGCTTTTTTTCACATGTTTTAACCATTTTATGGCTAATTGACCGAAATCGGTAGTAAATGGTTGAAACATGTGGAAAAAAGCGTTTCATAAATGGGAGAAAAATGGGCGATTTCCACCAGGGATACCACGATAATTTACCATTTTTTTGTTGCCGATGTTACTGTTATCATTAATTGTGATTTAATGTTAGAAGGATAATCAATCGATCGATGTGGCAGGAACAAATTTCATAATGGCATGTGTGCCGCTTCAGAAATTCGCTCGAGGAACTTGATCACTTGTATCATTAAGCTTTTTATCACGTACATTCAAATGCATTAAAAACGTAATTTATTAATTCTAGATTTAGTTTAGCTTACTATAATCAAATATATAAGAAAAATTAGCTATCGCAAAGTGTTATTCTAAATAGACTTTTATGATTAAATCTAAATTGAAACTATCAGCATCTTGTGAATGTAGGACTAGCAGTTAAGAAATATGGACAGTTGTTTTTAAAGTTACGAGGCAAAGACGCTAAAGTTATGGCAGTGTCACTTTTGTAAGCAAGTAGATACATATCACCTTAGCCAGATGAAGAATAGCTTTAGATATACTACCTGCGATGTCAAGAATATTACCCCATAAAAAAGATTTGTTTTATGCAACCATTGGAGTAAAATATGTATAGTACATTTCCATAATATTCTTAATGTTATTGATACTTCATTTTATATTCTCTTCAATCTTATTTATTGCAGCTAATATTTTAGTGTTTTACGGAAAAAAAAACAAACAAAAAATTATTAACATATTTTAAATAATTTTTAGAATATTCAGTACGGAAAAGTGAAAATAGATTTATGTTAGAATTCAAACAAATTGTTACTTATTTGTAGAAAAAATCTTTTCGAGCCAAAGATTAAAAACCTTTCAAACTCACGATGCATTCAGTGCAACACAAAAAGTTAGAAAGCTCAATCGACGAATGAAGAACGAATCAGAAAATAGAATCTCTATTTAACTCTTAAAACTTTATTCCTCAAATTATTGAACTTCTTATTATCCGATGAACAAAATTATTTCTTGTGAACTCAATGAATTATTAAAAACATTTTATCTATAACAGAAATTCATTTCTCCAATCATCTATTTTCCCTGACTTACTTCTATTTCATTGTAAGTGTTTACAAGATCGGTTTGTTAAAATATTTACGTCGGCGCATGCGCTGATTACAAATACAGGGGGCTGAAACCTCCGGCAGTATCGCAGCAGTAGTGAATTGCGGAGACTGAAACGAGTTTCTGATTTATGCATGAGATCTTTTGTTTAAAAACACGAACTCACACTTTCTCATTTACAAATCATATTTATTATTTTAATAGAGTCAGCTGTCTGAATTAAGGCACCTTTTTTGGTTTATTACTATTACGTATTTCACTTGAGGTAGCGTCGCCCGTCAGATTGTATTTATATTTAAATCAAGCTTTTGAACTAGTTTTTGTATTTGGGATATCTGTCTTATAAATAGCAACATCACTGATGCATGATTTCATAAATTAAATATGAGTATTCTCTAATTTATCGCACAATATTATAAGAATCAATAGAAATATGGTAGCTATTATGAACGCAATTTTGCAAAATCAATATTTTTTACTACAAGTTAATCAATCTTGATATTTTTACGTTCGATTTAAGGGTTGCACGCATCTTTCTCGGGGTTTATTCTGGAATCATTTAGTCCTTGAGTGTTTTCCTTTCTAAATTCATCACTTCGCTTCGGGTCAATGCTTTAAGAAAGAAATTGATTCAATCACTAACCCTACTTGTTTTGAAATTTTTATTTTCAAATGTATGCTTGCAAGCTGTGTTTCAACTAAACTACTTTTAAACTGCTTGCGTGGGATTTAATTCTTACTTAAAGAAAATATAAAATGTATATTTAATAAATTAAAGTATTCTTATCAATGATAAGATATTCCAGTTTTTCAAGCAAACAAGTAAAACAATGCCAGGAATAACTCGATCAAAACAATTTAAGAATAACCTAAATTGTTTTGATCAAACCGCGCGCCGCGTAACTAAAGGAATATTAAAATTGAGGCTATTTATTTCCCGACAAGATGAAGTATCAGAGAAAGCATAATATCTCGTTTCTTTCTGCTCCTTTTTTTTAATATCAGCAACTTTCCATTTTATGCATCATATTTACCTGCATTCGAGGCAGCCTTTTGCAAATCCGCGCTCTCGAGCGAAATTGCTGTCTTTAAACGAGCTTTTGCCGCTTGCAGGAATCATTAGAATTCGTCAGCCGGCCTATCCTCTGAAAAACAAAGGCAGAGAGAGAGAGAGAGCGAGAGAGAAAGAGCTACAGCGTTTCTGTCGAATCGCTAATGCGATGGCAATCGATAGCAAGAGGTGGTGCGATGCTCACGGGTCGCTGAACTTTGCTTCCCAATCGAATCACAAGGGAAAAATATTTCGGCCCGAGTACAAGTTAAGCGGAACTTTCTTTTCTCTCCCTCTTCTCCTCCTCCTGCGCCTCATGTGGCTCTTTTTCACTATAGAGGACGAGGGGCGGAAGAGAGAACTTCCGGCAACTTTCAGAATCGAGAAAGTTGGAAGGCAAATAGTACCACCAGCCGTCTTCTTTGGAATTCACTCAGAGATTCCGAGGGAGGACATTTTTTTACCGTACTTATCCGTTTGCAATTTTGAAGTTTTAATGTATGTGTAGGCCATGGTGCGATATTTGACGATAATAATGTTCTTAGAAAAATTGGGACAAATATTCGGATTGAAAATTTTACGTTTCTTTCGGTAGATAAGAAGATTTCAAAGTGCAATTTATCACACTTTGAAATGAGTTTAAGACTAACGTCAATCAGCGTTTTGGATGAGAAGTAGAAAATTAATTAAATTTCACAAGCAATATTGTTGTATTTTAAATTATTTTCTCCAGATTCCAGCTAATTCAATTAATTATTTTAATTAAATTAATTATTTTATTGTTAATTGCGAGAGATTTAATGAAAAATGTTTGGAACTTTAATAATAACTTTTAGTTTGTATCCATATCTAAACTAAAGCAAAATTCGAATATTTCGACTATTTCAATAATATTTTATTTTTATTAAGACATACCCAGCACATTTTTATAACTTTATTTCAGAAAAGAAAATTCTTATTAAATAGATACGCCCGTTGTACAATAAGCAAAATAAAATTGTTCTTTTGTATTAAACCTGCATTTATACCATAAAATTTGAAGAATATTAGTGAAAATGAAGATACTACTTTTAAGATTTATAGCTGTTGGATATATAGACAATTAAAGTTTTAATGTATGTCAAATAAATGCTATCGGTTGAATACGAAATAAATACTTTTTATTTTAACATTTATAGCTCTGATAAATGAAATGTTTTGTTTACAGTGCTTTACTTTTTATTCCATATTTTTATTCTCTATTTACGGAGCTTCAAAGTCATGAGACTGCAATTCACTACCATACAAGGCTCATAATGACAGTAATTGGCTTTGAAGCGTTTAAAGGTCAGGTCGTCTATATGTGTAAAAAAAATTTTTGAAGCAAACTTTTTAACAAATTATCATTTAATTTTTATTTCTATCTGCTACGTGTATAAAGTGATTTATCTCGAATCAGTAAATAAAGCACGAAAATATTAAAATCTGAATTTATTTTTAAGAATCTTATGTTGTAGAATTGTCTAAAAATAATCTTAATTACTTGGCAAAATTACAAAAGTTCATTTATAATTATTTTTCTTACAAGGAGAACACACCACATTCGGGTGACAGATTTCACCCAAACTGAGTCATATGTCTCCACTTAGCCTATCGATCA
>JAWWML010000012.1:19305652-19340328 GCA_035047165.1 Ormyrus rosae | reverse complement strand
AAAACGGGAACATTTGAGGATATCTTACTGGAATCCAGCGTACAACCAGGGTTGAGGTTAGAAAAATTCTGCACGGGGCCTCGAAGAAATAAAAAGAAAAAAAAAGAGGGGGGCCTGTTAAGTCCGTACGAGAAAAAGTTGACTCCGCAGTGACAATTGGATGTAAGATCCCTCGCCGCTTCTCGATTCCTCCTCCCGGCCTCGGCTTGTACGTCAGTTGGGCGCGTCTATGCGGATAAAGGGATCAATTAATCTCTCCCCCGAACTCGTGTACTCGCGGCGCTGACCCCACGGAGGAAGCTTCTTTCGGTCGATTGATCTCCCCCGCCGGGAGATTAATTGTCGTATACCTGGGCGGCTGCGCGCGAGTGCGGCTCTCCCTCTCGGGGATTGTTAAATTGTCAGAGAGATGTGCCAGAAGCAGCGACGGAGGCAAGAAATCGCGGCTGCCTTTCGCGAAACTCTCGCCCCCCAACTGCGCGCGTCCTTTTTTCCTGCTGATTTTGAGGCGCCGACACGGCGGCAAATTGATTTTGAACTTTGCGGCCTGTTGCGGCTAATTGGCCGGGCCAGCTTGTTTTATTCCCGGCTTCGAGTGATGAATCGTTTCCGACTATTGCCGGGCTGTTTATGCACTTATACGTTCGTCTTTCGGCTTGTTTGTGTTTACTTCGGTATTTTTATTCCGCGACGCAAGTGGGAGTTGCGCTGTTCAATAAATAACGGCGAGTTCGAACGTACAACTTGTAATTTAATAAGTGATCGCTAAGAAAGTTCAATGGTACGTCACACATATCCGAGCTATATATAGTGCTAAAAGTTTCAAGAGCGCTGCAAACAAGGCCACCGAGTGCCTGCTCTCTCTATCAGTGCTAACTGATTTCAGCCAAGAAAATCAGTGTATTTTTTCATCGAAAAATCATCGGCGATAAAAATTTGCGTCCCGTGCACTTCCCCGACATACGTTATTCATCAAAGGTCTGACGATTCGCTCGAATTTGTCTCGAGCGGCGCGGCGGCCCCATAAAAATCCGGCTAATATTTCTCTTAACGTAAAGTGAAAAATTCATATAGACTCCCAGGTCCTCTTCATAGACAATGCTTCGAGCCCTGCGCAGAGTAGGGACTCCGACTCAAGGAGTTACGATCCCCGCCCCGTTGCGAATACGCTGCATTTCACCGGCGATATTTGAATTTTCCGCTATTTCCTCGCCGAACGGGAGAAAGTTTTTCCCCGCGGCCGCGGGAACGGCGCGTATCGCGGGTAAAAACCGAGAGCGCGAGGAGGCGGGCGTTCAGTTTTCAATACGGCCGGATTCGCAAATGGGTTTTTGCGATTTACAGCTCTCGCGACTCGCTTGCGAAAACTGCCACTTTGTTATTGGGCGAATCTAATACTTTCGATTTTCTCGAGCTTTTTTACGAACCTCTTTTCTTTTCTGTTTTTTTCTAAGTTCGAGGGCGCAATGACGTAAAATTAAAATGCATTTTTGGTCACTGGTGTTTCAGTGGTCGGCCGAGTGTACTGGTCTACGGAATTTACTGACTTTAAATAATTAGACTTTGACAAACGAGAATAGAAAAATCGATTGCATTTTTTCAAAGTCAACGACAAAGGTCCGCGAGACCTTCGTGACTTCGTGCAATTAAAAACGCATTTGCTTAAACGAACCCTCCTTACGATCGGACGCGAAATGGGTGAATAATTGAATGCGGTTTCAGCTAAAATAGAGTATGGATTCAAAGGCAACTGGATTGTAGATTTAATAAGAATAATTATTGTTGTACTGAAAAAAAAATAATTATAACAAAAATTTTACTTTCAATAACGTTCGAAAGGGGTGGGGTAAAGCCGAAAAAAAATACGACGCTTCCAAGTTTCGCAAAAGCAAAGAAACATTGGCACGCAGCACAAGCGGTGCGTGCGCCCGGAATCTATCGGTTTCCGTGACCAATAGCAGTTGACGCGCCTTTTCGTGTGCATCCTCACGGTTATCGGCGCCTCTCATCGTAATTGCTTTGTTTCATTAACCGACGCGACCCATTATTTCTCTTTCCCTTCAAGGATCGCCTCCGAAAAATGATTAACGACTTCCGCGGCCTAATGAATTGAGCGTTCGCGCTATATACTTTTTACGCTTTTTATGGGTTTATTATACGGCTGTTTCATTTCTGTACGTTAAAAGGATTATTGGTACGCGAATGCTTAAATGCAATGTCATTGCGATGGAGATCGATTATTGCCATTTGGGAAAGCATTTTTATATCGAAGCGAGGCACTTTTATAGGCGATTAATTTTATGGTGCAGGCTTATGATTTCTCGAGCGGAATGAAATTTTTACGTTGTTTAACGTCGATTAAGTTTCGGGAGCTTTAAGGTCGACGTCGGTTCTTTATTTATAAATACAGACAGCTTTCTATATTAATTTCAGGAAGTTACTTACGTGAATCTTGATAATAAATGGTTTAATAAGAAGCCTTTATTTTTGTTTTAGTATTATGAGAAAGTGAATTTGCTCATTGAACTGTTTTATTTGTAATAATGTTCGAAATTCTAAATATCTAATATTTACACAACTAATCGTGTATTAACGTCGAATGAAAATTAAAGTGAGACTTAATTAAATAACGTAACTGATCATCTTTTAATTAAAATAGAAATGCAAGAAAATTCTTTATCATTCTTTCTAAATATTAATGCGCTTAAATGCTTCCAGTTAAAGTAAGAAAAATTTGAACTAAGATTCAATAACAGCAATAAAGAAACTTCCAGTCATTAATTCAAATGTCGGACTTTAATAATAGTAAAAAATAACGATGCGGCAGTCAATTTACAATATTTCATCCGAAATGATGTTATTTAAAAAATCGATCACGTTCGCCATTAATTAAAAAATAGATCAATCATGATGCATTATTTTAAAAAGGATCATGCAGATGTAGCAATATTCTAAAATATATTAATTAAAATGTTCAGCTCTATTTTCGAACATGAAAGTTTTTCGTTTTAATTTGCAACTGACACGAACGTTTCTAGTTTCTATTTCCAATCCAGCACATTCCTTCAAATTGAACATTCAATTAACAAAGTCAAAAACTGGAATCTGCCGATTTACGAGCCTGACGGAACACATTGCCTAGAAAGCTTTCCGGCAGTTTCGCAATATTTTCTAGCGATTTTCATCCGCGCTCGTAACGACTGTAGAAACAAATCTCCGCACAAATATCCCGAAAAAGCGCGTCCGCTAATGACCGCATTGAAGCAGCAAGCACTGGATAAATTCGCACGCACTTGCGCCCTCCTATATTGCCGGCGATAAAAACCGCCTCCCACGGCGTAATGCGCGTATACACTACACGTTCAGGCACACAGACTACTTGCCAGGACGGGAGAGGCAGCGAACTAGTTCGGCGAAAGCCATGTGGGTCGAGCGGGAGAACTTTGCCCGATGATGCACACGCCGAGAGAGAGAGAGAGAGAGAGCGCGCAGTTTGCCAATTAAGAAGTGCAAATTTCGCCCTCCTCTCCCTTCGTTACGCGCTCGGGCTTGATGGAGAGAGAGAGAGAGAGAGAGAGAGAGAGAGGGCTCCGAGACTTTCATCGGAACGCCGGCAAGCTTACACGATTACTACCGCTTCTGGTGTGACGCTGATTTTTCGAGGAATGCATTCGAATGCCGAGATTGCGTCGCCGTGCTTTGATTTCGAACCGAGGCTCCAGTCATTTTTCTTTCGCCTTTTTTTATAATTTTGTTTTTTCGATCGAATTTCATGGCGTCATTTTAACCGTATTAGAGCAGTTTTTAAAGGGAGAATTGGAAATTCCTGTTCTGGATAAATTACTCCTCTGGATAAGATTTCGAGTGATGCTTCTTTACTCAAAAATTTCGTTTACACCAGGAAAGTTATTAAACGAGAATAGACACTAAATCCACCGTCGCCTTTGTAGTTAGTAGTGTAACTCATTTATACCGTAATAGCTACTCTCTCCTATTATATCAATTTCAAGATATTTATAAGACACAAGATTGGATGTTATTCAGTGTTTGCGAGCTAATGAATTTTCCCTTATAAAGAAAATAATGAACTTTAAAAATGAAATTCCCTTCTTCGATAATGACGCACTTCAAACTGGTAATTTTTTAATCCTAATTTTACGCGTCAAAATTATTCTAAAAGCTTTAGCAAACGTTCGTAAATATATATGTTTTTCAATTTGAACGTGGAAAATGCCAAATTTTTTTCGTGACGCAACGTACCACCTCCAGCTTGTATTACTGTATAGTTTTAGTGGGAAAAAAAGCTCCGAGTATAAACCGATAAAATCGCCTTCCTCCGACTTTTTTTACGACGCGATGCGCACATGTACAGCAGGTATGCGCAGATGAGATGGTGCCCCTTTGAGGTTGAAATCTTCTTTATTCGCATGAGCTCTTTCGGGGGGGCTCGGAATGGAAACAGAGGCAATTCCAATATTTTCAATTCGAAGTCCCTCCTCGCTCTCCCTTCCCTCCTCCATATTGATATCAAAAGCACCTCTGTCCTCGCGCGCTTTCTCTCTCTCGCCTTTGGGCTTATCGGAGGGCTGCCGCTGCTTTGTATATTTTCATGTGTGCTCGAGTAAATCCGCGCGATTTGGATTCCCAAGAAAATCATATACACGAGATTCCCTCTTAAAAGCTTTCGGGAGCAGTCAGATGTCTCTCTCTCTCTCTCTCTCTCTCTCTCTCTCTCTGGCTTTTTCTCTTGCGCGCGGAACACAAAGTCCGCTTCCGTGTAGCTTACGCGAGGCTCAAGGAACTATCTCTTCTGTGTTTTTGCACGAGCCATTTAAATAAGTAATGAGTTTTAGAAAATATGTTTCGAACTGAAATCCGACCGTAATTTTATAAGTGTCTGCGAGCTTTCCTTGGTTTACAATCTTGAAAAATTGTATTTGTATTTACAAATTGGAATATAAGATTAAATAGGTATTATTTTTAGAATAATTCTATTAATAATACTTCTGACTTTTATTATATAAACTTTTATTATACAAACTTCATTTTCGTAGGATTAAAAAAAATCCATTGATAAAATTGAACCTCTGTATACTTATGCATAAAAAGTTCAATATCGATCATTTCCCTGCAAAATAGTATTCATAATTTCATCTCTTGAAAATGAATATTGTCCATATTCTGCTTGATATTACTTTTAAAATTTCTTTTTTTGAGCTTTCTAGGCCGCATAATCGCATTGCCAAACTCGTGAAATTATTACATGCAATTTTGCAGAAAAAAGTAATTTATTATTTTTAAGATGATTATGCCGCGGAATTAATAATAAAACACTTTAGTGTCATCCTCGAAACCTAAAATTTTCTAATTAATTTTATTCCGAGTCACGTATATCCTCTCAAATACTTATTACCAACATCAAAGCCACACACATTTCCAGTCCGCTTGGAAATCCTGCCGCGGCTTCTCTCGATCCAGCAGAGTATTTAACGTTCCGACAAAGAAAGATATAATGAAAAAAAAGGCTAGAAAAAAAAGTAACAACTTAGTCTATATAGCAAAAGCAAATTAACGTATATACGAGAGATTGAAAAGTGGCCGTTCTTCTTTCTGTTGCAGAGTTCGCGTCGAGTACTACGTGAATGAGAACACATTCAAGGAACGGCTTCAGCTCTACTTCATCAAGAACCAACGCTCGAGTAAGTTAATTACCTCGCAGTGCGCCCTGCGATTTTCCCCGGGCGCTGCGAAATTTCTTCCCGGGGGACGAGTTAAAAAAAGGGTGGGGGGGTGGTAGGGTGCGAACTTTTTAAATTCGTGACAAATCTTATTTTGCGCGCGCGGCGAAATAATTAAAACTTGCAAATCGCGCGTGCGATTCTACTCCTGCCTGCTCTCTCTTTGAAACGATGCCAGTCGCCGGACTTGTTAAGGGATTGTCGCGCAATCACGGAAAAGTTGCGACGGTTTTCAAGTTGTTCCGCTAAATTCCCGGCACTCGTTTATTAATAAACTTCGAGGGAGTCTAACCGCGATGATACTGCTAGCTGCGTCCTCTGCAACTTTGCGATTAATGTCTTTTGGGCTTTCTTTGTTGTATTTCGAGCTAGGCGGCGGGCCGCTGAACTTTTCGCGAACGTCGCTTAAAAATGCTAATTACCTCTTGCTTGATTGCCTATTCGAAACTGTTGAGAAGAAAATATTTACGCTGCAGTAAGAATCCCCGTTCAGTTACAAGAACCAAGTAAAAAGATTTTAAAATGACGTTATCGACAAGTCTTTATAGATACTTTGCTTATAGACATTTTTAACAGGGGCTTAAAGCAATTTTTTAATTAAAAAATAAACAGTCCGACGCGCTCAATAAATTGGCAATAGAAAAACGCTTCGGAACGATAATCAAGAAAGAAAGGAAGTTTATTCACGCGGAAGCAGATGGAACACAATCGGATTAAGAAAACGTTGCGAAATTCATCTAACTTGTACATCCTCTTAAAGCCATCAGAAAACGTTTATATTCGAAAAAGTTTAATCGAATATCAGTAATTTGTTTGAACTCTCAGAGAGCTCGCGTCCTCTCCCCCAAATCCGGATGTACAGCAGTTCCCCTCTTAAAAAAAATCACTCTAACGAGCGATTGTTCCCGAAATCCCCGGGCGTAATCTCGAGCGACGCCGCGCGCACACCCATCCTTATTCTCTGCTCCCCTCGCGGCGGGTCCGCAGGTACATATACGAGGCAGCCGCAGATGCTTCTCTTCTTTCTGTATATATATATATATTATGCAGCGCGACGGCGCATAATCTTGCTCATAAAACAACGCCGAGCCGATAAATGCCCCGGGAGAGCGTCTAGCCGCGAACGGCGCGGTGTGTATATCCGCGCGCCAGATGGCGAAAAAAGCCGGTTATCAAGTTTTTCGGCTCCCTAAACCAATTGTGCGCTCGCCGGTTTTACCGCCGCGGCGGGAGAGTAACAATGGCGGAACGCCGCTGATAAGACACTAAAATCGCGATCAATGGCGACGGCCGAAGGGGAGGGTGAACCCAAAGTCGCTTTATCGAATGTGTTTCGGCGGCGGGCTTTTGCTATATTATATATACGCGCATAAGGCGAGATGAACGCGGCCGAGATTGAGCTTTTGTCGATCAGATATTCTTGGCTTTTAGGTGCCGAATATTGCGATCAAGCTGCCGCGCCGCGGGAAAGCAGTAATTTCGTTATGCGCATTTTTAAAGGAAAGGCTTTTCGTTGACGAGAGAGCGGCATATTTCTGAGGGATTTGTTAAAGGATATAAATAGAATGGACGCGCGGCGTAAATTTTACGCCGCGCGGGTTTTAAATTTTTTTTTAAAATATGAATGCACTCGCCGCGAGTAAAGAGAGCCTGAAATTTTATAGGTTCCGCTAGAATTTTAGTGATAATTAAAGTAAAAGCGTCAAAAAGATCGCGTGCATATTCTTTTCGTTTTATTACCTTAAACATTTTTCTGTTTTTACGTGACATTAAAAAAGGCTCGCATAATGTATTCAAATATATTTTATTTTAAAAAATATATAAATCCCGTAGAGGCAATTTGCGGGTAGAAAATTCCGCGTAAAAGCTTCGTCCGTTACACTTGTAAAATGCGCGCGCGCGAATTTTCCGCAAATTGGCAAGAAATATTTTCTATTTCTAGAAAAGGTTTCCGCGAGTCTAGCCAAACTGGACTCGGGCGAATGTAAGAGAAGGGTTTCCCCATCTTGCACTCACGGTTTCATCTCGCCTTATATCCCCCCGTATATCTCATTCTCGTCCGGTCCGACACTGTGGGCGGCGTGGAAATGTTTTTTCATCCCCGCGCGCGTTTCGAGCTCGAGAGGATATAACGAAAGCCCGGCACTCGGCTTTTTGTACAGAACGAGAGGCGAGCCGCGGTAAATCATAATTAGGAGGTGTTGGCCCGTTGCCCGATATTATTTGAGCTTAGCGGCCTGTGTAGGAGGGCTGAAATTAACTGCGAATGCTCGATTATCTTGTTTCTCTACTTATTTAGCTGCGTTGAAAATAGTAAGCAGAGAGAAAGCGATTAAAAAGTTATTAACTTGTCGATGCAACAGATAGGATTACATAGTTTCAGTTAGTTGTATATATAAATTATCAATATTGCACATTCTTCGTAAATGTTTGCTCTCCGAATCAGTCACTTTCAAACAGTTATTTTAATGCGTTTTTATCAAAATAATGCGCGGGCAAGGAAATTTTTCTCGCGAATCCATCTCGCAAGTACGATGGCAAGTATTTTCCACTTGGCACTAAATTTCCCCGAAATAACTCGGCGCGCGCTGCTTGCCAACACTGTACAGCAGCGAAACCTATTGCGAATGAATTCCTCGCATCATAGCGAAACTAACGCTTACGCGTTTCGCGCGTAGAGGGCATTCAAAAGCATATACAACGGCAGCCCGACGAACGAACGGCCGCCCCAAGAAACTCCGCAATCCCCGCTTGCCGCAAGCGGCACGGATCAAATGGCTCGGACAATGCCGCGGGTCCGAAATTCGCGTTTACGTATATACGCGCGGAGAGGCAGACAGGCAAAACCCCCGGCCGTAAACGGCCTTAGTAGCGGAGGCAAAGTGAAATTCGAGAGTAGCGGCCCGCCTCGCTTGGGGAAACGTCGATTTTCGGCTGAGAGAGACGGCCTTTGTGTAACGGCTCCCCGGCGAAACCGCAGCGTCGCGCCTCCGACCGACCTGCGGTGCCCCTGTAAACATTTGCCAGCTCGACACTTTCGCGCCGAGGCGCTGATGAAGGATGTAGGTAGATGCCTCGAGGGGGTTGCGATTTACCAATATGTGAAAATCTGGCCTTTCTGTGTTGCAGGTCTTAGGATACGTTTGGCCAACCTCTTTTTTAAACTGCTAACATGCTTTCTGTACATGTTCCGTGTGATCACGGACACCGATCCCACCTTTGCAGCCTGGTAAGTCTTTTTACGTTCAATACACAGCTTTATATTAATATTGCAACCATGAATCTAATAAAAAAAAGAAAACTGGCAACAGTAGAAAATTTACCGTGATTTGAAATCAGCTAAGAACTTTATTTACAAAAATTAGTGCAATAAGAAAGAAGAGTAAAGCTTCAGTGAAACGTTGAAAAGAAAACATCCGCTAGAATTTTCCTTTAGAGCCGAGATAAGCAAGATCCGAAAATCAGTCTCTTTCGGGAGCACAACCGTTAAGCAAATACCGCGCAAGGAATTGCCAAGGCTCTCCTAGCTGCAGAAGTAAAAAGACTATTGATTTCCGGCAGCGAGCAAACGCGGCTTTTCTCCGGCGCACATGCACGGTGTACTTGAATTTTCCTCGCGATATCCAAAGCGAGAGAGGAGAGAGTATCGCGCGACGACGCGGAGGAATATCTCTCCAGGCAAATTTTCCGCTGGTACTGGGCGTAAAACGGGCCTTTCATCTCTGCACTGGAAGCGAGCTGCTTTTTATTTCTTTACTGGATAATATTGACGTAAATGCAAACGTTTTAAATTAAAATAGTTCAATGAGTTTTCTTACTTATACGCAGTAAAATGAGGGTAAAACGTCGACTCTAATAATACATTGCAGTGAAATAACTCTGGACGTTTAGAATTTCGCAGCAAACTGTTTGCCATCAAAAAGCAGAGCTCGCCGGCCCCTTTAAAATTTCATTTCTGACCTCCCCTCCGCCCAGCACTAATTCAAGCTCGCTCTGTATTACATCTCGGTAACAAGAAACTACATCCATGAAATGAAGCCCACCCCGCCTAAAAGAGTAAAAGTCCGAGCGGGAAGAGGGAGAGAAGAAAAAGTAAAAGGGCGCGCGGCGCAATCTCCGGTTGTACGGCATCGCGGTGTGTATCTCGATAAATAAAAATTGCGCTTTCTCTGGTTCTCTCTCTCTCCAGCTATGGCTGCACGCCCGGCAACAAGACCGAGTTCCTGCTCTCGCAGAACCTCACCGAGGAGGAGTTCCAGGAACATCCGACCATCAACTGGGACGCGATCCTCTGGGTGCATCGACCCCTCGAGCTTTGGATCATCCAGGTCATCCTCGCCATGGTTTCGCTCACCGAGGCCCTCCTGCTCGCCTATCTCGGATACAAGGTACGTCATTTATAAAGTGCGACCAGTCCTTTTTTATTGAGAGCATGCTGTCTTCTTGTATTATTAGCAAGGGTGCAGCGTCTGAGCCGATTGCTTTTTCTCTCGGACAATACTCTTGTCAAAAATTAACAAGAAATTATATGGTATTCAATAAAAAAAACACAACAAACAACTACTGTTTTCCCCGGACTAAAGAAAGGTGGCGACAAAAGAGGCGTCTCGAATTTTTCATCAACCGGCGCGCACGCAACGAAATGCTCCTTTTTTCCACGTTTCTCGCATATATACTCCGCGGGTAAATATTTCCCCGTAACCCCTATCGTCGCAAGCTCTATTTTTCCAAGCTCCGCGATATTGCCGCCGCGGCTTCCTTGGGGGTGGCGCGTCGCTTCTAATCGGCAATGAAAATTTTCATTTGCGGCGATCCGTCCGCGGGCGCTTTACAATCCTGAAATCGCCCACTTTGCAGATCTAAAATTGCATGCAATGCCGGAGAGGAGAGCGGTACTATTCTTACCGGGGGGCTGAAAGAGGGTAGTTGCGGCCCGAATTACACCGTAGGTAAATGGCCCTTTCGCCCGGTAGATGTTGTTGCTTCTACTGCTGCAGCAGCCGATCCTCCGTCGTCGCCGCGATAACGCGCCAAGACGGTAACGAGCTTTTTCACGGCGCGTTTTTACCTGCCGCTCCCGATCTTTTAAAAGGCGGAGGGGGCGGCGACGGCGGCGCGGTTTATTGCGCCCCCTTGCTTTCGCGAGAATCTCGCGGCGCTGAGATTTCAGAGGAGAGGAGGGGGTGGATCGGAAAACAAGGCGCGCTTTCGCGGTTCGGATAACGATAAGCTCGGATTTTTGAGAATATCGGTAAAGTAACGGGGTAAGCAAGTTACTTTAAGATTACTTGCTTCAAGTACGGTAAACTAAATTAAATCTCTTAAATAATAAATAATTTATCGAAATAAACTTCATCACGATTATAACTAATTTGTATTACATCATCACATCAGCAATTTAGTGTTATCTGCTCGTAACCTCTCAATCTGATTAACTGGTTGCCTAACCGGTTGCCTTCCTCAAATTTAATTTAATTATGTAACCTGCCCGCGTCGAGCTTGCACGAGCCGTAATTCTTTGCGAACTTTCATAAAACAAGAAGAAGAAAAGCAAGCTGCAATTGTATCCCGAAATCAGCGGTGGCACTGAAATTAGCGGAAGCTCGGCTGGAGGCACTTTGGCCGCGGAATTCATCAGCGAATCTCCGGCCGAATTTAATACAACTTTTTGCCATGAAACTCGTCGTAAAATTTGTTGTACAATCCATTATCCCCCGAAGGCGAACCATAAACTTTATTAAATTCAACGGGCTTTTTCGCGCTTGCGCTCTAACGGGTGGCGGGGGGAGGGACGGATGCAGAAGTCTCTCGCAACCAGATAAAACTATATACAATGCCTGAATTTCTGCTCCCGTCTCTCGCGCGAATCGTAAATAACGCTTTAAGAGCCCTTCTTTATACGTATATACGCGCGTCATTTGTATTCGCGAGTCTCTCATCGCGAGAACTGGCGCGCACTTTCTTCCCCTGGCCATGTAACGGCTCTCCGTCATTTCATAAAGTTGGAAAAGGTGAAACTGCCGAGCGGCCGAGGCGGGGCGCGAGCGGAGGAGCGCGCATCTTCTCTTCTTCTGGCTTCCGGGCCGGTACAAGCTTCGCCGCGCGCGCCTCGAGGAGGCGACAACTCGGGGGAATTTTTATTGCGCGCGCACGCCAACTTTTCATTCCCCGGGGAATAATTAAAGCGGCGGCGACTCCGAGCCGCGCGTCCCTACTTTCACGCTTTTTGCAATTTCTTTTCCCAGCGAGAGGCTGACGAAAAGCAGCGCGTATTCAGAAGTATAAATTGATTCGAGAGAACTTTGTGATCTTTTGCTCATCGCTGCCGCGCTGTCGATAATAGATTGGCTTGATAAGGGAATCGATCGAAAAATTTATAATATCTCACTTCATTGATTTTACTTATATCCAGAGCGAACGTTTTATTAAATCTAACTTGTTAGACCATCACTTTAAAGGCACCTGATTTAATAAACAAAATAGATTTTAATTTTTTAATTTTGTTTGAAAGCTTTGGCTTTTAATTCTAATTATGATGAAATTAACAAACAATAGAGCTCAAGTTTGAATTTATACGTGGCCTATATTATTTTCCATTGCTTTTCGTAAAATTTAGCACCTGGCTTTATTCAAAGCCGAATAATTCATTATTCCAAATAACTGGTTCTTTAGTTAAAATTAATCCGAATGGAATAATTCTATTAAAATCCTATACAAGTAGATTGAAAATAATTTTAAACGATTAAAATATTATAATTATTTTCGATTTAAATTATCATTCCCCTTGAAAAGTAAGTATTTATCCGCGATATAAAACAATTTCTCTCTTTGGAAAATTCACTGCTTCGCACACTCTTCTAAAAAAAAAAATATTCTCCGCGGGCCATTTTCGGCCAAGCCCTTTGCAGCAAATAAATCGCGAGTTACATCCCCGAGAATAAGCTCGGGGGGAGGCACGCAGAATCCCTCAGCTCGCCGCGCGATGCATCAATCAGCCGCGCTGAAATCCCGCGTGCGAGCGGCACGCGCGGCCGCCACCACCGCCGCCGGAAGACTCGATTAGCGGATGGCGTGCGCCGCCTACAGCCCACCCGGGCCGGAACGTCTCACTGCGAGATCGTGAGATACGAGGGAATTATCTGCTCGGAAGGTGAGCCGATTTCTTTGGCTACCCGCCGCGGTTTCCTCGACTTACCTTCGAGGGGGCTCAAATCGAATCTGGATCTTTTAAGCTTTCGCGAGCCCCGATTGATTTTCCGGGCTCGGCGGGAGTAGTTAGCGGAAACTCATTTGGCGAATGCTGATTTTATTTTTATTTAACAGGCGGGATTTTCAGAAGGATTTCGAGCTGAAAGCAAAATTTTTAAAACTCTCGAAAGGATATAGCTATCTAAAAGCAAATCTTTTCTAATTTATTAGAGTGTACGAATATATGCGAGACTGCAGCGTGGTTTATTTCTGAGCTCTTAAAATCTTTCACGTTTTCTGAAAGAAGTGAAAGAAGGACTATTATATACTTGAAGAAACTTTCACATCGCTACTAAGGACAATTTTCTCATTTCATAAAAATTATTTTCAAGAGTAAAGAACGTATAAAATATTAATTTCCAATTGATTTTTCAAAAAAACTATTTTCGTAATTTACACAATTACAAGCATAGAATCGTAATTCAGCCAATTTTGGCTTAACACTTGGCAAAATGAGCAAATAAGTGTCATTGTGCTCAAACAAGCAAAGCGTTCTCGCTCCATTCAGCCTCTCCCGAAGCGCTCCACCGAAATCAAGCCTCTCTCCGTGAATAATAAATTCAGGCAGCTCTATATCCGACGAAGAAAGCCTCGCGCGTCTCGCGGCGCACGATTTGTTTCGCCGTTGACGCGCGCGAACGCCAGTGCAGCGGCGTCGAATCGAATTACCCGCGGAGTGTTCGCTCGATGCTCCTTTTTCCTCCTCCCTTCACCAGGCTCTTTATTTGCTTTCCTCCGGAACCCGGAAGAAGACCGAGCAGACGATGAGTTTTCGTCTCCGTGTATATGTTTTTTTTCGTTTGTTTCTTCCCCCCGACTCCCGGCGACGGCGGAATTCCGCTCCGAGAGAAATCAATTTTTTCGCCAAGTCAACTCGATAAGCGTCCGCGGTATACAGTTATATTGAGCGCACTGCATCAAACGGCGGAGATCTTGTTAATGAAAAGGCACGAGGGGAGTCAGTTTCTTCTTTTTCTCGATCGGTCTTTGGAAATTTAATTATTTACTAAATATAAAGGGTTTCTGCCTCGGCTTTTTCAGTTCATTTTGACATTGTTCGCAAAAGCATCGAACAAATTCTGAATTCTTTTAGTAAAAATTATACTGCTGGAATTAAAACTCTTGATATTTTAAAAGCTTTGTGGTCCCTTTTCTTCGTTAGTATGATACCTCTTGAAAGGACTTGTGGAAAGAAAGCCAATACAATTTGACGAAAAACTCATTTGAAAGAGCACCTAATTAACAATCGCCTCTCGGGAATCCACAAAAACCCGGCAGACCCAACAAGACTATCGCAAACAATCAATTATGCCATAATTTCCTCGAAACTATTGAAACAGCCGCTCCAACTTGGTCCACTAGACGGGGGAACTCGGGAGCGCACAAAGACTCCAGCGGGCAAAAGGACAAAAAGCCGTCGCTCGAGGCAATAGTCGTATCATGATCCGCCTCCCGTCACAATTGAACGCCGCTGCGAGAGCTCCCTCTAAGTAAACAAGAAAGCATATCGAGCCAGGCGATAAGCGCTCAAAGAAGTCGACCGGCACGTTTACCTCCGCGGAAACGTGAAATTGGCAGGTAGCGGAGTGACGCAATCCCGAGATTTCCAAACGCCCACCGACGAGCGAAAAGAAAGGATGGAGTGAAAGGGTCCAAGTCCTTCTGTGCTTTGCTCTCACAGTCGAAGACATTGTTGTCGCGACAGACGCCACTGGCTATAGGAGATTTCAAGGGAGCTCTGATGGTAATTTCTAGTTATAGTGGATTATGAACAACATTATTGTTGAATCGTCCGACTTGGACTGGAGTAGCGTCTAATTAAACAGTTTGCAATTCTGAAATAAGACAATCTCTTTTGACAGTTCGTTGCTGAAATAATTACGAATAAAGTAGGTGCAGCTTCGGCAACGCGCAATAAACGCTTCATCTGGCGGACTCGGTCGACCTACAGAGCTACATCTCCCGGCGTCGGAGAGCGAGATACAGACGTCGAACTACTACTGAGAAGCTGCTCGAGCAGGAAGCTTTAATCTCGAGGCTCTCCCGGAGTCTAATGATACGCCGAGCGCGCGCTCGCGCCGTGTTGCTCGCAAGCTTGACTAACCGTCGATACCGCTCTCCAGGCGCGCGCGATATCGTCTCGTTTCCGTAGTAGATACGGGCCGCCCTTTCAATTGCCCGATCATTACGGACGCCCCGAACGACGTATTTCGAGGGCTCGTGCCTACGTACCTTGCTGCCTACCGCTGCTTGCCTCCATTACCCAAATCATTTTCCCGCGTCGTTCGCTCGCGAATTTCGGAACTTGGAGATGTCGCTTTCAGATCTCAGCGAGATTGAGCGCGGAGGTCAATTCGAATATAACTGCTTTCGAAGCTTCCTTCTTTGTAATATCACGAACAAAGAGGGACATTAGTTTATGGTTAAATTAATACACAAAACAGTACATACATTTAATAATTACTATTAATATTCATAATTAAGTCGCATGCTATTAACGCACTTGAACAATACATTAATATACCATTAATTATATTCGCGCATTCAACGTTAAGTTATAATAATTCAGCGCAGTATTATTCAAGTGCACGTTCATTTAAAATTCTTTGTATAATATAATGTGATATTGATAAATATCATACACAATAAAACAATGTAAATTAGTTTAATACGACGGGCCTAATTCTAATTTACACTTATGCTTCTATTCAACATAAATACGAATATAAGCCATTTCTGAAAAAGAAAAAAAAGGAAAGCTAGTGAGTTACTTTAAGGCTCGTTGCGGAGGTTATTTACGGGGTCATTTAGCACTTGTCGTTTAACCTGCCTCATATATACCTTAAGTATTGCAGTAGTAAAAAAACTATATCCTAACAAAACCCGGCATGAAAACTGACTCGCTAATTTTGTTGTTCATTTGAATTTAATATTTCCAATGTAAAAATGGCTCGACGAACAAGTCTGACCATTCATTTATTCGATCCACTTAGCGGCAACTCGGACGTTTTAATTCTTTAAACGAAGCAAAAATATAAGCGCCCTGCAGAGTTCAATTTCACGCAGTCATGTCGAATCAACATAAAACTTTAAGTGGATCGTTACATTCGCATCAAAGAGGGCGCGCTCGCATTAAATGCCAGCTCGAAGTCCCTTAATACCGCCGCATCTCAATACACGAAGATGAGTCTTACGCGCGAATCTACCTCCCTTTGACCTTTGCCCGTAACTCCTTCACAAATCTCCTCGCTGTTTAATTGCCTGCAGCATCCCTTGCGATCTGAATCGTAACGTCTTTCGCTCGTAAACTGAATATTTTTCTATTACAATGATAAAATACAGCAGAATCGGCATCCTCTTTTTCTTAGAAAGTCAACTTTTCCGATAGCTCGAGTTTTATTCATTAAATAATCCCCCTTCTGAGAAGAGGAACTTTTAAGCGTGTTTCCGCGTCAAGAATTACAGGAGCGCCTTGGCTTACGCGCGAAGGTGTACTCGCGTACACTCCGGCTCGAAAGGGTTGCCACTCGAAATACTCAACTTCCAGCTCTTAAATCCTCGTCTTTCTCGTCAGAGCCCCCTGGCCGCGTGTCTTTTTGAAGAGTCGGCTCTCTTTTAAAAATTGCACTCCCAGCTACACATCAAAGCGAGCAACGTCTGCTCCTCGTTAATCCATCCGCGCGGCCGGATATCAACGTTAATGGCCTTAGCAGAAGGCCCCTTCCTATACGTATATATACATATAACCCGGGCTCGAAAAATTCATCCCGTTATCTTTGCCTGGCACTCGTGACCGCGTGCCTCCATCTCTCTTTTCCGGGGGAGCTTTTCCCTCTGCCGGACGCGCGCCGCGTCCCGTGCGTTCGTCGCTTTTTCGAACGAATTTCAGTCGCCGGGATTGCGAGGAGAGAGCGAGAGCGGCGGCTTCATTCCCTTTTGCGAAATCCTCCGACGCCGATTGTTTCGTTTATTGCGCGCGCCCAGAGAAAGCGGACCCTCGGGAGAGAGAGAAAAATTCGCTTCCCGTCCCGGGCTTTTGAATTTTTTATATAATTGATCTGCCGGGCAGGAGGCGCGGACGACATTGAAGAGGAACATTAGCCGTTTCATTTGAGCCCTTTTTGCCCTGCTAATGACGGCTGAATCTTTATTTTTCCGCGAAATCATTGAAAAATTTATATTCAATTAAAAATCTGATAATCCAAAAATTGAGGTTCAAAATTACCGAGTACTTGATCCGCCGACGTTTGACGTTGAATTTCGCGGCGCAAAAATAACGGAAAAGAAGTATAACTCGACTGCCACTTCAATACTCGGCTCGCAGCTCGACGGCGAAACGGGAAGCAAAAAAAAGAGCTCCAGCCCCTCCTGCGCCTCTCTGAAAGGGAGAGATTTTCCTCTTTTAAATTCATCTATCTTCCAGTAAACACGCGGAGGATTATGAATGCCTGAAAATTCAATAGCCCGAACTCTCGCGCTATGTATTTAGAGCCCTGCTTGCACCTCTCCACCCTTCTCTCTCCCTCCCCCGGGATATCACAGCTCACGGCTCTTTATGCCTCGCGAAACTTTCATAAGTAACTTCGGCCCTTAACCTTCGGCCGTAAAGTCACGCTTTAAGAGTCTCGCTTGACGCGGCCGCTCATATGAAGCGGAATTTATACGTGCAACTTTAGTGTGTTAATTAAAAAAAGGGCTTTTGCTTGTTGCTTCTTGGGGGAGAATTACGCGAATGAACCGTGGAGCGAAGCTAAGTAAGTTCGAAAATGATGAGTCTGCGAGGAACGTTTAAAGGCATTTTTTTTTTACGTCGCCTATACACCGGGAAAGGATTGTGCGTTTCAAGGAGTGCATTCTGCAGTTTCAGGAATTTATGGAGCAAGAAATTTCGACGTCCTTAAAATTTATGAAATACTTTTTATGTGTTATCCTTTTTATCAAAGAATTTACACCGACTCTCTATGTACAGTGAAATCTTTTTGTAAAACATTTTTGTCGGAAAGAGAGCCGAGGCCGTACAAGTGGGGTATGAAGTTAGTTTTGAAATTTCGAAAAGTTTGCTTATAAAATCACTTCAGCTCAATTGAGAAATGTTGAGAATGTACTAAAAGTGGAGAACGTCAGAGGCTGTTAGAGTAACAAATATTTAAACTCCGGAGCTCCGGTGCTTCTTTGTATAAGTAATAGACTTGAAAATTATGCCAATCCAAAGCTATTTTCGAGCCCCTCTCGCGATTCCGCTCAAACTTTTCAGACTGACTATTTCTGTAACTACGCGCGTCATCCAATATTTCTCGGGCTTTGTGCAACTGAAACGAACGTGTCTCGACAATTAGGGAGCTATTCAATTATACAAAATTCTCAAGTACTTCTTTCGAATCGCGCTAAGGTGCATCAAGAAAATTATCCAATAAAATCGACCTTTAGTATGTTTGAATATCGGACATTCGTTCTACCTAAGAAAGTTACCAAATGCATATTAAAAATAGAATAAAATTTTAGTTTTTCAAGGGTTAAAGTAATAAATATTTATTAACTAAACGTTACAAACTTTAAGCCACAATGAAATTCAAGTTATGCTAGTATTTTCTAACTGCTGCATATAAATAATTGCCATATAATTTCTAAATGAAAAGTAATTAAATACAAACATTTCTGACAATGGCACGATTTTAATTAATGAAGCTGTATTGTAAAACATTTTAACGCAACTAATAATTTCCAATTAAAAGCTTTTTGATGTGGCGCAAGAGTTTAATAATATATCGATTTTGAAGAAATTATGATTCGCCAATTAATTCATAATAATTCAATTTTATTAAATATGACAATGAATTTCACTTTGCATAATTGACATCATTAAATGCTGCTACTGATTTTATCCAATTACCAACCTTAATTTAATGCACATTTCTTAAAATCTCCATCAACATTCGACCCTCTCGACTGCGTACACCAAGTAAGTCGTAAAAATCTGGAGCTCCCGACGATCACCTGAACTTCTGCGACGCGCAACAATTTTCTAATTCACCCGTGAAATCAGCGCCGCTTTATAAACTCATCAACCGCGATATTAAGATGAATTTCATTTCTTCCGCGCTCGAAATCCTGAAAACAGCGCTCGCCAAAGCATGGCGAATCGCCGCCGGAAACGAGATCTTCTTCGCTCCGTTAAACGACATTCGCCCCCGTCTAATGTAATAGCCCGCGAGTCGAACGCCCTCCTTCCTCCCCCCTCTTTTTCCGAGTGCTCGCAGCGCTATATACCTAATGCAGAGAGGTAATATCGTTTATGGATGCGTTAATGTCGTTCCGCGCCCAGAAATACGTCAGGCAACGGCAGGGGTTAAAGGCCCAATTACCGTCTTCCTTGCGGGGCTTTTATTTTGCTTGCAAAAATAATGGATTACTTTCGTTGCTAAGGATAAACTTTAATTGCGGGGTATATGGATGCTACATTTTATTGGTTAAAGTGTAAGCATTTCTAATGAAAATAGTTTTCACGAGTTCTATTGTATGAATGAAACAAATTAATATAAATAATTTAAAGATTTATTTTGCCTTTTAACTTTCACATAAAATCTAACCTAATAGATGTTAATTTTTTAAATTTTTAAACTTTTTTCCATTTTTCTCATTAAAAAAATAAAAATAATTTGTAAGAGCTTGTTTAATTACTATGCTTATATTATCTTTCAGCATCTATATATAAAAAATTTCATGAAATTTCAAACTTATTCAGAAAACTTTATGTTTGTTCAATTATAAACTTCAAATATTCATACTCAATTAACAAAAGAATACGTGAAAAAAAACTTGATTAAAAAATTAAAAATACAATAGCAATACATTCTGTAAATGTTTCTGTAAGAATTTCTGTAAATGCAATCGCCAACAATGATAACTGAAACTTCCAAAAATTAAAACAAAAAAAAATCGCTGCCAATTTATTGGCCCTTAGCTTCCTCCTAACTAATTTATTGTTCCAATACTATCTCCGAGATTCATAAAAAACAATCGATTTTAACAACATAATTTCTAACTATTCTATATTTAATGAATTATTTATTTTTGTATTATTTTATTTTTATATGCCTATTTTAGAATTTAATGAAAAGTAAACAAAATTTGAACAAAAATTTTAGTATTGGAATATTTATAGTCCTAAAAAAAAGAATTTTTGCTAAAGCACGATTTGGAGCAAGCTTGGATAAAAATGCATGGGCTAAATCAAACTTTGTACAAATCGTACAATAAAATAATCTTCAACACAAGAACAAACAGATGACTTTAACGTGGTTTTACCTTTCCACACTATCTTCGTTTTGAAGAAACTTAAATAAAAATTTCAAGTACATTGAATTCTTTCTATTAATTATTAGTCAAAGAAGAGTATTTTTTTTTATTTAATGAAAAGTATTTATCGTCCGGTGAGTAGTTTTAAACTAAAAATTATTCAAAATGGTCATATCCGAACATATTTTTTTTTTAAATTTGATTTTAACTATATTGCGAAATTAATGTAAACAATCATAATAAAATATTAATAATAATAAAACTATGACTGTTCTATGTGATGTGTATAATCAAGATGCCATGCATAATTTAAAATCGTTATAAAACAAAAACTAGTAGATGGGTTCAAAAATTCTTTCTAATTTTGAAAGTTTAGTTAAAGACGAAAAAAATAAGTGGTCGATCATTGAAAAAGACTGATTATTCACTAAGATACAGCTATTCAAAAAATTGAGAGAAAAAGAAAACCTTAATATCTTTGAACTATTAAGCTTTATAAGCAGAAAAACTATACATCTCTGAACATACAAAGGATGATCTATTTTTTCCCAAAATTTCAAGTAATTTAAAGACTTCTTCTCCCGTAATCAGCTATTTATTCAAAAACTAATTTACAAAATGGCTTGAAATTTTTACAGATTATATACAGATTATTGCACATTATTACAGATTATATACAGATTATTTTCAGATTATAGCTCTATATATTCTTGATTGCCAAAATTTTTTTCAGAGCAGTTGATAATTTAAATTCAGAATTACAAGCTTTAAAAAAAAACACGCGTTTGTTAAAAACGAAAAAACCATAAGAGCTAGAGTAATTTTTTTTCTGAAATTATAGGTATTTTTATGCTCTTTAAAATGGTTTTTGTCCGATTCAAATATCTCAATCCTGTCGTAAAAAAAGTAAAATTAAATTTTTAGAAAATCGAAATTTGTCGATAAAACGAAAACGAATAAGCTAAACAAAAAAAGAATTGGTTTTGCGGCCATCACAAAAAGAAAATAAAAAAAATGAGCTGTGAAAGATGCAAATCCGTTCAGTAGAAAGTGAGATCCAGGCGTACGCACACAACACAATCATGTAGACATTTTTCAACAACCATTTATTCTTGTTCTTGACACCTTAAAATGCAATTATAACAGGTTTTTCAAACAATTCCGAAAATTACTATGACAAAGCTTCCTCGTTACTAGGTTAGGATAAATGTATCGTATACAAAAAGCTTATGCGAGCCTAGTCTATCCTTACAAAAAATATCGAGGTCAAGCTAAACTTTTTTCTTCCAACTTTTCATTTCAGCATTCATTCAAAACTTCCTCCAAAGTTTTCTTTTATCCTCCACTATTATACCGCGATTCTAAACAAGTTTTTCTAAACAAATCTGGCGAGTTTAAAAGAATTTACATGGCAATTGAATTCGCCGCGCAGCCGAAAATTGCCGTGCCCCTTTGTCCGAAAGCGCGGCGAATAAGTCAGTTGATCGAGCGCGTTTTTCGCCTTTCACTTTTATATCTCCTTGTAAAAAGTCTCGGAGCTGGTGCAGGAAGTTCATGTTTTGCTTTTACGGTCTTGAGGTAAGAGCTGGGGAGCCTGTTCGACATCAGTGAATTTTAACATCCCTATTTGAATGACAATATGGCAAGCGCTCAGGGGCTTTTACGAAAATTTTAGTAACGCCATTTTAGGTTTAACGCGCAATGCAAGCGCGGAATGCAAGACCTTTCCGACGTACTTATGCGCCATTTATTCGCCGAGGTTTATCGCATTTTAGACATCATCATCGAATAACGTCTTGCACGTAATGTTGTACACTTCGTTCCCCGACATTTTCTTAATCTTGCAAATAACTCCGCGTACAATTTTCCGACAAATTGTTAAAGACCTTCGCTTCGCCAGAATATAATAATTTCGCGTGTAACAGCCTGTACTAAACTCGACAAATATTTGGCCTCTCTAAATTAGCTTGCAAAATGCCGCTACGTAGAAACTCGACGGTTAAAGTCGTTCTACTTATAAATCGTTAAGCAAAAATCCTCTGCCTTAAGCCATTTGAATTTTAAATCAAAGCAAATTCACCCGAACGAATTCGCGCAAAACAGCCTCGAAAGAATCGCTAAAGAGACAACAAAGTCCCCCCCGTCAAAGACGAGTCCCCTCCTTTTTCCAGCGTCGCATCTTCAAACACAATATCGAAAAATGACGTAATTAATAGGCGTAATTAAAAGGGCCGCGCTTATACACGCGTCTAGTGTCGCGCGCTCGCATCTGCATATTATGGTAAAAGGAGAGAGGCGCGCTCCTTCGAAATTAGTTTTCGGCTCTCTCTCCCGGGTTGTTGGCGTGCGCATTTTCGCGGAATTTGCGAGCACTTTGCCCGCGTGTACACGCACAGGGCCGCTTGACGGAGGAAATCGGCTGAGATTTACGTCGGCCGGGAATTGGATTTCGAGCACTTCGAGCGACGACTTTTCCGAGGGACGGAGGCTGCGATCGAGCGCCTAACGAAGTCACCGTCCTACGGATAAGGAATTATGAAGTGGACGGGGGCGCGGGCTTGGAGGCTCCTTTGACTTTAAAGGGCTCGGTTTACTTTGAGAGATTATTAGTGCATAAAGGCAGGTTGGCCAAACCGTTTGTTCTTAGCTGAAATTTGTCAACTTGGGCTTTATTGGCAATGTTTTTGCCGTGTAAACTTACTTGACTTTAATCCGCCATTTTCGCAATATTCATCTATTTACTTAAGCTACCTATGTCAGAGCAAGATTCGCTGTGAAGTATATCTAACGTAAACTACATTTCGAAATTGAGTGAATTTTGTACGATGCACTTTGCACTTTACTATAAAGCACATCTTCAAAGGCTCGCTTTACTTTTAGTCCTTTAGTCCTGAATATTAAGTTAAAATCGATAAAGCTAAAATTTATAGTGGGAAATAAGTCCCTAATATTAGGTTAACAAAGTTTTCACTTTTTTCGTGAATTATCATCAATCGTAATTTATTAACAAATACATTTTAATTTCAATTCTCTATTTGCAATGTATATCGAAAGAATAATAAAATTGAACATCAGAACGTTTTCCTACGTAAAAGAGTAGCTTTCATATTACTATTTCAAACAATAGTTCTGTATTTGAGTTTCTCTGATTAATTGATCCATCTATATTCCAATAAAGCGAGTGCTCTTTAAGCCGCGCGGGGGGAGCGTTTGAATGAAATTAAAGGTACGCTCGCTGTTAATATTTTCACGCACGGAACTTATTTGCTCGGCTTTGCGAGAAGTGGGAGTATATTTATTTCCGCTGCCGGGCCGAGTTTGCGCGCATCTCGCTCTTTGTGCCGTTGGCAAACATCGGAAAAATGTTGTCCGTCAGAAGTTCAGGGAGGGGGAGGGGAAAAAGGAGAAATCACGAGTTTATACAACTGCTCTCGTGCACTTATTTCTCCGACTCGTATAATTTTATTTCCCTTATTTACAATTTTCATAAAATCTTTTTAGATAAAGCGAAAATACACTCTTCAAGATCGAGCCGTCAATATATAAGCAAACCTGATTATTTTTGCGTTTGCTTCAAGCAAATAAAAATTTATCAAAACTGCGAGTATAACTAACTCGCGCTGCTTTTTAAAAAATGAATTTCACAAATGCCACTGCAATAAAAAATGCGCGAATAATGCATTTAATCAAGTCTAAAAAAAAATTAAAAAAAAACTGTATAAAAACCCGATACCGTTTATTAAAAAATATCGCGCGAGTATTTAATCAACAACGGCGCAGCTTGCCGGGCGTCGCTCTAAACAACAAAACTAAAATACAGCGAAAAAAAAGAGAGCGTAAACAAGGGCAGCGGCGGCGGGCACGCAACTGCACACACTCCGGCGCATCAAGCACTTCGCGTCTCAATATTTTTCCGGTATTTTGTGCGCAGGCGGCGCGGGCGGGCCGACACGCGATAAAATTAAATTTCCCAAGGGCCGTTTTATATTGAAAAACGTCGACGCGCCACCGCACGGGCGGGCTTTATTTTTTAACATTCGTCCGAGTGCTCGTGCGTGTATATATCCGAGTTTAATGGATACACTTGTTGGGGAGGAGGACGTTTACGGCTTTTCGCGGCGCGCGCGGCCACCGGAATCGTGACATGGCAGCCCGATGCGCTTCCGTGCTCATAAATGCCTCCGTCCCCCCCGCGTCTGCCTCTTATGCGCGTTTCCTACGAGAGGAGCCCGAAGCCAGGCGGTCCGTGACACGACGCACACTCCCGTCACGGCTCTGCGGCGCACGGCTTGTAATGCGCGCCGTTTCTGTTATGGATTGTGTATTTGCGCTGGCTGGCGGATGCGCCCGGGCAGTAAGTCCGCATTGTGTGTCTGCGAGTGGGTATTTAAGGACCGGCTTACGCGGATGAATCTTAGAGTATATAAGCAGCTGGCGCTGGCTGGTTATCTTCTTAAGGCGTAATGCTAAGATGCTCAAGACGTCCGACGGACGATTACGATTTTAAACAATTATTGCTCGATGAGAAACGGTTTATATTATTTTAGAATCTACGTCAATTATTTTATCGGGTAAAGATTTTATATAGAGAAATCATTTAGCTTTAAATATTCGATATCAATATTCATTTTTTAGGCGATACCCCAAAAAATCTGTCTTCCGAACTGTATTTTAATTATTCTAGAAATATTTAAGTCAGTGAGGATTTGTTAGTTCTTTAACATCTGATTTATTAAAATATTCAGATTTAAAAAAAATTATACCGTCCCTTTTAAATTCTATTCTCTTCTTAAACATTTAATTATATACGTCCGTCGAAATGAAGAACGAAACTAGAAATGGAATTTCCGAGAATTAAATAACGCGGGATAAACTAGTCGAGCAACAAATTTCTTTCCACCTCCCCCTCCCCCTTTAATTTCTCCCTCGGCCAGAAAAGAATTCGCAAGGAAGAGCGGCGCTCGGGGAGTCTTCCGCATACATAAAACCGGGCTCGCGATAAAAACGTCGAGTCGCTCCGCTTCATCTTTTCTAATTAGCGGATTATACAAGGCCCGCCGAGCCCCACGCACACCTGCGAGTAGTGCGTCGTAATTAGTCGAGGCGCGCCTTTTGCGCGGCCGTTCATTAAAGGCGCAAAAGAGCGCGCGCCTTCCTTCGAAAATATCAAGTCCGCGGATGCTCCGGCGAACTTTATGGAATTCCAGGTGAAATATGCGCGCGCCGAAACTTTGCCGCCTGCTCTGGCTTCCCTCCTCCCCCTCCCGGGGGAGAGTTGCTTTTGAGGGCGGCTCCGAAGCACTACAATGACTTCTCTTCGCTCGCCGGGACGGGGTATAACCGTAGCGGAGCTGCTGCTCCGCCGTTACTAACGAATGATGCTTAATTAAGTGCCTCAAGTGCGACATCGGCGAAGCTCCCTCTCTCTCACTTGCGCCGGAGTGTCGCGTGCAAAGATTTGGCCTGGGATTTCGACGGGCGTCGGAGCGAGCGATCGTCTTTGGGGAGGGTGGAAAGACAACGCTGAATCTCATTTGCTATGTATGAATGCTGATGAATTTAGCGGGAGAAACAAGCTGTACTATCCGGTAAATGATTCGCTCCCCCGAGAGCGCGGAAAAGAAGCGGCGGCTTTCTATATTTACAGGGAAATAAACCAGCAAAACCGCTTCCCGTTAATTTTCCGTTCTTATGTTCGGATAAATAGATTACCAAGTTCGTGATGAATTTTTTCATCGCTTTTCGAGATCGCTGATGGAGATGACAAATTTATTGCCCCGGCTTTACAAATTGTTTTTTTCGCCTGAAAACGAAAATGAAAGCTCGGCGATAAAAAAATATAAAGGGACACGGCAAACTTTTATTACTTTTTTTCCAGTAAAAAAGTACGATTTCAATTACATTTTCATGAATATCAATCCGAGAGAAGTTGCGTTCATAATGCAGATGTAGTTAGAAAAAGATTGCTGAAACTATATATGTTAATGCGCAAAGTACATTAGCATATACTTCAAACATATTTTAACCCCATCTCTATTTGTTTATATATTCCGTCTGCGCAAGTTTTAAGTGTATCTCAAATAACGGATAGCGCAGCGAATGGGATTTATTTTAGGTTACACACGGTTCGCGAACAATTGAATTATTTACAAAGGAAAGTAGGAAAAAGTTACCATACTGGGCGCTAAAAGAGAGAAAAAGACAGATCGGCAGACGTTAGACCGTTTGCAGCCACGTACTCGTGGCAAATAGCATATACTAACTATGGCGCTGGGTATGTTGACCTGTCCATCTAATGTCCACAGGGCAACATCTGGCAGCAGCTCCTGTCCTTCCACTTCATCCTGGAGCTAGTCAACACCATACCGTTTACCATCACGGTGAGTTTGCCAAAGTTGCTACACATTACACCGATAGAATATTATAGAATAGTATTTAGTCCCCGAAACACTGGCCGCGTTCGATTCGATTCAGGCCTGAAGCGGCGGTCCAGCGAAAAGCCAAACGCGCGCGCCGGGCCTTTATCAAAGGGCAAACAAGCGCCGACCACTCGGGATAATCACGCGACAAATATCGATTGTAGCGGGGAGAGAGCTCTTTGTTCCGTCCACGAGTTGATTGTCGACTTTGGCCGAACGGCGGCGGCTTTCGCATATGACGCGGTCAGGTTTGTCCGGTCTATCGAACGGTTCACTCTGCGGTCGACCGAAATCGTCGTCGTCGTCGTCATCGTCGTCGCCCTCGTCCTCGTCCTCGGCGACGACGATTGCGCATTGCACGTACGCCGCGCACGCACACACAGTGGCCGCCGGCGTGCAGCTACCTCCGGAATTTAATTAGCCTAACCTCCTTGACTTTTGCGTGCCGGACTACTTGTGTCTCTCTCGTCCGTCCGGCGCGGACTTTGCGTGTCCTCATAAGGCTTTGATAAGCCTGCGTGTTCCTATAAATTAACCTAATAATTAATCCCGTGGAGGATCGCGAGGCTAATCTAGCTGTCGTTTTATTTTCTTTCTTTTTTTTTTTTCCTTCCGACCAGCTGACGAAATTAACCGGGGATGTCACGCGTTTGTTGCGTAATTAGTATTGGGGTTTGCGTGGAATCGGATTGTGCCAGCGTTCGTTACATGAAATGCGGAGGGGAAATAATTTGCGCGATAATAATAAAATACAGCTCGAATCGTTGCGAATTATGTAATTATTATTCAGCGTTTTTTGGCGAAAGAGGCTGAAATATCAATACCGCGAATTCGGTGATTTGTCAGTTCGGACGTTCGAATCCTTTCACGTCAATTTTCGCAATTTTGATATATTTCAGTCATTTAATCCGCAGTAATAGTGATGCATCTGCGTTAATCCTGGCCTACTCATCTATCTTTCAAATGTGCATCGCCATGATAATAGGCAACACGAGCTTAATATAAACATAATAATGAAGATTAAAGCTCCCGACACTGATGTATGGAAGAACTTAAAACACGTGCTCTTAATCTTTTATTGTTTCAAGTACGTTTTCAAAATGAATTTAAAAAATTGCGCAACATCTCGTCAACGAAGAACAAAGAGGAAAATCCGAAATTCAGCCTTAAATCGTTAGAAACTCGGCGACAGAAGCCGCGTCTGATGATAAGTCGATGAATATACAACGTCGAGGGGGGTGTAGGCTTTTACGATTTCCGCGCTGCGCGACTGCGCGTTTTACGAGTACCAACGAGAGAGTGCAGGAGGCAACGAAGTCGTATTTCAAAAAGCTGCATATTTCCGGAGCCACCGGCAAGTCCAAATGAATTCACGTCCTTTTGTTCCTTAAGAGTCGAGAGTAGATGAACAAGAGACCGAGATTTCGAGTATCGCGAGATAAATTATTTCAAAGGAAACTATTTACCGTTTATTATCGTCTAATAAAAATTTCGTCGGGAAATAAATAAAATGTTAATGAATGTATAATTGCTATCCATTTTTACGAAACGAAAAACAAGGTTTAATTCGTTACTCGCAGCTTTGATGCTCAAAATAAATGAAAATAATTACGGCGAGATAATGGTAACAAATTGGAGCAAATAATTCAGTAGTGAAATGACTAAAATTAAAGCTTTTGCCTTTACAGAGAATTGAGAGGCTGAAAACAAATGAATGGTAGCAAAATTTATAACCGCCAGATGAATCTTTTTTGAAGCAAATTTATCGAATAATCTGAATATAAATATGAATAATGGAGCAGCTTTATTTCAAGGAAGATTTAACAATGCGAAAATATCAAAGCAGTCGATTGTAAAAAATCATCTTTAATTTTATTAAATAAAAGATCACAAGTTATATAATTAATTCGAAAAATTGTTCACTCGAGGCCGCGTATTTATTTTTCACAAAATTTATATAAAAAAAAGTTCTTTTCGAGCAATTACGGGAAAGAAATATTATTTGAACCAGGTCACGCGTCACCCTTTGGACACGTTTAAATTCACTTTAATTCGGTGTTAAAATCGAAAAAAGGGGGGTGAAAGGCGGCCGCGAGGAGGAAGAGGCGCGCGGAGCAATCAATCTTCGTCGAAAAATAAAACGCACGCGCGGAAAGTTTCCATCGAAAAAAATGATCTACAAATTACGAATCCGTCGCCTAATGGATCGGCGGAAATCGCGCGATCACCGCGCGGCGAAGAAAATAATCCGCCACCGACGCGAAATTACGCCGTCGTTGATCAAGATTTACGTGTCGTTTTCCTAGAAAAACCATTCAATTTTTCGGGAATTAAATAGTCACGTTGGCTGCGAAGCTATTTTTAAGGGAAAGATAATGTATCAGAGGAAATGTTAACCGTAATATTTGTCAATTCGGTGAGAGAAAATAAATAAATAAATGCATTAAAAATCACTGGTTTATTTATTCGAAAGCAAGCAGTTTTAATCCGAGATTTTCGTCGTGGATTTCCTCTGCCGGTCCGGTTGAGCAAGGCGATTACAAGCGTTTTCGGTACTTATGAAGTAGCGAGGTGCGGATATGCGCCGACACACGCTTACGCTCGGAGGGGCGGTCGAACCGCGCGCATTATTTGCCCGAGCGCCCTTTGACGACCGCCTGGAAAATCAGACACAACCGGGCCGAATTTCCAATTGGTGCGCATCCACACGGATGTTTACACCGTCAATATCTGGATGCTCGCGGGGATTAGGCACGCGTCGTTTGCCACACGAGCCGCGGCATTAACTGCTCCCTCGTCCCCCCTGATTTCTATAATGTATTCGTATTAATACGCGCCTGTATTTAATACATCGGCCGCGTCCAGTTCGGCTGATGGCGCGCCGCGAAATATTTAATTACGAATTCGTGTTAATGTTTTCTGGGCGAAGTGGCGCTGTCGAAAGGCGACAGAGCGCGTAATCGTACCTTCGCGTAACGCTAATGGCTTTTCAGATTTTATTCTGATGAATGACGTGTACTACTCTAGTGTCTATGGCAATGTCGTTTAAATCGGTACTAATTTATCGAGTGATTTTCCATATTATGCTTGATCAAACGAAAATTTCATTTAAGTGATAATGTAGAAATAATTCGATTATCTAATCTGCATAACGTAATGTATTTTAATAAGCACTTTACCCTTTCACTCAATTATTGATATCGATAGCAGGTAATTTTTACATTAAATAGCCATTATTTTACGACCTCTGTAACTTCGAGCGAGCGGTTGGCCATATAATTTTGAACGGTAACTCAATTCTAAAATAATGGAGTCACTCATTTTGGAATCGAATTTCGTTGCGGCTCTCGGCGAGGCATTTATTATTCAAGTGCATCGCGAAATCGATACCCGTCCGCGAACAAAAATAATATCCAGTTACTAGAGGCATTATTTTTAAAAAAAATTGTCGTTAGTATTCGTCCCTTCAATTATTTAAAGAAATCTCCGTTGGCTTCCAGTCGTAGCATGAATGTATTCTAAAGAATAAAAATGCATTTCAATCGCGCAACTTACTAAATAAAACTCTTAATTGCTTGGAATCAAACGTGCGCAGTAATTTAATATATAAATACGCAAAAGTTATTATTTAAAAAAATCTTTATCCAAACTTCCTTTAAAACTCGTCCTCATTCGAAAAAACGGCGATGCTCCCAGAAATAACTCATCCATTTGTCTGAAGTAGATAGTAACCTCGCGAAATGCCCTCCAATATCGTACGTTTTTGCCGGAAGCGCGCGCGAGAGAGAGAGAGAGAGAGGCGTCATACTAAAGCTGTTGCACTAAACGCGCCATTTTTCAGCTCCTGTACCCGCCCATGAGGAACCTTTTCATACCGGTTTTCCTGAACTGCTGGCTGGCCAAGCACTCCTTGGAGAATATGTTCGTAAGTAGCGTCACGTGTGGCATTTTCGCGGAGCTCTCGGCCGCGACGACGGTATTCCTTCCCATTGTCTCGTCTTGGCGATCGATCATCGCGTCAGGGAGCTCCGGATTCGACCCTTTGTCTCTCGCGGACCATTGCTTTACTTCTCTGTCTCTCTGCTTCCTTTCGCGCAGAACGATCTTCATCGAGCGATGCAGAAGTCACAGTCGGCCTTGAGTCAGCAGCTGATGATTCTCAGTGCCACTCTGCTTTGCCTCGTCTTCACAAGGTGAGTTTTTTTAGTTTTATTATTCATTCTAATAAAATGATGTATAATTATTTCAAATGGTAGTATTTAATTTTTTTTTAAATGCCCTCTGACGTAATTCTGATCGATTTCACTTATAAAAAATTAAGCTCGTCAATTTACAAATATAAATCTTTTCCCTTTTATATCTTAAATTTTTTCAATACTTTCTGCATATGAATATGAGAACTGTATAATATACCTGAATTCTCAATGCATTGTCTGCAATGAAGAATAGTCAAGTCAACCAATAATCAATAAAGCTCATTTATGACTCAGCATTATTTTAAAGCAAAGTGACTTCAAAACCTACTTGTCAAATCAATCTAATGATCCACTCCAATTATTATTTGAAATGTCAATCCAAATGATTAATTGCAAGTTAATTTCTTCGTGTATTCTTGAACCGCCTTAATTCTAGCAAACTCGAAACCAAAAATAAGCAATACCAGTTAATTTCTCACTTGAAACAACTCATCCGGATAATCTAGTTAAATAGTTATCACTCTGAGCGGATTTCGCAAACGAATTCGTAAGCGTTGAAGCCCCGAAGTTGGCTCCTCTCTGTCGTAACGTTTATGCGTTTGTGATTTTAGAGAGTGGTAATGAGAGCTCAGCACTCGGATAAGTTTATATAAACACGCGGACTTTACAACGCGCGGCTTGACGCAAACGCTGAATCGACGCTCAATTACCGACGATTTGCCCTGCCTCTCTCTCTCTCTCTCGTCCAAATTGTCGAAATACGCCGAACTGGACCGCCGAGCACTGTATTATCGGTCTTTTGTGGCGCGCGAAACGCCAAAAGAAAAAAAAGCGTTTTTCGTTAATGAGGACTGTGTTTGCCAGTCAAATAAACCTATTAGTGCGCTGATTTTTCTGAATTACGACGTCAATCGAGGTGCAAATAAGAGGATAAGTAAATCACGACCTCGGATTTTTTTAGTTTCGAATAATTAATAGATTAACATCTAACATAAAAAATTACTTTTAACTTTGTGACTAAGCAAGATAACAAGAAGGATTTACGTCATCGTAGTTTTGCATCAAATTATCTGAAATTAAAATGAAGGTAAAGACTACCAACATGTATTTAGAACTATTACTTAAAAAGCCAGCTCAACTTTGATACAAGACGTCAGGTTCATCGATCTCAGAGTTTTGACACTGCTAGTTGTTGCCATTCGTAGGGTAAAGTCTGCAGCGAGGCATATAAACTAGTTTACGACCCTGACTAGAATTAGACCGTTGTATTTTTTTTCTTTCTCTTCTCGTAAATTAGACTTACAAGGAAGCTTCTTATTTATTATTTAAAGGGTTTATATCTGGTCTTATTTTAGCCTTCGGCGTTATTTTCGTCCGCGAGTACGACTGCGGTTAAAGGTAAAAGGAGGCTATGCCTTCTATTTCGGGATTTGTAACGATGCTCCATAAATGGGCAAGCAAAAAGTGGGCGATACAGAGAGAAAGAGAGAGAGAGAGAGAGAGCTCTTTGTTTGGATTATTACGGAACCGGAAACATTGTTGCGGGGGCCAATTATGCGAAATTGCAGTCTTCGTTAAATTAGGAGAGAGTCGACTGGATATTTCCTAATAAAAGAGTGTTCTCAATTAAATAGCGCTTTTTCCTTTTTTAAGTGAAACTTTTAACTCAAATATCGGGAAAGCGTAGTTCGTGTTGATAAAAGTAACGTTTTTCGAGAACTTTGTAAAATTTGCTTGAATTCCACTTTTTATACGACTGAGGTTTTCAGGAGAGTTTCAAAATATTGAATTTTTTTTCATAAAATCAAATGACATTTTCGTGAAATGTAAAAATTTTTTCAAAAATAATTTATGTCTGGTTTCTCGAATTTATTTAACTTTTAACTTTTTTCGGTATGACCTTTTAGCTCTCAATGAGCTCTTAAATTACATAAATAAAAAATTTGATGCAATGGATGAATAATTTTAAGCCAGTATGTATTTAACGTTAAATCGTAAACGTTCAAAATTTATCTTGTATATACTATTACACCACATTAAATATTAAGCAGATTACACTCAAACAAATTATGAACATACTGTTGTCCTTTTTAGCATCCTATTATACGGATTAATTTTTAATTTTTATTCCATAAAAATTCTTTAGAAAATTCATATCACTACTACGGATATAAAATTTGTGATCTAGAGACCAAATACATCGAATATTACTGCTTTCAGTGATTCTAAAATTCTTAAAACAAAAACTTCCCCACCCGCGTACAAATTACAAGCAATAACTGAAAGGAGAAGAAGAAAAAAAAAATAAAAGAAAGTGCTCGCGGCCGTGAAGGAAAGTGCATCGCGCGCTGAGCGGCTCTTTTCTTGCCTCGACGCCTTCTCCTCAGCAGGAAAAGACAGGATGGCAGCGAAATTTCGAGGCAAAAAAGCTGTGCTCGTAGGACTCTCGGTTTTTCCTCTCATTCGCACCCTTCGTATATATCTATACAAGCGAGAGGCGTCTCTTCTCTCTCTCTCTCTCCTCCATTTCACGGCATCGATCCTCGGCGACGTAGCCGCACCCACGTCCGCGTATCTATGATCCGGCGCGATGTTGACAAATGACGTCTTTCTCTCGACGTCCTGCGTGAGCGGGCCGCTTCGACTCGAGTGCTCGTCCGGCGTCGTACGTACTCGCCTAGCTAATCGAATTACCTCCTCGGATAGTCCTGAAATAAAAATTCTTCCTCGACTTTCGCCTTTTTTTTAATGGTGCGACGGGAAAGTTTGTAAGAGACGGATCGTGGATGGTTTCAACGGTGGGGATGATTTTGTTTGTTTTCTGAAGAATTGGGTCTCGATTTACGTTTGTGAAGCATGCTTTATTAATTGACTAAGTTTTCTGAGCATCAGAGTTCACCTGTTTACAGTAAGTTGAGAGAATTGAGAAACTTGAAACGTGAAACTGATTTTGTAGAAGAGCAAGAACAATCTAACAAGAAGTACGTTCACGAGCTGTAAACTGCTCAAAAACCGGTTCTGTAAGGCTAAAAAATCGACACGTTTTCGAATTTCATCGTCGTCAAGATTGTATTTATACATTTTTTTAGTTATATATCATATACATATTTATTAATTTCTAGAGATTGACACAATAACATGTTAATTAAATTAAAATCTATCTAATAATAATTTATGTTACGTTTGACTTAATGAAAACAAGTTAGCGCTTACTGCAGAAATTTCATTCCATTGTATGTGCTACTCTACTAACTAGACGAATTCTACATACGTCTTTATATTCCGTTCAAAATGTGTTTCATAAAATGCTTTTCATTGCACGTAGCTTATTTTCTTCTGAGTAACCATTATCCAGCCTGGAACAATAATAAAGCATTCAGAAAATACTTCAATCTTACTCGAATTTATGCCACGCTAATTGTTTTCAAATATTCCCTCCTCAGAAAATAAATAAGAAATTTATCGCACCAAAAGTTTTCTAATAATTCTCCAAAACATCTAACTTATAAATGAACATAAAGAAATGTAGGTCACCGAACAAAAAAAAAAAAAAAAAAAATTCCCCCCATACGAGCAACAAGGCGACAATAACGATTTACTCATTGGTGCACAACTAAACGTCAATGGCCGACCGAGTCTGCAAAGCCACTTCGAAAAAATGTACACCGAACGTAGCAGAAGGAAATGGTCGGAGCCCCGAACTTTTCTCCCCCCTGGCAGATAATCGAGATAAATGAGCGCGGGCAGCCGATATTCTTCTAGCACTCTTTCTCTGTCCC
>JAWWML010000012.1:19219616-19305145 GCA_035047165.1 Ormyrus rosae | reverse complement strand
CCTTTTTTGTTTCTTATATTATACGTTAAAAATTGTGGCGCTTTCGGCAGCGGGCGGGGGGACTACAAGTTGATCATGAGGAAGAGGCGCGCAATACAATAACGATTTACTCATTGGTGCACAACTAAACGTCAATGGCCGACCGAGTCCGCAAAGCCACTTCGAAAAAATGTACACCGAACGTAGCAGAAGGAAATGGTCGGAGCCCCGAAGTTTTCTCCCCCCTGGCAGATAATCGAGATAAATGAGCGCGGGCAGCCGATATTCTTCTAGCACTCTTTCTCTGTCCCTCTCGAAAGTTGGGCGGAAGTTTGTCGGTCGAGGAGGAGGAAGTTCGCCAGGCCGCGATTGCCCGGGCAAACTGCGTTTGTGTCCCGCGCGCGTCCCGGAAACTCGAAATGCACTCACTCTCTCGTGGCGGAAAGTTCAGAGCCACGAGAGAGTGAGAGAGAGAGCAAGGGGAAGTTGAGCGCCGGACACCCGATCGCGAAATGAAACACTTGCCCGTAACTGTCCTTTCGGCGCGTCCTGCGGGAGCTTCGTTGCCGCCGCTGCTGCTGCCTCCACGCTCACTTAGGAAATCAACATGTGAAGCTGATAAGTAGATTAGCTTCGACGGTTGTGTATAAGTGGTCGTTTGGGCGGTTTCAGCGTGGCGGGAAACTTTCCGAAAGGGATTGAATTTTTTTCAATCTTATACTAGTTCGGTCTAAGTGAATTTTTCCTTTGACAGAGAAATAAATAAATTATATTAAGAAAGCATAGAAATAAATATGAAAAGCTTATATCTAAAAAAATAATTTGTTGGGGATCATTCGAACTGTTTCCAGGAGGATTTCTTATGCTCGATAGCAAGTGCGCGACACATCGATCTGAGAGATTTATTATTTAACGATTCTAGCATACGTCGCAGACGAGCCGCGCGCCACCGCGTCTGACTCGTTATAAATGCGTCCTTGACACCCAGAAGTAATATGCGCCGCAATGGGGACAGGTGAACTCTTCGCCTCCGTGCGTAGTTTAATATCGAGTATCGCTACAATTTATTCTTTCGACGCGGGGCTTTTAATTTTATAGTCGCCTTATTTATGCTCGGTCTATTTTCTAGCTTTAATCTCTTTCGAAACAGATACGCGTCGTATAGTCGAAGGTTCTATTGCTATGTTTCTAATGTAGCCTAAAGTAGTTCGATTTAAGCAAAAATCGCTCTCTCTCTCTCTCTCTCTGAATTTTTATCGGCAAATAGCTTTTCAATAAAAGAATAATAGAATAATAAAACATAATCATAAAAGCATAAAGGGGCCGAGTCTATTAATACTTATACATTTTACCTGTTATTAGAAGCATTAAATAAGTAAGAATGCGTAAAAAGAAAGGTTTCGAGCGGTCGGGCATTTTTCCCGCCACAATTGGAAACTATAGAGAAGAGGTCACGATATTAACATCATACTAGTATACTAAATAAAAGAAGCAGACATTCGCGGCACGTCGGCCGTCAAAGCGACTAACGTATTAATATCGATCGAAGCCCCGCTTTACGAGCCCGTTTATTCGAGCAACGGCTTCGTCGTCGCCATTTTGGCAGAAGCGGGACGACGACGTCCCGGGGAAAATTTAGTGCCCGCTTATAAAAAGTAACAGCCCCCAATGTTTCTTCGACTCCGGCGCGCGCAACACATTTTATTTGCCCTCGTTAAAATGGCCACCGCCGCCGCGGCGATCGGCCCTCATATAATAAACGCTTATTCCCTTTCATCGGTTATAACGGTCGGCGCGGCGCCCGGATTAATTTATGATCGGCTTTGCGGCTTCATTTTTTTTTCGCTGCGTCCGCCGCACCCGAATTTTGAATAAATTACGACGCATAAATATTGATAAGCCGAGAGCGGCGGAGAGCAGTACCGAGAGAACGCCGGGACTGGAGAACATCTTAATCGCGTCGTGCCCCGGGAGCTGCGGGCAAAAAGAAAAAGACCCTCGTCGGTGTGTAAAGCGCTTTTTATAGGCCGGAAATCAGTATTCATGCGCGGCTAACGTGAAATTAAATCCTTCCCTATTCGCGCATAATTCGCCGGTCATTAATTTAATCTGCGATCGGGATTTCGCGATTATATTGTTTGACGCGCGAATCGTCAGGTTCTTGCGGCGTAATTCTTATGTATTTTTGTTTTAAAAGTGGGCAAAACTCTACACTTTGCACTTTCGTGTAATAATGAACTGCAATTTCCTCGAATGAACTATTCTTAAGTTGGCTTTTAAGTTCAGTAGTTTTGTCGTCTCGTGGTACTTGAATAGAAGCGACGAATTTCATAGTTTTTAAAATTTAAAAATTTCTATTAGATTATATACATTTAAAAATAATTTCAATGTAGGTTGCGACTTTTATCTTTAAAATCGATTAATTAGAAGTATAGCCTACAACTAGTAACACAATTTCGTTTCTGAACGATCTGGCTTAAAAATACGAACAATATTAAGAGCGTACTCCTAAAGCATTTTCAAAAGATGCATCGATAATGAAAAAATATAAAAAACTTATCAGCAAAGCATTTTAACGAGCGCATATCGCACAAAATCAATCTGGTATCATCGTTCTCTCGATAAACTTCAAACATAACGATCGAAATTCAATTAAGAATTGCCGCAACAAAAAATCGACAAAATGAACACCTCTCGTTTTCGAGGATCGCGCATATTCGAACCGCTAATAAAAAATAACTAACTCCTCGAAAACCAAATATCGAACGAAAACCACTCGGGGGAAAAAAATGAATCCTTTTCCTCGAAAGTACATGTTCATTATTCTCCTCTATAAAATAAAATGGGAAAAACCCGAATTGTAAAAAGAGAGAAGCAGAAGTTCATTCAATTCATTGAAATTTTTTCAACAGACTTTATAGTTGAAACGCGTAAACCTCGCGATTAATAAATACAAGACTCGCTGCAGTCTAACCCGAATGTAAGCTACTCTAATTAGCCCAGGCAATTGTAGACCGTCATTTGCTAACGTCGCTCGTCCGAAAAGTGAATACGCCGGTCGGCCGCGACGTGCTTTAAAAGCTCGAAAGCACCTTAAAATGATCGAGAGCCGCCCGGGCCAGCCCTTCCGCAATAAACGGCTCGCATTACGCGGAGAGGGCCGCGTTCGTAATTTACACGTCGGCGACTCGAACGCACTGACCGACGCCGGCGCGTCGCGTCACGCGCGAATTCCCACCAGCTCCCGTATATACGTATATAAGCGCGCGCTATGCAAATCCGGCCGTTTAGCGAGCTTTAATTAATGCGCGCGCGCGCGCTCGCGCTTCGTTACGGCGCGCCGACTCTCGCCCGCCGGGAAATAAGATAAATATACGCGGGGCTCGCGCGGAACCGGACGGTGAAAGCGGCCGCGAATGAATATTTATTCAATGCGCGACGGAGGTTTATGCCCGCTTTGCTTTTTTTCCACCGGGATCAGAGTTTCGCGGGGGGCTAAGCTAAAAACGAAGCCCGCCCTCTTTCTTCGACGTTTGCTTGTTTAGCTGAATTTTAAGGTTTTAAGACCGACTTTGCGAGGCAGAGTTTCATTCAATTTTTATATTCCTAGTATTATAATGCTTGAATGAAGTAAACTGCTCGTTGGGCTTTCGACTTTCGACGCGGCTTAAACTCAATTCCATTAGATTTCATTTATTTATTTTAAACAATTTAAAATGTCAGTATACTCATTTGAAATAATCGGAAAGTGACGATAAATCCGAGAAAAATAACGAAAAAAAAACGAAATTAACCGAACGCAAACAAGCCGAGTAAGGAAGGGTGTATAAAAAGGAGGAAGAAGTCAAAGAGGAGCAAGTGCCGCAAAAAATACAAAGACAAATACAAACAGCGTCGAAGCGGCGACGAGCGGAGTTGCATGCATAATGAATACAAGTTTTATAAATGCTTCCACCCTCTCGCCTCGCCGTCCCGAGAAAACCCGCCGGACGTAAGTTTAACTTTTTGACCGTTTCTTCCAGCTTTTCACGCCCTTCGAGGTTAACGCGTCTCTCGTGAGATGATTCCATTAACGAGCGCCCGAGGCGAGAGGCGACTTTTCGGCTTCGCGCTCGCTGGATTTTCATGAGGAATTTTTTACCTTCAAATTCTCGCTCGATGAACTTTTTCGGAGAGTAAGCAGAAATGGTTCGAGTCCAATCAAATTTAGAGCGGTAGAACAACGTTACGTAAAGTTTTCGAATGGGGAAAAATGAATCGCTTTTGTTTGTTGAAAAGAAATGCCGTTTAACATGAAGAAAAGTTAATGAAGTATAAGAAATAAGCTTATTGCTTTACTAAAAAGGATACCCAAAGTGTTACTAAAAGGGACTAATTTATAACCTTAGATCTGTTTTATCAGCTTTTGTTTTTTGGCCTTAACGCAAGAGCAGGTGAGCGTTCCGCCATTTCCTTTTCTTTTAAATTAATAATTCACCGAGACCGTACAGCCCGCGGCAAAAGTAGATTACAAGAACACCGCCAAATTAGTCCAGTCTTTTTACTCGCGGGAATAATTATTCGGGGGCCCGCGCTAATCTCCAATTTAAGATGAAATATCATGTTATCTCGGGCTGGATTCAATTTACTTCAATTAATAATGAAAAATCGTTCTTACTTCGCTGAGCGTCATATTACAATGGAACGAGCAAATTCCATCTTGCTGGATATAAAATACAAATTGAAATAAAATACGCTTCGCCAGTAGTAAATATCGAATTTAGTCAGACGGCATGCAGAATTAACATATTTATAAAATTCCATAAATACCAGCATCTCAGCTAGAATATATTCATTCATCGAATCGAGAGCCGAAAAGTGCAGAAGAAGAACGGCTCGACAATTGGCGGTAAAGAGCAGAGCTCTAAAAAGCAGGACTAACTCCGACATTCCTTCTTCTTTTGATCTGTTTCAGCGTCTGCGGTATCCAGCACTTCCAGCGGGCCGGGCACCGACATCTGAATCTGTTCCAAAGCACGTACTACGTCGTCGTGACCTTCTCGACCGTCGGTTACGGCGACTTTGTGCCCGACATCTGGCCCTCTCAGCTCTACATGGTCATAATGATATGCGTCGCCCTCATAGTCTTACCTACGCAAGTGAGTACATATTTCGACTCGCCGCGAGTGCGCCTGGCACTTTATATCTCCCGCTTTTTTCAGCGGATGCCTTTTCGAGTTTTGTCCGGCGAGAGCTCCGGGAATTTGAATATTCAACGGGCTCGCGGCGCTGGGAGAATCGGAATAATCTCAGCTGCCGACGCTCGTAATTTTGAATTGATCGCGGATTAAAATCACAATGCCCCGACGAAAAGTCTATAGTTTTTATTTTCGACGCTGTTTCGTAGGTTCAGCAAATTTCTTTATTCGCTTTGGAGCTGTACAGCTTTTTAATTGAAGGATCTTCAAAGTATTTTATTTTATTTTAGCTTTAATGTCGCATAATTATTTTTTACGCTGTTCATCAAAATTTATATATATATATATATATATCTTTAATTTCGGGTTGAACCAATACATTGAATTTACATTTAAGTGGCTTTGCTTAATTATACCAATACGATAATTTGTACAATTTCGTCCAAATGAGCATCGATTGCGCACTTTTGTAGAAACTACGTGCTACAGATGAATTCCAATTACAATTCATTAATTAAAATGAATATAAATACTTTTGAATCCAGTGTAAAAAAACGACAATACATTTACGATATAAAATTAATTAAAATTTAATCTCCCTTCATAAAACGCTCATTAGCATCTTCATTATTCAGATATGCAGAGAATTTCATATAACTTGATTACACACGAATGTTAAAATTGATTAAAAATTCAAATTGCTCCAGCAGCTTCACTGTTGAAATTCAATAAAGATATGCTTCCTCCTTCAATCCAGTTACAAATAATAGCCGAAACGAGAAGCGTCGCATAAGGCATTCACAAACTTATCGAAAAAAGCAGCTTGAAAAAGAGAGGGCTTTACGCCTCATCATCCCCGGCTTTACTACTTCAGGAGAGTCCTATAACAATCGAAGCCATAACCCGATCTGAAGATATCGCTTGAAAGCGGTTAATCCTCCCTCCCTCCCTCCCTACCGCCCGTTGATTTCAATTATCGCCGGGGCCCTTTTACGAGGTCATTAATCCAAGCTCGTACGGTCAGGGCACTAATTGTCGCTCGCCGCGTGTAAAATTCACCAAGACGACGCAACGCGCGAAGACCCTCCCCCCAAGTATCTCTCTCTCTCTCTCTCTCTCTCTCGTTTTATAGATTTTTTATGGGCCCGCGAGCTGCGCGTTATAGTTACTCGAAGCACTAAGCACTCTCTCTCTCTCTCTCTCTCTCTCTCGATGAGTGCTTTTTCCGAGTGTGTAACTTTATCGGCTTGCTTTTTAGGCAGGGGTATAGTGCTCGCTGTTCGCTCGTCGTTCTTTTTTTTTGGGACGCGGGGAAGATTAGCTACTTGAGTGGTCTTTTTGAGAGAAGAGTTTACTTTGTTGGAGAAAGTTATTAATTTTTATTGAAATGATCATTATATACTTGCTGAGTATTGTAACGTGTAATGAAGGAAATTAAAGCGAAGGTTTCATCAACTTTACTTGCCGAAAATATAAATTGGAAATTTTAATGCACGGCTTTTAAAGACAAAGTTATTTAAATTATGTCTAAAAAAATTATTCTGTTTTCCGAGGAAATGCATTTTTGCATTGAAATTATTTAAGAGTAACGCAGAATTTTAATAAAAGGCGATATGATGATGGTTCTATAAGAAGATTTACGTAATCCATCTTTTGTAAGAATTTCAGTGCGGCAAAAAGCTCTTTTTGACACATATTTTATACATGATGAATTTCCTAAAAAAAACTCTCATCTTAGATTAAATTTATAATTTCTGTTCGAATGAATTATCTTATATTTCTTTTCTATACCGAGCCGCAGCGGCTGAGAGCTGTGATTATCTACCTGCTTACGTGTTAAATCTTAATAACACAGTTACTACGTGGTCATGCTAATCTATCGACATGCGCGTACGATCTTCTGCAGTCGAAACGAAACTAAATGATGCTTTTTGCTGGCCCGCATAGTTACCCAATGACCCGTGGCTGCTTACAAACATTCAGATAGTATTACATGCATCGGTTTATCACACTAAAACCAAACTTCTCACTCCGGATCGTCTGATAAAAACATAGTAGCGACCGGAGAGAGTGACTTTCGTGCACTTCTAGAGCAAAAACAAGCCACAAGATCGAGGTGCGCCCTTGAGAGCCTTTGATCAGTATAACGAGGAGAACTTATTTCCCAAGTTTCAGCCCATTTTCCATAAAAATTGTTGCTCGGTCCTTCTTTAAAAAGATAATTTTTTTACAACCCCCTCGTAAACAGGAGCAAGCATAATTCCAGCATTTTATCGCAGCTTCCGCAGTGAAAATTGTTCGGCAAACAGCCAGCTAAATCACTTTGCCGACAAAAGCCCGCGGCTCAGTCAATCAAGCTCGCGCCTTCACCCAATTCCTTAGGCCGCGAGTGGCACATATTTCACGCCTCCGTTTCGAGACACAACATACGTATATAGAAATCCGTCTGATTCGCATATGTGGCCGCGTTCTCGCGCGCACTCGATCGTGCGGAGCAGCGAGCGGCGGCGTATCGTGCCTTCGCGGCAAATTCAATCTCCGACATAATTAATCGGATTTCGCGCTATGCGCGCCGCTGCCCCCTCCCCCCCGAAATCGGCGCGACGGCACGCGAACGGCACATACGTCCGCGGCGCGCACTTGTTGCCTCGACGACGCGGCGCGTAATCCGCCGACAGGCTCTCTCGACCTGTCAGCTGTCAACGCGCGCTTTCGGGATTCTCCCTCTGTTTTTTAAGAGCCCGGTGCCGGAATTGACTGTTTTAATGAAAATGGGATTTGCGGAGCGAGCGCAGTGTACGCAATCAAAGAGAGATTCGATCGCGAGGATTGATGAGCCCGGTGTAATGTTACGCGTGCTCTTTGACGATTGATGGAGCTTTGGCGCTTTTTCTTCGACGCGCCGATGATGGAGCATCCATTTTTTACTGTCGACTTTGTTTTAGATGCATTGACGCGTGAAAGGAAAGTGTGAGAAGGCACTATTTGACCGTGCGGTTGTTATCTTTGAATCTAGAAAACAAATGACATACATTTTATAATAATTATTGTTTTTATAATAATTATTGAATGAATGCTATACACGTAGGCTTCTGTTTGTCAAATGTTTACAGATGTTATCTTTTGGAGTAGGCGTTAACCATTAGTTGATTACATATTTATTACGCAGGTTTTAAGTTGATTAATCTTTTGATGCATTTAATTCGCCCATGAAATTAAAATATAAAGAATTTAAACAAGTTAAACTTAATTACGAATTAAATTAATATAATTATTTTTAATATAATTTAATATAATTATTACACTATGAACGATAATGAGGTATTATCCAAATTCTATAACCAAAAGAGCAATAAATTCGCTGTAAATGAGATTTACTGGAAATAATTCAAAATTTTATTCAGATTTTAATTTACCTGAGTAGTTAATTTTGTAATAGTTCATGTAAGAAAATAATATTAGCCTCGGTTTTTACATTGTTCAATTTTCGGCTTAACTTTGTGTTTTCATAGCTTTGGCTCCTGTACCGCCCGGTGCACCAGGAAAATTGACTTTTTCAATAAAAAAAAACGATTGAGATTGGAATTTTGCGTGCTTTTAGACTTTTAACCGTCAAAGTCGCTTTTGAAATGGAGCTCGATTCGAAAATCGACTTTTTTTTAGTACTTTTGACTGAAAAGAGAATCTTTATTTTCTAACATCCTGCATCTGGATTAAATTTAAATACGATCGTAATATCAATCCTATCCGTAGTAAAAAGTTTGAGAACCTATTTTTCAATTTCGTAATTGTACTGGTAATGAATCAAATAATAAATCAAATAATAAATCATCATCACAATTAATTATTACACCGTCACATTAGAATGACGTATAAATTTAATTAAATTTAGTTTTGCCGACTATTCGTTCGAGCAAAAAATAATCATAATGCCGCGTGTTTAACATTATTTTCCATAATTTATTTCAAAACACGACAGCCACGATCGCATTTCGCGTTGAATTTTTTGCCCTCCCGGCTCGCTGATAATCAGCAGCGGCGACGTTCGCCCTCGCGCGAATCGATACTCACCCGCCGATACAAAATTCAAATTACATGCATCTCGTTTCCATAGTTCGAGCAGCTCGCGTTCACGTGGATGGAAAGGCAAAAGCTCGGCGGCTCCTACTCGTCTCATCGGGCTCAAAGCGAAAAACACGTCGTGGTCTGCAGCACGACCCTCCAGGCAGACACCATCATGGATTTTCTTAACGAATTCTACGCGCATCCGCTGCTACAGGTGAGCCTTATATTCACTTGGAATTTTAAAGAGGTAAGCTCTCTCTCTCTCTCTCTCGCGGTAACGTGCGCCGCCGCCGGGCGGGGAGAGCGCCGCGCGTTGCCGCGAGATTAACGCCCGAGATCTGGAAAGTAATCAACGGCCTTTTTTCTCCCTCTGTTTATATGCTTCCGTCCTTTTCTTTTACCCCTCCTGCCACGAGTGTGAATGACGTGTTTGGAGGAACGAAGGTGAATTAAAAGCGTCTGTCTTCCCCGGATTTTTTCTACTTGATTTTAGAAGTTTGCTTGGGAAAAATACGATTTTTGAGAACTGCTTTAAAATCGTTGTAATTGAAATGTTTCAAGTAAAACCGAGAATTCTCAGGAATTTTATCAAACAGTTTCATAACATTTGTTAAAAAATTTGCAAAAATGAAATAGTACCATTATAGAATGTGCAGTTAATAGTACGTGACGCACTTGTTCAGAAAAGATACATCATTTAATTTTTAGTCATTGATTTGATTTTAAAATAAGTTTTAAAAATTCTTTCAAAATTTCTCAACCATCCCTCTAATTTAAAGCAAATATTGTTTAAAAAAGCTTGAAAAATTCATTACCAGCGGAACTGCTATAAATATTCAAATGATGCATTTTTCATGAATGCAGTAAAACATATAAAACCGAAGGAGTAAGTAAGTTTACACTAATGATGGTGCAAAATCCGTCTGCATAAATTTTCATCCAGAGTACCCACTAAAATGTCGGTCGCTCCACTGAAAATCGGAAAATTCCAAGCTCTTTCCTCCTCCTGAAAAAAAGCATAAATAACGCGCGCCTTCCCTCTCGACAGGACTACTACGTGGTGTTACTGTCGCCCATGGAGCTGGACACGACGATGCGGATGATCCTGCAGGTGCCGATCTGGGCGCAGCGCGTAATCTACATCCAGGGCTCGTGCCTGAAGGACGGCGACCTGGCGAGGGCGCGCATGAACGAAGCCGAGGCCTGCTTCGTCCTCGCGGCGCGAAATTACGCCGACAAGTTCGCCGCCGACGAGCATACGATTCTAAGGTGAGAAAAAGCTGCTGCTGCTGCTGCTGCTGCGCCCTCGAAATCTGGCCCTAAGAGATAAGCGCCGCCGGACGTGTATAATATGCGCTGAGCCACGGATGGCTAATTCCGGAGGATTTGTTACGATTAGGCAGCTGGATTTAGAGGCCGTCGCCGCATCCGTTTTCTAATTAATAAGCTGGCTTTTTGCAATTACATTTAGTCGGTTTAAAAAAGTCAAAAGCTTTCACTTTACAGAAGAAGACAAATAATTTGATAAAAACTTTCAAACGGTGGGACATTTTTTTTGTTTTTTAAATCAACAAGTGACTTTTTTCGTTTGCTATTGTAAACAGCTTTCCCTTTGATATTCATTCAAACTCGGTCAACGTATTATAAGAGTTTAAATAATAATGTACAAAGTAAAAAACTATGCATAGCATGTATCAATCAAAAAAGAAGAGTTCTTTTACCAATAAAGCAAATCCTTCTTTTTATTATTCAAATAAGGACATTTAATTATACATTATGTCTTTTCTTATACGTGATATTTCAGAATAGGAATAAAATCAACTTTATTCCTTCGCAGGTCCTGGGCTGTGAAAGATTTCGCACCGAACGTTCCACAGTACGTGCAGATTTTTCGACCGGAGAACAAACTGCACGTGAAATTCGCCGAACACGTTGTATGCGAGGATGAATTCAAGTACGCACTTTTAGCGAACAACTGCACGTGTCCCGGTGCCTCGACTCTCGTTACCCTGCTGTTACACACGTCGAGAGGACAGTAAGTCTTCCGAAAATGGAGCTCTGCTTCGAGCGTTCATTTTGAAAAAAAAAAAAAAAAAAAAAAAAAAATGCTCGCTAGAACTTGAATTTAGATCGCTTCTTTGAGTCGGGGGCATTAAAAAGCTCTAACGCTTGCGTATATACACTTGCAGAGAGGGTCAACAGTCGCAGGAGGAGTGGCACCGACTTTACGGCAAGTGCTCCGGCAACGAAATATATCACATAATCCTCGGGGACTCGCGCTTTTTCGGCGAGTACGAGGGCAAGTCTTTCACTTACGCATCGTTTCACAGTCACAGAAAGTACGGAGTTGCCTTGGTAGCGGTAAGACCAGCGGAACTCCCCGAATTCTACGAAGACACCATCCTGCTTAACCCAGGTTTCACTCGTCTTCTCTAATAATAACATTTGAAATACGCCCTTTATACAAGATGAAATTTCGCTGCTTCCCCAGGTCCAAGACATATCATGAAGAAGACCGACACGTGCTACTACATGAGCATTACGAAGGAGGAGAACTCGGCGTTCGTGGTGGCGAACCACCAGACGGGCACGACGGAGACGACGCAGGTCATCGTCGACACGAAGACGGACGGCGCCGGCGGCACCAACCCGCAGGCCGGGGCAGCCGCCGCGCCGACTACGGGCAGCTGCACGACCCCGGGAACGACGACGACGATGACGACGGCCACCTCCCTGGCGACGACGACGACGGCGACGAGCTGCGTCGGCGGCGGCGGCGGCGGCAACGGTACTACACCACCCTCTCTAAGCATTATACGGACGGAGGCCGACGATCGGGCCGACGATAAGGATGCGACGCAGGTCTCGGTCGAGTGCTGCCCCGACGATGACCATGATCGTAACGATACGAACGCAGGGCAGACTCCCGACGACGGCGCGGATTGCCCCGGTACACCCGCTAAAGCTCACGACACTACTGGGGCTCGAAGCCCCCGGCCCCCTCAGGTTATCTTGCAGGTCCTCCCTAGCACGCCCACACCACTCCAACACCACAACCTACTACTCGCATCCGATGTCCACCGTGAGTGTCGCATGAGAACGCTTGCTTTCAGTTATTTTCTTTGCTCTCTGCCAGCTGGATGAGCTTGCTTTTTTTCGGCCTTGCTATTCCATTCTCTGATCATTATTTCGAGCTTCTTTTGTCTGCGTTTTTAGCTTATCACCAAGAGATTTTTACGTTTCAATAGTCTTTTGACCGTTTAAAAATTTTTATTTTCTGTTAGGATTTTTTACCTTAGCCGCGTGTTACACTGCACAAAAATAATCGGTTATAAATTAGTAAATATGTATTTCAAGAGCATTTTGTCGTAGTAAACTAAAGGCGCCAAAGACGTTTTTATATAATGTTCTTCATTACTTAATGCTACTTGGCAATTAATTTTGTTTTTAATTTATTGCATATTTTCATTTTATAATTATTTTAGGGATTCCGAGGTGAACGGTACGTGATTATTTTTTTCTTTACATCATTTGCTTAGCTACAAACATTATAAGCGACTATCCTTAAAAAAGTTTACTAAAAAGAAATTCAATGTACACAAATCAATAATAAATTTTAAACTAAAATTGAACGATTTAACTCCTCGATTGTCTAAATGTACTTTATTCAATTTTAATTAAGGCATGCAATTTAAATTTAATTGTTCTTGTTAAAATCGAATTCACCAAATTGGTGAATAGTTGATCGATTCATTAAATAAATATTTATTTATATTAATCAAAAATAAACTCTCATCTATAAATACGTGCAAATAATATATTATTAAAATGGAGGTAAAAGTAGCAATTCAAATGTCCTTTAATGTCAAATAAATAGATAAATAAATAATAAGCAGTAATGCATAAAACGATAATTAACAGTGGAATTAATAAGCATGTGGCATTCACCTCGTTTCATTATTTTTTATTTATCTTTTCTTAACTCATTTCTAATTCCATAGCTTTCAGAAATATGCAATACATATTTTGAGAATGTTCATTATTATACCTAGTTTGCTTAACGGAATGTCGTACATCGTTAAAAATGCATAGTAGTCTACAAAATTTGGCTTAATAGTTTACTGTTCCTCCATCATTACAAATACTTCTCATTTATACAGAACGTAGAAACACTTTAATTAATAAATAAATATCAAGCATTAGAGCTTAATACGTATTGTAGCAAAAGAATGTTCCTGCGAATTAATTCAATATTTTTCAAAGTTATAATTATTTCTCCGACTTGCCCCCTTGTCCGTGACCTCGAAAGTCCGAGCTCGAAACGCGCCCAAAACTTTAGCAACCCGGCAAAGTACCTGACTAGCTTCCGGAAAAAATTCACCCGCAGAAAAAGTCGATAAATTCACAGGAACTGTCCCTCTCTCTCTCTCTCTCTCCACGACACGTGCCAGCACGCTCGGCCACGAAACATCATGAATCCATTTCCACTTGATTTTATCAACTCGTCCCGACTCACGCACTTAAGTATACAGAGAGCGGATTTCAATATTTACGAGCCCTTCCGGCGCGAGCGAGCGGGAGAGAGTGAGAGAGACAGACGGCCCTGGCAAAATGACGACACGACCAACTAAGACTGACAGTCGCGTGAGTGAATATCGCGCGGCGAACTATCCATGCATGCCTGCACCAGCAGCCGCGCCGAGCCAATTTCTGGGTCGCTTCCCGCTCTCCGTCTCTTTCTCTCCCTCGCTCGCTTCGGATGCATTTGAGCGGATGCCTCGCGCCTGCACTAAGCCTTGGCCCAATGTCCCTGATGCACTTCCTTTAATGCAGAGAGAGAGAGAGAGGAGCGTTTATTATGCATTTACGCCGCGCACCTGATTATTAACCCTTTCGCGGCTGAGCGCCGGAGAGGCTCGCTCGGGGAATGCTTCGCGCAAGCGAGGTGTGACTTTGATTAGAGGTTTCTTCGAGTGGCTTCGATTCGCCCGCTGCGCGTGTGTTTCGCGAAATGGTTAATATCGTTTTCGGCGGATGCTTCGCCTCGCTGTTTCAGAATTAGTTTGTGAATTTTATGGAATTTAATACACGAGGAAAGTATTTTGAAGAGTAACGCGCTTGCTTGCAAATGGATGCATAAAAATAGTAATGGAATTACTTTCGTAAATATTTTGGGGGGCAAATTCTTGTACAAAATAATTCGAATTCAAATGTTGGATAAAGTTTGTGCTTTTTCAGCTATATTATTACTCTTTAAAATTCGAGTTCTTCAAATGTGAAAAATTTCTTTACTGTATGACGTAATATTTTTAAAGAGTAAATAATTTTTTTGCAATTACAATTTACTTAATTTACAAATTAAATACAAATGGACAGTGAAATTTGTAAATTAAGAAAAATGTTTACTGCCTGTTGTGGAATTGGAGAAGTACATGCATCAAATATACACAAACAAATCAACACAAACACTTTGGTATTTTAAACTTCGATTAATTCTGCAACTATTCACGACACATTGCATTCTTCATTCAATTTAATTACACAACACTGGAACAAATTTTCACTGCAAGATATTTTACATTCACCCTATATGCTAAAATTGATTTTATAAATTTTTTTAGTATAAAATTTTTAAATTGTATACCGCCAAATTATACATATTCTGCAAAATTGTAGAAATATTCATTACAAAGTAAGTATTTAAAAATTCACAAAAAATTATACTTAACAAAGTGGAATGCACAATAGTTTTTTGTGAACCAAACTCCTGAGTGTACTATTGTAGATTATTTCCCTGGCTAATATTCTCCAACGAATGATTATATTATATATATATATATATACATTTTTTTTTTTTTGAACGATCTCTCCGTTAGATCTATCACTGACAATGAATTATTTTGCATTTCTTTCTCTTCATTATCAGTAGGGACATATTGTACTCTGTAAAAATTTGTCTTATCTCTCCATTGAATATAAATAACATTTGATAGTTAAAAGGTAGAGTTTTGAGGAGAGGCAAAAATGCGCATATGAACGAACGTCGACCCGGACTTACGTAATATCGTATGTTTACACTGTAGCAACTTATCTCGATCCCGGAGGATTAGGCGACTCGAGGCAGTGTTTAAAGGACGGAAGTTCGTCGCCGCAAACGCCAATGACCGGAAATCACCTCGATGTGCCACGCTCGCTCGAGCCAAATCCTAATCTGCTCAGTCCCGAAATTCTCACTCAGAGGAGAGGTAATCCATTTCGCCTGAGAGCCGATGCCACCGGCTTTGTCAGACTTATTGCGACGCGCCCATGTTTTCGAATCCTTTGAAAACAATGCCTGCTTTCGATAAAGCTTACTACTATTTTCGAGTCGGCCTTTTTTTTACGATCCAAGTCACGTGTTTTTCATTATTTATGCATTATATAATTAACTTGTTTTATAAATCTCGACATGGAAAATTTAGTGCTGCGCAGATTGATTAAATTAATTTAGAATGAAATTTGAAAAGAATTAGCTCTTTGATAATACGAAAATTACTTAAAACAATATTTTATAATATCTTTGAAATGTATTAATTTAGATCAAAGACTTTGCGCAGCTGATAAGTATTTAAAATATTATGCTTGTAAATTTTATGTATACCAGTAAATAACAATTTCTCACTTGACTGGAATATAATTTAATTTAATTTTAATAACAAGCTTCGACATAGAATTTCCACAGAATTTTTAAAATTTATACCTTCCTAAAAGTAATAAAACAGTTTAGTTGCACGTGATCATTAACTTTAATCGCGCCTCACTCAAAACGCAGGTAATTTAGTACATATCTAAATAATCGAGGCCTCGCCGACAGTAGACACCGAATCCTCTAATCCCGTCCCACTAATCCGCCGATAGATCATCGCTCAATATACTCCGATATTCCCCGATAAATCCTCAGAGCGAATTTGTCCCCAGGGAGTCGTCGACCGAGCATCCTGCCGGTGCCGGACATGCTAACGAGCTCGACGCTGCACCTGCCGGGCCAGGAGTCGCTGGATCACGAAGGCGACGAGTCCGAGGACGAGATGGACGACGACGTGCCTTGGCGGTCGCCCAGCGAAAAAATAGCGTGAGTATACACACACAGCGCCGAACCATTGTCCCCCCCCCCCCCCCTACGTCGGCCTTCCCGTGCGGTGTATCACGCGAACACGTATATATAAGCACCACGACGCAGACGCGCTTCATCGTATATATATACTCGCAGTTTTACGAGTGTCGCCGAGCTCTTTTCTATACCCGGGGACGGAGCCGAACGCTCGACTTTACGTGACTTGGATTAAATTCGAGTTTTCGGAGAGCGCGTTTTGCTCCAAGTTCTCGCTCCGTGTAATGTTGATGCTTTTATTTTCTGGCTGGGTGGAAGGGACGGAAACGTATATACGATATCTGGTGAACGTCAAGAGATTTGGAAAATATCCTTTTTATCAGGCAGTAAATATACTTTATTACAAATGATATTTTACTTTCAAACTACATGCTTTATCAAAGTTTCCCGCTGCAGTTAATTAAGCTAATTAGACGATTAAATCAAGCGAAGTTCTTTGTAAACTGCAAGCGCGATGAAACGTTAATCCAAGTCTCTCAAAGTAAACCAAAGTCGCTTATCGAAATCTACGCCGCAAAGCAGCCTTTAGATGTGGCGAAGTATTCCTTTTTGAAACGTTTTACCGGCGCGTATAAGCCTCGCAAGCTGCACGTAAACGGGTTTTGGGGAAATACTTATCCTTCCAAAGCGGCTACGTGATTCGAAAATAATTTTAACAAAGACCCGGAGAGGGCCACAATCTTTAAAGGTTCTCGCAGAATTTAAAAGTTCGATCGATTTTTATGCTCGAAAAATTGAATTATAGTATTCAATTCCTATCCCGAAAAAAAAATGAATAAACAAACAATATTTATTTAGGCGGAAGCTCATAAATTTATAAATAAATATATTCCCGAAATACATATTTAAATGCAGCCCCTCTGTTCGCCGAAAATAGAGGACCGAAATATCCGCCGCCGTCTGATGACCGATAGCCGAATTGAATCCCCGACGAGCGGGGCTCTATATCCGTGTTTACAAGCCAGTCTCGCCTATCCATCCAGCGCGCATCTGCATAATCCATATGCATTTCATCGGCGGGGAGGGGGAGGGCTCTCGCGTCGCGCATCATCATCATCATCGCCCTCGTCGTCGTAAGGAAGCGTCGTCGCGGGCTACTTGGACTAATATCGCCGCGCGGAGGTGTGCAGCTGCTGTCATATATATAATATATACGTATACGCCGCGGCATTTCGGACGATGTAATCTCGAAGACGGAGGATCCCTCGTGCGACTACTCGATTTATACGGCGCGTCACGTCCCGGCGAGCTTTTATAATTTTACGAGCCGGCCGTTAAGCGACGACCGCCTGGGACTTCTTTGGCCCCCGCCGAAGAGATTCGTACCCTGTCGAGAGGTGCTTTAATGAAATCTTTGCCACTCGATCCCGTCGTTTGACGTTCGTTATCGATACCTGTCGCTGATTTATCCTTTGGAGCATTCATTTTTAGGACGTGCGGTTGCGAATCGGAATTTTATTTATTTCTTCTTTATTCGCAAAATTACAGTTTCAGGTGTCGATCAAACAGGTTAATGTCGTGTAAAATATTTCTAAATCAATTGAATATGCTAAATTTTATAAAAATATCGATAACTCAATTTGTAGTTTTTTTTTTTTTTTTATCAGAATGCCATTCATGTTTTTCTACAATTAAGTCACGCTGCCATTTTATCGCTCACTTTCTATAATATACGGTATATGTACATTTATCATTGTTGCACCAAAATTATTCATTTGAGACAATATTCATTATATATTTCAAATTCCAGAAAGTAAGAAGTAAAAAGTATGAATTTTCTAAAATATAAATATATTATATATCAGGTATTTAACTTAATAATTCAGTTTTTATAAAATCTCTAAAGTTCTAAGAATTTTATAACTCAAAGCTTATTTTTTACTTCTTCATTAATATAATTTTAGAATACAGCTGTATATCAATGTTCCAGAATAAATGCAGAATATAATTCAACGATTACGGTATTCAACAAAATGAATAAAATAAAATTCCATTTATGTATATTATCAAGTCCATTCATTGCATAAAATATTGCTGTATTTTGAAATTATGTTACAGAATGATTTCTGTAATAAAATATTTATTTTTTTATCTTTATATCAATGTTGTTTGTCGTAGTCAATTATACATTATTTATTGTGTAATATATATGTAACTGAATTATTATTCTTTATTGTAGCTTATTTCGTCTAAGTAGATTAAAATTTTGTCTCTCTACGACTACTAAAATTAAACGACTATATAATACTATAATTAATGCAATTTCCAATTATCTTAATTTTAATGCTAAAGACATTAAATCTTAATAATAATCTAGATTACAGTCGTAGAATAGAAGACTGCTTAAAATTTAGCTTTCTAGACAATATAAGCATTTAATTCATGTAAAAGAAAAACAAAATTATATAAATCATGATTGTTGCATTATGATCGCGACGATCCTTATTATTTACATTACAATATCTTGCAAGTAAAATCATTAATGTCCATGCGAATCTGGTAAACGTATAACGAAATGTGATGCCTGCCTCGACACCCCTTTAAAATACTCGTGGATGTTTTTGATGTCTTCCTTATATCTGCATCGTCTTTGTGCACCTCTCGTCCTCTTGCCGCACGTCGCGCGCTGTCGACTGTATTCGCCCCCCGCAGCTTCAAAGGGTGAGTTCACGCATTTTTTCACGTTTTTCTCTGTTACCTCCTCTTTTTTTGTTTAGTTGAGTTTCCCGATTTGAAAGCTTTGATCTTTACCTTACTGAGCTTTAAGTATGTAAATCGTTGGGCGTTAGTGTAGAAATGGTAGTTTCTTCTATCAAGACTTGATTTACATTGCAGACTAACCTTTCTCTTTACTTTTGCATGCAACTAATAGAGTGTTATACATCTTTATGACTGCATTAACGTTTGCGCAAAAATAATTCTGCTTCTGAGTTTCCGTTTTCCAACGATATTGCATTATGCAAATAATAATATCATTACATTTAAAAGTATTTGTAAACAGAAATGAAATGCTATTCATTCTTTTTTTTTCAAATAATAGTCAATAAAAAGTTTAATTCCGGTACAATGATTATAACTACGAATCACAAAATAAAGTTAAATGTAAATTGAATAAAACTGATTCAGTAACTAAATAGTAAATCATTTTTATTTTATTTTATATTCAGAAAAAATATACTTTTGTTTATCTAGGATTTACATTTTAAATACTTCACTTGTAATCGCTAAGCCAATCAGCATTCGTAACATTATAGAATATATTCAGAAAATTAAGCAAAAACGATATTCTGGATTTCGGTCTGAATTTGCAACAAGCTCTTGCCCTTCGTTTCGGGCATCAGAATCATAGCAAAGGGCAAACCAAGGGAACCAAGTATGCAAAAGCAAGCAAAGGCCAGACAAGAGTTGGTTTTCTTGTTCAGTGCATCGTAGGACCGCACTGTGCAAAAGGTCACGAGGTACAGAAGAGACATGCAGATGCCCACCGCGGCGGTTTTCGCCCGGCAGGGAAAAATTTCACCCGTCACTATTGGAAGCACTGGAGTCAGACCCAATGCGTACACCGTGTAGTAAATGCAGATCATCGTCACCGGAAAGATTCTTTGCCCTTCCAGTAGCTGTATTCAGAATGCGGCTCTTAGTTCATTATACATATTGGTCCTTCTTAAAAGACCGGAATAAAGTAAGTTAAAAAATAACATCTCACCACAGTTGTTTGGCAATTATTTACGCCAACGAAATTATAAACCGCGAGAACGAGGCAGCAAATCGCCGAGCCGACGATGGTGAAGACCAGTAAAGACTTGCGACCGAAGCTCTCGATGGCGAAGAGGCACAGCACGATGGACACGACGTCGATGAAGGAAGTGACGAGTTTGCCAATCGTCGGATACATCGTTTCGATGAGGCTCTGGGCGTAGTCGCTTATCGCTATCATACCCAACATCTGGCTGAGACACAGCACCGGCATCAGAATCAAAGCCATCGGCTGAAAAGTCTTCGGGCACATCGATTCGACGAGAAGCTGACCGGGCGTTTTCGCCGCGGCCAAATTGAAGAAAGCCTGCATCGATTCGAATTCCTTCTCGATTTCCAGCACGGATTTCCGGTCCCTCAGGTGCATCAATGACAATTTCGATCGCAGAACCTAGAAACAATAATTCCGTTATAACGTTAATTGCTTATCAACGGGGAGTTATTAATCATCGAACTTACCATACCAGTCTGGAAGAGGTGATAAGGCGATTCGATCATCCAGAAGTAAATGGAGAGCAAAAAGGAGAGGGGCAGGGTCACCATAATGCTGAGAATGAACGTCATCTGGAACAGATAGCCAGACAAGTTCATAGCGAAGACGCCCAGATATCCAAAGAGAATGACGGCGGCGCCCACGACGCCTCGGTACTTGGTCGGCGCGACCTCGGCGACGTAGAGCACGGCGGTGGGCGCGAACAGTCCGGCCCCGAAGCCCGCGACGCCGGCTGCGGAAATTATCAACTGATAATGGGCGTTAGGTTCGGCAGCTGGGAGCCGGGAAAAAGGCCCCCCCTCCCCCCCTCACCACTTTATCGCTGCCCGAGGTGGCGAGGAAGAGCCAGAACCCGACGAGGACGCCGCCCGATAGCGAGAAGGACGTCCGCCTGCCGTAAAGGTCGCTGATGAAAATCGAGAGCAGACAGCCGAGACTGGCGCCGACGTTGATCGCCGACTCGATCCAGGACTCGTCCAGATAGGCCAGCATCGGCGAGCCAATGCCATCGTAAAGATACGTGAAGCAGGGACTCGGCCAGCCGACTGCCAGACCCACGCACAGGGCGCCGAGGTTCACTGGGGGGTTTTTTTTACGAAAATCGATTGAAATTCATAGTTTTGCTAGATTTTAGCAGTGGGAAGAGGAGAATTTGTAAATTAAGGTTATTTCGAATTTCAATTAAAAGAATTAAAATTTTAGTTTAAAAAAAAAAAAAAATAATAAATTACAATGATTTTAAAAGAAATAGTGATCAAACGGAATAAACATGTAATTTTTTTTTAAGTACTCACGTGATCCAAGTGTACTATAAAAACGTTTATTATTTTTTACGGCCTCGAGAGCATGCATCTTAGAACCACCTAAAACCCTACTAATTGTTTTTCTTTATTGCACTTAAATAGTTGCATGTTTGTCGTCGAACTTCGCACTAACTGATATGTGCTCGACTTTGATGTTCACGGACGAAATTATTCAAGTGCGCGTTAAACTGATAAAAGTCAAGAGATAGAATACTAATTTTCTTGCAGCTAAATATGGTTTAAAACAAGTCTGTATAAGGAACTTCCTACTTGCAAAGCGAATCGTTTTTTACTAATTTATGCGACCCAACTATTATCTTTCGCAAGCGCACTATAATTTTATAAATAACGAATTGCGTAAAGTAACGTAATGTGTTTGTTATTCGCATCGCAGTATTATCTATTTACTTTTGAACGTGTAATACCTTTCAAATAAATTGCATATCGAGAGGCTTTAAAATCAGCCGATTTTTCCGTTTAAACCTTTAACAACTAAACTCGGCAACTTTAGTTTTATTTTAACCCCCGAGTCCGCAATAACCCTCCCTTGTAAAATCCGAAAAATTCCTTTGACAATAAACTCGTCGCCGGTTCTTTTCTCGGGCAAACCTTATTTTCCCCGGGCTCGAACTCGATTGCGCTCGAAAACAGTCGCAGCCACTCGAGCATTTCGAGCAATAGATCAGTTTGACTGGTGCGTTTCACCGCGATGAAAAATTGGATTTACCATCGCGTGCAATCATCCTCTCTCTCTTGCATCTTGGCAAAGAAAAATAGCTCGCTTAAAAAAGTTCAAAGAGTACGTGGCGCGCGCGGGCGCACGGTGTACTATATGCGATATCGATGACAGCCACCGCTGTCTCTCGGAGCGAACGACCTATAACGCGGCGCACAAAGGCCGAATAGAGAAAGAAGCCGAACCGGAGCGGGGGAGGGAGGAGGATGAGGACGGAGAGGAAAGACACTGACAGTATTCAAATGATGTTGTAGGATCGTCAAGGGATTCCCGCCGGTTTCGCCGTTCATTGGTGTTTCGCCGACTCTCTGCTACCTGCTCAAAGAAAAGAAGCCGCTTTGCTGCCTTCAACTCGCTCAGGTACAGCTATGCAGTTTCTCCACTCGTACTTTTTTTCGGCACCGCAGCGCCATCCGCTGGTTTAACGAGATTTCCACTTTGCCCCGCGTCTTTCATCCCCCTCTCTCTCTCTCTTTTGTGTGTAGGAGTAGCTCTTCGGCCTACTTTGCACGCCTCTAACCCCCGGGCACCCTTTGTTCGCAGGTCTGCGAGCACTGCAGCTACAGGAACGCAAAGGAATACAATTGGCAGAATAAAACGATCATACTGGCTGCGGACTACGCCAGTAATGGCATTTATAATTTCATCATACCGCTGAGAGCTCACTTTAGGTACGTCGTGTCCGACTACATCCGCCTCCCCGATGCGACGACAGGGGGGCTGCGGAAATTTTTAAATTCGATCACTGCAGCCGCGATTTACGGCGGCGGCGTAAAAGTCGGAGCATTTTTTTTTATAAAGTTCAATCTGTTTTATCAAGCTTAATGCAGTACTTAAAACTTTGATTTCACTTTTATGAAGTTTACGGGGCGTCAAAGTTAAACGTAAATGGTAACATCGAAGTTTAGCTTACCGAGTTAATTGATTGGACTGAAAGTTGAAAGCGTCTAATTAATACTTGAGCAATTTTACCTTCGCATTTTCGAATTTCAATTTTTGAAATGAGACGTTAAAAAATTCATATCAAAGTGAAATCAAAGGAAAGGGATAACTATACATTGTCCCATGAAGTAGCGGAGAATGAGTTTATCTATCGGCCCTTGTGTGTCTGTACAGATCGAAAACCTCGCTGAACCCCATAATTCTGCTGCTGGAGAGGAGGCCAGAAATTGCCTTTCTGGACGCGATCTCGTATTTCCCTCTCGTTTACTGGATGCTGGGCTCGATAGATTGCCTCGACGACCTGTTACGTGCCGGCATTACGCTGGCGGAGAACGTCGTCGTCGTCAATAAAGAACAGAGCAACTCCGCCGAGGAGGACACCCTGGCGGACTGCAATACCATCGTCGCCGTGCAAACTATGTTTAAGTGAGCATTTTAGCCCCCCTCCCACCTGCTCGACGAGCCAGCTATTCCACATAAATCACTGCCGCGATTTACGAGAGGCGGCTTCTCATCATTCTTCGGGAATTGCTTTTGATATTTTTTTAAGAGCTTCAGGCAGGAAATAATAAATTGGATTTTTTTTTTTTTTTTTTTTTTTTTTATGTAAATTATCTTTTAATTGTGTTCTTTTTGTTGTTCAAGTTAAAAGAAGGGCTTTTTTTCTTTTCCGTTTGAACCTTTGATTCGTGGTTTAAATTAATCGAAAAGGAAAAATTGTAAAATTTAATAATCATATAATTTTATACGAATATCTTATATTGCACTGCACAAAAGACAAAGAAAATTTTCTCGCACAAGGCTATATTCTGTGATGAAACTGTTCGACAGGTTCTTCCCCAGCATAAAGAGCATCACGGAACTGTCGCAATCGAGCAATATGCGCTTCATGCAGTTCCGCGCGCATGACAAGTATGCCCTACACCTCAGCAAAATGGAAAAGGTACTCCTCAGTACTACTTGCGGTGACAACTACCCCGCTGAGCCTTCGTTGGGCTCCCCGGTAACATGACATCACTCACTCTGATCTCTGATAATTATGATGATATGACTGACTGAATCGATGGATCAAGCGATTGTTTGCCGATTGATTTATCGATGCATCACCTTAGGCTGGCGCGTTCCTCATCTTCCAAATTATGTGTAAATTATCACCAAAGAATCGGCATATTTTTCTCTGCTCTTCAACTTACCAAAATAAATTAGAAAACTTATACGAAAAATATGCTGGATGTAATAAAGTTGATTAAAAATTCAAATCTCAAACATTCCAAAGTGAACCATGAAAAACGAAAAATTTCTATCGCCGACAGCCGGAAAGCGCGTAGCTCCGCGCGACCTTCCGCCGCTAAAATTTCTTAAAAGCCCTCGGTGCGGCTCCGAGGTGCACTTCGCTCGCGGGCCAAACAGTTTTTAAACAGCACGGCAGCCGCGTAGCAAAATATCTAATAAGGAGATTGTCTCTGCCTCGAAAGGCCGAAAAAAGAAAAATACCCCGGTCGCCGGAGCCGGAAAAAGGGGGACTCGCGAGTCATCGGAGAGCCCAAGTGCGTGGCGCATGAAATCCACTTTATCTAAAGTGCACTTTGCCCGGCGCTTATCGACTTTGCGAATAACTTCTTTTACGCGCCCGTAAAACGTCCGTCGCCCCAAGACCCGCGCCGCGAAAATGTCACTGACTCTCAGACGTATCGTCCGGCTGGCCGCCTCGGGTATTGAAATATAAAGACTCTCCTCGTTCTTCTTCGCGAGCTTTACTGTTGATTGACTTTTTCGGGCTATTAAGAGAGGCCTCGTTGGAAAAGATGATCCGCCGCGCTTTCAAAATATTTTTCGTTGATATACATAGAGAGATTTCATGATGATTTTTTCACTTTTCAAAATAAACTTGTTTCAGGGAAGATGGGAATGTGCTGCCTAAACGTCGACAGTGGTCGAACAGCACTTTTAGATATTATATATATATATATATATATATGATTTGCTTGATAAATATTTAGCTGAGTCATTTTTACTTTACCCTAGGCATGATCATTAAAAGACAAATTCTGTCTTTTTTTCTTACTCTTATTTTTCTACCTTTTTTGTTTTTTTTTTTTTTATAAACGAGGCAAAATATTTTAAAATATAAAATATAAAACATTTCTTGATAAATTGCTAAGATCTAAACTTTTACCATTTATTTGAATATTCTCTTTTACAGTAGATGAATATATTTCAATGTCTCTGAATAAAATGAAGCAATGAATTTGTATGCATCATAATGATCTTGATAATTTTTAGCAATCCTCGTGAAAATTCAGTCGCTTGCTTGCTAAAAAAGTTTCTATAGTTAGGCCAAAAGCTCTTGACAGTAATTAGACCTTATGAGATTTATGCATTTTAGAACAACATTATATTTATTATTTATGTAAAGCTTTGAAATAGAGCTATAGAAGCATGAAAAAATTAGCTGCCTTTTAGAAAAGGCTTCGACGCAATGATCATACAATTTCAAATCTATATCTATAGAATGTAAATAAAAGTCATCGCTAACATTTTGCCTAAAGCATCTATTAAAGCTGATTCGCTGCTTCGCAGAAGCTTGAGAATCTAAAATTATTGAAGTACTTAAAAGGCTGGTGAACGTGGCGAAATGTACCGGTGGGCCCATGGCATGTGCTTGATTGTCTTAGGTTGTGAGACAAATCACTGTGAATATATATCTATATAATCAATCGACTTATTACTTATTATGTATAAAAGAGTATCCTTGTGAATATGAAAGTAGATTCAGAGATAAATATATATATATATTATTTTTGCCAATAATATCGGGCAAACGGAAACCGTGATTGCTAAACGTGCGGGGGTCTTTTCTCTTTTGTATACGGCATGTGACTTCTGCAGAGGGAGAAGGAAAGGGGCTCGCACATATCGTACATGTTTCGGTTGCCCTTCGCCGCCGGCAGCGTTTTCAGCGCCTCGATGCTGGACACGCTGCTCTACCAAGCCTTCGTCAAGGACTATGTGATAACCTTCGTGAGACTGCTCCTGGGCGTCGATCAGGCCCCGGGCTCCGGATTCCTGACTTCGGTAAGTGCCAATTGTAGAACGTGATTGCGAGCACATGAAAATCGGGAAAACATGTTTCTTTCTGGCTTGGCTGCGATTTCCATAATTTCCATAATATTTACGTAAAATTTTTACTGCGGGGCCATGCGAAAGCAATCCGAAAGTAAACACGCTTTATTATATATTTTTATCATAAATTAAAATTTCTATCAAACTTTATTCCCTTTTCATCGATAAATGGGTACTAAATTCTCGCAATAAAGAAGAAAACTTAATTTTCCGCTGAAATCTCCTCGGGACCGAATAAAGTTTTAATTTAATAAAAGAAAAGAGAGATTTTACGAGAGGATGTAAGCGTCGAAAATCGAGACTCTAGAATAAAGTCCGTCTGTTGCAGATGAAGATAACGAAAGAGGACATGTGGATAAGGACTTACGGTCGACTGTACCAGAAGTTGTGCTCGACGACCTGTGAAATCCCTATCGGTATTTACAGGACGCAGGACACATCGGTAGTCGACACCTCGCACGTGAGTATCCGAGCGGCGAACCGAACCGCGTATACATAATACATACTCCGCACAGACACACACACACACACACACACACGTACGGGAAAGAGTCCAGCCTGGCCCTGTCTCTAATGCATCTCAAAGAGAAGCTCTCAGATCTCAATTCTTTGAATTTGGTTGTGTGAGTAGCGCATGCTTGTGATCTCGCTCGCTCTCTTACTATATATATATATATATATATCTCTCTCTCTCTATTTTCTCTTGCCTCTCGATTAGTATGTCTCATATCTTCATTTCCGACTATATAGTTTTTTATGATTGACACATCGGATTTACGTTCATTTTTATTCGTCCATGTACGTGAATGAAAGAATGAAAAATATTACTTCTTCTCTTCTTGGAGAACGATGTGATGTCGGATCGAAGCTGGTTGTATTATTTGAAATAAATTGATCCATTGTAACGGTATCGTTTGGTAGTAAAAGTTCATTGATACAGTCAAATTGAGTAAGTAATACGACATTATTTTGAATAAAAAATCAGCTTCGTAAGGAAAGCACGCGTCCGACAGTGAGTTCTCCGTTGTTAATTCATCAAACGATCATCTGCTCGACCTTGCATACATAGTGTTTGACATGACTCTAGAATCTTACACGAATGAACTTAACAAGCAAAGGTATGCGCTGAAATTCACCCCACAAACGTATACTATACACACTTTGCCTCCGCAAGGAGCTAACAGATACGGTCGGAGAGAAGAGTGAGAAACCCCCTGGGCCGAAAAATGAATAAGAGAGAGACACGAAGGCGAGGACGAGGCTTTTAGCTACTAAAGACCGCCAAAGCCGACTCCCCAAAAAAAAAAAAAAAACTGAAAGAATCTACTGGCAGTAAGTGTAGAGCTGTGCTTGTTTTGGTTTTTCTTTTCGACAGGGCGACTCGGACGCGGAGAGCGACGCCGGCGTCGGCGTGACGTACAAGATGCGCCACTCGGCGGCCGCGTCTTGCTTAGCGAATTGCACCACTCGCGACAAGGGTGCCTCTGCTGTGAGTACGGTTGACGTATTGTGCATAAAGCAAAAACCTCTTAATTTTTTCTTTTCTTTTTTTTTCTTAAAAATTATTTAAGAATTATCCAAAACAGATATCGTTCTTCTCAATTATTCAATTATATTTTTTGTCTTTCTCTCTCTTTGTCTCTGCATCAGCACAACTACTACTCTGTGGCCCGCAGCGATCGACTGTCTTTCTCTGTACTTGAATATATAATTATTGTTGTATATTGTTTCATACTTTTTATAAGTGTTTGTGTATATCTATTTATTGTTTTGTGCTCGAGTATGCTTTTTTGTGTGCCAATTTGCGCAATGATAGAAAGAAATTGTGGCAAAGATAGCTGAGTGACTATATAGAGATGTCAGATTTGAGATGCTGACTAGAAGATTAGCAATGACGTTTTTGAGCTGCTGACTGCATCTTTAAAGCTTCCTCTATCTTGAAACATAGATGCGAAGATAATCATTACTTCATAGTCACAAGTGATCCATCTAAATATAGTCATTTTCTCTTAGACTATTCGTCATAGAAGGTAGATCCAGACAATTTCCAAGTCAATAGTTGCAGATTCTTAGATTTTCTAGAAATATTACAAAATTTTATTAATCACAAAAATATTTCTACTTCAGCAGAACCATATATAAATATTATTATTCTACTTTTCTTGAAACTAATAATAATAATATTTAAATAATTAATGTCTGTCATATTTGATATTCGCATTAAATTTGAGAATTTATATTTCAAAAAGTAAACTAAACAAATAACCAAGTAAACTATCCGAATCAGCCTTCAATCATAAGCTTTGTAAATAATTCATAAAATTTGAGTTTAATTCCAAACGTAGCACTATATCACGCTGAAATTATTCTACATTTTATTGCATGAAAGTAAATTAGAAAATGTGTTCAATTTTCTGCTGATAGCAAAGTTACTTCAGTTATTTGCTAAAATGCCGCCTTGATTAAACAAAAAATTTTATAATATCTCTGTCATCTGTGAGCACCTTTCATAATGACAAACATTTGCATAGGTAACCTATTGAAAAACTAATCTAATATACTATAAAACCGATGAAGACGGTATCAAAAATGAACATTATTTCCACAATTAATAATTAATAGATCTTTTCATGGTAAATTAATGACCCAATCGTAAATGCAGGTTTTGAAGAAAGTATTGAGAAATATATTAATGGCAGCCACAGGGTAATAAAGGCATTGGTATAATGGTATCGCGGTCATAAACCAAAATACGTATACGAAATTATTGAATCAGATGAAGCTAGATATCAAGTTTATGACTACCGTACTATTATAGACAAGGCATAGAATGGACGCTTTATGATCTCTTCCACTTTAATAAAATATGCTTTCAAGCTTTAACTTGATTATCCACTTTTTAACTTTAATGCTCTTCGGGGTATAAAATTTAAAATTGCTGTACAAATTGCTAAGTAAGGCTTTTTTTCGCTATTAAATTTCATTCAAAAATTATTGAACTAAATTAATGAACCAATTACACCGAAAATAACCTTTTGTTTTACTCGAGCAACGCACTCTAAAAAAATCGTTCCAAAAGTTATAAATATTTAGGCGAGCCTTAAAGTTCATGACTCGTGAACCGATTAATTTGGCACAGAATTGCTAATTCAGTCGAACTCTTACGAACAGAGTTCAGAAAAGGGCACTTTTTTTCTATTCGTGCTGCCCCCCGATCCTCCGTCACTTTTTCCTCTATTTCCTTCCCGAGTTTATCTCTTAGCGTTCATCTCTCTTTTTTCAATTTTGAATACGACCCTCACTCCCTTTCCACCCTCTCTTTTTCTCTCTTTTCTTTTCGTTCGCTCTTTTGTCTCTTTATCCACTGGCACACCGCCGCATGCATAAACGAGCAAAATGACGTGGCCCGCTCGCGCTTTTACGACAACCACCCACACAGCCACACACACAGACACACGTACACACAGTCGACGACGACGACGACGACGACTACGACGAGAAAAAAAACGAACGAACAGAGAGAGAGAAAAAGATGGAGAGGAAAAAAGAGTCGTCGGAGAATGTGTCGCATGCGCTCCCGAAACTTCACCTGCGTTTTTCTACGTGTGTCTGCGCTATCTCTTTTCTTTATCTATCAGTCGACGTCTGTCTCTATCACCATCTCTCTCTCCCTCTGTGAAAAACTCGCTCGCTCCTTTTTGCTGCCGCTCTCTTCGGTGTCAGTATGGCAGACTGATGATTTTTGCCAAGGCAGGAAGTTCGCTTCCAGGTTTGCTCTCCTCCTCGAGCGTGACTCGGAGGAATCGACTGGAAAGCCATTGATTTCGACGAGGAGTAAAGAACGTTGCTATAGATCGAGAGGGTTCTTTCAAGCTCGCGACTAGATTCTTTTCTCTCTCTCTAAGAGGCGCTCTCGATTAGCACTCGCATTTAATTATTTTTACGGCTGGTTTATTACCTCGAAAGCGAGCGCGAGGGAAAGTATAGTTTTTAGTTAGTTTTAGAAGATGTAGATTGCATTGAAAAGGGAAGGGAATTTCAGTTTAGCGACCAAGGTATATGTAGAGTCGAAACCGTGAGTGCACATCGGTTTATCGACGGTTGTGCGTTTACACGTTTTAGTGCGCTGCGATGTAAAAATTTTTATGCAGTTTACGAAATGAAATGAAGAATTAAATCTTTTACGCGCGAATTAAAAACAAGAGATTTATAAAGTTTTATTTTACGGATACGAGGATTTTCATTTTTAATGCAGCAGCACTTCACTGCCGGGGCTTTAAATTAATGCAAATTTACGTAATTTTTTTACCTGCGACGTTTAACATTTTTCACAAATACTTTTTTACATACTATTTGGCTTTTTATAGCATTCCACTTTTTATTAACACTTTTTATACAGAATAAACTCGATTTTCGTTTCTGAAATAAATCTTTTTAATTATTTACATTTTTATTATACAAGTTTCAAAAAAAAGATTATCCGATAAAATGCTAAAAATTTTTGCACGCTTACAAGTTTTTGTAATGTCAGTTCACTTTAGCCGTCGTTCACGTACATATACTTATGTCTATACCAATATTGTGTGTGTGTCTTTTTTTTTTAATATTACTCAGTAATATATTTATATATAATTAGTCAACACGTTGAATCAAGTATTTGTAACGATAAAATGTGACAAAATTAATCGTTATATAGACTAATTAGGTGTAATAAAAATGTCTGCACAGAGTTCAGAACAACTTGTTGAACAAGAGTAAATCACGATCAACCGAGTCACGCACGATTTTTTGCTGCATAATATATAACATGCTTTATTTTATTTGAAAGGCAAATGTGCCGTAAGCTGCATTCAACAATTGACTCCATTCCGTAATGAACTTGTTGTAATATCTATAGGAATTTGTTTCTATGAAGAAAAGCTTCTTTTAGAATAACCAGTAATTTTTGAGACTACATGAATTTTTGAATGCTCCTGTTACGGCGCATCGGTCCTCCATCAGCCCCCAAGATTAAAACTACAGATAAAAACTAACCGCGCCTGGCTCTCTATGTTTCTGGCGAGCAGTACTCGGTGAGCCTGGGCGACGAGGCTCGCGACAACCACGCCCAGCAGATCGAGCGGGCGGAGATCGCCAACCTGGTGCGCTCGCGGATGGAGTCGCTTAACCTGCCGATCGCCGACTACGACGACGTCTCGGAGAAGCGCAACAGCCTGTCCTACGTGATAATAAATCCGTCGTGCGACCTGAAGCTCGAGGAGGGCGACATCGTTTACCTGGTGAGGCCCTCGCCCTTCTCCGCGCAGAAGACGTTCGAGCGGCACAACTCGCGGCGCAAGAGCAACATCAGCTTCTGCTCGGCGTCGCTGGTCGCCCAGATGAACGCCGGCGTCGCTGCGGGCCAGGGCTGCATCCCGGGTGGCGGCGGTCCGGGGAGTCGGCGCGGTTCCGGCATCGGCATCGCCAGGGCGCCGCCGCTCAGCAGCACCAACAAGTCCAACTCGCTCTCCCTGCCCGACAGTCCCACCGTCGCCGGCAACCTGCGCGGCCGCTCGAACTCGCTGCGCGTCGTCGACGACATCCTGCTCAGGCGCAGCAATTCGCTCAGGTTCGTCATTCACCGATCTCATCAGATTATTCCAAACGGTTTAATCGATATTTTTTCTCTTTTTTTATCTAGTCCCCCCCAAATTCCGTAGTCGTCTGCGAAAAGAGAATCCTTCCGAATTCGGTTAGGTAAATTTTACGAGATTTCTTCTTTTACGCTTTCTTGCGGAAGAATTGCTAACGGCATGCTTCTTTAAAATTAACCAGTATCTTTTCTTATTTCTGCAATATTTTACTTGGAATTTTAAAAAAACACTGGATGCAATCGCTTTTTATTGCGCAGTATATGAAAAAATATTAGCAATTAAATTGAAATTTCTGCCAAGTATATCTGCAAACTTTTTAACGGATTAGTTAAACATTAACCTATGCAAGTGTAATATTGTTTGTCCGAAGGTAGAGGCTAAAACTAAAAATAATAGACTTCGAACGTCTATATTCGTCGCTTTTACGCGTTTTTCAAATTTTATGGGAAGAAACATTTTATAGCATAAAAAAAATACAAAAATAAAATTCTCGTTAAATTTTTTTTTTTTTTTTTTTTTTTTAACAGAAATTCGCGAAATTTTAGAAAATTTTGTTACAATTTTTGGTAAAAATGATTATTACATGCATTACCTTTTGACGCTAACTTTCAAGATTAAATGCAAGTCAAAGCAAATTTCTAGTTTAGTTCTAAAAAATAATAATTCAATTGCTTATTCTTCTTCTACTCTTATTTTAATTAAAATACATTTTCGCGTTGAATTAATATAGTAGCCAATTTTCTTGCTTAATTATGGCTTGTATAAATGAAATTATAAATCAGCCATCATCCAATTAACCTCCCATGAAATAACCAATTTATTCACTTTATATCAACAATCTCGTTACATTTTTAAAGCCTAGAGAATTTCCATCCTTAACAATTAAAATTCAATCATCGAACCATTTTTTCCATTCTTAACAAAAAGTAAAGTCCTGTTCGATTTACCTCAACAAAGATTGATTTTCAGAATGAGGTTTAAAAACGAAAAAAAAAACGAATGCTATTCAATAATTTCACATTGAAGGCGAGCAAAAGTACACGATAATTGGCTATTGTAAGGCACTGCACGGAAAATCGACATTGAATAGAAATGTCATCAAAAAAAAGTTGCTCGTACAAAAAAAAAGATAAAATTTTGTCACATTTAATATACACTTTTTAAAAATATTATTTTCGAATTTCAAGACAGCATCATTTATTACAATATTTTAGCTTGTTGTAATTTATATGCAAATTCACTCGCACTGAATGACAGCAATGAAAAGCTAATGGCCATTTAATTTAATATTTCAAATTACTTGGAGCGCATACTAACGTATTGTACTTAAATAAAGGCTTTTATTACTTGCAATAATAATTATACAATAAAGTAAATTTCCTCGCCCATTAACAGAACGAATTCTAAAAAAAAAGCCATCTAATCGAAAGGTACACATCCCGATTTCCTAACTAAATACGCCAGCTATCTCGCCTACAAGTAATAAGATCTCTTGACCGCATTGCAGACAGGGCCTAAGCATACCAACTCGTCGCAAGAGCAGCCTGGAGGACATCGGCCTGGGCGCTCTGTCCCACCCGTCGAACCACAACCCGATAAAGATCGCGCTGAACGGGTCGATCGGGTTGGAGGTGACGCCGCCGGAGGAGGGCGGCTCCCAGCCCGGCATATCCGCGAGCAACACCGGCATCCTGGACGTGGGCCTGCCGTCGATGCCCGTCCTCGGGCCCTCGGCTCTCGGCTCGGGCCTCGGCTCGGGCCTCGGCGGCTCGATGGGCGGCCTCTACGATCCGCCGCCCTCGTACCCCGGGCCCCAGTCCCAGGGGCCGCAGGCTCCCACCCCGGACCCCCAGCACATCCAGGGCACGATCGTATGATACAACCTTATGTGGGGACGCAGGTTCTCGGTAGTGCGAAACAAGTGGCTGTAGCGTGCCCCACGTGCTTTAGGACTCATATAGGTCGATTCTCGTATTATCTCGTCATCATCGCACCGGACTCACTCATTTATTAGTTGACGAAGGGTGACGCGCTGATTTTCTCGATCGATTTGCGTTTATTGTACGTGTAACGCGATCGACGTAGGCTGCTCCGTCGTCTCTATCTTTTCGAGCGTTGGACTGAGTAAACCTAAGTGTAATGTACGCTATTTTGCCCAGATTGTCGAATGGCTTAAGAGATCTTTGTACCCGGCAACGAATCTCCCAAGTTGTTCGGAACCGACAATTAGAGAGATTAATCATTTTCTTTATCTTTGACTATACAATTCTAAATGACTTTCGCGAAAAGAACTGCGATTCTTCTCGTCGTAAAGTTCGGATTTTATTTATCTTGTGGTACAAGCTTCTCTTAAACATACAATGGGGTAAAATTGGTAAAGAAAAACCGAAAAAATCAGACGATAGATCATTCTATTGTACACTTATACACAGTTCGATTCCTGCGATTATAAAAACTTGTTCTGTATTATCACGCGGCGACTCAAACGAAAGTGAGAGAGAATCTCGCAAGACTCTTCGAATAAAAGGCTTCTCGCGTATCGATGGCAGTTTTATAGCCACTTGAAGAGGAAACTACTGATTTTTATTCTAATTCCGTGTATATGTACATGACTTAAACCAATAGCAGTTCAAGAGTGATTTTAAAAGAGTGCGACTCGAAGAGAAGATCGGACGCTGGTCGGCCAGAACCGCCGCGAGAAGATGTCACGACAACGATACTCGTTGCACTAGTGAATATTATTATCGATAATTCATAATTCCAAAGAACTAAAAAACTTTAGCGACTTCGAGTGCCCTTTAAAAACGAACGATTACGACATCCTTGTCGATAATTTTGTACTAGAGGGAAATATATATTATATGAGTTAAGAAAGATGAAATTAAAAAATCCAAATATATTATATATAAAAAGTAAAATATGACAAAAGGTTTAAAAAAAAAAGAAAAAAAAACAGGAGCCAAAAAAAGAAAGACGACCATTTTAATCCATATCACGCGAGCGTCGTGTAATAGCGTATAAGTTTCGTTTAAGCTGCGCGCGGATTATAAAGTATAGAATGTGAATCGAGCTCCGCGAGCTGTAACTGCGAGCCGTAAGCGTTACATCGATTCGTGATACGCGTGAGCGAGTGATTATACGAGTATATATAGATATATTCTGCGGATAGCTCTCATTCTTTTCAAAGTATCGAAGGCGCTTTGGGTCATCCTCCCTTTTGACGATTGCTCATCATTTGTCAGCGTGTATATCTTTGCATTAATTGAACCGTCAAGTCTGATTCAATGCACATCAGGATATGTATGTTATAAGCCGTCACGTAAATTTTAATTGCTCGCGCACTTATGTACGCACTTTTAAACAGAGTTATTCTTCTTCTCTTCGAATTTTTCGGCTAGGATATAGAGAAAGAATATATACGAATTTCGCGATCGCCAATTTGATCATTATTAATTACGTCATTGTTATAAATCGTTCTAATTCAAAGTTTCATTTCAATACGAAGAAACGAAATCGTTGAAAATGGGACCTGTAAAAGCGAACGTAGATATTCTAACAATCAATGTGCACAGATCGGACAGAAGAGTACCTTTTAATGTAGCTACTTTTCCAATAGTATCATTGTTTTTCTGTCTGATTATTTTAAAGTTAAAGAAATTCACGTTAATAATTAGACAATTACTTACGAGTACTCTATTGTCTCTATTTGTATGCAATGATCTAAACACGAATCTTATTCAAGTGAGATTACCTTCTATATATCTCGATTCCATCAAATATAAGTTAGTTGAGTATTATTATTATCATTATATTACAAAGAGAATAATATTTATGAAAATATTTTGAATATAATAAATTTCTTTCGACAATCTTTTTAATTGAATTTTAAGGTTCTATGCAATTATAAATATCAATATCTTTTAGTTACTTCAAAGTTACAAACTATTTATTAAAAATAAACGTATAAGCATTATTATCAAAAAAAATCTTATATATATACATCAGTGCAATTTTTACTGTCATGAAGGAACAATTTTTTACAAATTCTATTTAAAAAGAAATGATACTATTTAGTTGTACAAACGAGCAGTGGTCGATATTCTTATACGTGCACTGTCAAAATCAAATTACGTTTATTAAGATGCAAGGAATTCAATTCGCTGCGAACCAAACCATTATGCAATCAATTAAGAACGTTGCAATTCAACTTTCAGGCCAATTGTCAGATAATTTTACGGGTCCGTTAAAATTAAGTTCACTAAATCCTGGCAGTTCTGACCCTCTTTCATCTCAAGTTCCCCCCCGAAAAGTTCCTCTAACAGATTATCGCTGCACGATAAACGAACGGTTACAAGCAGAACATTACACATTACTAACTACGAGGTAATAGCGAGTGCTCGACCCGGTTTCAAAGGAGAGAGCAACAACAAAAAAAACTCTAAATTTTTCGATTATCGCCTGAAGTACCGTAACATAGTCAACAGCGTTAAATACATTAATATATAGCGAATTATATATTATACATATTTGTAAATAGATAAGGCTAGTCAGGTATTTTTTGGAGAGACAATTTTCTATTCGCATCGTTGTTGAGGAGTGCGCGAGGAAGATATATGATAAAAAAGCGCCGAGTGCCCGGTACGCGTCACGGTTTCACCTATAAAACAAAAACGAATGCTCGAAAAACCCTTGTAGTACATTTCTTGATAACAAAAGTAAAAAAACAAATAATATATATATAAATATATACTTTGTTACTTGTAAAAATATATCTATACTTTGTTTCCGCAAATTTTCAAGTATTATCTCCTCTCGTCTTTGCTGACTCTTGGTTTCTTGGAGAATGATTTGCTGGTGCTCTATATCAAATTTTGTTGAATACTATTAATAGGAGAATTGATAAAAATCGTTGTTTTTCGACGTTTGTTGAACATATATGAGTATATAGTTTATTTCTGATCCTAAGGATTCAGTGCATTTTCGAGTTTTGTGCAGACGAACATTCATTGTTTTTTTTTTTTTTTTTTTCTTTTTTTTCGAGCAAGCTTGAGTGTATATCCTTCGAATACTCGGTAAAAATATGTAAAACGTCGATAAATCCGCATGCGATTGCAGCGCGCCCATTTTCGTCTTTCACTGCGTCAGTATAATATTGCAGGAAAACAATTTTTTCATGTACCGAGCTGTTTCCTGAATTTTCGTATCAAAAAAAAAAAAATAAATAAATAAATAAATAAATGAAAAATACGCTATAGAATGGGTACTAGGAAGCGTTCAATTGACTAAACGTAGGAACTTTTCTTATCGTGACATGAAACTAGTAAAATAATACGTTGTTTAGTGTTATAAAACGACAATTAAAGTGAATCTTACTGAACAAGTTATAAATCCAAACGCTGTACAAGGAAAAACGTTACTGCTGTGGATTAGAGGAAAATTGTGTCTGATCGCAAGGTGTACTATCGTGATTATATAAAATTTCTAATAAATATATATAACGAACTTTTGAAACTTAAATGTCGAAATACAAGATGATTATTTTTTATAAAATTAAAGTGCTACATATATATAAATGTTACTTTAAATAATTGTGGCGAATTTTTCTCTCTAACGCAGTAACGCTTCCTTTTGCATGATAAAAGAAAGAAAAAAATTAGCCTATAGATAAATCGATATTGCGAGGAAAAAAAGAAATGTACGACCAATTATTTTCTAGCGATCATTCGGAGCCGAAAATTACCAGAAGAATCATTCATTACAGTCGATTTGTATCGCCAACCTCCATCGTTTCCTCGCGACTTTTAGCCTCGTCTCGAAACTCACTATACAATATGGTATAAAAAGTATAGGCACAATAGCAATTGACGCGAATTTACGAGGAAATAATGGAATCGTTTTATTTTTCTGTCTCAAGCCGCGCGGACGTTTTCTTCCGCGAGTACCTCAAATATAAAAATACAATGGCAAGCTGAAAGAGCGCAACTTGCACAAAGGATATATTATTATTATTACGCGCATTTTACCTAATTTCGTTGACGAGAGAATAAATGCGCGACTCTCGCTGAAGCATCGACTATACTCCTCCCTTAAATTCACGTAGACTCTAAGCAAACTACTCAAGTATTTCTTCGACCAGATCGCAAGAACGAAAGTGAATGGGATGAAGAGACGATAAAGTAAACGAGAAAATGATTGGTTAAAGATAGATAGGAGCGAAAACGAAAATTGTAAACGGCTGTACGTATTGTAAAATAACAGAGATGAAAAAAATGTAAACTATATTATGTGTGCAGCGTCGCGGCACATCCGTTCGCATGCATACTGAGTAAAATTTATTATAAATAAATTATTATAAAGCGAAATATATGTTTTTTAGTTTAATTTATTCTTCCTGTTCCTTCGAAACTCTGATAGAATTCTTGTAATTTTTTAGGTAAGGATAACAAGAATGATTTTAATTAAAAATGCAGTCGAATTAAATTATGTAAACGAATTTTTTATTTTACGTATTAAATACATAGTTACGTCAACGTAAATCAAGAATCAATAAGACAATCATATCCATAACGTTATTGCCCTCTCGTGATAAAATATTAATTGATGATCTACGTCTTGTTCATTCTTACTGTTTCAATATCTTACAATGGCGCACTCGTGCTTAAAATGCGCGGAATGTACGTTTTTCTATATACGTGTTTCAACCACATATACTCATAGTCGTATTTACAAAATACGCGTTATAATATTAATGAACGTACCGAAGTTTTCGTAATCGCATCTACTTTCAGTGAAAACGTCGAAAAACACACACAACTTGACACGCATCAATAGTTATACTCTTTTTTGCTTTTCTTTTCGCACCTTTTCCTACAAAAAACCGTTAGCTGCCACGGCTGACGCGATTCAGCCGAAACCGGACCATCAATTATTTTGAAGTAGACCCTTAAATTCCTCTTGAACCACAATTCCGAGCAATAAAGCAACGATTCTTACTTTGTGCGTAACCGTCTACCGTTACTCCATCAAATAGAAAATTAAATTCGTAAACAAAACTCTTAATAATTAGAAATGAACTACGTCTCCTTCAAAATAACCATAGTCTTTCTCTCCTACCGATCAATATAATCAGTAAAACAATTAATGAACCAACATAATTAAATCGAAAATTCAAAAAAAAAAGCATCAACGGACTCGTATTTAAGCTTCCCTCGTCAAAGGAGAGGCTTCCACTCACACACATTACCGCTTCGGAGCAGGTTACTTCCACTTATACGCTTATACACCATTTATTAATATAAATAATAAACATAATATTTTTAATGCCTTCGTCGAGGTTTCTCCATTAGCCGCCGTGGCCTGCCTTACCGACGGACGGTCGTTCGGTCGAGCGAAATCGAGGACTAGTCAGCAGCCGGGCTCTTCTTCCCGCTGGGTCATGAGTTGCTGTCCTTGCTGCTGTTGTTCGAGCCGATGCTCTTCACGGGCTTCGGTACGTTCTCCGTGAACTGACCCACTATGTTGCCCCGCGGATGGTAACACGCGACTATGACGCAGGTACCGTCGCGCTTCGCCATGGCGATGCCCATCTCGGTGGTACTTCGCCAGACTATCTGCGTAAAGTGACCTGCGACGCAGAAGGTAGAATTTTTCATTTTTATCAGTTAAATTTTTAGAGTGCTATAGTTCTCGTTACAGATTTTCTTTAGTTTGATATATCGAATCTGAAAGATAAGGTCGATGCCCTCTTCTAGCAGTAAAATTTGAACTAAACAAATTCTTGAAATGAGATAGTTATGGTTAAAGAATGCGGAAGTGGTGAGAGAATCTCCACCTTTAACGTTTCACATAATTACGATAAAAGATTGTGTAACGAAAATCTCATGGTTATAATGGCAATTGTCCAACAATTGATTGCTCCGACTTAATCGAGTTAATTTTCAAGCAATTATAAATATTAATTCGAGCCAATTAACGCTAATCAATGTCCATACGTACAGGTATTGAGAATTTTGGGCTCGACTCCAAATTTATGTTCCTTCCTTTCCGAGTACCATTTTGAGATGACTTCTCGAGGTGAAACGATAAGCTTGGGATCGGAGCACTGCATCGAGTATATGTTCTCTCCGTACGGCGACGACGACTGCGGTATGAGTTTATTCGTATTCAAAAGTGTGCACGCCCATGACTGCAAATAAATATGTAGATTATTAAATGGTCGATAGGGATAATTAGAATATTATCGTAAGTTAACGGTACGAGCAGTTGTAATAAATTGTTCTAATCATTTCATTATGACTATCGCATTAGAGAGTATGGCGATAAGGCTTTACTCTCAGTTTAGTTTATTGGCTATTGATTCCAACGCAAATGATTAATTGAAAATATCTAGTTGATTAATATTACTGGAAGAAGATAAGAAAACATACTTACAATGGCAAATTGCGTAAAATACTGTGCTTTGTGGAATCAACTCTTTTTATAAGATTAAAATTTACGTTAAATGATATAGGCAATTTATTATTACAAGCTGCTTTGAGGTGTTAAATGTTAGGTTCAAGAAGAAATGTTCAAATTCAGAATGTACTTTTATAAATTTATATTCTTTTTTTTTACATTTTGTTTCTTATGTTTAATTTACATTTATTAAACACCAATATTGTGTGTTGACAAAATTAAAAAATTTATCAAAAAAAATCCGTTGAATGTACGTTGAAAAAACGTTGCAATAGCAGTTTTATAAAATAGACATTTAAAAATAAAAATGCAAGTTTATCACTTATTAATCATATTGAATCTATGATTAAACACCATTAATAAAAGTTAGTCCGTTTAAAAACTGAGATTATATCGCAATAATCAAGCAATTAATGAAAGATTTTCTTTCGAGGAATGTGAAAGTTAATTTTAAGAGGAATATGAATAATTGAATTAATATATAACAGATTAAAACTACATTCCGTGCACGTTCCAGTAAATTTCTGAAATCTTGAGTTTTCAATGTAATTGCATCCAACAATGGAATAATGAACGGTCTCCTTCAACTTTTTAGGAGACCAAGGTCTCGTCTCATTTTATTTGTTGTTAGTTAAAATTCGATTAACCTTACTCCGGTGCTCGCACGTAGTGTCCATTCGATAAATGCTCCATAATAAAATTGTACTTGAATAGACTAAACGTAACATTCAATCCTCCCACCAAAGGAACTACGAACTATCAACATGCCAACTACACTAAATATAATCTAATAATATATTATTCATTCTAAACGTTGGATCGCACGGTGACGACGTTCACCTTAGCAGCAGCGCAAAGATCGGCGCTGAGCCTGAGCTCGGGCACTTTGTGTCTCCTCCTGTACTCGTTGTGCACCAGCAGGGCCTCCTGCTGCCAGGCCCTCTCGTCGACGATCTTGGGGATGTCGGGGCCCTGGACGGGCTGGGGCGAGGAGCTGCTCGAGCCCGGACCCCTAGGCGGCAGGACGTTCTCGGCGAAGCTGCCGAGGAAGTTGCCCGGCGGATTGTAGTTCGCCACGACGTAGACCTCGCCGTTACGGTTGCGCGCCATTCCCACCCCCAGCTCCGTGCTGTCGCGCCACACGACCTGCGTAAAGTGGCCGGTCTTCAGCGTCGTCGGCTCCTTGCCGTACTGGTGCTGCGTCTCCTCGGCGTACCTGAGGCGAGAAGCGTTAGTTAGAAGCTGCCGAGGCAAGTTAGGGGGGAGTTTCGAGTGGACAAGAAAAAAAAGCTGCAGTTTTAACGGGCGCCGAGTGCGGAGATTAGTCAGCAAGCTAGTTTTTTTTTCGCCGTTTAATTGGTGTAGCGCTGCCCTTTTAGGCGAGCGATTCCAGCAATTCCAGCTGCTTTGCAAAGCGAGTTGTATTCAAATCGAGTACAGAAATAGCTCTCTAAGGTTAGTCGATGATTCTTTGAAGCTTACCATTCATGGACGGGTTCCTCGCCGCCGACGACGGACTTTGGATTCGAGCTCCACATGCAGTACAGGTTCTCTCCGTAGTCGATGTTCGCCCGGTGCTCTAACCTTCCTCTGGTCGCCAGCACGTTCGCCCATTCCTGACTAGCCTTGCACAGCTGCAAAACAAACCAGAGACACACGACATCATCATCGGGCGCCGTTGAAAAATAAAAACGAGGCTAATTGGATTTAATTGGCGGGGAGAGCCTGGGAGCAAAAAGAAAATTGCTTAATGGCGTGAATAAATGATACGTAACCTGTTTGCTGAGCCGCAGGGGTGGTACACCATGACGAGATCGGTAAAAGTTGTGCGTGTCGAGGCAGGCGTCGATGAATTCCTTGGACGGCCCCGATCTGCGCACAGACGGTTTACGTGGTTCAGTCTTTGTTATCTAAAACACACGTGGAGAAAACGAATTGTAAGAGTTGAGCGCAGACTGCTAATACTAAACTATCTCTCCCTCTTTCGTCCTGGTTTTCTGCGTTTTATTGAAATAGAACGTTTTTCTTTTGAGTCAATTTCGTGAAACATTTTCTTTTTTAATTTAATAAATTCGCAGTTGTTAATTTTAACAGCGTTGATGCCAAACTCAAGAACTTTTATTAATTCAATAATAGTTTGCGTCATGAAAACACTAGATGAACTCATTTCACAATAAAAGAAAGGAAGTCATTAATTAACTTTTTCCTTTCGTGTCAGGTTAGTTGTTCTAGACAACTGCTTAAAAGGTTACTTTTAAAAATTTTTACCCAATTTCCACTTCGTTATCAGTTCGTAAAGAATTACGAAACGAGGCAAGAATTTAGTTTCCTCCGCCACGAGCGTTCGCGAGCCAAGTAAAGCAGGATATTAAAGTAGAATTAGCATTAAAAGTTTACAAATCGCAGCGGCGCCGACAGTCCCGGGCAGGAAAGCGCTCGCCATCCACATTGTTTACTGCTAAAAGCGCTAATTCGCGATACACAGCACTTTCTACACGAGGCGGTTAACGATCCGGCGAGCGAGCGAAAAACAGAGACGTTAAGGCGTATGGAAATGCGAGCGATAAATAGCCTGGATGCCGAGAGAAGAAAACTGACCGGTTGGATGAATTTCCCATCATTGCATCGGTGAAATCTTCATTCCGCGAGCTAACCTGACACACATGCACCTCACGTACCACTAATGAAAATCGACGATCGTTACGCGCCTACTTCCGGCCGGATTTAGCGTACGCAACGCCCCCCCTGCTGAGTTTCGAGCTAATTGATACGAGGCGAAAAGCGGCAATCGATTATCTGCAGGAAGAAAATTCGTTACTTTTTGGGACGTGAGAGGGGAACGAAAGTTACGTGGAGGAAGTTTTTGGAATTTTTTATACTTGTGTAACAGACTCTTGGTTATTAGATTGCCCCACTTTTGGTGCTCAGTTTTCTAACGGAGCTTTTTTCAAATTTTTTTTTTTTTTTTTTTTTTTTTTTTTTTTGTCCGGCATGCAGGCACGAAAGAGAGCTCTTACGAAATTTCTTATTCTTTTATTTGAACATTGCTGCCGCGGAAATGGGACAATCGAAATTTATTGAAATAGTTTTTCGTATTCCAGTAAAATGTGAAATTGATCACTAAACAGAGATTGCAATAGATAATATCTTCCTTTAAACTTTCTCTGCAAATTTATGCCCGCTTTTGTACTACTTAGATTTTATTAAGTTCTTATTTTAAATTGATAAAATCTTCAAATATTCTTCAAATGAATATAAAAACTAAAGATTTGGGGGGTAAAAAATGTTGTAGTACTTAATTTAATATCTCTATTGGAACGTTTAAAAATTACTGGGATGCACACTTTTGCTCATAAAATATTAAAGATTTTGATTTAAATTTCGAATTCTAAACCAATAGTCATCATGATTACTATATAATCAAAGTTTAAATATTATTATTAACCCTAATATTTTATAAGCTCTAAAATTTTTTCCTGCATTCTTCGCACACATTCTTTTCGATCAGATAAAACTCTAAAACTATTACTTTTTATAGTGGTTACATCTATATCCTGTTCCCTAACGCCAATCAATCAAAAACCTGCGCTCATGTTTTATTAAACATTGCTCTTACTTTCCTTAGAATTCCCACCATCGAAAAAAGCCTGTATTCAGCATCCTCTTGGTCCGTAATTAATTTCCCCTACACTTCAATGCCGGCCAAAAGAACCGCCTCGTATCACCGAGCTCGAATCGCAAAGCGGCCCAGTAAAAAGCCTCCCCGCGGCGGGGAATTTCGCGAGAGCGCCACTCTAAAACCGTCGCTTCCGAAGCAAAACAGCTAATAACGAGCCTGGCGTGGCGCGCGATACGCTTTTACAAATCGCTCCGCTTTTGAGCCGAGCGGCCGGCTTAATCTGGAAAAGAAAAACGGACGTCGTTAGCCGCTCGTTCTCCACGTTCCCGTTGGATCGAGCCCAGGCGGAAATGAATAAAAGAAAGGTCCGAGATGACACAAAGGATTATTGAAGAGAGAGAGAGAGAGAGAGAGAGAGAGAGAGAGAGAGAGAGAGAGAGAGGCCGGAGAGGCAATCGCCGAGATTTTAGGTCGATGGAAAGCAGTTTTATCGCTGCGCGCGCGACGCTTTTATGAGGCTTGGAAATCGTTATGATTCATTTTGATAGGCGCCGCGCTTTTTGCGCACCCGAAGAGTTATCAAGGTCTAAGCTTTTGTCTCGTTAAACGTTCCTTTAGTTTATAGTTGGAAAAACGGGGAGGTTTTCTTCTGCGTGTGACATTTTTATATGTGCTCGGTTTCGGTGTATAATCGTTAAAGGTAAAGGTAATCCGGGCTAAAAGTTTCGAAGAAAGTTGGGATTAGAAAAAATGATAAGTCGATGTAATGATAAATCGGTCTTGTTGATTTTGCAGGAAAAATGACTTGATATCATTTTTCATTCGTTCTGGCAATGGCACTTTGATTCAATTTTCATGGCTCACAATAAAAAGGCTTTAGAAAGTGCGTCTTTATTCTTCGCTTCTTTACTGTAAGATCAGAGTCGGCATGCAATTAAGGTTAAATCTTTAGAAAGACGCGGTATTAAATTGTTATTGCTGCCGCATAGCGCCTGGCGTATAATCAGTTGCAGTTTATTTAAACCAGGCTCGCCATTCTTTTTTTTGTCGGGTGAAGGGAACTCAATGGTACACGTAATAGACGATTTACCATCAAAGATTCTACGATTTTCAAAATTTGCATATAAAGCGCTCAAATAAAGTTGCGTGTAAAATGGTATGTCCCAATGCTTTGTTGCTAGAAAATGATCTAAATTGTCGATTGTTCTATTTGCTTTCAATGTATATTTACGCTTTAAGCGTTTATTTTTGCAGACTGACTTATGCAGTTATTCTGTAGTCTTCTGGAAGGTCGCGCGATGCATACATATTTTGTCAGTATAATAAAATAACGCGTCGACTTATCGGGATCGCATTAATTCATCCATCTAAAGTATCATTATCAATTTAAACTTTGAGCTTGGCATCCGCACCGAGTATAAAAGCACATTCGTAAAATAAAAAAAAAAAATCTGAAATTCACTAAGGAGAAGCATATGACGAATTACCTGAGAGGATGAGTATCTGGCGGAATCCGGCGACGCCGAGGAGGACCTCGCGCTGCTGCAGGACATGCCATCGCTGCCCAGGCTGCTGTGGAAACTCCCGTGGAACGAGTTGGACAGGGGTCCGGGCGAGGCCGGCGAAGCCGTCAGCGGCGACTTCGACCTGACCGACTCCGCTCTTGACCTGCGAAAAAACGAGCACGAAGCCCCCATGAAATAAACCGCTCGAAAGCGCGCCGCGCTCCTCGACTGATCGATGCAAATGAGCAATACAAAAGGTTTCCGCGAGTCGCGCATCGGGGAGAGATACAGATAGATGAGAGAGAAGCCAGCAGCACGACGCTTACATGATGATAACGATGCAGAGAGCGGAGATTTTATTGCGTGCCTTCGTGACTCCGAGCCGATGAGGGTATCTCGTTTTCGTGAGGATGGGAGGAAAATTCAGGCGCGGACGCGTCTTCTTACATTATACTTTATTTGCGCGGAAATCACTTGCCGGGAGGAAATTTGAGTTTCCGTTCTCTTTACCCAGAAGAGGAATTTCTAAAATGGAAAGGCTATATCTTTTGTCTTATCTCGGCGCAAATATCTAAAGGAAGACAGCCGATCGATTTCGCATTAGACTTTTTTTAACTTTCAGTTTATGTAAACGCAATACTTTTACACAAGAAAATTGCACTATTAATCAATGTGTGAGTGGATTAACGTAATTCGATTTTGCTGCCGGTGTTTAACAATCTAGCATTGCTTCTATAAATAAATTCGAAAGTTTAACCTTTGTGTAAATCTAAGAAAATCAAAATTTTCCTCGCCAGCTTTTTTTCGAAAAATAAAAACGAAAGCTTGTAAACATGCAATAACGAATTCATCACGTACATTCTTCTTCGACAACTAATCAGCGATTAAGTCTTCATTACCTCGAACAGCGTTTACCGCACCGATACTCGAGCATAAGCATAAACAAACAAAAAAAACCGAGCCCGCCGGCGGGAAAAGAAAGGCACGAGCTGGAGAACCGCGGGCAGTTTGCGGTTTTTTCCTCTCTCGGCGGCATACGACGAACCGCGACTTATTGTCATAGAACCGAGAAAAACTCGGTTTCAGGCGGCCTGTTCTGTCATTATGCGCAAGTGATTATCCGGAATAAAATCGGCCGCTACCGATTTCCGATTTCGCGTCGAACGCGGCGAAAGTCGTCCAGATTAGATTTAACGAGCGATACCGACGTTTTGGTCCGGTTCCTTTTTTTCTTTTTAATCTCGCTCGCGGCATTGGAAAATGCCGGGTGAAAGATATGCGTGGAGCTTTTTTTCCCCCCGCGCCGACGGTCTCGGCAAATATTTGAGAAAGTATCGCAGTATTAATTCCGGGAGATAAAAAAGACAAGCGGCTAGTTGGCGAGAAGGCAGAGGTAGAAATATATAGGCGGCTTGAATTTACGGCGACACCGATGACCGCCTTTCTTACAAGGTAGTTTGTACTGTAATACTCATTAGGAGCTAATTGCAGCATGCACAGACACTTTTTATTATGAAGGATAGGAAACATAAAATATATACATTCAAAGAGACGTATTCAAGTGGTATGGGATCGGTACGTCCAAGTGTATGTACATAGTTTTCAGTTAGTCACTGTAATTAAGTTAAAAAGTCATTCTCCAATTAGTATGACAATCTACTTGAATAAACAACTAATTATTCGCAACTTGAATACATAATTTATATACGTCTGTATTATACAAGTTATTAGTAAAATTCATGATTTATTGAATTCTAAAAAGCAGAATAAATTGTTTAAACGTTTTAAGATGAAATTTTCATGCTCAAAGTTTGTTAGGCATATACGATATGCAATCTGCGATTTAAATGGACTGGTAAAATTGATGGCTATTAATTAAAAAATGATAAAGCACCGCATTACTGATGGATTCTTTGTTCTGCAGTGAGTAACAATAACTATTTATAATTATGAAGCGATAAACGCAAATATTATTTGCGCGCTGGAATAAAAGAGAAAAAGAAAAGGCGAGCGCGATGCAGATTCGGTTGCAGCCTTGCAGTCAAAACATGTACTGCAGCTAAGCTGCTAAGTATGTACGACATATCTGTACTTATTATGTTATGAAACTACACGTTTAGATCTGCATTGAATGCGTAACGCGCTGCATTATAACGCACAATATTATAAGCCTTTATTTCCTTGACTCTCTTACGTTTCCTTGATACAGTCCCCCTTTATTATCTCGGATTCGAACGGAAATACTGCGTCGAACCAATGATATTAATTACGTATACGTAATGGAGTATAAAAAAATGGGTTTACAAGAAAACACCGCGTCCCCGCATCTAAATCAGCAATCTACCCTAATAATGAAATGAAGCCCCGACATTTGAAAAAAAAAACAAACGAGAGCGGCGCCTTATTAATTCGCGAACGAAGGTGAAAGCGGCAGCCTACAATCCGACCCCCTCATCACGCAACTCTGCAAGATCGATCCCCTCGCTCAGCGGCGCAGGGCCGAATCCTTAAAAACGAGAGTCGGCAAAGAGGCGCGAGTGCCAAGTACATAATAAAAGTAGGCGAGAAGCCGTCGATCCAGGGGTCACGCGCTCGCGTGCGCGCTCATCCTTTCGCGCGACGTTTCGCCCCGTCCGTTTACTCTACACGTACGCTGCTGTGGCTGGCGCTTGTATATTTACAGCTTAGCTGGGTGGCGTCGGCAATGTCAGTGTCATGAGGGGAGAGAGTTCTAGGTGAGAGCATGTACGTGTGTCGCGCGCTTCTTTTTTTTTTTTTTTTTTCCTTTTTCTAGGGTAGGGAAGTCGATTGCTGCACACGCAATTAAGGAGAGCGGAGAGAAGCTCCAGTCGGTCCGCCGCCGCTGGATTATCGAGTAATTGGATTCGTATGGATAGGGTTTGCGATGGTTCTAATACGATCCGTTGTCAAGTGGCGAGCTTTTGTTTGGTTTTTAATTAAGTAGTTTTGATGATGAATCTTTCAAAATCAATCGATTATTGAAACTTTTTTTGACGTATTTTATAAAGATAATATAATAAGGTTTTTTAACTTATCTAAATATAGCAAAAATTAAAGTTCCTTCCAACCGCGGTTTTACAGTAATTCACTTTCGACTTAGAAACCCCTCTGAATTCCAGCTCGAGCCGCCACCGAACTCGCGTTGCAAGTTTTTGCGGGCCGGTATATATATAAGAAAAAGCCAGAGAGCCGCGCGGAGATTGGAAAAATCATTCCGGCCACCGATTACGCGGTGAGGCTGCGTTCCTCTCTTTTTTTTTCTGCCGCGTTTACGCCTCTTTCACTTCCCTCTTCCCGTTAGGCCATCCGCGATGTATATACACTGTATACAGCGGCGCCGAGGAGGTAACGAAAGTGTTGCGAAGCGCCGATAATGCGTGACTCCTTTCCCGCGCGGTTTTTACGGAGAATCGAGAATTGATACGCAGGCTGAGCATGGGTCTGTTGGCTCAGCCGTCGGGGTCTATTGTTTCAGTTAGAAAAACAGTCTTGGGAATCCCGGGAGTGAGTCAAGTTTTCGTGTATTAATAGTGTTACTTGGGCTTTAATTACGGGCGTTTTCTTCATTTTTGCTATCCATCATCAAAGCTTAAAGAATAGTTTGAAAAGAAGTTTTATTCCGTTCCTCGAGAGAAGCACTACTCAAATTAAAATTTTCATTCAAGTATAATCGCGTCGGTTTTGGGGGTGCGATGTTAGTTTTACTCATGCTGGCGCAACAATCGACTTCCGCACTCGGGTGAAGTGGTTGTGTGTATGATTCTACGCTTTGTTTTGATACCTTTGGGGTGACACTTGGTCGACGAAGGCGACGACCTTTTTTTTCGTTCCGTTTACATTCAGCGAGGGCATACTACAAGGGGAACGATAGTCTGTGTATTCATCTATTACAATAAACATTTTTAAAAGTCTGGGTCGGAGAGCGCGAGTTGTACTTCATACCTCCAGCGAGAAAATGGAATGCCTTTGTTCGCTGCCGTAACTGAGTGCCGTGGTTATTTTAAAATAGAAAATTCGTGCATTTTTCGAGATTGTTATTCTTTGCATTTCTGTGCAACCGCGGAGTTGTGAGTTTGTAGGAGTAGTTAAAGTTCTGCTTTTAATCGCACAGTATTAGTATTAATTAAATTTATAATTTGCGAGGGAATACTTCTTATTATTTTAAGGAGAGCCTAGTTTTACGATTAATTTATTAGCATTGAACGATATTTATATTTCTTATTAAATATATAATTTCTCGCTCGAGGCATTCGGTAACTAGATAAAGTTTCTAAATTCTCTAGCCAACTCTACTTCTAATTTATTAACTTAATCAAAATTTCATAGACAATTTTAATATACAACTTATCTAATAAACGTTTATCATTTCATTCTACTCTACTTATTTCAGAACCTTTACTTTAACGATTGTATAAAAATTGTATAATATTATTTTTAATGCGTTTAATAAGGTAGATGTCCTGATTAATCATTGTTTCCCTCGGGTTAATTATTTTAAATTGATCCTATTATGCTTGTTATTTCTGACTTGTTTATTAGAAAAATTAATTGAATTCCGTGCATAAAATATGCTAAAACTTGTACGACAGTTTATGTAGGCCACTTTACGGAATACCTACACTTTACTCAAAGCAGTTTCAGCCTTGAACTAATTGGTTAATCTTCTTAAACAGCGCGAAAGCGTTTATTTTAATATGAAAAGAATAACTTTGAGATTTCTTCGAAAGCCCTAAAATCCATGAAAAGTACTAATTCGTCTGAGCGCGAAAGCAATGCTAATCAGGACACGAACCCATCGAGATAAGAAGTGAGAGTGAATAAGAATCCGTAGGCTTGGAGAGGGTTAATAAACGGCTCACCTGTTGGACTTGGGCGTGACGATGTCCCTGGTCTCGGAGGTGTACTTCCTCTCGGCCCTGCCGCCGTTGAACAGCTCGACCGTCTCGCGCGTCACGGTCTCGAGGAGCGGCTCGCCGCCGCGGCGGCCCTTGCTGAAGGTCCGCTGGTCCGTCTTCCTGACCATCACCACCCGCGAGAGCGGCTGGTTGAACTCGTGGCCGTGCATCGTAGGCGGGATCATCGACAGGGACTGCGACAGCGGACCGCCGACTCGGGGCGATCTGGAAGGAGGGTGAATCGTCAGTGGTTGGATTTTAAATATAAAGGGCTTTTTAAATGAGAATTTCAAATTTTTCACTTCAATTTGCATTGGCCTTTTAATTCATCTAGATACCGATTCTTTCAGTTGCATTATTCATACAGCTCAACTGAATCTTTAAAAATCCAAGCTTTTTTTACTAAATTTAATTTATTTTATTTTTTTCAATCAATCAGTGCTATTCAATGAAAGCATTATAGTTTACATTATATTTAGTAAAAATAGTGTCTGATCACTCTATTTTCATTCATTCAAAATATTTCTTCAGACTGTCAACAAACTTCACACAACTTGTTTTCTTTTATGAAATATAAAGTAATTTCTTGGAAATCGAATAAAGCTGATGATGCTCTATACTTTCTAACTTTTCGCTCCCAATATCAGAGTGACTCTCAAAGCAGAGAACCTAAATTAAATAACTTTTGTTCCTCCTCAAACTTTATTCGATCGAATCCAATCCAATTCCCCGACTTTCTCACTCGAGAACTCTCCAGCAGGCTACAAAGTCCTAAAGCAATTTATCCGGCAGCGTCGAAGGGAGAAAAACTCCCCAAATTATTTACAACGAGAAAGCCATTCGCGCTTCTCTTCTCGTGCAATTACGCATCCAAAGTAATTGCACGTTTAATGAATTTCGTATCCTATTAATTTCACCTCGACGCCGATCGGCATCGCGTGCGCCTGCGCAGTCACTCCCGACCAATACAGTCGCAGATGCACATCGAGCATTGCGTAATACGTACGAGGCGATTACGGGCCGATAATTTTGCCGATCGTGCATAGGAAATTGGATTGTCTTAATCCGCTTGACGCGTTGCAGTTTATTCTGCACCGCGAGCCGATCGATTATACACCGATCCTTCACGCGCGAAATTCAGTTTTATGGAGATCTGTTTAGCGCGGCGAATCGGAGATGGCTTTGCAATTTACGCCGAATGCCCGAGTCAGGCTATCGGAATAATTTCCGAGCAGTCCGCGGCACTGCACACTTTCTAAATAATAAGAAAATCCTTCGAGTCGAGTAAGTTCACCGGTTTCTTTGTTACACTACGTTGAGCAGATTTATTCAGTTAAGATTTTTCTTTTTCGAAACGAGTAAAACTCGCGAGCGGCTATATAGAACGAAGACAATAGGCGCGATTGTGACGTCATTGGCCAATAGTAAATCGCGATGTTCTATATTTTAAAATTAAGTACTTAATAAATTAAAACGCGCTCGTTAAGTAATACGGGAGAAATGTTTCGTCGACTTATCGCGGCAGTGGATCGGTATGAGAAGTTCCAGGCTCATTAAGAGAATAAAAAAATGTTTGTACATTTAGATTGCAAGTAAACATTGATCAGTTTATATTTGTATATTCCAAATACAATTATTAAAAGTTGGAATAATGATTAAGGATATTTGTTTTTTCCTTTTCCTACTGTCTATTAAAACTTGATTGTACTTCTTATATTAAAATTAGCTATTTTTTTTATGAATTTCTTTAAATTTTACTTACATTTTAATGAATTGTTTCACATTTCACTTTAATTTCATAATGTTAAATCTTCTAGTTGCAATAAAATCATGGCAAAGTTTCGTGCCGATTAACAATTGCTTTATTTTTGCAATAAATTGCAAGAGATTGTTTCGTAAAACAAAAGAGATACAGAATCTAAGCAACAACAGTTCACTTTCATCCTGACGTTTCCTTTCTAATGTAATTAAGCATAAGACTAGAAAACCTATTCGACGTATCTGTATATCTGAAGTTCACGGACGAATGAATGTCTTGACAAGAAAATTAAGATCGGAAAGTTAAAAATATTAAAGTATTTAGAAAAAACTTTTATAACGTGTACTGAAATAAAAAAATGTACATTTTACGTGTACGTTTTCTACATCAGTCATTCGTACAAAGCCATAGAATAAGTAATCCAATGAATACTCGTCCCCCAACTTGCCACAGAAAGCAACTTACTCAGCTCGAAAAGGCCCTCGGCCCCCAATAAAGAAGAGCACTCCGGTCCCTCTCGCACTATTCACTAAAACTTGATGTAAAGAACCGGCGGCGTCCCTCAGCTGAGCAAAGCGGCGCGGCCGCAACACCCGGCTCGGTTCCAACAAGCAGCGGCACTGGCGCGCTGGCGCGCCTGGCGAGCTCGCGTCGTGGACTGAGCAGACCTTAGGAGAGAAGGAGGCGGCAGCAGCAGGCGAGCCGAGCCGGCCTCGCCGCCGGAGGAAGAGGCATTCTTTTTCCCTGGCGGCGAGCCGCGCCGGTGCGCAGAGCCGGCCAATTAGCCGTTATACCGGAGGTAAGAGACCCGGCCGGGGCAGCTCTTATCGCGAGAAGGCGACACGCCCCGGGGACAAAGACCATCCCTGCGTACGTGGGTTACCTGTGGGCTCGAAGGAGCATCGCTGCACTGCCAAAGGATCGATTGATATAGGACGATGCGTTTGCGTGGGCTCGGGAAGGTGGAGGGGGATAAGCGGCCGCGCTTATTTCGCTCGACTGTCGCCTGGCTCGAGGGGAGACGCGGCTGGCTTCGCCGATCTCGGTTTAATTTTATTGATTTTCGGGGCAGCCTTTATTCCTGTGCCCTTTATTTTCTGGAAATCGAGAACTCCTGGCTTTTGGCTGAGGAAAAATTCTGAGGCTTTCGAATAAAAGTGAATCTTGCGACGAGAAACTTTCATAAATGAAAACGCTCGTACTCTAGGTAAATAGCCGATCGTTCATTATTTTTTATACATATTTTTCAAGCTTTAAAATTTCATGAAAACCAAGACTTTTTACGGATTAGTAGCTTTAATGTACAGATAGAAATTAAAAATAATAAGTATCGGGTATTTTCACTAAAAAGTAAGGTAGCCTGCGCTCACAAATGCATACAAAAACTGAATTTAATGTTAATTATATGTAACCTAGTTTTAAAAGTTTTTGCATACTTTCTAAAAATTACTTGCAGAATTTCTCTAAATATTACATTGATTGACTTTATCAGTATTATGGTCATTTAACATAAATAAATCATTATAATACAGTTAATCTCCAGTAAACACTTTCAAGAATTTGCGGAAACTATTTAGCGGAATTCAGACTTGGCTGAATATTTAAATATTTAAATAGTTTTGGTATAACCATTACGCTTTTACTCGACATGATTTCCTTATCTAACATATCAAACTTAGCCTTCTATTTAGTAGTCAAGGAAAGTAAATGCAAAAGTGGAATAATATCTTGTGAGAACTAGATTTAAAATTTATATTTTCATTATAAAGCCCGTTTTGGAACTCGTTTTACAAATTCAAATTTTACTTAACACATAATTATAGCAGTCAATCGAAATCCAACTCTCGCCTATTATATAGACACTCGATACCCTCCGAAAATCCCCGTAGAAGACCGAAAACCCTCCGAAAATCCCTCCGCCAAAAAGGGCAACCCGCCTCTTCAGGATAAAGGACGCGAAGCACGCTAGGAACGTCTCTCTCGAAAGTGAATCGAGCAAGCGTTTTTCGGGGGTTTACGGTTACGCTTAGACGCAGTGTACATACGTCGATTAGGCCGCGCTCTCGCCGCGGTCGTTTCGGTGATCGCGGGGGGATCGACGGTTACAGTTACGCATCGATTGCTTTCGTAATTGAAATGCACGGGACGCGTGTAATGATCTGCTGTTACAAATTGATTAATGGGAAGGAAATTAAAGTTCCTTGAAATCGATGCGGGAGACTTGCCTTTTTGGATAGACGCGAAATAATAAACGAATGTTATAGTAGCTTGGATGCAGTTATCGGGGCAAAAAGTTAATTGTGAAAGGATTTTCAATTCTAGGTATACTATAATATCTTCTCTATGCGTAAACTACTTTTTTCTGCAAAAACTTTAATACGAAAATTAACTTCTGCAATTACTCTATAAATTTTATAGTACAAGGAATTGCATATTAGATAAAAAAGGTCTATAGCTACGACGTAGATTTCGATTGATTAAAATGGAAGCTAAGCGTGGATTAAAATAAGAATGTGTCAACGAACTCGAGTACCCCATGTTGTCTGCAGAAAATCAATACCATACGTACTGCAGTGTGCTATACTGCCTCCGATATTACTCCCAGATAAGATATGATGCACCGCTGAAATTGGAAATACGCGCGAGAGCATTTAATCGAACGTTTATTAAAAAATCTATAAAGTTTGTTTCAGCGAATTGTGATTGCACTCCGAAACGAGACGCGATCAATAATTCAGACAGTCACACTTGGCAGTTTTATCAAAGAAAACCCCGAGGAACGAGCAAGCCGTATATATTAAAGATCACAGAGAGCCTTACTTAAGTCCGCAATCCTCATAAACAGCTTTAACCACAGCACTGCGCTCGCGGCTCGTGCGGCTCACTCGCGGCACTCATTAATCACGAAGCATCGCGGGCTCTCGCAGCAGCAGCAGCAGCAGCAGCAGCTCTCTTCCGCTTCTCCTCCCCGCGACAAAGAAACGGCGATACGCGCCGCGCGGAGCAGCGCCGGAGAGAATATAGAAATAATAATAGTCGCCGCTGCACTGCACCGCCGCGAAGAGAGAGAGAGATCCTCTCGCGTGCGGTACCGCTATTCCGACTGACCGGAATCACTGCTCTGGAACAACGAGTGGAGCTACCGGCGAGGCGGTCGCCCACGACTCTTTGCCTAGCCGAGGCAGAGCTGCTTGCGACCGCTGGGGAAGACACGTGTTTCTCGTTTAGGAGCGACGGGACGATGTGCGAACGAATCGCTTTACGGGATGCGGGTTTGCTTTTGGGGTGGCGGCGCTGATAACAGAGATTATACGGGATTATCGAGCGGCGTTTCGCTCTTTTTTCTTTTGTGATTAGATAAGGAGGAGAGGATATTTTTAGGCTCTTTTTTTATCGCTTATTTCGTGCTTTTTCGACGGGTATAAAGATTTTTAGTCTAATAGGACTTTCTAATGATTAGTGACGAATTTGTTTTAATATAAAAAAGCAAATATTATTTATTTGAAAAAATGATATTAAAAGTTTAATTTGTACTAAAAGCAATTCTGTTATTACACCGCCGAGTTTAATACGTATATATACTTTTTATTTGCATCCATTACTCGGAAACTCATTTGCTAAAAGGAATTTACAGATTTACGCGGCATTGGAGATTAATATCAATAACGTAAAATAATTTTTTTCCCATTTCTGCCACTTCCTGTTATTCAATCCCAACGGCAGCCTTTGCAATATTATAAAGTCCATCTTAATTACATTTACTAATAAAAATCTTTGAAATTTCCTACGAATTAAGAAAATATTATTTCTTAAAAATCCATCACGTTTCCTGAATATATCGAAGAAACGGCAACTTTCATAAAATCCACTAATCAATTATTAAGAAGCAGCTTAAAAGCCAAACTCGCTCGTTCACGTTCCTTCCCCGAAAGCCCGCCGATTCCCCGAGGCATTTAATCGGCGATTAACCCGCCGAGCTAAAAATTGGAGCGCGCTAACTCTCGTCAAGGAGCGCGTCCAATTTCTCTCCGTCCGTCTTCGAAAAGGCGCGAGAACGAGCCTCGTAGGCACGCAGGGCACGCCTGTCGCCGTGAATTATCCGGTGCGGCTATGGCGCGAGAACAATTTTCCCCCGGCGAAAATGTTCGCTTTGCAATTTGCTGAAAATAGACACGCCGGAGGAATTCGCCGCCGCCGCCGCAACGCGCAACGAGCGCAACGGGCGCCCGACCGAGTCCGGGCGTTATTAATTCGTCATTTTCAGGAGGACGTATACGTGGATGTGGCGATTGCGAAACGACGGCTGGCTAGGAGGCGGAGAAATTGCCGAGGCGATTATCATTCTTAGTTGGCTTTTTTTTTAACTCTGAGAATTTCGACGGAAGCGCCTTTATGACTCTATTCAGACGCGTCGGACGCCAAGGTAATTTTGAAAAACGGCTGTATCGCGGGCTTTAATCTTTCGGCTCTTGCGAAGAAAAATTGTTGTGAATCGCATAGTTCGCGAGCTATTAGCGCTTCATAAAAGTTCCACGATAAACCTGCAGTGTACGACTGAACATAATTAAGATGTGTTATATAATATTTTAATTAAATTTAAAAATTGTAATAGATAATCAGTTTTAATGATATCATTTTTTTTTTCTAATTTTATTTCTGGACGCCATGAATTCTTATTTTTCCCGAAAATTTCTTGAAGAACTCGTTTACTCTTAAAATTTTGAAACCAGTGATTTTAACTACCATTCATCACGAAAATTTTGAATGTTTTAAATAATTTAGCCGAGTTTAACCGGTTTTACAGGCAAAATTAATTATGAAACTCGTTAAAAACAATTGTAATGCGAATCTGAATTCGCAATAAAATATTTGCAATTACTTTTTGCAACTTGCCGTTTTAACAGAATAACTCGTTTCAAAATACTTTATAATATAAATAACCCGATACCGCGCACATTTTCCACATATTTCTAAATAGATATACTTGTAAATTTCTCACGAGTCTCCAATTTAAATCCTATTAACAATGTTGATTTTGCGTCGCCATAAAATACGTGCAGCTCGTAAATTTATTTCATCGCTTTTCCACTAGCGGCGTTACGTAAATATAAACACGCAAACTAAATTCATTATGTGGCTCAAGAAAATATATCCCCAGACTGATTTATCAGCTACATTGTCGCATGTATACGCTCACGACTATCGACGCCCGGCGTTTTTTTTTTCAATGCCGCGAATAAAAAAACTATGACGGGGACAACCCTATTACGCAATCCTCAATCGTGGCGAGAGACGTGAAAAAAGTCAAATAAAACCTCGATCATCCCAGCGGCAAAAAGACGCGGCTCAATATTAGCAGCCGCACGCAGGTGTCGATTACGTAAGCCGCGGAGGAGCTTCGCATCGTATATATCTTTACACAATCGTTCACCTGGCGCTTCCTCTTTTTTACGACGCTATCTATATTTCCCCGCGCGCTCGTTTTCCCTCGGTGCACCTATCTGGGTCATTAAATTACGCGCAAGCGCGTACAAGAGATCGGGGAACAACCGACCGCAAACCCGAGCCGTATACGTGCTCGCCGAGCCTAAATACGAGCTTCCGTTGTTGTTGCCGTTTCTCCCGCGACTGACCTCCGCGGGGTCGAGGTGGAAAGACGATAATGGGATTTTTCGAGCTGCTGCGGCTGAGCACGTCGCGCACGTGACCGGCGAACTCGGGGGAGCGGAGACGTGATTCGATTTTGCTGGATTGCGCAAGAAACGGAGAGGCTGAGGCTGATTATTTCGCGGTTCTCGGGATTGTTTTTATGGTTTTAGGGCGGAGATTAGAAGGCTCTCTTGTATCCTTTAGCTCACTGCTTGTGAAAAGCATTTTAACTTTAATTTTTTTAGCGGTTTGGTTCGTCAAAATTTTTTTAAAACGCGCATTAACGACAGCTCGTTTTCGTTCGATCATTTCGTGCAAAATCAGTTAAGCAGTCCTTTTACCGTGCATAACAAGCTTATTTTATTCTTCCATCATCGGCAACACATCGAATTCAATCTCCGACCGCGACTCGCGTCTCTTCACACACGATTCCAATTAAAGCTTCAAATCAAAACCCTCAAAGAAAATCCCGCGAAACGATTTCCATCGGCCGCAGCGATAAATTAAGCTTCGAGCGCCCATCTCGCGCATAATAACGAGAGCATTAATAAAAATTAAAATCCTCGCTTCGTTATACAAGTCGGTTCGTCCTCTTCTCGTGACACGGCACGTATAAATTCTCTCGGGTGCCGGAGTGACAAGTCTCGCGATCGCATTAAGAGTAACTGACAATTTAGCGCCGAGTTATTACGCGGCGCGATGCTATGAAAGTTTCGCGCCTATTACGAGAGAGAGCTGGCGTCTTTGAAAGCTCAGCCCGAGAGTGTATCGATCTCGTCTCTTTTGCCTCCTCTGGCCGGCGTTGCTTGCAAAACACGCTCGCCCCGGTGCAAATGAGGTTTTATCTTGCCTTCTCGCTTTGACTAACGAAGCTGAAGCGCAGCGCGCCGTTCTGATGCTGCGCGGTTTAATGGCTGCGGCGCTGCCGAGGGACGTTGATTAATGCTGGATTGTAGTTCTGGAATTGCGGTGAATGATAATACCGGCCGTCGTAGCGGGATCCGAAGAAAATGAGTGCTGCGTCTTTTGTGAAAAAAAAAAAGAAAAAAAAAACTCGCGTTAGTTCGTGGAATTTCATTTTTTTTCTCACCGTGCAGCGCCTCTCTCTCTCTCTCTCAAGCGTCTGGTAAAAGGTTTTCGAATTTAATTTTAATAATTCGAGCCGTCAATCAATCTTGCTGTTGCGTCGAGTAATACGTACTGAGAGTAAAGGTGACTCTCTCTCTATTTTAAATCTAATTTCTCGTGTCGTACAGCCTAAAGCCATGTTCGCTGTCAAAGCTCATGTATAGCTGTACGAGCGAATACTGTATACAGTTGAGCTTCGAAAGTCAATAACCTTTGTAGTAGTCCCTACTACGCAATTTCTAATACAGCATTCTACAGAAATTATTGTCTATTATAGGAAGATGAAAATACACTACGTCGATAATCGATAATTTATAATTATGCCTCTGCATGCTGTAATCGATAATTTGTTAATGTGCTGAAAATTCATATTTATTTAAATAATTCTCTCTGCAATACAGTTGTAAAATTCGAATTATTATTCGAATTATGATTTTTGTTTTTGAAATTTCTTTGGCTGTTTTGCAGCATCGTCTAAAAGAATAATTAAAAATAATTAAAAAATTTTCTCACGGACGCTCACTTGTATGACCAATATAATAACCCGAATTTCAATAAAAAAACAGTTAATCAATCGCACACGCCATCGCCAACTTGAAAATCTCGAAATCTCGAGAAGCAATTTGCCAGACAGAAAGAAACGATATCTCGGTAGTTGAGGTGGGCTTTCTTCCGCGCGTCCACCGCCGGTGAATGGGTTGCCCCGGTAGGCCAATTAGAGAAGGTACTATCAGCGCACAATGTATCCGTAATGACTAATAATTAGTCGGGCCGGTTGCGCAAGCGGCGACTGCTCTTTCTTTCTCTCATTGTCCGGCGGCGGAACGAGCTGCCGACGACGCACTTTTTCGAGAGAGCGCTTTCGACAGGTCGGTCTGCTTCCTGCTTGCTGCTTTCTGGACGCGAAACTTTTTCGGCAATTACGGAAGGTGGAAAAATTAGTAAAGAAAAAGGAAAAAAAACGCTGATTACTTTATAAAATATTATGTTTTATTATATGTCTTAGAAAATTACTTGAAATTATAATGCGAGAAAACTAAAATTAAACAACCCCCATAAAATATGTATATTCAATAGGAGTAATGCTAAAATAAAAAAATAATTTATCCAAGTTTCACAAGCGCAAGCATTTAAGCTCGGAATAACCGCTTACAAAATGAGACTCGCAATTGTGTTTTTACGTCTGTTTACTGTAGCTGTCGTCAAGCGCGAAAAAATCTAAATGTCGCTTTGACTTTACTAACTTAATTAACACTCGCGGGTGATAAGAGTCTCGGCCTTCTTCCATCCTCCCACTTTTGCTCTCTTTTACAAACAGTAACTTCTATTGTCTTCTACGAAGGATCGCCTCTATCCGTAAAAGACCTGAAAACTTTTAGCATCTAGCATGCAGTCCATCTTGATGAAAAATCGAGACCGCGCGGCAAAAATATACCATTTTACCTTGAAATTCGCCTTATCTAAATAAGAAACGTAATCTTTATCGCTATGCAAGCCCATAATTCAAGCCGCTCTTATCAAAGTAGCCTCCAGCCATTAATCCTGCTAAGCGGAATCCCGTCAATTTTCCCGCAATTACGAGAAAACGAAGGCGCCTGTAAAATTTTACGAGAGCTTATATCTAATAACCGATCGCATCTACAAATTTCGCGTTAGAATTCCGCGGGGAAGGCGCTCGCTCAGAAAACTCGAACCGAATTTAATTAATCGCTGTCGTGTTCGTTGGCTTAAATCACCTCAAGAGGAGGTTGCAGTCCGGTCCTCGGAAACGCAGCGTCGTAAAAGCAGTTGTAAGCGCGCGCGGCTCTATCTCGGGGATTTCATCTCTTTAGGCGAGGAGCCTCCTCAAGAGAGAGTATATGTATACGGCGGAGAGGAATACGAGCCTAATGCACGTCACTGCGCTTTAAAACTGTTGACGGTCTCTATTTGCGAGTTATTTACTGCGGCTGACAATGAGTCGTCCTCGAAATTTTTCGTCTATTTTAATGTTACTAAAGAAAAAAATATGCGATATCTGGAAAATATCTTTTTAATACCCGAGCCCGCCACGAGGCTTAACGCAACAACTTTCCAACTTAATTGCTCGTTAAAAAACACGTCAAACGCCATTTACCGTAATCGCACGAAAAATCTAGTCTTAATTAGTCAAATCATCAGCGTTTAAAGATAAAACTCAGTAATCTCGCTCCTCCTAACGAGCTCTAAGCGACCCTCCGGCCGTCTTTAAAATTAGAAACGCCCTCTTATTTTCATTAATTACGCGCAGCCAAAGTGTAAACGTAAAAGCGCGAGAGGCTCCGGTTTACGGAGTACGGCGATCGAACGTCGGAGAGAGGATTTAAAGTAAAAGCGAACGCGGACAGTCTAGCGGTTTTTGCGCGCGCAGACAGTCCAAAAGCGTATATCGGCGCATCGGCGGCTCGTCAAGGCTCGGGCGGCAGCTGTCGCTCGCTCGTTATTATTGTTATGTGAGTGCACGCCAAGTTCATGGCGCTCGACGAAGGACACGAGCCTCCGCTGGATGGATGGACGCTTTTAACGGGGCAATTTTTCCCGAAGATAATAATTGCCTGCCCGCGCAATTTTTCACTTTACTTTTTTACATTTATCTTATCCGCCGACAAGTCAAATAAATTTTCAATTTCAATACCAGCACTTTGCTGGAATCTTTATTTTTTCGAATTTTTCTTCTGGTTTATATATTTAAATATTGTTTAATAGCTATGTTTACAACATAAATTCAACCATCACATTATACTCGTTAGTATCTCGCAGGTCTCATTTCGTAGCGTGATTTAGCTATTTTCTCTAGTGAAAATAATTGCGTTGAACGTGCGGAATTTTCTAATACGCATAATTACAAATTGTGCAAACTTACAAAATCTTAATTACAATCCAAAGTTTCTTTTCTCGAAATTGATCGTCTTGAGTAAATAATTACACGTACACACAAATTTCGCTTTGCTAAATAAAAAAATTTACACGACACTTGTTTTTTTGAAGTTCATAATTATTAAAGCAATCAATTTAGGTACTAATTACTAACTGGACGATATATAAAAATATCACACTAATTACAATGAATTTGATGGGTGACAGTATTACTTGTGTCGAATCACGAGAGAGTCGGAATGAACAGTGACTCGATGAATTTTTTACCTTTGTCAAAATACCTCGAACTCAGTTGGGAAGGGGGATAGAGATAGAACCCCGTCGTTACATTTTCCTTGGTTAGTTAGCAAAAGGAAAAGGCAAGATATTCAAACACCTTGCCTTGTCCGACATGTTTATTGAAAAGTTTGCCCAAAACACATGGCTCAAAATGCCGATAATTAAAGTTCAACAATTGACCAGATGGCTCTGTTTCGGGGCACTCGTAAAGTTATTCCGGCGTAAAGGGAAATGCTAAATACAATTCTTAAAATTGAAGATTAAACAACTCGAATTGAAAAAACGTCCACCTCTCGTGTCCATCCTTAAAACCGCTAATTAAGGAATGCAAATGAGCTTGCAAACTCGTATACATTAAATCGCAAAATAAACGGAATCGAAAACGTTGAGCCGCGAAGAAAATGGGGATAAAGCAGACTTATACTCCTCGAGAACGCGCATCTGCATTTTTTTCGGTGCAGCGAGTCGCGCGCGATGCAAACGAGTGCTCCCACGCAAGTTCCCCGACGTGCTCTTTACACTGTAAATAAAAGTAAGTGCGCGAGAATTTTTCACCGTCGGGCAGGCAGTGAGCAGTGGCGGCAGAAGAGGAAAAATAATTGCGAGAGACGGCAAAAGAGTGGAAAATCGTGTTCCGCGCCGCGATTTATCAACGATGAGTATTTGCTACCTGTATAAGCGTCTGGCCTGCCGAGAGTCAATAACGAATAGCGTTTACTCGAGAAAAATTTTATTTACATATTTGTTTCTGGGTAAACAGGAATCTGTGATTTTTAAAAAAGTTTTTTTTCCACTCTTCAAGCAAAGATGTTGTTATTTGAATATTGCTTTCGTCCTTAAAATTTCATAAAACGTCGTAAAATTTCAGAAAACGAATTTTTGTTTACGTGCATTATTAGTTTTCTGCGTGCAGTAAACTAACGATTTATTTTGAGTGCAAAATATTTAACACGCCATAAAATTGAGTATATACAAATAGAGAAGAGTAGTAAAATGTACAACGTAAAAGGACGCGAATAACTCTCTTTTACGAGCATTTTCCCAATTAATTCGGCAACTTTCATCCCGCGATCGACAGCCGAACTAAAAGTAGAAAGCAGCCATCGTCGCCACAGGATTTTCAATCACTTAGCATTGTCTACCCCGAGAATCTCCGTCCGAGGGCCCATCCTCGAGCATCCATCATTTGCCGGAAGAGCGCCGCTCCTCTCTTATCGCAGTTGGCTTCGGCGCAATCGTAACTCATCTCCCCCCCGGTCGCAATCTTTTTGGCGAAGGCGCGCAGATAAAGCGTATAACGGTGACCCAGCTGCGTTTTTTTACGGTTTACGGCGCCCCGTAAATTACAGCGTGCACGGGGCCAATTTTTATCTTTCAATCGACGCCCGCCGAATGATCCTCGCGAGAGAGAGAGAGAGAACGCGGGATTATCATTTTCGGAGGAGGAAATGTCTCTGGGTTTTTGCGCCTGCGAGCGTAATTAAAGGAGCGCTTTACGCTGTCCGGGGGTACGAGGACGATGATGATGCCTGCTTTACGAGGCAGTAAATTTCGGGCTTTAAAATCGCGCGGCTGCATTGTTGCTCGGGATCCTGCTTAATTATACGTGATTTTGCATGCTCGTAAAGGCGATGCTCTTTCGCGAAAAACGTCTGCGTCCGCTTGCCGCGGGTTTTCTTAAAAAGTATGATAAATTGGCGCGAGGCGCTCTTTGTCGGAGGGAGATGAATTACGACGTCGGAGTATACATTCGTTCCGAGAAATTCACGAATCGGAGCCATCGGGCTCAAATTGAATTCTAGTCGAAAAAACTTTTCGCTTTATTCGCGAGCCAAAAAAAATGTAAAATAGTCTTACGTAACAGAGAGGAAAAAATTGTGAGAACCTTACAAACAGTGACTGGCGGGTTTCTTCTCGTTGCTTTTCAAAACCTTGCAGGAGCATTTCGTTTTAACGATACGTCAACTGAATACTTAAGTTTCTTGCAAATTTTATGTATAATAATTTTCTAAGCAACTATTTAACCATCGTCACATTTTCTATATAGACTCAGGAAAATTGCAGCATCCAGCTGAACTATTCTATATCTAAAATTATATATCGATCGGATGCTGGGAAATCTCCGGAAATCTCTTTAGTCAATCGATCAATGCGTAAATGAACTTTACGAGCGCAGATCTCGAGGAGAGGGGCGGCAAGGTATTTATTACCGCAAATAACAACTGCCCGATCATGAGTTACGCGGATTCGAACATATAAACAGGCCTTTCATCAGATTCACGGTCGAGAACGATGCATCAATCATCATACACGGACTTCCTCTTAAGATTCTCGCTTTTTATCAATTACGAGCGGTTTACTTGCGCTTTATCACCATTTTTAACGAGTAAGTTATATTCTTGTAACAGCGTGGTTTAGCGCTTGTTTTGCTCGGCGGGAAGGTTAGCGCAGTGTATCGAGTTAAAGTGTATAGTGGTATTGAAAGATTTAGAGCGTTATTAAAATTTTTATTGCCTTTTATCTAATTTCTTTCTCATTTTAAGCGGACCTAATTCTCGATTCAAATGAAATTTTACAGCAATTAGTAAACGTCTGGTAACTATAAAATCTCATTAATTCAACTTTCGAGGAGAAGCAGAAGAGCGAGAAGTTCTATTTGTATTGGAGTCACTCGCTGTAAAATGTTTACGCAAAAGTAGGTATGTAAGTGCAGTAATACTTTTAAATTTGTGCAAAAACAGAAAAAAAATTCAAGTAAAAAACAAGTCATTTTGTAGAATCAAAGTTCGAAAAACATATATAAATGCGTTGACAATTCGGATCTGATCTTCATAAAGAAACAAAGTAAACGAGGAAATAACACGAAAAAAAAATCATAAACCAAATTTCGGCGTATCTTGTTCGCGCTCGCAATACCTCGTCAACGCGAAACACAAACAAAAGCCCCTTGTGCCACTGTCATCTTCAACTTCCTCATGCGCAACGCGTCGCCGAGCAAAGACGCAATAATTGTCACGGCGTTTAACTCGACTCGAACCGAAAAACGCCATTACGGAGAAGTCGGGAACCGCGATCTCGCAGACTTTTGGAAGCAACGCCGCAATTTACTCGAAAAAGCACTCGATTGCACAACCGGCTGACGCGTCTTCTCTTTGTTCTCCCAGCTTATTAGCTGTCGGCCAACATCCGGTATTATACACATTTTCAGCAAAGTGTATCGGCGCGGTTTCGTCAGGCAGCTCCCCTCGAGTGCCTCTTTATCGGCCGCGGTAATTAGCATCGCTCTCTTTATTACTTTGCCGCGCGCGCTGCATATTGTGCGACAGCTTTTGTTCATCGTCCGCGGAATCAGCATTCTGCATACACTCGAGCGAGCTCGTTATTTTTTCTCTCCAAGAGAGAGAGAGAGAGAGAGACTGGCCCATAAAGCTGAAGTTGCTTTGCATAAAACGGAGCTGCTTTTATTCTTGAAAGTTTCGCTTTTGAGCTCCCGCCGAGGAGAGTTTGCATTAGCGTAAAGTATATACATTTCAGGCGGATTGACAAACAATGCTTCATGGATGAGGATTAATGGTCTAGTAAGCATTCAAATTGGAGTCTAATAATAATTTTTTATAGGTTTTCACTGTTACGACACGAAGAAAGCTAAAGAGTTACGTATTGTTTCATCTTGATGTTTTTACCGCGGCCTACCTCCAACATAATGCAAATAAATTTTTTTTTGCGTCGGGGCAAAGATCGTTTATCATGGTACTCTTCGAAGCATATTTCTGTCTAATTGCAGAGTATATAAAAAATACCTCTCTAAATTCCTTAGGAGGATATTTTTATTCCAAGTTCAAAGTGAACGGTATCCATTTCACTTTTACTATATAATTGGAAAACGTTCAGATTCTTTATATAAATTTCAATAATTTACGGTTAAAAAATAGACACTAATAATATCCCATCCTGAAAAATATTCAAGCTTACGTAAGCCTGATAGTTCGGTAGAAACTGAGCTTGTTAAAACTTGTTCTCAAAAAAATGCTCTCCGCAAAACTTTAATTTCACATTGTTATATAAACAATAAATTGAAAAGAGCCATAAACATCGAGAAATTGAAACTCCTAATTAACAACTCCTCGGCTCTAACAAATAGCGGCAGTAAAATCACTCGTTCCAGAATCTGCGGAAAATAATTTATATCCCCATAAAAGCTTTTTCCGCTGAAAATCAGGCAGGAACTCCTCCAGCTCTCTCTACACAAAAACTCACGTAGATCCGATTCGAAATGACAAAGGTTCCGAGCGCTCGCGGCAATTACATTAGCGTCTCCTCCCATAGACTTTCATGCGCGAGAGATGCGAGAGCGTGAGACTGCAAAGCCGGCCGGTGCTTAGGTGCAACGGTCAGCATCGTCGGCTTTCGCAAGCTCGAGCATTGCCCTCGAGTCGCGCGAGCTGCTACTCAATGAGCTGATTTGCCGGGTTTACGCTCGCGTGAGACGCGTCACTGAGGTGCTTTCTTTGGGGGGACGGCTTGCCAAGCTTTTTCGAGCTGGATGTGTGTGAATTTAGAGAATATTTTTTCGATATTATTCGAGGGAATATTGAAGGGTTAAAAAAAGACTTGAAATCCTTTTGAAAATGCATGCACGCGACGGATTCCCAATTTCCGCTGGAGGTTCAATAAATGTCAGATTTTATTCTTTGAAAGACCTGGGAGGAACTGACTTAAAGTGTACCGACATGTGACAAGTCAGATTTAATATTTCAAAAGGAATGTACTTCGCGTATATTCCTGCAAGATATTTTAATGCTCTGTACATAGTATAGTTCTCTCTGCATAGACACGATTTATATAAATAAATGCCGACAATTATTTTGCAGAAATAAAATGCGGATTTTACATTTACAGCAATTGCGGCACTCCGAAAATTCTTGCTTTCCAGCGTACGTATTTTCTGTATTTCAACATTCGCTTTCTTCTACCTTTCAAAGTAAAGCGCCTCGTTCTCCTTTTGCTCGTTCGTTCGGACACTTAAACATGCAAGCGCATAAACCCAAGAGGTTACATCTTCGCGCATCAAAACAACAGCCTCGTATATAATCACCCATCCTCCCATTACACAATCGGGCAACTGCTCCCGAAGCTACTTCACTTTCAGTGTATGCATTAAAATCGAGCCGCGTCTCGACGCGGCGAATCTCCGCTCAGCTCTCCGCCTAATGAATCGTAAATTCATTTGCAAAAGCCGTCCGGAGAAATTGAAACGAGCGCGACTGCGGCGGCGGCTACGGCGCGAAAACCGGGAAGCCAAGAGGCGGCGGAGGAGGAGGAAAAAGAACGTCATCTTGCACGCGCGAGATCGTAAAGCCGCAGCTGCAGAGCCTGCCTGCCTCGCTGTGTGCGCTTGTGGAGCGAGGCAGTTAGAGGGAAGAGTCGAGAAAGTGACGAGCGGAAGGAAACTTTACTTTTTCCCAGGGATATAGACAAGTCGGCGCGGCGCTCTAAGCTTTTGCTAAAAGGAGAAACACGAGTTTTTTTTTTTTTTTTTTTTTTTTGTCGTCGGGGAAGTAGGAGCGCGCTGACGGAAAAAGGCTTGCCGGAGGTGGGAATTGAGTTCTGTGTACAACTTTTTCTACTTGTATTTTAGTTCGGAACTTTAGATTTTGTCAGAGTTCCGAGGAAAATTTGTTGGAATTTAATAAGGCATAATTACCTTTCCTGAGTCTGAACTGTATTATTGAATCAGCCAGAACTGACTTAAAATTAGTTTTCCAACGAGAGTCGATCGATTGAAAACTAACGCGCGTAAATTGCTTATCTGCCTTTCGACGAACAGCTACTCAGTATGGAGCGTATCTGAGAGTCAGCGGTGCACACAAGCAATTTCAGGATTCCATTTCGCAGTGAAAAACTGAAAATTCACTTACTTTTTCTATTAACACGAAAGAATTCACTTTTTTCAAGCAGAAACGCAGACTTAAAATTCCTTCAGATCTCTTGACCGAAAGCACAGCCTCTTCTCGAGGTTCGCTTGAAAATTCCGTCAGACTGAAATCGATCCTCCGGCGAATCCCTTTAACCTCCCCGCGAGAGCTTCCGCACAGCTCTGAACTGACATAAAAGTGTATGTACGTATAGGAGGAAAAAGGTCTGCTTACCTCACCGAGGACCTTCCCGGCTGTTTGGAGGCCATTGCACTGTGGCCGGTGCAGCAGCTCGCCGGCTTCGATCGATTTTGCGGCCTCTCCGCCGGCGCGCTTTCCGGAAGCTTCTCGCGACCCTCGGGAGCGGCGGGGGTCCCGCCGCCGCTTTTACGTCGAGCCGCCGCTGGGGTGCGGACGATTCCTCCACTGCGAGCCGCGGGAGCGGAGCATCCTTCTGTCGGAGGGGGAGAAAAGAGGCTCGTGTACTAATTTGCTGGATTGTCGTGGAGATAGAATTGATGATGGAACAGAGGGGGATGCGCTGGGGTATACGATGTTATTGATTCCGGGAATATTTGCGACGATAAAGGTGGGCACGAAGGCTCTCTGATTTACCGACGCGGGCTCTTTGCTAGGGGATGAATTTTTAGTCACGGCAATCGCGCATTTTATTTAAACGAAACGATGTTACAAGAAAAAAAATTATCTTTATTTCGTGTTCACTCAAGTTTATCGACTACAATTTTAATGCGAAACACTGTACAAGAACACTGAGCAAAATTAATTTGCTTATTCAGTTGAAACAACAGTAGGGACTGATGACAAAGACATTTCCGTGATAAACATAAAATGTAAAAGGTGACATATCTATAACGACTCGGCAATATTTAATTTATAAGATTTTTATAGTTAATAATTTACATTCTAAAATCATAGGTGAGAAGAAAAATTCTATTATTAATTCAGTTTTCCGGGTAATTTTCGCGTAAGATAACGTAAAAATTGTTCATTATTTGACAAAGCGATAATTAACACCTGTTACCGCACCCAGAACTCTTTAAGCAGGGAGTCACAAGGCACATAATATATTTAATCTAATCCAAGAGACTCTTGTGCAGCAAACATTTTTGCGTTTTTGGCTCGGCATTAAAGTTTTGAAATATATTCGGAGAGAAAGACTAGAGTTACTAAACATTATTTGCAGGGAGAATTTAAAATTAATTATAGATTTAATTTGCACTCACAGGCACGTATAACAGCTCGAGTCAAAGGCCAATCTGAAATCTCGCAATTAATCGTTTAACCATAATCGCGAATAAACAGCAAAGTTTAACGACGCGCCGTAAACTCTTAGCCATCGGTAAAAAGCCGCGTTGCGCAAGGCTGCGCGTGCGTATAGATAAAATACATCGAGGCAAAAACGTGAGTGCAAAAGCTCCTCTCGAGGAAAAATGCGCATACCTCGTGCCGCCGTAATCGCTGGCGTACGCGCCTCCGAGAAGGCGCCTCTCGTTGAGCAGCCCCGAAAATCGATAAACCGCAGCAGTCCTCTCCGCGCGAGCGTCTCCTGGTTCGTCCCGCTCAGCCTCGGGGCCTCCTCGGGTTTTCGCTTTCCGAGCCGGCTTTTTCCCGGCGTACCAGCGGCAAAAAGGAGCCGCGTCGGCGGCTCATTATGCCGGAGCCGCCACGCTCCGTAGAAATGGCGGCTAGTGGGTCGAGAGCGCGGCTAAGACGTGCGTGCGTCGACGAGGACGACGCCGATGATCTTTCCTCCCTGTCACTTTCTCGGGAGGAGAAGCACTTCGCGGATCGACTTGTTTTCTCTCTCCCGCTACTCTTTGGCTCGGATTCCTTTCGGATTTAGTCGCGCACTTAGCTTCTTTCTTCCGATGGGTCGGCACTATTGGCAAAAAAACAGCGAATATTTCAGGATGAGTACTGGGGCTTCTTTGTGGCTGAAGTCGTGCGTTAATGGTAAAAGGTGGCTTTAAACGCTAGTTTTTAAAAGTATAATACAGTACAAAATTCATTTCTCGCTCATCGATTTGGCTTAACTAACTACGCATACAACTTTTTCTCAACTTTGCCATTCATGTATATTGCTAGCTTTTACTTTCAATTCAGTAGAGGTAATTTAGACACAGTATTTATAGGTTAGATAACTGCCAAGTAGTCTTTCCAAGTAAAGCAAAAATCCTGAGAAGAAAGCAAATGGTCTAGAGAATTGTGATAAATTGAGTAACAATATGATCGCTAATATAATCGAATACAGGCCTAGATTTACGACTCGAGTCTACGATCTCTATAACTGATACAAAGCAGTATTAAATGCATAAACAAGAAGTAACTAACAAATTCAGTAATTAAGTAGAAGCTAATGATAAATTCAAACTACAACAGCATGTTTCTGCTCAGTCGTATCTTAAATCACGTAAACAGTCGCTATAACGGAGCTCGTAAATAAATTTCCGTACAACACTGTAAGAAATTTTCCGCTACCTGAATTGCAATGATCGCGAATTTACAGCGAAGATTATAAATCACTTAGGGACACAAACTGGACGCGAAACAATCTTTCGGATATGCACAGGTTTGCGTTTGCAGAAATTACAGTTAACTTTGATTGACGATTACACTCGAAACGCAAGTGTCGACTATAGCAATGTATATATTTCAATTATTCGGTATTGATCTCTTTTCTCAACACCGCCGATAAATAATTCAAGCACTTTTCTATTCTAAACTTGATCCGGCAGTCGGAGGAGCTAAAATGCTTTTACAAACTAGTATATAAGAATGTTCCGGCGCCTGGAAATTTTCTTTCAACAAACGCTTATAATATGTCGTATATGCAGTCAGCGAAAATGAAATAGTCAAGTATATACGTACAATATAATGTAAGAAGTAGAAAGACTTCAAAAAGCGTTATATAAAAGAACTAGGTTCGCTTCATAACAGCGAATGCAATAATAAAAACAGCCAGTACAGCAACAGAAGCGAGAAAAAATAAAACGCAAAGCAGTAATATCATGAGCACTTTAGAAATAGATTATTCAAGATTACAAGCCTGCAGCTTCCAAGGAGTAATACAAATCTACTTAGCGAGTCCCCCAGCGGTCCCTAAACACCATCATCAAATAAATCACCTATTATACAAAAGCGCACGCCCAGAGTCAGATCAGAAATCGGTCAACAAAGTAATCCATCCGCCGCCTTTATAAACACACAACTCTGCACTGACACCCCGCACCGCAGGCAGCAGCAGCAGCAGCAGCGGCAGCAACAGCAGCAGCAGCACCACCAGCAGGCTAGTTTTTCGGGGTCACGTTGCACTTAGCATCAAGGCCTCCGCTGTGTACATGCACGTATACGTACACAGGGCCGGGCATCGATTTTTCGCGGGCCGCCGCGTCAATAGGTGGCCGCGCGCGCTTCGCGGAAAACACCCTAACCTCTCTCTCCCTCTTTCTCTCCCTTGTCGCGTCTCTCCTCGCGAAAACTCCTCCTCTACGTACGTTTCTGCGCACGAACACACTGCGGCTTAGTGCCGTTCGTCGGAGTGACGAGCGTCGTTGAGAGCAGGAGCGACGTCGAGTCGCGCCGGCATCCCGAGCGAGAATGACGATGAGCAGCGCAGCAGCCGCGCGCGCGCGCAAGAGGGTGGAGGTGGAAGCTCCAGCGAGGGGTCGTTCGCTCGCCCCCTCTCTTTCCTTTCTTCTATGCTTCGCGCTCTCCGCGTGTGGGTACGAGCGCGCGTATCTGTGATCGTGCAGAGTTATGCGAGGGGAAGCAAAAGCGAGGATGCTCAAATTTTTTTTTTTTTTTTTTCTAGCGGAGGAGTGAAATTAAGCGCTCGATAGAGGCGAGTGCGTGCAAGGCCGCGTGACCGTTGTTTCGACGCTCAATTAAAGGAGCGCGAGCAGAATTTTGGATGGTAATTCGAGAGCGGACGTGTGCAGGTATGCGCGAGGAATGCGCACTGATGATGACGATTATTGTATTAGGTGGTAATGCGAGAGATAAATTTTAAATATTCGCTCCAATTTGTGTCTTTTATTTTCTGAAATCTGAATTTTATTCACGGTTTCTTAACGTCTTAATTACGATGCTGTGAGAAATATAACCCTTAATGACGTCAACCCCTTTTTTCGTGCATTGACATCTCGTTTTAGCCAAGTTAAAAGAATGGAATTTCGAGATAAAATTTTAATTTCAAAACAACTTTTTTTTCATGTATTTTATATATTTGGCTTCGATCTTCAATAAGAAATATACACAACAGCAGTAAGCTTGTACTATTTATTGAAAGATATTAGATTGATGAAAACCAGTCGTGAAAAGTCAATATTTAAAGAATGCATTGCTATTCGCCTATTCATGTCTGAGCTTATCTGGAGTCGTAAAATCACAATGAGCGACAGAATTGAAAAGAAAAATTTTCAATCGCACAAACGTCACTTTCGAAATTTCAAATGAATCTCATGCATTTTTCATTTAACCACTGTCCATTTAAAATAAATGAGATGAATTTTCTTTTAAAGCATTTACGAGCCATTCAACTTGAACATTTAGAATATTTCAGAAAAGAAACCATAATAAAAGCTGGCCTGCATGACAAAAGCATAAAAAGTTAAATAAAGCTCTAAAATTTTAGACACCGCACTTTGTTATTGCTACTAAACTCGGTGAGGCATTGCGCTTTTATCCCCGCACAATGATTTTAAACGGGAAGTTTTTCGCCTGCCAACACACACGTCAGACATTCACGGCGATATAACTTTACACCCCCGAGGCATACAGCCTAATAAAAATCGTAGCTCTCGGGGCTATGCGGCCTGCCGTTACGACGCGGAATTTTTACGGATCGATCGTACATCTATAACGGACGGCGAGGTGCCGCACTGCCGGCGCACCCCCGACGCGGATCATCAATTTTCATCGCATCCCAAGGCGAGCGAGGTTCGCCAGTGGCGATTAGACTGTATGACCTGCTTTTAAGGGTTGGCTTACGGATGGATCGCCTTTTCTGCGTTTTTACTAGAAATGGAGCGCTTGGAACTGACGTTTCTCGAAAGAAGAAAGTCACTGTAAATCTCGACTTAGAAAGCTGTAATTTCTTCGAGTGGATAAGGCTATAGGTTGAAAAAAAAACTATCGACATTCTTTTGGAATCTAATCGAAACTGTTTTAGATAAGAGTTAATGCTCTATGCAATCGTTCGCTTTTGCCTCGGAACGTAATCTGTTCGATGGCTGTGTACTTACATGGAACAAAACAGTGTCACGAATGTGTGTGCACGAGCGAGTGTAGACGAAGCGCCAGTTTGAAAGATATAAGAGTGTTTTCGCTCGAGGCGAAAAAAATACCGAAAGTCATTGATGCAGATTTTTACCCGGAAATTGTCGATTTAACAAAGTTCTCCTTTTTTCTTACGCCACAAGATCTTTCTTCGAAAGATTATTTTAAACGACAGAAATATCTTACGTAAGCCTACGTAAAATGCGTTTTCATCTAATTTCGCTGCCCGTTTCAGTTGAGAAACGAGTATAACACTTAAAACGAGACTCGCACCTTAAAAATGATTACATTAGAAAAGAATGAATTGTTCACCTTCAGCCGGCATGCAGCGGCAAATAAAAATCCAGATTTGCCGGTGTAACTTTTCCTGCTTCGAGACCGAGGAAAACCGCACAGAAAAAGCCGCGCACCGTCTCTCTCGACGACGTCGCGCGGACTACAAAGCGGTGTGACGGTGCAAGCAGCTCTCTCGTCGTCGCTCGATAAAAAGCTCGCGCGGCTTTGTTTTTTTGGCGCGTACGCTCCAGGTTTTATCCAGCGGCGAAACTGATGTTCTCGGACACAGCTGTTATCGAGCGGCTCGCGAGCGCGAAACGTGGCTTTCCCGCGGAGGTCCGCGTGTCGATGTGCGTCGGTGTGCGCGCGCGCTCGAGGCGATAAGCGCTCGCTTTGTGGAGTGAAAATAGCGAGAGAGACACGCGGAGCGAAGACACGACGTATTTATGGTGCGAACGAGTGGGCGGCTTATTCAATGAATTTCTGTCTTTGGACTTCCGCTGGAATTCGCGAGCGCGGCTCTGAAAGCTCGCTTTTGACGGGCCGCTGAGCCGGGGCTTGTTGACGATGGACTTTTCAAAGAGCGATAAGAATTTCGCTTGCTTTACTTGGCTGGCCCGTCTAATGCCTTCTTATCTTTTTCGTTTGATTCTTTGGCTTTTTTTTTCTTCTTCAGACGGCAGATAACGTAAGGTGCGAGTAGTTATATTGCTAGAAAAGCGATAAAACGATGTCATGTATTTTTTCACCTCGTTTTCTGAGTTTAGTTTTGCTTGAGAAGATTTTCGCGTAAAAAGGAAAAAAAAATGAGACTTTCGCGTAGTCGACTGTTATTTTCCTTCGAGATTTTAAATTCAAAGTTGGCGAACTTGATTTTGCAAACTGAAAATGTTTCAGAAAATTCTTCGTTATATAAATCTTGGATTTTCGTGAACTTTGGAAGCTGTAAGATTTTCAAGTACTTTGGAACAAAAATGCATTCAATGTAAAATGTAAAATAATAAAATTTTATTTTTAAATCGTAATTACGAATTATGAATTAAAACAAAAATCATTCGAAATAAAAACTTTTTAAATTTGCGTTTCAACAACTCCAGCCATAAATTAACGGTATACGTCTTACGTTCATTTAGATAAGTAAGCGTCCTTGAAAAATTGCATTGAACTGAAAGTAAAGGTCGGTGTTTTTACGCGTAAGCAACTTTACTCGACTTTGAAATTCGCGCAAACTCTATAACGAATTCAAAACAACTTGATTCGCCTTAGATAATCGCGATTGTTTCCCTACTTCAGCTCGCAAAGAAAAAGTTCCCAGGGTATCTTAAAGCACTTGGCGCACAGCGAACACACAAAACCCCCAGACCGACTAACGATTTTCTCAATGGAACAGAAGCCAATTTGCCTCATTATCCGATCAGCGAAATTAGCCGAACGGCGCGCCGAGCAATAAACAAATCGCTCAGCGAACAATTCGCCGCCTTAACGAACTTTTTAGACGCTCTAAGTAGGTAGAATGAGCCGCCGGGCTAATTTCTTAACGAGTCCGCGTAGCCTGGAACTCCTTCATCCGCCCTTTAATGAATGAATTATTATCGGGACTCGTCGTCGGCTGATATACAAGGGTCGCGTGCGGCTTTATCGTCTTTAATTGCTGCGGAGCTGCCTCGAGATTTTCCCGGAGCGACGCACGCGAGCTTCCTTCTCTTTTCATTGACGGCGAGATCGAACGAGAGTCTGACGGACTGATTTGATCCGACGCCACTTGACTTTAATGACGCGACGTTTTGTCTACGTCTCTTTTCGCTTTTATCTTCGGTTCTTAATACAGCGAGGCTTTTCTGACTTATACATATAAGCGACGATGCAGTTTTAATTATCGGCTTTTCTTTTTGTAGCTGATTAGGAACTGTCTTTTTCTTGGTTCAAAGCAGTTATCTGTGATTCATTGAGCTCCGGTAGAGTGATTATATATTGATGTATAAAACAATGTATTTTACCCTATTTATATCTGATAAGATCTGAATCTTGAAAGAGAGTCTTAGAATTTCAATTACCGCGAATGACAAATCATCCTATATCGATTTCTTTTAATTTGAAAACGTCACGTCCCCTGATTGAAAGACAAGAACAGAAACGATCCTTCACCCCGGCACGTTTGAAATTATAATGTAGCTTAGTCATTAGCGGTAAGCATCCGTTCCATTACTCGAACGGGCTTATTAACGTAAACTCCCCGTAGACACAAGTCCAGAGAGCGTCGCACTTAATCACCCTCGGCGCTTCCCAAACAACATCTCGTCGCGACCCGCCTAAATCAAAGGTTACCTGCCAAAACAGCCCGATCCCCCCCATCGCTCATTCCCGCTCGTCTGACCTCTCGCAATAGATTCCCCGCTAATTGCGGCTGCTCTCCGCGCTGCGGGCTGACATACCGAGCGCGACGTTCCAGACGCGTAAATCGCTCGCCAAGCGGCAGGACAAATATAGAGGCGCGCGCCGAGACGCGCCGGGCGAGATACGCTGCGCTTCCGCTTCTTAAAGGCACACTACACTCGGAATCGTTCGTTTCGCTTAATGGTATATATACGCCTGCTGGAGATGGGGGATTCACCTCTGTGACCTGCGGCTGACGCCCAAGCTCTCAAGGTATGCGCCGAGTCGGCCGCGGCTATGTTTAGTGGGAAATTTAATGAATAATTGCCATGTTTTCGAAGGAGGCTTGCCGAAATTACGCGTATTTCTGGAAATAGGACACTGATAAATTTTTCCCAAGTCGGAAGGGATTATTGCGGTACGGCTGCGGGTTTCTTAATAAAGCTGCTTGCGACGGTCACGCGGATTTATCTACTTATTAAAAGAGCTGCAGGGGAATAAATATTTTGATTCAAAAATTTTTTAAAGGAAAAGGATTTACCAAAATTTTTTATCAACATCATTTTTTTCCTTTCGTGCTACGTGAAGATAATAAAGCAGATGAAGAGTTAATCTTGAACTCGCAAAAAGCACTCGGAAAAAGAAGATATTCTTACTCCGGGTTTTTGCCCGCCGCGGCCTTTGTTTCCGGGCCTCAACGAAAGACTCCGGCAGTGAAGCGCGAAATGGCAGAGAGCTCTCTCGGCCGGCGCATTGACAATGCTCTCCGGGATAAAGCGGTCAAGCAGAAAAGAGTCGTAAACGGGCCTTTTTTATAATCCCGCTGCCGCCTCGTTTTAAGTAATGGACGCGTCCGGAGATGGGAGATTTCGAGATGCCGCGATTGGGAGATGACGAGCCGATATACCAGTCGATCGGCCAACTTATTGTTTTCTTCTGCGCTGGCTTCGAATAATACCGTTATGGGAATTTCTTTCTTCCGCGACTTTTTTTATTCGATCGAGTGAGTTTGATTATGGGAAAAATCGCGACGGCTAAAGAGAGCACGAATCAGTCGGCCGTCGTTTAGCTGCTTTTAATTCGTTTCTTTTTCCCGATTACGGTTAAAAATGGCTTTTATTATGTCTCGTCCTTATTTAGTGCGTTTTAAGAGCAGCTTATTAGATGCGTTTATGTCCTACTTGCTTCAATTTATTATTTTTTTAGTAGAGCATAAAAGTAAAATGAAAGAGGCCTTATAGAGAATGCACTTTCATATTCTTAACAAGAGTCATGTATGCATAAGCAAAGAAAATATATCTTCTCCTTTACTCGAAACCTAGAAAATAAGTACAAAATCGCAGCTAAATTAGTTTGTTAATGAAACATATTTTTTATCTAACTAAAAAAAAAAATTACAACATAACACGTTTTTTTTCTAGAACGCGTAAGTGTTTCATTCTTTTAAAACAAAACGCACTGATGAGTCATTGTAAGAAACAATTCGCTCTTTGCATTATTCATGGCCGATTTCGTCCATTTCATTGATTGGACACATTGGGAACCCGCATGTAATTTCTTCAATTAGTTATGGATTCCTATTTTAGCCTGTATATTATTGATTGATTGTTTTAAAAACAGTGCGACACGATCTGAAACAGGTAAAAAAGGCTTTTAAAAAAGAGGTGCGCCAATCACTCACACTTGAAATTAGTCTTGGCGTAGAGTTCATGCGGTTTTTTTTATTTTCAGGGCCATTTCTAATACGTATTTGCTCACCTGCTGTAGGCACGTAAAAACAGAATTTTTATCGTTGCTCTCTGTAACGCGGCATAATCCTTGAAATTCAGCACAATAAAATGGCTTCGAAACAAAAATATTCTTCTCTAAAGTAGTATATCATATTTCACAAATTTTCTTCAACCGACTTATTCGCCGTCTAAATCTCCCATCATAAACGCGTTAAAAACGTGAGATTTCTACCGAGGTACTTTCAGCAGTGCTATTTATTGGAACAGATTAAATCTGTTACATAAAGCCTCGATATTCCAAAAAAAAAAAAAAAGAAAAACAAAAAATCGCCAGAACTTGCGAAGGAAAACGTCTGGATCGGCCTCGTAGCTTTCTAACCGCCGACGTATTTACAAGTCCCAATCAGCGGCCGCGTGTGATTGACGATGCGCCTCGGCGATTACGTGCGAGAATCGCATAATCGTGGCGGAGAGCACAAGTGCAGCGGCCGGAGCCGCGATGACGAACGAGATAGACGTATATAACGAGTGCGCTTCTCCGCTCGATTCGCGGGAAGAAGCGAGTATCCACCGCGCGCGGTGATGATGATTGGTGAATAATGCGCTCGCTTCGTTCTTTTTTTTCGCGGGAATGTCAAGAGAATCGTGTACTGTCGGCCTGCTGCGGGCTAAAAATTAACCTGATTCTTTCGAGAAAATTGTGTCAATGACGGGTATTACTGTGCGTAACTAGGCTCTTTTTTTTATTAATTCAACGCGGTGCAATTATATCTTGGACTTTTGTAATCGGTTTTACAGTTGTGCTTTACGTAAGGGAGATAAAATTAGAGCTCGAGGGTGAAAAAATTTTATTATTATGTAGCTAGCTCCTCCTTATAGGCAACTCGTTAATTAAAAATATCGAGCGATAGACCCTTTATGCTGCGGCTTACATAAAACGATAACTTTATTAAGTGCAAAATGTGGCAGAAAGATACTAAAGTAAAGTGTACTATTTTCTACTTGACAATTCTTACTTAATAATTGATAAAAATAATACAATAAACATTCAATTTAATCGTCAAGTTTCGCTTTCCACAGGGAACTTTCAATTTTCTATGAATGCAACAATAGAAACGCGAAATGACTCACGTACCTGCATCTGTAAAAAAGAACGAAGCCCAGATGTACGTTATATCCTGCTCTCTCCCACAATGTGCATACGCGCGATTAGGCTTCATCCTCGGGGTCATCGTTTACTTCTCCCGCGCGTTGAAAGGTTTCCACGGTGCCCCAAAAGGTTAACTGCTTTCTCCCCCTCTTTCTCCTCGCGGTACAGGCTCCTCTCACTTCGCGCTCCGTGCACTTGCGCAAGTCGCGGTGATATAATGATATTAAAAGAAGCTGAAAGATCGTATCGGCGCGCACAACTGGAACTATTTAGAAAATGGCCGCGCTTCTTTCGAAAGGCGCCCTGGTGTCGGCGGAGATTCGGCGCGGCATTACATTGTTCAATGAGCCATTGTGCCTACTCGCCGTTCCATCACCGGTTATTGATACAGTGTCGGGGATACAAATGAGCCGCGATTATGCAATTCCCGAGGATAATCGTAAAGCATCGCGTTAAGAGGAAAACGTCGGCGAAAATAAATGAATTACGCATTCAGTCCGAGAGCAGCGCGGGATTCGCTATTAATTATTCAGGACTCGTGGATAATTTTAGTATTGAACGAAGACAGGCGGGGGGGATGTTCTTGCTATCGATCGCGCCGCGGAAGAAGTGCAACTTAAAAAAGCATCGGCTCGTCGTTTTTTTTTATTTGCTTACTTTTTAACGCGAACGTGCCCCACATCGCCGCGCGGGATCAATAGGATAAATTATAAAAAATTTCTTTTATCGCGCCATAAAAAGTTCAAAGTACCTCCCTCTTTGAAAAGAGGAGGAGTGTCTTGCCCTTTCTTTTTGCAGCTTTCTTCCGTCAGTAAAAATTTCGCCCCGACAGTCACATCCAGTGTCCCCGATCCTAGAAATAGAAACGGCACAAAAGAATTAACTTTCCTCCGGCGGAAACAAGTCGCTAAGCATCGGTATCGCAAAATCCATACTCATGCCGAATCCCCGGCGCCTCGGAGGCGAATTATCCTCCTCGGAGGAGCATCTCGGCGAGGAATCTCGCGCGAAAGTGTGGGCGTCCCTCCGGAGAGAGGGAGATCATCGATCCGCGGGGAGAGGGAGTTGGGTGCAGCTCGACTCGTCGGATGTTCCCGTAGGTCAGGCTTGACCCGCGATTCTTGGATTTATATGCCTCGCGAGCTCACACCCACGATGTATCCGTATCGATTTGGCTCGGGCGGGCCCCTCCTCGCCGGCGAACAATCTTTGTAGTTGATCGAGCACTACTCTCCTTTTTCCGGACGTTGTAATGCAAATTATTGCGCGGTAATGGGATTTCGCGGCCCGATCGCTGAGCTCGGATACGCGGACGAGGCGAAGGCTGGGCCCGAGATCTTTCCTGCCGCGCTTTAATTGCGTATTTGTACTAGAGAGCTGAGAGCCTTTTTTAAATGATATGCAAAGTGAATGTACGAGAGGCTTCGCGCGCGGTCGTGTAATTGCTTCTTTTCGGCGAGATTCATTGGATTATTCAGAGAGAGTTAGAATGATGACTCCTTGCGTGTCGGAATTTTAGCTTGTAAGAAAGGTTGTTTAGTCTAACCAATATGTTGGTAATAAAAATACCTGCAATCATCGTAAATAGAAAAAATAAAGTATTTAAATAATTCATGCTGTCATTTCTGTTTATTGTTAATACCGAAAAAATAGTGAAACGTACTAAATGAGATCGATATTTCAATTCGTTGTAAAAAGAAGTCTTACAACTTCAGACAGAATTTTTTTTAAAAAAGGTAAGTAATTTTTAATAACTTTTATACCACTCTAACCTGAAAATCACAAGTTTTACATGATTTTTCGACTCTCGTGGTTATAAAATAAAGTTCGATACTAAGTGTGTAAGTTGATTTTTGCCTCTTTCGACTTTTCTCCCTCGCTTCGCTCGGGCGAAAAATGTCTGACTCGGTAAATAATCAACTTCAACCCGTTGAAATGTACTATAACAAAAAACCTGAAATTCAACTAACCCATAATCTTCCAAGTAAATTGATATGATTTCTAGTTTACGCAAAAAGAAGAGAAAGATTTTTATAGAATTATTGAAATCCTAAAAACTTAAGGTTACAAAACGTAATTTATATCTGTACAAAGAAAAGTAAGCCACGACTATATTATAATGCACCTAATGCAATCTGAAATTTTTGCTTCAATCGAATCATTCAATCTGAAACATATAAAGTACGTGACGCCTCAACGATCATCTTTCTCACGAAGACGTGATCTACGCTTCGCTCAAAAGCAGCCACGCCTTCATCGCCCATTTCGGTGATGAAAACCTTCTGCTCTCTATTAAATCAAAAATTCCCAGCATCAAAAAGGAGCAAAAACTTGGAAGCGAACGTTCTTATCTGCGGTGGAAAAAGTAATAGCCGGGAACTATTTCACAGCTTTCGTGCAACGAAGAAATTATTGCCGAGAACAGTCAAGAGCGCTCGACTGCAATATATATATATATATACTGCATAAAAGAGTTGGCGCAATCAGCTTTACGCACGAGATTTCTGGAATGTAAGAGCCGTGACCTTTATACTCGCGATTTCGAATCTAACTCAAACGAAAATTTTAAATTAATGCTCCTACTTTCGACCTTTGGGCGTGAAAGCGATACCTTTCGTCGACCTTTTAGCTTGTCCAATGTTAAGTTTTACGTCAAATAGGTATCAATTACGTAGTAGCGAATAAAAAGTTTTGAGGAGCGGTGAGTGCCAAAAACTTGTTTAAATCAATGACTTGGAAATCGAAAGGATAATTTCAAACATTATTATAAACTGTTGTAATTTTGTTTATACAAATATGTATATTATTTTATTGATTAAGTAATTACAACTTTTTAGATATAATTTACATTATTTTCAACAATATATTTTAATCGTATCATTAATCAATTTTATTGGTTTTTAATTAATTTAGAAAATTAAAATCTTTTAACTTGTGACACAGTTTTCTGAAACAAAGTTGGTTATTTTAGCTCAGTTATCGATATCTTTTACAACTTTAATGCTTGGATAAGATATTAATGTTATCGTTTTATAAATACATCTTTATAACTTAAATCATCAAAAAAGTGTCCAGACAGAGAATATCATTCAAAGAGAAAGCAATCAATGCGAATGATTTACTAAAAACAAGGCAATCATGCAGTTTTTAAAAGTGATTTTTCTTTTCTTAATAATACATAATTCTTTTTCTCAAGATGCTCCAACAGTTCATACTCGTTTAGGAAACCTTAGAGGTCAGTATTTAACTTCTTACCAAGGTAGAAAATTTGAAGCTTACGAAGGAGTTCCATATGCACTCCCACCAACGGGAGACAGAAGATTTGAAGTAAGTAAAATTACCCTTATCGTTAAACTAAAAAAATATTTCATTTAATTCGTAAATCATTTAACCGTAGCCTCCAGTACCCATCAAACCTTGGTCAGGTGAATGGTTAGCCAACAAACAAATCGAATGCCTGCAACGAATTCGTATTCCAGCGGTTGAAAATCAATACGTTATTGGCGATGAAGACTGCTTATATCTCAACGTTTACACTCCAATAAAAAACAGTAACGCATCTCTTCCAGTCATAATCTTCATACATGGCGGAGCTTTTCAATACGGATCCAGCACCAAATTCGGGCCTCAATTCTTAATCGATCACAATGTCGTATTCGTTTCTATTGCTTATCGCCTGGGAGTACTTGGATTCTTAAGTACAGAAGACCACATAGTCCCGGGCAACATGGGTTTGAAAGATCAAAGCTTAGCTCTTCGTTGGGTCAATGAAAACATCGATTCCTTTGGCGGAGATCCCAACAAAGTAACCATCACAGGGTTGAGCGCGGGAGGTGCCAGTGTACACTACCATTATTTATCACCTATGAGCAGCGGACTGTTTCACAGTGGTATCTCCTTTAGTGGCACAGCTTTAAACTGCTGGGCACAAGTGGAGCACTCGCGCGAAAAAGCAATTAAATTAGCCGAGCTAATGGATTGCCCTACCAACAACTTTCGTGATATGGTACGATGTTTTAAAAGTCGACCCGGAAGCAACCTAGTTGATGCTGAGAAAGTTTTCATGGTGAATATACAATTTTTCCGATTTAAACATTTTTTTTTTTTTTTTATCAAACAGAAATATAAAATTTTATTTCTTTATTGACCGTTGTTTTTAAACAATTTTCATCGTGCAGCCGTGGAATTTAAATCCATTTACTCCATTTGGCCCGGTAATTGAGAGATCGACAGAAAATGCTTTCATCAATCGTTCGCCAGTTGAAATAATAAATAGTGGTGATGTTCAAGATGTGCCATGGATTACTGGTGTAGTGAGTGAAGAAGGATTATATCCTGTAGCAGGTACTACAGTTATTGCATTTTAATCGAACAATTTTGTAATAATTTTTATTTTCTTTGCAGAATTTGCAAGAAAAGAAAAAGTATTGTCCGATCTGGATAAAAACTGGGAACAAATAGCTCCATTATTCTTGGATTATCAATACACGATACCAAAACATATGCAAGCCAGTGTTGCAAGAAAAATTCGACAACATTACTTTAAAAACAATCCTATCAATAAAGAGAACTTGCAATCCTTGATAAAACTAGCTAGTGATCGATTTTTTGTCAGAGACGCCGAGAAAGCAGTTAGAATGCAAGCGAAAGCCAATGGTAATGGCGTGTGGTTCTACTACTACTCATACAGAGCATCTGCAAGCGCCAGTAATGAAATGTCCAACAGTACAGAAAACTTTGGTAAATTATGCATTCATTTAATAAAATTAGTCTTTTAATTGTTTCTTAATAAATTATAAATTTTTTTTCTTGAAGGTGTAAGTCATGGTGATGATGTGCGGATGGTTCTTCATAATAATATAATCAATCCATCAGCCAATCCATCAGACTTGGAAGTACATAAAATGTTACTAAAATTTTGGATAAATACAGCTCAAAACCGGTAAACAACTTATTAAATCTTGATAATTATGTGATAACGAAAATCATATAAATGAAACTTTTTAATTTACCTCAGGATACCTAATAATGGCTTAAAGTGGCAGTCAGTAAAATCGTCAGAAGAATATTTAAGTTATATTCACATAATAGGACCCAACAATTGGGAAATAAAACAGAATTCAAATTTAGGAGAAAAACATTTCTGGGATTCCATTAACTTTAATGAAAATATAATAAATTAATCTTTCTTGTCTTTCTTAAGCAAGTTAAATAATGTAAAAGTATATTTAAATATTAAAAGTGTATATTCAAATAATATTAAAAATTAGATTTTATTTATTCAGATTTCAATTTTAATTTTATGAAGGTTTTTCCTTCTCTTGGTGCCTCACTGTTTGTGGGTTATTCTAACTTTGACGTTGAAATTTAATACAAAAGAGTTTTTTTTCGTAGATATAGATATCAACAATTAATATCATCGATATAATTTTTATCTTTGTCTACATATCAAAATCAAGATAAACATTACTGTCATTACATAATACATGGAAAAAGTATCATTAAATCATTCTATTTTACTCTAATTGGCAAAAAATAAATTAAAAACAAGTGGAACTTATAATTATCCAACACCTTATTAACATAAAAAGTTTAAATTTCCTTTATTTACGATGAATTTCGCTAATATAAATTATTTTTCATCTTTATATTTAAAACTGCAATGTTTTTAAAGTTAAATCATCGAAGTTATATTTATACGACTTATCAAGTGAAATGATACTGGTTGTTGACTACTTATGACCAAAAGGTTTGGTAATAAAAATATTTTTTGTTTTTAATGTTACTAAAAATGTAGATAAATGATTGAAAAATTCTATTTCTTTTAATTTTGAATATGTAATGATTGTTAAAACTAAAAAGTTCAGAGTTTCAAATAATAATTTATAAGTTTTTTCATATAAATCCTTCCCTTCATATAATAAAACCCTAAGATAACCGTTACGTAGATAATAAAAATACGATTGCAATATAAATAAAATACACAATAATGTCCGCTATAAAAAATGATTAAGTTAAATGTTTATAAGAGATAATTTTAATATTTGATTAAACGAAATCTTGACTCGTATTAATCTACAATCACAATTTGCGTATATATTGTAACGAGCTAAACTTCTGACAATTCATTTTTTGATTGCAGTCATTCACTAGAACTTGTAAAAAACACACGTTGCAATATTTTTATCGGTTTAATTTTATTGAAAAGAACGTTAACGTAACTCAAAGAGTAGTTAATATTTCAAACTAAAGACAATGATTACGTTTTTAATTTTACTAATTAGTAGTGTAAGTGGAATTTTCGCCTTAGAGAATTCACCGTTAGTACAAACTCCGTTGGGAGGAATTCGAGGATCGTACCAAGAAGCTTATAGTGGGCGAAAATATGAAGCATATGAAGGGATACCGTACGCTTTACCCCCTACAAGTGAAAGAAGATTCCAAGTAACTATTATTTTAAATTTAACAGTTTTATTTCTTAATTTTTTTTAATTTTTTTAATGATAAAATAAGACTATTGTATATTATTACACTTACGCATTATTTATACACTCCGCAACAAAATTTTTCATCGAAAAATTGCTATTTTTCAAATGCTTGTAACTCGGTCAATTTTCATCGTATTGAGATAATTTTGTTTTGTTTTGTGGGGAATTATGTGTACTTTCAGGAAAAAATGATGTCCAATAGCTGCGAGATAATGCCACATTGCTATGTCTTAATCAG
>JAWWML010000012.1:19194884-19219516 GCA_035047165.1 Ormyrus rosae | reverse complement strand
TTTAGGATTTTTTACAGTCTGTGATCAAATTACAATGTACTATTGTAATTTTTACTAGAAAATTTTTCTCCGTGTAGGTCATAGAGTATAAGTAAAAATAAAAATACTTTACTTTCAACTTTTAGCTTGGCTTCAGACAATTAAACACATAACGAAAATTTTCAAATCTAAAATGGAACGAATTCTCGGTAAAATAACTAGTTACCAAACGAAATGATAAATCGACGACAGAAACTATATACATCCAATTAAAAACACTTTAGCCAACGATCCGCGGAAATAAATCTCAGCTGTCAGCAGGACATTTTTATGCAAAGAACCGTCGACAAAGGCAGCCCTTACGCACACGCCCCCAAAGTCACGTAGTACCGACACACGTCGAGCAATCAATCTCTGAAGGAAGCCTAAAAATAATCCGGCCCGCGGCGCGGAGGCAGGAGCGAGTCCGTCGGCTGGTAAACAATTAATCCCTCTCGATTGGATTTCCAGAAAAAAAAGAGAGGGGGGTTTAGGGCGCGGAAAAAATCGCGACGCCGCCGGAAGGTCGAGAATGCAACGGGCGGAAGGCACGCGAGCTTAGTCTGCCCGAGAAAGGCGAGAGAAAGAGAAAGCAGCGGAGCCAGTTGCATTATTTGCCGCATTCAAACGGATTTCCTTGAATGTGGCCTGATTCGTCCGATTCCTTGGATCGTCGGCCCTGACATCGACTCCGCTGCCGCCGTCGCCGCCGAGCGACGTATTGCCAGCTGCGGTAGCGCATGTAAATAAGAATCCGCGCGGCGCAGAGAGAGAGAGAGAGACCGCTCGATATTTTGCCGCTAATGCCTTCTCTATACATTGTCTCTTCGGTGAGGAGCCGGGCCCTCGATCGAGGCTTAGCTCCGGCTAAGACGATTCTCGCCGTTCCGCATTTGTGTTTACGCTTTGAATAAGCCTGCTTCGGTGTATGAATGTATACCCGCGCGCCTCTCGGAGGAGGTGAATAGACTTCGTGCTTTCTACTTTACCGACTTTCGCTTTTTTTTCCGAATGTACTGGTGTGCCCCATTTTTGAAAAAATAAGTTTTTTACAGTTTCTTATTGTCATTTGCATTTTTGTGTGGTATTTGAATTATTAGGTGCAACAAGTGCAATAAAGTTAAGTGGAAACCTCAAGAATAGAATGAATCTAAATTTACTACTTTCGGATTGATTTTAGATTCAAGTAAACATAAGAGTTGTACATAAAAATAATATTTGAGAAAAAAAGGAACTTGAAAACTCGAAATTATTAGGTAAAAATTTCTATGGCAATCAGATCAATAAACAGTTGTATTATTAGTCTATTTTGCACATACGAGATCTTTCTCCTTCGGCAGAAGTACAACGATAATATCCAAAATTTACAAAGTTTCCAGCGCTATTATCGTTACGCTTCCGCTCTTATTAAAACATGTAACGGGGCCAAAAATAAACAATAGTCTAATTTACTTTAGCAAGACGTCGCTATAGAGTTGATATCGCTCCGCGAAACTTAAGCACGAAGTGACTGCCAAAAGTTTTTGACGCTCGAATTTCCAGCCCGTCCCGGAGTCCAGATTTTGTCAGCTGCTCCGAGGCCCGGTCTTTTATCACGAGCGGCGCGGCGGAAATATTACGCGCCGGAAACAATGGAGCGGAACAGGTGAAAATGAAGTTTGCCTCTCGTGCCTATATTGTCCTGACGTATAGCACGCGTTTTGCACGCTTCGCTCGCAAAGTTAGGGCCGAACTTGGCGCGCCCGCGTCACTTTGACATATCGGATGCGGCGATTATTTCCAGTCTACCAAACTAACTATTTGTAAGAAGATGAAAGGTTTACGCGCTCGTCTAAGCATAATATTATACATAATTCTGCAGTAAAGAATAAATTCGAAAACTCTTGTTAACTGATTTCTCCACTAGCAGCTATAATCTCTTGCCTGCAAATATACACGACTGTCATTAGAAGCAATGCTATAATTTTCGGACAATTAAACCAGAGCAACGCGGGATCCTCTGCGGGCGACAGTCAAAAGCCAGAAATCCGGGCGAGCATCAACATCAGGTCGAAATTCGCAGCCTGGCCAATTCACCTGGCGGCTACATTGTCACGTGTCATCGAAGCCGCGCGCTCACCGCGGAGAGGAGAGCAGCGGCAAACTCATCGCCGTAATCCCTCTCGGGCCGCGTGCATATGATAAAAAGGGGCTTCGTTAAGCCGCTTTTCATGTAACAGACTTGACCGCGACCTGCACAGGCCACCACACACACATCCACACCTTGCGCTCTCCTTAACTTTTTGCCGCTTTGGCTTTGCATTAATCGCCGAATTTTTCTCCGGTGGCTTTATATTTTCTTGTTTTGACATACCAGTTCGTTCAATTTTTAACCGCGTGTATGAGCTGCCTTGTATGAGGATTACAACCTCCGGGATTTTTCGTTAAGAATCTTGTATCGAGACCGCTGCCGGGAGCTTCTTGAGAAGCTGCACTTTATTTATGGAATTATTTTCTAAGTCGCCTGTTTATTAAATTACCGGCTTTTATATTTAATTTTAAAATTAAGGTCGTTCGCGAATCAAAATATTTAATATCTAGACTATGCTTGCTAAATGCTCTTATAACTATGATAATAATATCTATCATAATAATTTAAATAATATTACTAAAAGTTCAATCCCAGCAATTTACATAATTGATTAAATGAAAATGCAAAAGCCTCTCAATAAAAAATTAAAAAAAGAACCGAGCCAATCAGAAAAAGATTTACAGCCGCGTCGTTAAAAGGCAAGTCGCGATAAACGCAATAATTTCCCCGGACTCTCGCGGGCTTTCAAAGCTCGCGAGAGGGATTCCTCTCGGTTTCCCTCGTCTCTCGACCGAACTGACCGAAACTTCGAACCCCCTCGCGTCCACCCATTCATTTGAATCGCGCGTTTATCGCGATCTTGGCGCGCGCCTTACATAAATCCCGCGCGCGGAGCGGCAGAGTGAGAGAGAGTGAAAGTGCTCGGGCCGCTTCCATGCTTACCCGGGCAAAGTTCAACGGCGAAACCTTTGACCGAACCTGCTATGTGTGTGTCGCGTTACGTGCCGAGCGACACTTGAAGGGATAATCTTTTTGAGCTGTTTGTTACTAATAAAATTTTGCGTACAAATTAAGCTAAACTGGCAAATTTTCACTTTTAGCAAATAAAACGATCTTACTGAGAACTTTATTTTACTTTAAGAATTCTGTTTAGCACAGAGAGCCACAAATGTTTAATTAACAGAAAAGTTGTTATTGATCCAAAACACTTGTTGTGCAGCATACTCTTTATGAACATGCACACGAGCGCGCACTAAATCAATGTGCTGCGTAACAAAAAACAAATAACTATATAATAATAAACAATCAATATAAGGAAAAGAACCTTTATTTTTGAATGACTGAAAAGGTGCACAGGTCAAGGAATCACTTTGAAAACAGAAGAAAAAGTACAAGAAAAAAGCTCATGCATTTAAAACTAATTAATTACGGTTCATATAACTTTCACTATCTTTCTATTATCTACCTAAAATTAAATCACTTTATAAACTTCTAAACGACGTTAAAGTGCTTCAGAATTTTTAAAATGTCTCACTATACGCTGACTTCGTCTAAAGTTAACAATTAGTTCCAACTAATAATAAAAGCTTAATAAAACTAAATACATTTCAAATACTCCTGTAATATTGAAATGAAATAACTTGAGATAGATTACTGTAATACATTGTTGAAAAAACCTCTTGATTCTTCATGTTCCGCGTGATTATTAAACCCAAATAAACATTGTAAGCCTTTCTGCTTGATTAAAATGACCTTTTTCGAAACTAACGCATACTGCATTAATCATGTAAAAACATATAAACTTACCTTTTACCCAGTTCCAACTTGCATAAAAATCACAAGCCTTTAAAATGACGAAAAATAAATTCCACCTGTTGTCCAAGTATAATCCAGCCGATTCTCCTCGAATCCGATATTACCGAGCCTTAATCCGAAATAAGCATGCAGCGGCAGCTCGAAATCCATTTCCGTGCATCGTAAAAGCCCAGTGCTCTCTGGCGACATGTCTGTGTGCGCGTGCGTGCGCCTCTCAATGAAAGCACACCGCGGCCGGGAAAAAAGCTCGCGGGGAAGGGGACGGGGGATCGGGAGGGAGGGGGCGGTACACGTTTTCCGCGAAAACTGGCGCAAGGCCTGCATGTGTGTTGAGCGCCAGGTGCCGCCTCCCTTAGTACAGTGCGCGCGGCCCATTCACACAATCGACTCGGTTAAATTATGAATGGCGGTCGATACACGCCGCGCGCAGAGCCAAAGTCTGCGCGAGCACGGCCCGAGCGACTAAGGTGGAACGAAAATCACCGGCCCGATGCTTTTTCGCGGTTGTTTCCGACTTGGTCGAACGGATGCTTTTGACGCGAGCCGCAAAAAGCTCTCTCGGGCTTGAAAGGGACGACTTTAGTAGGACTCCTTTGAGATGACTTCTTTTGAGGCTGCTAAAAGCACATTTTAGTGCGGGAGATGCCTTGTATGAATAAGGCATGACTGCCTTATACCGCGGATTAAACAATTTTGCAAAATGCTTTTTCTTTTTTTTTTCAATAATTAGAATGTTTAGGGAGACAAAGTATATGTTTAATTGTAATTGACCACTAAACTTTAATAATATATATCTTTAATATACCATACTATATTAAATTAATTACTTTACTAATTTTTCTACTTACCCTATTTACCCTATTACATACCGTTAGAAACACAGATGATTTCGGTAATTAACGAAAAAAATGGCGATTGCTTACGTCAAAGTCTAATCACGCAGAGCTCTCTAATTGAATTTATATAACCGATTAATTCGCGCGCACGTACTTCGCGCCTTACGTAAGCCCGATATGCCGTGCTGAACTCGCGAGAGCGATGGGCAGTCATCGCTATCGCGATACGATCGGCTAAAACAGTTGCACAATCAGACAATCGATCGGTCACGCACAAAATCCCATTTACCCTCGCTTTTCGATTCGATAATAAAGCTAATTGAATTAACACTCCTGCGCTATAAATTCCTCTTTCCTTTTTAATATCCCGCCGGAATTAATCCTTAAGGCCGGAGACTCGCTCTCGACTCTCTCTCCTTTTATTCGCGGTTTTTTTTAGCAGCGCAAAAATTGGGCTGCTTTGAATTTTTTAGTTTTCGCGGCCGGCCGAGTTTATCGAGGGTCTTTTCCGCGGCTGATTTGGCGGGAATTTTATTATACGCGCGGATATTGATTATTGATACAGGTGCAATAAATTAGTCGGCAAGTTTTATTTAATTAATTAAGTTAATAATTTTTTTTTGTTAATTATTTCCGCTGGCAATTTGCTTTCGAAATTCTTTATTTCTGCATATAACCCGTTAACGGCTTCCCATCGAAAAGCAAAGATTTAAAAATAGTTGATAAGAGCCGCTTTGTGCAGGCCAAAGCCGCTCTCTCCCACGCAATCGGCTTATGTAACGGAGCTCGTGGCCATGTTTCTGTTGCAGCAGGAGGCAGTGCCGGCGTGGGCCCTGGGCCGCCGTGTCAGTGGTCTTGGCTCCCCCGCGGCCGCGATAGTGTCGAAGCGTGCGGCTGGTCTGCTCGCTGGTCAGCTTCTAGCCGACGGACGGACGGACGGACGCGCAGTTCGGGAAGCTCGGCCGGGGCCCTCGGAGACTCTCTCGGGTGAGGCGGGAGGCGCGCGGCACCTAACAAAGGTCGCTCGCGGGGGGATGCAGCGCGAAGGGGCGGCGGCATGGAGGAGCCCTCGCTGGAGGCTCTCATGCAGGCGGGCTTCATCTTCGTGGTCGGCGTCGCCATCATCCTCTCGAATCTCCTCATCATCGCCACCTACCTCAACTTCCGCGGTAAGCCAATCTTTCTTATCTATAATTATATGAACCTGATTGTGGCCTGCACTCTGCAAAAATTATATTCTTTAAATATTTATCGAGCAATTATTATTCCATTCGTTTCAAGTTCATTTGCAAATTTACTTAATTATCCAGGTTAAACATTTCGAGTGACGTGCAAATAAAGTATAAAGGACGTTAATCTTTCTGTCGCTTAATTTCATTAGTGGAGAAAATTGAAACGTCAACCTTGACAATAAAAAACTCAAGCGAAATAAATAAATCTTTCTGTTCTATCAGCACGTGGTCTCAGTTTTTCTTTTATGCAAACTAGGCGACTCGCGCTTTTTTACACTGCCAGTATTGACTAAACATTTTTACTATGACATTATAAACCTACTTCTGTTCCGCTTTTAGCTTATTGGCTAGAACAAACCGTAGGAACTTTGTTCGCTAAAAGAAAAGCAACTATTACGAAGAGACAAGCCGTCCTAAGTAATCAGCCAGGCAGCACAGTGCATAAAATGCGAATATCGATTGCAGGTCCCAGTGAGGTGATAAACTACTACTTGCTGTCGCTGGCATCGGCGGACCTACTCTGCGGTCTGCTGGTAGTGCCGCTCTCGGTGTATCCGGCGCTAGTGAGAAGATGGGTCTACGGGGACATCGTTTGCCGACTGGTCGGCTATCTGGAGGTCACGCTCTGGGCCGTCTCCGTCTACACGTTCATGTGGATTTCTGTCGATCGATATCTCGCCATCAGGTTCGAGCCTCTTTTCCTCTTTCCAGTCGTTCGATTATTCATGGGCTATCCGAAACATTTTTTCCTTTCAACATTGAAATTATTCGAGAAAATAAATAATTAAACGGGCCTCGATTTTTCTTTATTCTTCATAAATTAAGCAAGAGTGTAAACTTACTTTCGCAGGAAGCCACTGCGCTACGAGACGGTGCAGACGAAAACGCGCTGCCAGTGCTGGATGGCGTTCACGTGGATAAGCGTGGCGATGATGTGCTGCCCGCCGCTGCTCGGCTTCAACAAGCCGATCTTCGACCGCGAGGCCTTCATCTGCATGCTCGACTGGGGCAATATGGCCGCCTACACCATAACCCTCTCGATACTCGTTCTCGGCCCGTCGGTCATCACGATCGTCTACACCTACACCTACATATTCTCGATGATGAGGAAGCTCAGATCCGGCGTCCCCATACACGACAAGGAATACGCGACTGCCCTCTCCGAGAACCTGAGCAATCCCAGCCACATCATGTCGTTCGTCCTGGTGCTGGCCTTCTGGATCTCCTGGGCGCCGTACGCCGGCCTCAGGATCTGGACCTCTCTTAACGGACCTCCCCAGGTAAGTTAACTCAGCCGAAAGAAGAGAAGAGCAGCCTCTCAACTCCGCTCTCCGATCCGCAGGTGCCGTTCCTGCACTTTGCCGTCGTCTGGTTCGGGGTGACCAACAGCTTCTGGAAGGCGGTGGTGCTCGGCACCCTGAGTCCGCAATTCCGTCTGGCGGCGCGCGTCCTCTGCCTGACGCTGTGCTGCCGCCACCGACGCCTGCCGCCCGAGCTGCTCGGCCTCGACGACGACGACTAGGACGACGACGAACGAAGACTACTTACTACTAACTAAACTAACACATTGCGATCTCTGCAAAAGTTCACATTGTTATACCGACGACCGCCATCTCTCTCTCTCTACCTCTTTCTCTCTTAAGTGTCGTTGCGCTCGGTGCAGCTTACACCCTTTCAAGGGGGCTCGCCGATTCTGGCTCTCTTTATCCCTGCGACCTATCGTTTCCCACACCTTTCCGCCCCCGTCAACTCCGCCGATGGAGCCCGAGTTTAATTCCGTGCGCCAAAGCGATCCCCCTGCTGCTGCCTCTGTACCCCCGTTTTTCTCTCTACACGTGTCTCTCCGTCGACTGCAGCGAACAACCCAACCCCCTCTCAACGAAAACTACTTCACTAACTGCGCTAAATTAAAGCCGTTCCCCCCGCTACGTATGCACACATAAGTATACATATATTCATGCGCGAACTTGCACGTATATAAACTCGAATTTGCATTTTTCGTTTCTATATATACGTATATACATATATATATAAGGCGCGTATTAAGCTGAAGCCACACATACACACACACACGTACACAAGTAGACACAGAATTACGGACAGACTCCCAAGCGGCAGAGAAGGAAGAGGAGTTGCGCGAGGGCGAAGACTAGACACCCAGCTGCCGCGATTCGAATCGAATTTTTGTATATTTAAGCTAATCAAACTTTTTAGCGAAAACTTAGAGAGTCGAGTGTACAAGAAAAATGTTGCAGCAGACGTTACATTGATTTGCCGTGGTTGGCGGGGCGACATCGAGCGTTTTTTCTCTCTCTCTATACATATATATATATATATGCATGCGCATCAGGGTGCATTTTTCCGTTGCTTCCGTTGACACGAGCTTGAAACCGAGCTTTTTATCTCTCTCCATAAATTGACAACTCAATTTGAACGGATTTTTCGTCGACAATAGGAAAAAAGCAGTCCGAGAGCTGTTAACCGCCGTTTCTTCCACCGAATGATTTGCATTTTTACACAATTGCTCTTATGCGCGCGTAACGACGGCTCGACAAATCAATTTAATTCCTATATACATCAAACGAACTGGTTTTTTGTAAACGAAGCATGAAAGTTTCTTTTCCTAGATGCAAAGCAATTTAAATAACTATCTGTAAAATAAAGGTAAAAAAAGGAAGACAGTAAACTTTTCTTACGAATTGTATGACTTATACGATTAAAGCGCGGTTAAATCTATAAGACTCAGTCTCGACGGTGACCCTAAACATATAGCGATAATAACGAGATAATAAGAGTATAAAAAGATAAAGAGAAAAAAATCACAAAAAAAAAGAAAAACATTTTTAATATTCTTGCCTGTCAACTTGACTCTTACCTTAAGGAGGGCATGGCTAAAGTAAAATCGATTCTAGTTTCGTCTCTAATCGTCTCGCTTCGCTCAATCTCTAGACTTTGCTACTTAGAAACGAAACAGGAGAATTTGAATATATCGGCGATACGAAAATTCAAGAACAAATCATTGTCCGTCACGTCTGAAAAACAACTCCACATTCAAATGTCGCAGTATGTTTTGACAAAATTTACCAATTTCTACTAAATTTCAACCAGCAAGAAACGATTAAACTTGAAAAACAAACGAACCCGAAACTCAAGAGTCGAACGAGTTGTTTGTTTTTTTTTTCTCACGAATGCCAGCTGCGTGCAAATGAAGAAAAAAAGAGAGAGAAAGAGAAAACGAGATCGCTCATCGAGCGCGGTGCGAATGCGAGATGTACAAACGGCAAAGGAAAAAACTTACAAAAGAGTCTAGTCAATTATATCGAAGAAAATAAATAATCACTATAAAAGAGTCGTAATAAAGGAGAACGGAAATTTAATTAAACGACTACACCCAATGCTGCGCGCCGTCGTCGTTGCCAACAGTTTTTTCATCGACTCGCGGGAAGTCGAAGCTTTTCACGAGAATCCGTGTTTGCGTTCGTTGAATAATTGGCTCTACTTCGTTTATATGCAAATGATCGTCCTTTATTGCGTATTAATATTAATTAACCATTACCTCTGACTTTGCAAATTGTGCCTCCCTCCCTCCTTCCACGATCTGAGCCTGTCGTGCTAATCTTTTTTCGGCTTTATATATATCTGGGTTCGCTCGAGAGCGGATTGTTTTGCCGACTATTGAATGTAAAAAAAAGCGAGGGGCTCGACTTAATAAAGCAGATTGCTATACATAAATTTAAATATAAAAATCTAATGTAACAGCTCTCAGAGGTGTATTAAACTCTTTTTCGTGCTTTCGCGACTGAAAAAGAGAGATTAAGAGGAATCACGAGCTCTACTTTATATTCTATTAGGCCGTAGACTTTTCGACTTGATGCATCTCCTTTATTACTGTACAGTATTTCATTGTTAATTATTGCTTAATGTTAACGCATCCAAGTATACATAGAGATTTATTGACAATTAAGAAAGATGCCTGCGAATCGTAATCTGTTAACTTTCGAAAAACTTGTTACATTTGATTGTTCGAAATTCGGTGAGAAGATATTTTCGAATTGTGATCCTTTTAATGCGTTATATTGAAAGCACTTTCTTAATCTCAACTAACCTGTACTACAACAAGAGTCCGAGTCTTGCTGTTTCGCATTCCAAACTACTTCCATCACGAGATAATCGCTCTTTGTTACATTCACAATAATATAACTAATCGTCATTTAGCGAATCGACCTCACGGCGAAACGGCAAGTTTCACGCACTGAAAATTCCATTGGAGAGAGACAGAGTTATTTAAAATACTATTCTACGTGTCATATTAAGAGGTAAAATAACTTTTAAAAAAAATCTAACAAATTTACTATACTGTAATGGAAAAAAGAAAAACTTTTTCGCGTAGCGCAATCAAGCAACAGTCGCAAAAATCAAGCTATACTGTAAAGATAATTATTATTATAAACTAAAGAGAAAAGTAAAAAAACTCAAGGATATCGCGCGATTATTATCTGATTAATCGACTATCGCGGTCAAATGACTTATTGCACCCTCCGGCGATATACTCAATATACTCTACTTTTTTCTCAAAATGAAAAAAATAAGCTCTACTATCTTTTGCATCGTCAAGCTATCGTCATTGATAAATGATGTATTTATATATTAAATATTCTATAAAGTATCTTTGTCTTGAAAATTTATTGCTACTGAACTTATTAAGGAATTCCATTACTTTCGAATAAATTAGGACTTAAAAATGTACTGACAGGCGAAATTATATAGGGATTTTAATCAAGCAAATCAATTGTAAACGATATCGATTAAATTAGGACTATTTATATAGCAAAGCGCATCTAGAATTAAAAATAAAAAATCTTTTCAGATGATTTTTGGAGCAAAGTCGTGATTTTATAAAAATACCGATGACCGACTTTGCAGATATTTGGCTAAATTAAAACTACGCATAAGCAAGTACATATATTCAAGCAGTATTAACAAGCGATGCAAGCAAACAAAAATTCTAAAGTTTACGCTACTTACGAATCGAGCTGTAAGCTAACTAAGAGTATTTAAATTAGTAGAAAAAAACCTTAATGCATCATGAGTGCGCACGCAGGAGCTTGAGTGAGAGTATTATTTAAGAGCCAGCTGATTCATCAAAAGTTAAATGTTAAAAGCCAACCGTCGCGGGGGTTAAAAAAGCTTTTTTCGATCGATACGAAGCGATGAATCAGTTGTATTACGACCGCTGGAAATAAAACGTATTGCTATCTTCGAACGATATATCACAATCACGATTATAGGGCTGGAACAATTTCTGCTGCATTGACATGATACGCCAGTCGATTGAATAATCTATACAAAATCTCATTCGAGGTCAGAATAAATGAATATTATATTGCCAACAGTATCTAGTTCGTATCTCAAAGTATACAATTCGCTTATTCGTAAACGGAAAATTATTAAATCTACATTTGGATCGTAATTTGGATCGTTCAACCATTCGAATATTAAATATTCAAATGCAAATTTAAATTATCAATCTGCGTTAATTAATGCCAATGCATAGGCCTCCAGTTTTAGACGAAACAAGCAATTACGCAAGCAAGAGCAAACGGAAAAATCAAATAACCGAAAAAGAAAGCATCGTTTTATTCCGAAAAGTGCAAGCGCGTCTTAGTGAAGCGTGGAACAAGGCGACCGGAGGGTGCTCTATTGCCAGGTGTTAATCGCAGCAAAAGAAGATGACTACGACGACGACGACGACGACGACGACGACGAGAGAGACGAAGAAGCGCAAGTGCGAGACGATAGCTGTTCATTAACGCCGAAAGAAAGATATAGCGAGGGCGGGAGGCGATTACAAGAAAGAAGACGAAGAAACGAGTACAGTTAATATAAACGTGTGTTGGAAGAGCTGATCCCTGGCAGTTTCCCGGGTGGCCTCCGTTATTTAAAATATATATTAAAAAAAAACATGAATAATATTGAAGAAAAAAAAAAATACCTTTTTGTACCTAGTTGCTAGTTTTGTACTAGTTTTGTAACGTACCTCACCGTGGGCGTGCTGTTATTACACATTTTCAAAGAAAAAAAAAATGTGGTTGTTAAAGCGAAACGATATAATAAGAAATAACGAAGTATATAAACAAAACAAAAAAAAAAAAAAAACGTGAAAAAAATAATTACGAAGAACTCGAGAGAGGAGGCGATGTGGAGTCGAAAGAAATAATGTAACAATAACGACGATAATGACGAAACGAAAGAGAGAGAAAGAGAAGCGTTAAACGATGTGACTCGTACGTATCGTTATTAATTAATAATAAAAATGCGTGTTCACTGCTCTGTAGCACTGAATGACGATGTGTGCGTTTTACGACGATCGCCACGTTCCTGATCGAGGCGAATTATGTACTGTGTCGAAGTTTATCGATGCACGAGGAATCCCATTGAGTTATCGAACGATTGTTCCTTTCCTCTCTACCTTCGAGTCAAATGCGCATTTACAAACAGAGAGTTTTTATCACAAAATGCATAAAACAGCTACAATGGCAGTAGATTTTCACCTTCATTCGATAACTCAACGTGACTCTTCACGGCGAGCAACAACCAGATGCGAAACAAGTTATATACTCGGTGTGATAACTGTACGAATCGCTACGTTAAAAGAAAGATCAATCGTATAATAATAAACTCGGAATAAAACCCTTCGGAAACCCCTTCGAGAGATCCTCCTTATCTTGTACCAGTGCTAAAAGATTGATGCGGGAGGGCGGAAAATTGAAAAGAAAAACACTACATGCGCGCGTCTAGCAAAACACACACACCAGGCATTTTTAACGATAATAAAAACAAACCGTAGCCTTCGATGGTCCTATTTTTTCACTCGCGCGCGCAAATTCGAGGTCAAAGCGGACCGCGGGAATTACGTTCGAAAAGTATCGGCGAAAATATATGGAGGTATATATACACAAAAGAGCCAGATGCATAACAAAGGAATTAACGAATAATGTAATTATAAATAATGACGATGAAAACCGGAGAAAAGTATAGCAGAAATAAATAAACGCGATCGAGAGGGCAGTACTCGAACGAGTTGGACATACGGAGCTAAGTCTTTGTTTAAAATATATATATATATATATATATACGAAAAAATCTCGCCAAATGTAGAGAGCTTATAATAATGCAAAAGTCGTTTTTATCACACAATTGCATCTGTATATTGTTGACTTTGTCAAATTTATTTTTATTAACATATATATATATATATACATGTATATTGATATAATACGGTGTTACAAGAGAAATATTTTCAGACCATGAGAGTAAAAAAAAAAGAGAAAAATTGACGAGTGTTAAGGATAAATATACGATATGAACGTTTTCACACTGTTAAAATTGTGTTCACAAGCGATATGAATATCAAAAAAAAGCTTGTTGTATTAGACGATATATATGTTGACGATATAATTTTAACATATCACACTTTTCATATCTAAAAGGGGTAGGACAAATATTTTTTATAAAAGCATCTTTTTTCAAAAAAAAAGAACGATTCCTTTTCTCTAGCTTGTTTATTATTTACGATAGCTTCGCATTTAGTTCGTGTATAACTTTACGTAACGATGTATATGTATACGCACATTGCGCCAATTCATGTATTTGGCTCGTACACACCGACGTTTATTTCCTCCACGTAAACAGAAATGGCTTTTGTACTGTTTTATACTGATTATCGAGGTGTGCAAATGGCATTGACAAATATTTTCGAGTTTAACACGTTATTCGAGGCAAACACGAAAGGACACGCGTTTACACATGTGAAAATATTTCTTGTTAAATAAAATAAAATATTGTATACTTTAAAACTATTTTAAATGATCACTCAGCTCTGCTAATGTCAAGTATTGTAAATAGAGAAAATAAAATTAAATAAAAAGTCTTTTCAGCTGTTAAAAGTTTGGCGATGGTCAGTTCATGCGGCGTACGAAACTTCGCACATGCAAAAACTTAATAATACACCTATACATGTTCCGGAAAAAAACGTTTTCAACCTATACTTCATTCAAATTTAACGATTAAATGCGTATGCGACACGTTGCAACTAAAACTTTTGGCGTAACTTGTATAAATTTTAATTTCACTTTCTCAATCCTCCGATTATACAAAAATGTTTAAAAACTTGGAAACAAATAAAGAGATAATAATTTTACGTTCAGACACTATTTCAAGCCGTAGATTTTTCGCAGTTTATTTCAAGTTTCGAAACACAGGAGCTTTTACTACGAACCCGACACAAAACAAAGCAAACAAAACCCGTCGGCAAAAGTACTATGTAAACCCGCTCTATATAACCGCGAAATTTTCAACTTCGACGCTGAGCCCCCACCCACACACACACAAACGTTACCTTTCCGCGAAAAAAAAAATATCCGAAAAGAGCGTTATACCACGAAGAATAAAAGTGTGTGTGCGAATGAACGATGGCCTACATGCAAACAAAAAAAGAAAAAGGAAAAAAAAGCAGACACCTACACACACGTTCGGACGTGGATACTGCACTTGGTATAGCGGCGTTCTATAATAATGAGCTGCTCGAAGCGGTTTTTCGCTCATCGCGCTCTTCGCTTCCGCTTGCTCGATGTTGGATGTATTATAGCTTTTACGAGGAGGAGGCGCGTTTGTTTACGTTTTTTTATATAGGAGTAATTGTTACGATGCGTCGATATAATGGTTCTGGAACTTTGGAGCCACGAGGCAGCGCGAGATTCTATAGGGATAGAAGCCGAGACGTATTTTCAATTTTACCGAGGATTCCGTTCATCATTGTTGCTAATGTACATTGTTGAACCTCTATAACATAATATTCGATGGTGCCAAACGTAAATATAATGTTATTTGGTTTAAATAAACTGACCGACGTTGAGAAAATTCTATATTTAATGCAGAGAGCAATAAAGAGAAGCTGCCTCGTGGCTTCGAAACGGCGTTAAAGTTTGAATATTTTAAATCTTCGACAAAAAAAAAAAAAAAACTGACTCTGCGGAACTTCGCGTTCGCGCGTAGTGAGCGCAAAGAAAAAACTATGCAATCGAAAAGAGTTAAAAGTGAAAATCGCGACGAGCGCGAGATCAAGGAGCTTCGAGTATAATGAAAATAATAGGATAAGGAATATGTGTAATATAATGTGATGATCAAGTATGGCGATGGCGACGATAAAGGTATTGTATTAAAAAAACAACTATTATTGTCCTAGAGCCTAGAGTAGAGTGATATTCCAATAATAAACGGTGAGAACGTAGTCACTGCAATTTCTCACTACGATACGACATATACTTGTATTCTGAGTCTCACTTATTCCACCCCTTTCTCTTACTATATCCTACACCATAAACACTTTCATCCGAAAATCTTTTCCTCTTCAGTTCAGACTTAATAAAATTTGTTTCGAATGAATTAGCAACGAACATCATTTAAGTGCGTCTGTTTAAAGACAGTGCCGAGAGCGCAGAGCTGCGTAAGACACGCGCCTCCTTGCTACGACAAAGGCCGATTTTTATTCCGCTCTCATCCCTCCGAAAACGTTTCCACTCCTCCCCTCGGCGAAAGAAGAAGATCAGAGAGGCTGCCGCCGCGTCGCCATCGAGGAATCTAGGTCGCTCTCTTTCACTTTTCACCAGGCCTCCGTTTCCTTTACTCTCGCGACTTTTTTCAGCAACCCGGGAGTACTCTGTAACAGAGAAATCTGTTCCTTTGTTTATTATTATTATTATTATTATTATTTTTTTTTGTCCCTTCTCCCGTCCCTCTTCGCCGTCGCTTCTTTTTGTTTCTGAAAACGCGCGCCCTTACCTGTAGCCTTCCTTTCTCAGCTCTATTTTTCTCCTAATTTCCTCTCATTGTCTCCGTCCCTTTGTTCTCTCGCCGGATGGTTATTCCGTCTTTTACACAGCGACTCTTGCCGCCGTCAAGTGACTTTTATGCGCAAGGAACGAAGCAAAGGTTTCAGGTGGAAGAAAGATTCTGCCCTCTTGAGATCCAAGATGCGTTTACTCAGACTAAATCATCGGGAAGTACGGCTTTTATTTAGTTTTTTAATTTTTTCTTCTTTAACCAACATCAACAGCTTTTTGATACTTCGTATTTTGACCAGCAATTTATTTTTTGATTGATATTTAGAAAGAAAATAAAAATTTTATAATTTTCTGTATACGTTAAAATTATCTTTTACTTAACGCAAATTATCATTACTCTAAATTTAAAAAAAAAGAAAATGCTATAACGAAAAGATCCTTTTACCGTAAAATAATGTTTCGATAGCTCTAAGTAGGTACAAGACAGGTCCCTGACAAAACATTAAAAAAAAATGTCAATAAAACAGGAAATTAAACGGATCCACTTTGGGGAGCCTAAATATATCCTCGTTCAATATTTAAAAGACAAAGGTTATTATTACGAGCGGCGTAAGGCCGCACCGAACAGCAGAAAGTATGCAGGTCTGGCCTAACACTGGCTGGTACTACTTGGTCGAAAAACTGCGCGCAGCGGAACCGAGACAGTCGATAGGAAACCTCGGCGACTCGCTACCACGACAAAGACGAGGGCGACCGTGACGACGAGCACCGCAACGATAATTGCAGCCTCGGGTGTACGTCACTGTCAGCCGGTACTCGCACTAATACCGCAAGCTCCGCCCCTAAACGGCCGTCTTATATTTCGAAGGAGAGTCCTGAACTTTTGCCAATCAGTTAAATTAGCGTTCTCATCCCCTCTTGGGGAAATGCACTATTTTTAATGCTTAACTGGGCTTGAACTCTTGGAAATGCTTTTTGTTTCGGGGCACTGCTGGTTTTTGGCAGGATATACTATTTTTAAGTTTGAGTGGCTCATTTAGTTCTTTAGCTTACTTCGATAATTATAACAATTCTTGTTTGCTCTTCTCTAAAACTAATTCAATTGTATTACTATATACTAATTTATTCTATTTTTAAAGTTTTTTAATGTACATCTTCGATAAATATAATTTAAATACAATATTTCAAAGCAAATTTTTCTTTTTTATCAAATTTTTGCCTTTTTCAAAAATATTCAAAATTCTCTCTATAACTTATCCACCCCTTCTCATTAGAAGAACTTTAAATACTTTTGATCCAATGTCTTATTAGAGTAACGAATTAATATACCAAAGTAGTTGCTTGAAATGTAACCCAAACATAAACCCCTACATAAAAAAAAAAGAGAAAACTAAACGACTCCCAAGAATTGGCGACCTGATCGATTAAGCAGTTGAGAACCCTCTCGGGTATCGCATAGCCAGCCATTAACATAAACGACGATCGAGTGCAGGCTGGCTTCCCCGGGTTATGGAAACGAGCGGAGGAGTGGGAGTAAGAGACCAAGAGACGAAGAGAGAAAGAGACAGAACGAGAGACCCTTGAAAACTTGGAGCACCGAGGCTCGCTCGGTATGCACTTTATGTCGCATTATGAATCCGACCGCATAAGGACGCGGAACGGCCACCGGGAGCTAATACTGCCGTCCAGCCCGAGAGCCAGATGATTGAGACTCAAGAGGAGGCCAAAGTAAGGAAGATCTTTCAGATGCTTCGCTTTTGTTTTTTCGCACTTTTGCTTATTCGCGGAGAGAAGCGTTTGCGCGCTTTTTAGAGGAAGGTTCGGTAATGGAGGAGATGCGTACGCTATTCTGAGTATATAGGTAAACAAAGCTAACGAGTAGTTAATGCAACTAGATTTAAGAGCGGCTTTCAAGTTCATTTTCAGAATTACTCATTTTCTGCTTGATTCGAGGCGCTTTTCTATAAATTTTTATCAATAGTTTTAATATGCTTACATTTTATATTTTTACGATTTTTGTAATATTGAGAACCGAAATAGCCTTTTGAGAGTGATTTGTTTAATTCTATTTTTGGTTCTTGAAAAAGTACTCTTTCTTGGATGGTCTAAATCAATATAAAGTCTTAATACTTTAGTCGTCTTAATTGAGATGTAATTAATTCTCCTTGGTCTTCCAATTAAAATTCGAAAGCTCGTAACGAAAAAGTACGTTTAGTTAGATGATATTTATCTTCACTGTTTATGACACTTTAATTTACAGCTCTAGCATTCAAACTTATTATTAACTAGTAATTAAAATTTATGTAACTTATACATCGGTTATAGTTTAATTACATACAAGAGTTTTAGCAATTAAAGAAAAAGTGCAACAATTAGAAGTTCACAACTTTTAAAATAAAAAAATTAAATAAAAATAAATATAGCATTTAAATGAATTTGAAGTTCAGTAAATCACGAAGGGCAGTAGTTGTTGATAAGGCAGATTCCGACTTCGCGTTGGATATAGTTAGTACATACATATATTCATAAATATTGATTCAAAGTTCTTTAAAACAGACTTTGAATATCTATAAAATAATTTCACAATAATGAGACTTTTGCAGTACTTTAAATTTAAAAAAAGGGCGTATAATGATAGATTGTGAATCATGGTCTCATTTCTTATGAATTTTGAATGAGCGATGTCATGGCTATCTTTTAATTAATTCCAATCCTAATCATAATTCGAAAAGCTATTATTGAAAAACTTCACTCCCACAGGGCTTTCGCTAATTTTTTATATTTTTTTATTAACTCCAGTGTAAAATATATTTCAATAATTGAATGATTTTAAAAGGGTTTGCAACAATCCGTAAAAATAAACTTCTGCCGAGACATAATGTGTGCGTAAAACTTATACAATGCAATTTCAAGCGAATTCAATCAACGAGTAACTCGCAAAGTAAACACGGAAAAGCGTGACAAAATCTGGCCCGCGCCTCACCGGGTCATTGACACAGGGAGAGCAGGTGTACCCCTGACGTGGACGAACTTCAAATCGGGAAGTATCGACTGGCCGATCAGTCAATCCCTAACGAAAGTTCCGACGCGCCAAGAGCACGCCGAGTCAGGACGTCGGTGCCAGTCACGACGCCTCTCTCCGTCTCTTTCTCGCCCCTGTTTACTCGGCTCTCACCTGCAGGCCTCACATTACGCCCTACGTGAAAAGGCGCGACGCCGAGAGCGAGAACTGCGTTCCACCGCAGTGGACGCCCGAAAACCTGCCGGGAAAGATCTCGAGTTTTCTCGCGCGCCTTTGTCGAGGTTTTTCGTTGTAAATAAGAGAGTTTCGGCGAGGAAATATGTTCGTGCACGGCCCCGCGGTTACGCATCAAAGGTCAGACGGGTCGGACGAGCCCAGCGACGATGAAGGGTCGGGAGATGTTCTTCAGGTTTAAATAAAAACGTTTTTTATTCGATATTTGGCTTTTGTATTGTTTATTGTTAGATTTTTGTAGTATTTGACCAATTCGAAATTAAATACCTTCCGATTTCCAGGTGGTTTTGCTTAGACTTATTGATTTATGAAACTGATATTCTGTATTGGTCTTTTATACAGACACATTTTTCTATTCTATAAGACAGATATTTATACTTGTGAAAAAAATGGTGTGCGTTAGAACGCACACTAAAGAAATTTTATTTAATATTAATTTTGTTTAATATTAATAAACGTATTTATAAAGGTTCAAAAGAAAAAAGAGCGCAAACCTGGAAGTAAAAAAAAACCGAAATCTGTGACTTCCAGAGAAGACGAGAAGAATGCGAGCGAAAGGCGCGGAGGGGGGAGATGGACCCCCGGCTGGAGTTCGCATTCCAGCTGCTGATGGACGCGACGGGCTTACCGAGGCACGAGGTGATGGACCACGTCTTCGAGGGCGACATGCTCGACGAGATCAATCAGCTCTTCCTGCCGCACATGAAGGCCACCCTCATGTGGTTCTATCAGGAGGTCGAGGAGCCGGAAATTCAGCGCTCGACCGAAGCGGTGCGAAAGAAATTTTCCGGCCGAGAATTTTTTAATAAATTTTAAAGCGCTGAATAAATTTTCAGGGGCCAACTAAAACGAGCGGTTCGAGGCCGCAGCAAAATGCCGCGGCGGCGAAAGCGAAGGAAGTCAAAGAGCCGAAGGAGCCACCGAAGAAGAAGTTATTTTTGACCGACGGCTGGCAGCTTCCTTGTACGGGGATTTGTATTTATATGTTTCGGTAGGTCAGCTTTTTTTAATTAGAGATGGCACGAAATTTATCTTTTTATTTTTAAAATTTATCGGGAAAATCCAATTGAAAAGACTTGCTCATTCTATGATTCTACATCCGTACTTTCTTTTTCGTCAGTATCAATATTTCAAAGCAGCTGCCGGAGGAGGGCTTTCAAAAGGACCTTTATACCGGCGTCATAGATGCAACGAAGGTGGGCGTAATACCCTACATCCAGCGCGTTATCGAGCGCGTTTTTATGGATGCTCTGGCGCATCCTGGCGCCGAGGACGACGACGATTGTCCCATGATAAAGAGCGTCCTTCTTCCCGGCCTCAGATCCTTTTGCAGCGCTCTAAAGGGTAAACATTCTCTTTCTAGCGAGCTTTAAATTTAGCTCTTTTCTTCGAAAGCGTTTATCGAAAAATTTAGTAATCTTAAAAACATTTACAAAGGGTTTTAATAAATCGAATTACGTCCGATTAAAGTTTGCGAGGAAGTGGCGCACGACGGCAGCATCTTCGACGACGGCCAAACCATGATGGAGGAGATTCAGGATATCGAGAGTGCCAAAGCTTTGCTCGCGGTCGACGGCAGCGCCGAAATAATTGAGGAGCGTGTGCGTGGCTGGGTGAAACGGCTCAAGGATTTCATGCTCGAGAGCAAGCAGGTGCGCCGGGAAAATGACAGTTCCGGGCCGCAGCAGGAACTCGAGTACTGGAAGAGAAGGGGCTCGCAATTTAGCCAGCTTGTCGCCAGGCTTCAGGTTTCTAATTATTAAGGATTATTTTTGACTGTTCTAAAAATTTATTCACTGCGTAAAACTGAAAGGAGAGGATAAAAATAAAAATTTTTTCTAAAGCAAACACGGAAAATGTGTTATAACAAGATTTTTTAGTATTTTTTCATGTGCAGTTTGTGAATTAACGTCTTTACATTGTTACAGGATAATGAGGTCAAAATGTCTTTGCTTTGTTTGCAATTGTCAAGATCCAAGTTGTTAAAAGACTGGGCGGACATGGAAGATGAAATCACTTATTGTTTTAACGAGGCTAAGGATAATGCAAAGTTTATTCAGGCTTTAGAAAAATGCTGTCATTGCTTGTACTTGGATGACCCAGTAAGCAAATTTAAAATGAAATTTTTCTTATAATTTTCTACGGATTTATTTGAATTTATACAAGTAAATATGTAAATGGTTTTGACTAAAAATAACTTGATTGTTTTAATGTAGGTCAGAATGCGAGATTCCTTGGTGTCCTTATTACAAACCGTCAGGCTAATTTACAGCGTCTCAAGGTATTACAACACTTCCGAGAGAACGAGTTCCTTAATGGTCAAAATTACTAATCAGATGATAGCAGCCTGCAGAGATTACGTCACTATGCGGGGGCGTGAGACAGTCTGGGGACAAGACAGAACCGTTGCTAGACAAAAATTAAAGCACTGCTTGAGACTGAATAAGTAAACATATTTTGTATAATTTTAATTTCTTCTGGAATTTTTTAATTGTCATAAAAACTTTTTTAGAGCTTATCGAGAAACGTACAGATTGGTGCGGTGTTCGCCAGCGATTACGGAAGAGGAATTCTCTTTCTCCGAAACTCACGTCTTCGGTCGATTTGACGCCTTCTGCGCCAGAATAAGGAAGATTTTGACAATGTTCGATTTGATAGAGGACTACCAAAAATTATTCGAACGCAGAATGGAAGGACTTTTACTGGGAGAGGGTAATTTTTTCTAATAAAATTGCGCGACAGCAAAATTTAAGATCATTTACTTTGCAGCTCTCGACGAGGCGATAAAAACATTCGAGGAAGCAAAAAAAATCGCCACCAGTAAAAGCTACGACTACCTCGACCCGCGCAACGCGAATTTCGACCTCGACTTCGACTCGTTCATGTCGAAAACGGACGCTCTGAAGAGAAACGTCGGCGGCATAATAGAGAAGAACTACGCGGACGTTTGGGAAACGCCGCAAGGAATCCGCTTCCTCACTCGCTTCGAGAAGGTAATATCTCATCTTTAAGCAATATGTGCCCAATGAACTTGTTAAGCGAATTTTTCTGCGCTCCAGGTCAGCGAGAAAATTCCCCTGACAAAGTTGGACGAGAAGTATCATCTGGTGGTGAGGTACTGCGATAAAGAAGTGGAGCGCATACTGAAACTTTTTAAGAAGCAGAGGGACGACCCCCCTTTGCCGAGGCACATGCCGCCGATCGCCGGAAGACTCACTTGGGCCAACTCGTTAAAGTACTCTATAGTTGTTTATTTTTTATATATTTATATGACGAAATATTTAGACAGTAAATGCCTCTTTTAGGATTCATTTACACGAATTGGCCAATTCAGTCTCCAATCATCCGGTGTTAAAAACTTTACCGACAACTCTAGATTTAGTGAAGAGATATAATCATGCAATTTCTGTGATAGTTCAGTACGAACACGACATGTCCGAAGTATGGACTCACCAAAATTCCTGGGTCATAGAAGATTGCCTAAAAAAGTGAGATTGTATAAAAAATCTTACCCTTTAAGTTGTGCAACTCGTTAAAAACGAACGTGACCTTTCAGAAATCTAATGGACATAGATCGAGCGACCGGCAAGGTCAAGGTAAACCTGGAAAATCGCATTCTCCTCCTGATGCGCGAGGCCGACTGCCTGGCGAAGCTCCAGTTGAATATACCGATAGTGGCGAAGACGGTCCTGTCCAAAAGGGAATACTTCACTCTGGTGAAGGATTCGCTGCACCTCGTGATCGAGGACTTCGTGAGCACGGCCAGACGCGTCAAGCTGGAAGTACGTCCTCTTTTGCTGCCTCACTTGGTGAGGGTCGCGTCGTTGTTGAAGCCGGCGCTCGTTACGCTCACTTGGACCAAACCGGAGTGGAAAGGATTCTGTCAGAGCACTCGGGAGCAGATCAAGATGTTCGATATCTTGATTACCAGGGTTCACGATGTTTATACGAATCGGTGAGTGGGGAATTTCGCTTTATATTACGTAATTGTTAAGTTAAATTAATTAGTAAATAAAGCTTTTGCAACTGAGTTGCAAAAATGAATGAATTCTGTTGCTTCATTCAAAAACTTGATTTTATTGAAGCACAACTCTATTTATTCTAGAAAATGATCAGGATTCATTGCCTTAATTCAAAAGCAGCTTTACAGCAGCTGATTAAAAACGTTGAGCCTTCTCAAATCCATTTTTTTTTCCCGTTCAGAATCCTACAAGTTCTGGCGAGCATGCAGAAGATAACGCTCCACGCGCTGCCGGAGGACGAGCCCTGGAGCGTCGAGGAATTTGTGGAGAAGACCGAGGAGGCGTGCCGGGCGGCTGCCGTCGATCTGCACAGGAAGAGCCTCATGGTGGAGGAGGCGGTCGAGGAAGTTTTGGAGCTCGTAAAAAATGCCGCGGAAACTTTCAAAGGCGCCGTGGGTGGGGATCAATTTAACTTTCTCAACGAAGGTAGAGCGCCTTTTCTCGGCTGGAGATGGGAAGTGACGCGGCGGTATCAGGTCCAAATGAACTTTTTTCTTTGGGAGTAATTTGCTGCTGAAGCGCTTTCGTTAAATTTCTTTATATTTATCACATTTTTTTTTTTTTTTTTACTTTCTTTACAATTTCACACAAACATTTATTTTCTTTATAATTAAACACTCGGGTTTTCTAACGAAGAAGATGCTGCGCATTTGAGACGTTAATTTTTCAGTTTTAAAATATCTTTTGCACACATTATAACTAATATAACTTTCAAAAACTGGATATTTTTCAAAAAATGAAAATCTTTAAATCAATTCAACCGTATTCTATGTCCTTGAGCGATGAATTTATAGACCGGAAATAAAATTTGAAATAAATGCAAGATAAAAATACTTTCTCTATTTTACATAGATGCGGACGGACAAGAATCGAACGAAGTCTCCCAGCAGCAGCAAGACTGGTCCGTCGTCTGGGCGTGCTTTGACGATCCGCACCAGCTGCTCTCGACGGCGGAAGGAAGCCTCTCGAAAGGCATGCAGGAAATGGTTCGAAACGCCGTTTCCGAAATGAGGAGGTATTATTCGAGGAAGGTCGTCGACGTGCTGATCAAGGTCACTAAGTCTTCCCTCGATGCGATAAGACGCCGATTCTCCCGGGAAGTTGAAATTGGTAAACGATTTTAACTGCGGCGAAATTGATTAAGATGTACATTAATTTTTTATGTTATTACAGACGAAATGCCGAGTCCGGTGTTTTTGTTGCAAGCGAATCTTATGATACCGTCGGTTTTGGTAAAACCAAGTCTCGATGATGTTCAGGAAGGACTGGTTGCTGCTGGAAAAACCATTGCTGGGGTGGCTAAAGGCGTGGCACAATGGAACGGAGGTACAAAAGACGGGAAGAGTGATAAGGTATTTAATAATATTAATTTATTCTATTTTGAATATTAATTTACTATATATCTACATTTAAAAAAAGAATTAAAACTATGTGCCTTGCATAGTTTTTATCTTTTTCAATAAATGAGATTCATTATTTTTTGTTTCAGCCTTCGTGGCGTTCAATACCGTTTGCGCCAAAAAGAAATTTATTAGACGTC
>JAWWML010000012.1:19176832-19193104 GCA_035047165.1 Ormyrus rosae | reverse complement strand
TTTTGAATATTAATTTACTATATATCTACATTTAAAAAAAGAATTAAAACTATGTGCCTTGCATAGTTTTTATCTTTATCAATAAATCATGTTGTTAAAAGATGAGATTCATTATTTTTTGTTTCAGCCTTCGTGGCGTTCAATACCGTTTGCGCCAAAAAGAAATTTATTAGACGTCGTTACGAAAGCACAAATGGATGCCCATAAGCGCAATCAAGAAAACAAAGAAGACGCCAAGACACGCAGAAGGAGATTGTACAAAATTGTCTCGGAGGAAAAACCAACCTTCCCCGTGCAAAAGCGTAATTTTTATGCTACAATCATGGAAAATAAAGAAATTGTTAAGATGTTTTCTATATTAAGTGCCTGTACTCAAGAACTTCGGCAGGTTGTTTTTTTTTGTTTTTTTTTTATTTCAAATAAAAGTTTCATTTGAGATGCATTTAAATATGAAAAAAATGTCTGAAAATTTATTGCAGGATTTGTCGGATTTCATGGATCGCTGGAAGCCGTACAACTTTCTTTGGAAAAACGAACGCAGCGTGCGGGAACTCTTGCAAATTTCCCTGACTGAATTCGAAAGCATACTGAGAAAACACGGCGAACTCGAAGATAGACTTGCGACCGAGCCGGATATGATTATTTTTGGGACTTCCATTGCAGTTGGCACGGAAAAATTAAAATATGCTCTGTTCACGGAAATAAAAAGTATGACAAGCGCGCTAAAACTTTCCAAAGTAGATATTTAAATTTTCTGAATTCATAGGTTCAACCCACAAAATTGGTCAGGCTATAAAAAAAAAGTATCGGCGCGAAATGGAGTACGTATACGCCGTGATGAATGAAATGGAGAGAAAGCTGGATCGACAGATTCGAGATTTAGACGATGTTCGCATGATTATGGAGACGTTACGAAAAATTCGAGAGCAAGAAGTCGACATGGAACTGAAAATCGATCCGATAGAAGAGGCATTTAATATTGTAACTCGCTACGAAGTGCCAGTGGATAGAGAGTGTCTTGAACAAGTTGATAACCTTCGGTATTCATGAAAACAAAGAATTTTCTTTTGTTTAACTTTACTCAATGGCTGAAAGTTTAATTTGAAAATTTACAGATACACTTGGCAGCAGCTGCAATCTCGAGCTTTAGAAAGCCACATCCAGCTGCTCACCCTCCAGCCTCAATTCGAGGAGGAATTGCGCAACAACTTGGAAAAGTTCCGCCAGGACAACGAGACCTACTGCGAGGAGTACCGATCGTCGGGCCCGATGCAGCCGGGCCTGACGCCGCGGGAGGCCTCCGATCGCCAGATTCTCTTCCAGAATCGCTTCGACGGCATGTGGCGCAAGCTCCTCGCCTACCAGAGCGGCGAGGAACTCTTCGGGCTGCCCATCACCGATTATCCCGAACTCTCGCAGATTAGGAAGGAGCTCAATTTGCTGCAGAAGCTCTACAAGCTTTACAATGACGTGATCGACCGCGTCAGCAGCTACTACGATATTCCCTGGGGCGAGGTGAACCTTTTTTTACAGATATTTTACTCGTTTTTCTCGAAAAACAATTTAGATAAGTATACGTTTATTGAAAATGCTAATACGTCGTTGTAAACAAAAAGACTATTAGAGCGTTAAACTTCCAAAAAAGTGTCAAAAATCGTCGAAAATATTTATAGATGTGTAATATTTGTTATTAAGCTTTTTCATTACGTTATACAAATTGTCTAAAGTTTTCTAAAATTTTCATACCGATATACAAGATTTTTTATAAATTATTTTATAATGTAGTTTTTTTACAAATAGTATCTTTCATACCAGCACCAGCACTTGTGTAGCTTGTAGTTGATAAAATATACATATTTATACACAATGCGTATTTTTTCTTCACCCATCTAGCACTCCTCGATTTTAAATATTATTTTTTTCATATAGTTTTGTATATATGTTTAATGTATAATACTATCGTTTATAAATTTGAATATTGTTAAATTTTGTTTCTACTAAGCAATATTCATATTTATAAAAAAGTATAATAATTCCAAATTTTTATAACTATTTATTTGTGTCGCCCAAACTAGTGTTTTTTTTCTTTTTTTTTTTCTTTTAATTTTTCGACCTCTATTATTATTATATAACTTAAAAAATCTTACATTTTATTCCCAGGTAAATATAGAGGAGATAAATAACGAGCTGATGGAATTCCAAAATCGCTGCAGAAAGCTTCCAAAGGGCCTAAAAGAGTGGCCAGCATTCTTCGCCTTAAAGAAGACGATCGACGACTTCAACGACATGTGTCCTTTGTTGGAGCTCATGGCGAACAAGGCCATGAAACCTCGCCACTGGCAGCGAATCGTCGAGGTCACGAGCCACGTCTTCGACCTCGAAAGCGAGGGCTTCTGCCTGAAGAACATCCTCGAGGCCCCTCTGTTGAAGCACAAGGAAGATATCGAGGACATCTGTATATCGGCTATGAAGGAGAAGGACATAGAGGCGAAGCTGAGGCAAGTCGTGAACGAGTGGTCCGCGCACGAGCTTACCTTTATGACCTTTAACAACAGAGGGGAATTACTGCTTCGCGGTGATACCACTGCCGAAACCATTGGTCAATTAGGTAGGATTGATAACTTGGATCGGAAAAAAGAGCAAATTGCCGAATTGACGTAAGAATTTTTTCTGCAGAGGACAGCTTGATGATATTGAGCTCGCTGATGTCAAACCGATATAATGCGCCGTTCCGCAAGCAAATTCAGCAGTGGCTCGGCGATCTGTCCAACACGAACGAAATCCTGGAGCGCTGGCTTCTCGTGCAGAACATGTGGGTGTACTTGGAGGCGGTGTTCGTCGGCGGTGACATCGCGAAGCAGCTGCCCAAAGAAGCAAAACGCTTCAGTAAAATCGATAAGAGCTGGCAGAAAATAATGCAACGGGCGCACGAGACTCCCGGCGTCGTGCCCTGCTGCGTGGGAGATGATTTGCTCAAGCAGCTGTTGCCTCATCTTCAGGAGCAGCTGGAATTATGTCAGAAGTCGCTGAGCGGGTTAGAATTGCAATGCTGAACGAATTATGATGTTGAGGGTTAAATGCATTTTTTTTAATTACCCTTAGGTACCTCGAAAAGAAACGAATGATGTTCCCAAGATTTTTCTTCGTGTCGGATCCAGCTTTACTGGAAATACTTGGTCAAGCCTCGGATTCGCACACAATTCAGAACCACTTACTTTCTATCTTCGATAATACGAAACACGTTAAATTCCACGATATCGAGTACAACAAAATAATGGCTATCATTTCGTCGGAAGGAGAGACCATTCAAGTAACTGCACAATTGAACCTTTTTCTTTTTTACTAAAATTTCTTATCATTAGAAACTGTACAAATCTGGAAATAATTTTTCAGCTCGAAAGAGCGGTGCGAGCCGAGGGATCCGTCGAAACCTGGCTGATGCAGCTGCTTCAAACCTCCCAGCAATCCCTGCATTCCATCATACGTCAAGGATACATGATGATCAACGACCAGAATTTCAATCTCCTCAGCTTCTTGGATAAAATGCCGGCCCAAGTCGGCATCCTCGGCATACAGATGATCTGGACCCGAGACGCGGAGCTGGCCCTGCTGCAAGCTCGCGCCGACAAGAAAATCATGGGCGAGACCAACAATCGATTTCTCGAGCTGTTGAACACGTTGATCGACCAGACAACCAGGGACCTCACGAAGATCGATAGGATCAAGTTCGAGACGCTCATTACCATTCACGTGCATCAGAGGGATATTTTTGATATTTTGGTAAGATAAGTTTTTAGTCATTTTTTCTTTTCGTTATTTGTCAATTATTAAATCTTGAAAATTGTTTCAGTGCCGCTTGAATGTTCGTTCTGTAAATGATTTCGAGTGGTTGAAGCAATGCAGATTCTACTTTAAGGAAGATGCGGATAAAACGTCAATATCTATCACAGACGTACAATTTATTTATCAAAATGAATACTTGGGATGTACCGAACGTTTGGTCATCACTCCGCTAACTGATAGGTAAATTGACAGATTTCTAAACAAAATATTACATACTTTGTGGATTTTTATAAATTACTCTTTTGCTCGCCGTAACGCGTTAGATGCTACATTACATTGGCTCAGGCACTTTCAATGTCGATGGGTGGTTCACCTTGCGGTCCTGCCGGAACTGGCAAAACCGAAACCGTCAAGGATATGGGCAAAACTCTAGCCAAATATGTAGTGGTCTTTAACTGCTCAGATCAAATGGATTACAGAGGTCTTGGACGCATTTATAAAGGACTCGCACAGAGTGGTTCCTGGGGTTGCTTTGACGAGTTCAATCGTATCGAGTTACCCGTTCTTTCGGTAGCTGCTCAACAAGTTGCCGTTGTGCTAAACGCGAAAAAAGAGAAGAAAAAGCAGTTCATTTTCACTGACGGAGATCAAGTTGATATGTGCCCCGAATTTGGCATTTTTATAACTATGGTAACTAATTTTATTTTATTTTATTTTATTTATTTATTTATTTATTTATTTTTTTTTTTTTTTGTGAACCAGCAATTTTTCATCATTCGATTATTCTATATTTTAGAATCCGGGCTACGCGGGGAGGAAAGAGTTGCCGGAAAATTTAAAAATACAATTTAGAACAGTGGCTATGATGGTTCCTGACAGACAAATCATTATCAGGGTGAAACTTGCAAGTTGCGGTTTCTTAGAAAATATTACATTAGCGCGTAAATTTTACACGTTATATAAATTGTGTGAAGAACAACTTACGAAACAAGTACATTATGATTTCGGTTTAAGAAATATTTTATCAGTTCTTCGATCGCTCGGAGCTGCGAAAAGAATAAACTCTAAAGATTCTGAGAGTACGATTGTCATGCGTGTTTTGAGAGATATGAATCTTTCTAAGCTTATAGGTATTTAAACATTTGAATAACTAATGAAGAAGGTATATGAAATAATTATCTAACGTATTTGTGTAAACTACTTTTACAGACGAGGATGAACCTCTATTTATATCATTGGTAGCTGACTTATTCCCTAATCAAGTTCTTGAAAAGACAGCTTATCCAGAACTTGAGGCAGCTATCGAAAAACAAGTTGAAGAAGACGGATTGGTTTATCATCCTCCATGGGTTTTGAAACTCATTCAACTTTACGAAACTCAAAGAGTGAGACATGGCATAATGACTCTAGGTCCTACTGGAGCTGGTAAATCTACTTGCATTCAAACGTTGATGAAAGCATTGACAGCCTGCGAAGAACCTCATAGGTAAAAAAAGTCTATAAATAAACGTTAATCTGAAATAATGAAAATTCTTGAATAATTTATATATTTAATTTCATTCCTGAATGCAGAGAAATGAGAATGAACCCAAAAAGTATCACAGCAGCTCAAATGTTTGGCCGGTTAGATGTCGCAACGAACGACTGGACGGACGGTATTTTTTCCGCTCTATGGCGTAAAACGCTTAAACCCAAACCAGGCGAGCACATTTGGCTTGTTCTTGATGGACCGGTGGATAGTATATGGATAGAGAATTTGAATTCAGTCCTTGACGATAACAAAACGTTAACTTTAGCTAATGGTGATCGTCTGCCCATGTCACCGACATGTAAAATCATTTTTGAGCCTCATAATATCGACAATGCAAGTCCAGCTACTGTTTCGAGAAACGGTATGGTTTATATGAGCTCATCTGGTTTGGATTGGGATCCGGTAGTAACAGCCTGGCTTAAAAGCAGATCAGCTCTGGAAAAAGAGGTTTTTAAGCAGTGCTTCCAAGATTCTTTCGCTCAGGTAATTTACAGAATAGTTTTACTTTTAAAACTGCTTAATTTAAATACAAAATATTTTTTGATGTAAAATTCTAGATTTATGCATGGAGTACTCAAACTTTACTTTTGGCTATCAACGTTCTTCAATGCAATATAGTTCGTCAAATGCTGTGTCTTCTAGAAGGTCTTGTTCCACCAGAAGTGCCTGCAGAAGAACTACAAGTTGATCATGAAGATGACACAGAAAGAGATAAACCTACACCAATGACTCCAGAACATCTCAGTCGTCTCTATGTGTTTGCGTTAGTTTGGGGTATTGGGGCACTTTTAGAAAAAGCCGATAGACTAAAGTACGATGAATTTCTACGTTCCAATTTTCAATCTCTTGATCTACCTTATTTTGAAAAGAAACCAGATGCTACGGTCTTCGATTTTTACGTTAATGATAAAGGAAAATGGGATTCTTGGAATAGCATGCTGACAAATTATGTCTATCCCGATTATGCTACACCTGACTTTAGCAGCATTCTCGTTCCTATACCTGACAATGTGAGAATTCAATATTTAATAGATTTAATCGGTAAACAAGACAGGCCGGTTTTGCTGATAGGCGAGCAAGGTTCTGCAAAAACGGTGATGATGAAATCTTACATGAAAAAAGCCAATCCAGAAACAGTGTTAAATCGATCGTTCAACTTTAGTTCCGCCACGACACCTTACCAGTTTCAAAAGACCATCGAAAGCTACGTTGAAAAAAGGATGGGCAGTACCTTCGGACCACCTGGAGGTAAAAAGATGCTCATTTTCGTCGATGATATTAACTTGCCGGAAATTAACGAATGGGGCGATCAAATTACGAATGAGATTGTTCGTCAGACGATGGATATGAAAGGGTTTTATTCCTTGGAGAAACCTGGAGACTTTACTACAATCATTGACGTTACTTTCATGGGAGCCATGTGTCAACCAGGAGGAGGAAGAAATGATATACCGTCAAGATTAAAGAGACAATTTTGCATATTCAACTGTACTTTGCCCGACGATGCTTCTATCGACAGAATTTTCAGTGTTTTAGGCGAGGGTCATTACAATGCCAAAAGAGGATTTTCTCCAGAAGTTAGAAATCTGGTTAAAAATATGGTTGGACTTACCAGAGTTCTGTGGCAGAATACCAGAGCAAAGCTGCTTCCAACACCGGCAAAGTTTCATTACGTTTTTAATTTGAGAGATTTATCAAGAATTTGGCAAGGAATGCTGGGAACTTTATCTACTGTTATTGAAAGAGAAGAATTACTCATGTTACTTTGGAAACATGAATGCGAAAGAGTTTTCAGTGATAGATTCACGCTCCAAGCAGACAAAATATGGTTCAATCAAGAGTTAGTTACGATTGTACGCGACAATCTTGGAGAATCTTATGTAGACATGATTAAACAAAGTCCGGCTTTCGTAGACTTTATGCGGTATTCATTATCAACTTGCATACATTTTTACAAATCATACTTATTTACAAATAAATTATTACTCTTAAAATTATTAAAATTTCAGAGACGCCCCAGAACCTACTGGCGAGGAAGGTGAAGATGCAGATATGGAACTCCCAAAAGTCTACGAGCCAGTTTTTGAGCACCAAATGTTGCGCGATCGTTTGGAAATGTTTCTTTCTCAGTTTAATGAAATGCAACGCGGCTCTGGTATGGACCTTGTATTCTTTCCTGATGCCATGCTTCATTTGGTCAAGATATCGCGTGTTATAAGATATCCAAAGGGCAATGTCATGTTAGTCGGAGTTGGTGGCTCAGGAAAGCAGAGCTTAACCAAACTCTCTTCCTTTATTGCCGGTTATAAAACTTTCCAAATTACCTTAACTCGATCTTACAATGTAGCAAACTTTCTGGAAGATCTCAAGTTCTTGTACAGAACTTGCGGAGGACAGGGAAAGGGTACAACTTTTATTTTCACAGATCTGGACATTAAAGAAGAAGGATTTCTTGAGTACTTGAATAATATATTGAGTTCTGGTGTTATTAGTAATCTTTTTACGAGGGACGAGCAAGCAGAAATAATTTCAGAGCTGACACCCGTGTTAAAGCGCGAAAATCCAAAGAAGACTTTAAACAATGAAATAGTCATGGAGCATTTTCTTCAGAGAACTTGTCAAAATTTGCACGTAGTTTTCTGCTTTTCACCCGTAGGCGAGAAATTTCGAAGTCGAGCACAACGATTTCCGGCTCTTATTTCTGGCTGCACTATAGATTGGTATATTTTGATTGATAATTTTTAATATAAAAAAGTATTAATACATTATTACATTAGCAAAGTTATTTTATTGAAAACAGGTTCCAACCTTGGCCAAGGGACGCATTGGTTCTCGTCGCTGATCACTTCCTGCACGACTTTGAAATCGCTTGCAGTGACGAGGTGAAATCCCATCTTGTAAATGCTCTCGGCTCTATTCAAGACATAGTCTCCGAGACCTCAGTGGAATATTTCCAGCGTTTCAGACGCGCGACACACGTCACGCCCAAATCCTACTTAAACTTCATCGGTGGATACAAAAACATTTACAGAATGAAGCAGCACGAACTTGGCGAAGGAGCGCGCAGAATGGACACTGGTCTGGCCAAATTAGAAGAGGCTTCGATATCCGTTGAAATACTGAAGAGGGATCTCGCTGAAATGGAGAAAGATTTGGTTCAAGCTTCTCAGACCGCGGAGACGGTATTGGTGGAGGTGACCGAGAGAGCAATGCAAGCGGAAACGTTTAAAAATCAAGTGCAAAAGGTGAAAGAAAAGGCAGAGGTGCTGGTAGGATGCATTGCCGAGGAAAAGGCATTGGCGGAGCAGAAGCTCGAAGCTGCAAAACCTGCGCTGGAAGAGGCTGAAGCAGCACTCAACACTATTAAACCTGCTCATATTGCTACTGTGAGAAAACTCGGTAGACCACCGCACTTGATTATGAGAATTATGGATTGCGTGCTTATTTTATTCCAAAGAAGACTAGGTACGCTATGGTTTTACACTGGATATCCATTTTTTACTGAATCATTAATGCACTTATCTGTAATTTTTCAATAGGACCTGTCGCACCCGATACTGCCGCACCGTGTCCAAAGCCATCCTGGGCGGAATCGCTGAAAATGATGGCCAGTACGACGTTCCTACTGCAATTGCAAAACTATCCGAAAGACATTATTAACGACGAAATGATAGAGCTGTTGCGACCGTATTTTAAAATGGAAGATTACAACATGGAGACCGCGAGAAGGGTTTGCGGCGACGTCGCCGGATTATTATCGTGGACCAAAGCCATGGCCTTCTTCCACTCCGTGAACAAGGAGGTTCTGCCGTTAAAGGCGAATCTGACCTTGCAAGAGGCAAGATTGAAACTTGCCATGGAAGATCTCGCGGACGCAGAACGAGAATTGTCAGAAAGGGAAATGGCATTGCAAGCTGTAAAAGGTCGGGACGATTTTATTTGATCATTCGTCAGCTTAATATTGAAACTAAATTGCAATCTCTACCTTTCCAGCGCAATACGACGCGGCAGTAGCGGAAAAGCAAAGGCTCACCGACGACGCCAACATCTGCCTCAGAAAAATGACGGCGGCCACAGCCCTGATAAACGGTCTAGGCGGCGAGAAAATTCGATGGACCGAGCAGAGCAAGGAGTTCAAGATGCAGCTTGGCAGACTCGTCGGCGACGTTCTCCTTGCTACCGGATTTCTCTCCTACTGCGGTCCTTACAATCAACAGTTCCGAGCTGGCTTAGTAACCGCTTGGATGGGTATTTTGACGTCGAGAGAAATTCCGTTTACGCTGGACTTGAATATTACTAATATGCTGGTTGATTCGGCAATGGTCTCGGAGTGGACACTTCAAGGATTGCCGAACGATGAACTCTCCGTTCAAAATGCTTTGATCGTAACAAAGTCGTCTTCGTACCCGCTTCTGATTGATCCGCAAAATCAGGGTAAAATGTGGATCAAGAATAAGGAAATGTCGAACGAATTACAAATTACCTCTTTGAATCATAAGTATTTTAGAACCCATTTAGAAGACAGCTTGTCGTTAGGTAATTTTCTAAATGTTTAAATCAGTGCGTTTGAAGAAATAATTATCCATAAAACGTCTTTTCGTAGGTCGACCTCTGCTCATCGAAGATGTCGCCGAGGAACTCGATCCGGTAATCGACAATGTCCTCGAAAAGAACTTTATAAAATCGGGTTCCATTGAAAAAGTTATCGTCGGAGATAAGGAGTGTGACGTAATGCCTGGATTCATGCTTTATATCACAACAAAATTACCCAATCCTGCGTACAGTCCTGAGATATCTGCTAAAACGTCGATTATCGATTTTACCGTTACAATGCAAGGTTTAGAAGATCAATTGCTAGGTCGCGTAATTTTAATGGAGAAAGCAGACTTGGAAGCTGAACGAGTAGCCCTTTTCGAATCTGTAATGACTAATCAAAGATCCATGAAGGAACTCGAAAGTACTTTATTGCATCGTTTAACTTCTTCGGAAGGCTCTTTGGTCGATGACGAAGCTTTAATTGGTATACTTACAATGCAAACATTCTCTAAGTAAGAGCATCACTAACAATTTTCTTTTAAACTGTAGGAGTGTTGAGAGAAACCAAATCGACAGCAGAATCCGTCAAAGAGAAGCTTCAAGTTTCCGTTATCACCGAGAAGAAAATCACAGTGGCGAGAGAAGAATTCCGCGCAGTTGCCGCCAGAGGATCGATACTGTACTTTTTGATCGTCGAGATGAGCAACGTAAACGCCATGTACCAAAATTCGTTGAAACAATTTCTCACGATATTCGACAATTCGATAACGAAATCAGAAAAAAGTAACATAACTAGCGAACGAATCAACATCATTCTGAGGCATTTAACGTACGAAGTTTGGAGCTTCACTTTACGAAGCCTCTACGAGAGGCATAAAGTTATGTTTACGCTAATGCTTGCCATGAAAATTGACTGTCACCGAGGACTGATATCTCATGGAGAGTTTATGGTCTTCATCAAAGGCGGAGCATCTCTTGATTTGAATGCCGTAGCTCCTAAACCCTTCCGATGGATTCTGGATATCACGTGGTTGAATCTGGTAGAAATAAGCAAACTTGAAACCTTTTCAGAAGTACTTACGAAAATTGAGTTCAGGTAAATTGAGTATCACTATTTTCGAGCGGAAAATTTTATTGTTTAACGATATTCTGCAAATATTCTTTAGCGAACGGGAATGGCGCGTTTGGTACGAGAAAGAGAAACCAGAGGAAGAAGATCTACCCTGCGGTTATCAAAAAAGTCTGGACGTCTTTCGAAAACTGCTGCTGATTAGGTCCTGGAGTCCCGATCGTACACTTTCGCAAGCGAAAAAATACATCATAGAATCGCTGGGAAGAGAATATGGTGAAGCAAAAATTTTAGATCTTGAAGCAACGTGGGCAGAATCGGAGCCCAGAACGCCTCTCATTTGCATTTTGTCCATTGGCTCGGATCCCAGTCCTCTAATTACAGCACTTGCTAAGCAAAAAGCAGCTTGTAAGTAAATTTATGAGCCAAGATTGGAAATAAAGAAAACTTTTAACTAGTAATTTAATATGCTTTAGCACTGAAATCAGTATCCATGGGTCAAGGGCAAGAATTTCATGCCAGAAGAATGATAAACGAGTCTATGACAACCGGAGGATGGGTACTCTTACAAAATATCCATTTATCCATACCATTCTGCACCGAGGCTATGGATGCTCTCGTGGAGACGGATCAAATCCACGAATCGTTCCGACTTTGGATGACCACCGAAGTCCACCCACAGTTCCCTATTGGTTTACTTCAGGTATTGTACAGCCTTGTTCCTTGCTAATTTTGAAAGTGACAGAATCCTTCTTAGCTCCAAGCCTCTTTCGCAGATGGCTATTAAATTCACAAACGAGCCACCCCAAGGAATTCGCGCGAGCTTAAAGCGCACTTACCAGGGCGTAACCCAAGATACGCTCGACTACAGCACGCAATCCCAGTGGCCTCCTCTGCTATACGCCGTGGCTTTTCTGCACACGGTAGTTCAGGAGCGTCGCAAATTCGGCCCGCTCGGTTGGAACATACCTTACGAATTTAATCAAGCGGACTTTGCCGCCTCCGTGCAGTTCATCCAAAACCACCTGGATGACATGGATCCCAAAAAGGGAGTTTCCTGGCCCACTGTCTGTTACATGCTTGGAGAGGTACTTTGGTCTAAAATATAATCAAGTTAACTTTTGGAACTTTGTTTTAATGGTATAAATGTTTTAAGGTTCAATACGGCGGTCGAGTAACTGACGATTTTGATAAACGATTATTGACAACTTTCACTCACGTCTGGTTTTGCGACGTGCTTTTAAGAGCCGGTTTTGAGTTTTACAAAGGGTACAGAGTACCGCAAACTCGTAACCTCGTAGGATACTTGGACTATATAAATAGTTTACCTGAAAATGATTCTCCAGAAGTTTTTGGACTGCACTCGAACGCTGACATCACTTACCAGATCAACACAGCCAAAGGCATTTTGGATACCATCTTAAGCGTCCAGCCGAAAGAAGGTGGCTCGCAAGGTGGTGAGACCAGGGAAAGTGTGGTTTACAAATTGGCAGAAGATATGCTTTCAAAATTACCAAAAGAATACAATTCATTTGAAGTGAAGGAAGCTCTTCAAAGGATGGGCCCATTGCTGCCTATGAATATTTTCCTGCGACAAGAGATTGATCGGTGAGTCAATTTACAGTAAATAATAATATAGACAATTGGTAATTATATTGTTACTTTTTCAGGATGACTAGAGTTATAAAGGAAGTACGAACCACTTTAACGAATCTAAAACTAGCAATAGACGGTACCATCGTAATGAGTCAGAACTTGCGCGAATCATTAGACGCAATGTACGATGCTCGCCTGCCCGAAAAATGGTTGAGAATTTCGTGGGAATCAGCGACGCTTGGATTCTGGTTCACCGAATTGTTAGAAAGAGATGCTCAGTTTAGAATTTGGTGCAACAATGGTAGACCAAATGTTTTTTGGATGACAGGCTTTTTCAATCCTCAGGGCTTCTTAACAGCTATGAGACAAGTACGCAATATTTACTTAACAAAGTTGTACTTTATTAAAAATACGTATTTACAAATGCTTAAAAAATTCATTTTATTAAACGTATAAAAACTATGCATGTAATAACAAATTAGTGACAAACATTTTTCACGCTAATATTTCAATATATTACCTCGCTTTATATTTGGTACATTTTGAAAAATTGAATAAAATCATTCTTATAATAAAAAATCAATGCTTAATCTACATTCTTAATCAAGTTGCATACTGTCCATTTAAACAAATGTAAAGATTCTCATACAAAATCTATCTATCTTTTGCTTTGTCAAAGAGAAAGCTTTTTTAATATCATTAAAAACGGCAAAGTTATAAAATCTTTTCTCCTTTAGGAAGTTACAAGAGCGCATAAGGGTTGGGCTCTTGATTCGGTTGTGCTACAAAATTTAATAACACGGTACAACAAGGAAGATATTAAAGAACAACCGCAGGAAGGTGTTTACGTTCACGGATTGTTTTTAGAAGGCGCTTCGTTAGATCGCAAAACTGGAAAATTAGTTGAAAGTAAACCGAAAGTGCTGTACGAACAGATGCCAGTAATTTATATTTATGCTATCAATACAACTGCAGGAAAAGATCCAAAATTGTATGAATGTCCCATATACAGAAAACCTCAAAGGACTGATCAGAAATATGTTGGTTCTATAGATTTTGAAACAGATCATAATCCTAGACACTGGACACTTCGAGGTGTAGCTTTATTATGTGATATTAAATAAGTATATTTAACTCACTTTTTCTTGTTATAAATAAGTTATATTTAAATTTTTAATTTGACTTAAAACCATTCGTGCAAACCTATAAAAGTTATACTTGAAATCACTTTTGTTAATTAATATTTAAATTATATCACACAGTTATAGTGACAGTATTATTTTTAAGTAATATACTGTTTTCCTTTATATTTTATAAATTTAAAATTGAAGTTTAACAAATAAAAATTAAGTTTTGTTATCAATTTACTGAAAATACTACTCCCACCTTGCATAATAACTACACAAAAAAAAAATTTGATCGAATCAACTATTGAATTAACAAATATTCACAATAGGATATTAGGTTGATTTAATAGAATTCTTGGTTGATTCAGAAGGAAACCTGACGTTTCAATTCATAAACTTTTGATTTTATCAAATTTTCTTCTCAGTGTATTACCAAAATTCCTTTTCTATTAATTTTTAAAGCTCAATATTTTGAAACATTATTTACTCCAAGAAAAATTTCATGGTATTAACCATTTTTTTCAGTGCATCAAATTCTGCTTCATTGGTAGTCTTGCCTAAACCTATTTCATACAAATCGGGTGCAGAATTTATTTGTAAACCTGATACATACTTTGACTCAGCATTTACACTTTTAAAAGTATTCTGATAACCTTGCATTTCTATTAATTTTAAGAAATTTTCAAATTCTTTTTTCACTTCTAAAAAAGAATTATTTTGACAATCATCATTGCATTGTTGTATTAAAACTAATAAACGATCTAATTCTACTAATACAGTTTCTCTTTTTTCATCATCAAAACTTTCTTTAAATTTTTTATGATAATTATCAATCTTTAAGCCCCACGTAACTTTTGATTTATTTTCTACGTGAGTTAATTGAGGATACTTAGAAATTGCTAATGTCACTGAAGCTTCTAGTTCTTTTTCGTCATCAGAATGTTTGAGAGCATTTGGATCATGAGCCACGACATTCATTATTCGATCTAACATCTTTCTAGCTGCTTCATGTTTGGCTTGTTTTTTTGTAGTTGCTATTCCTTCTTCTTTAAAAGTCGATACCAAACAATGAATGGTAAATATTCTAGCATGAGGAGGCCCTACATCCGATATCTCTTGATACTCTGGATCACTTAAATTATTTGTTGAACACAGATCCTACAAATAATTACAAATAATCTTAAATTGTTTAAATTTATTTACATTAATTAATAACAAATTTCATTGCTAGTTTTAATATGAGAAAAAAAATTTCTGATACTTTTCAATTAAAAAAATTGAATACCTGAAGTTCTCCTATGGCATTACGAAATGGAACGTTTGCTGGTGATTTTGGACAAGGAGGTTGTTTATTTACAGGTGTTTTAATAGGTGATTCACATGGTGTTGCTGGAAGCTGAGGTAATGCATTATGTTTAGCAATTGTTTCAAGCATCGCTGTTGCTGCTTCATGTTTTGCATCTTTTTTGCAACGACCAGTACCAGTAGCTGTAAGACGATTGCACGTAACTTGATACGTAAAAGTATTCTGATGTGTTCCTCCACCATCAAAAATAAGTTCATAACTTGGTGAAGTTCCTTGCTTCACCATCATTTCTTGCAGCATTGAAACTGGTGTCTTTTTTATATTCATCTTACTTGCTCTTTAAAAATTATCTTGAATCCTTTTGATCAACAAAAAGTAAGGCTAAAAATGAAAAAATATTTAAATCTCACAAATATTGTTGAAATGTTTACATAAAATAATATAATTTTAATTAGCTCTAAACTTTGTATAATTTTACAAATTAATTTTAAATATAAACTATTGCTTTTATGTAAAAAAATTAAATTTCTCAACTTAAAAGAATAAGTTTCACTTCACAAGATTCCAGAAATGCTCTACCTAAAAATAAATTTTACACATGTGTCATTTACTACTGAATGAATAATACTTTATTATTGCGATAAAAGATACAACTACATTTAAAAAAGTGTTTTTCCTTTCAAAAAGGTTAAAACATTTACGCCCCCTTTCCATATAAGCCTCTGTCTCGTGTCTTGAGCGTTGCGAAAATAATTTGTTGTCCGACATCTAGACAACGCAGGTTTATGTTCAAAATACGAACAGACCTTCTCAAGTAATTTTCTCTTCTAACCAAGTAACACCTTATAATGTGAAATTAAGTTTAGTTTTACTAAATAATTATTAAAAATAATATTTTTTAATAATTGCTTCTTTTCCTTTTCTGTTTTAAGTTCAAAACTAAACTTGTTAACTATATTTTTAAAGTATAACTGTATAACGTTTTAATTTTATTTAGCAAAACTAAACTTAATTTTACATTACAAAACATTGTAAACCAAGCAGAAAACTAATTTAGAAGGTCTGTGCGTATTTCGAACACAAACCTGCGTTGTCTAGATGTCGGACAACAAATTATTTTCGCAACGCTCAAGACAAGAGACAGAAGCTTATGTGGAAAGGGCGTTATAAAGACAACACACTTTGGGTCTTTCCACAATACACGTAACTTACGTACGTTTCGTATGTTAGGTAGGTTTTCATATTGCGTACAAATGCTGCCAACTTCGTATAAAAAAAGTTAGTCACATCAGGTGATCAGATCACGTTCAAATGCATCAAGTCT
>JAWWML010000012.1:19137301-19174378 GCA_035047165.1 Ormyrus rosae | reverse complement strand
GGAGCGCCGACCGACAGGTTCACGACGTTCGCGCTGTAGACGTTGAACGACGGATCGGCGTCGAACAGATGTCGCAGGTACGGATCCTCGGTCCCGGTCGTCATTCTTCTGAAACTGTCCCTCCTGCAAATGCGGTATTAACGATCAGCTGAGCGCGTGTTTTGCACCGAGTTGCGAGAGACTGCAGACTGCGCAGGTCTTCGGCAGCTTTTGCTCGCACCCGTCGGAGAACGAGATCGCGGGTGGAAGCTCGCGCCGGTAGATGTCGTCGGCGGCAGTCGCCGGTGGTTTAAAGCGTGGGAGGAAGCTTCGAATTGGGGCTTTGTTTTTGTTGGGCGGGTGGAGGCTTTTCGAGGATTTTAGGGAAGGGACTAAGGAGTTTTTTGGTTTGCTGAAATGTATGGTGGGTTGGTTTGACTTTGTTAGTTGGTAAACTGTCGAATATGTGAATAAATAATTGGAGGCCTTATCTTATCGTACAAAAAATTACCTCGCTTTGTTTTATGCTTTATGAAGTGTTGGTCCATATGATTTATAGTGTCATTAGTTTTCAGTAGCTTGTAAAAACACTTATTACAATCAGAACAGATGGCGCGCAATTACTTTAAAAATGTGATACTTAAAGTTTTAAATGAGTTTTATAGCGACTTAAACAGTAAAATAAAATTATTTCTATATTTCATTATTATACGTTTTCAAAATTTCTTACAAATCAGTTTTCTTGACAGTGAATGTATAAGTAAATATTTAATTTGTTTGAATTTAAATTTTTAGTAAAACCAATTCGAATTGCATTATAGCAATTCTTTTTAAGTATTTCAATATTTAAAAAATTAAGTTTTATTGTTTATCCTTATAAAAAAACTGATATTTTTGTACTTATAATTATTTTAAGTTTGTGAAAATAAATTTAAAGAAAATTGAATCCCATGTAAACGTTTCGAATTTATGCCTATTTGATAAAACAAAAAAAAACTTAAATAATATGTAAATGTATGACTGTATTTTTATAATGTACATGCATTCTTCCTCTTGCAACTTGATCTAAATAAAGTAATAAATATTTGCTGGTATATTTCACCGTACCTACTTTCCTTTCTCGTCACACCATTAGAACTAATCGAGGTAAATTTTCTATAAATATTTCTAATTCGCGCCGATTCGGCGAAGCCCTTTTTCAGTAAACGCGACAGACTTTTCTCAAACTGTACCATCTCGTCTCACTCTGTCGCGCGCTCCTCTCAAACAAAGCAGACCAAAGCAGACTCTCGAGCCAAATGTGTCAGGCAGTCTCCGCGATCGGCGATATACTAATTTTCGCTCGGTGTTTTCAAACACACTGTAACATTGTCAAAGTACGCAGTCGCCTCCTCTCTCTCTCTCTCTCTCTCTCTCTCCTTCTGAACTTGTTATTGCAGAGTGACGGTGATGCAGGAACGGCGATAAGTCGGTTTTTACTTGCCGACTCGCCACGCGCCGCTAATGAGATGAAATCATTGGCTGTACGCTTATAAAGATAGAGCGAAGGGGTCTGCGTGAAAACTATCTCCCATCTCGCGTGGACTTTGACGCAGGCGTGGCCCGATGTCTGACTTATTGTGCACTTTTGAGTTATTATTCGCCTTTCTTCGAGACTTCATCGATTTTGCGCATACTTTGTAAACAGAGATTCATTGATGTCTGCGGCGGGGATTTACAATTTATCGTAAATTAATTTGATAAGTCGAGTGGCTTTTTGAAGTTTGAAAGATTGTTATTGGTCAAAGATGACGCCTTGAGATTCGGTCGAGAAACGGATTATATCTAAAGTATTTTTAACTTTTGCCAAATATTAAAGCAGGGAAAAACGCACTGATAAGACGCTTCTATCCTTGGAACCCGGGTTTTTTTTTGTAAAAAACATAATGTTTTGGACATATTTCGGAGTTTTAATGTCAACATCTTTTTTGCAGATACAAAAGCTTTATTATAGAAATTGCTGAAATTTATAAAAGATGAAAATAATTTCGTATAAATTATTTAATTGTTCAAGTGTTAAAGATTTCAATTAAAAATAAATTATAACTGAAAGTTACTCAGTGCAGATAACGGAATCTAAATCAAATTTTTAGAAGCTTTTAATATTTTAGTAAAAAATTGCTTTTTTTCCGGGTTGTCCCAAAAGCAACTTCATGCTTTAAGAATACGTAATTCGAATGACCAAACAGCTTAAAATACTGGAAAGTTCTGGTTTGTTAAGCCAATAAGACTTGTTCGATTATCGCTTGTTCCGGTTGGTGTAGCATAGTTCGAAGCTGTAACGTAAATTTTCTCACAATTGGCATTTATTTGTTATCACAGAATTTCGCAATTCAATTGATACGAAGAGAGCTTCTCGATTAGACGTATTTTTATTTACTTTTTAAAATCCAGACATTATGTTCCAGAAATATGACTAACTTGTCTCGCGCATATCAATTCACTAAATTCATTTAAATTCTAGCTGGAATTTCTAATAACCATGGCAAAGTTGTAAAACGAAAATAAGAAATGCCGGTAATTATTTTTTACGATTAAAATTAACATTAATAAGAAATAAACTGTATATTATTATAAAGATTTTGTTTCAAATAATTATTAAATAATAAAATTCTATAATTATGATATGAGATTGTAAGAGTTGTATAATTATCTAATGATAAATTTCCAGCATTCAATTTAATTATTCAATAAATACACTTGAGAGTTGCATACGTATGAAGAAAACTGTTTTTCAAAATACTTTTACAAATGCATCTTCATTTTTTTCATCAATTGAATCCGGCATCAACATCAGCACTATCAACATGGATTTTTAATATTTGCTGTTGTCAAGAAAAGCAATCTTCAAGTTAAAATACGCACGTAAAAGTAATTTTTAAATCAATACAGTTCATCAATGTCAATTGATATATTTAGAATACTAAGCTGGTAGATTATTTTGAATTGGCGATATCTGAAAGATTTTTCATTGTTTGCAAAACTTGAGTAATGAATTAATAAACGTCAATTATGAATTAAATTATTAAAAAATTTTAATGACTAATATTTTTTTCCTTGGTTTTAAATAAATAAATTTTAATTAAAATAATTAAATAATAAAAAAATTCATTTCTCTATTTAATAACACGGCGTGCTCAGTAAAGTGATATCATGTTGATAAATTCAATAGGTAAAGTGAAAAATAAGGCAGTGGTTAAAGAATGTAGATTTTATCATTTATTACAGTATTTTATAACGATATATGATATAATATAAAGTTCTATAAAGTCTATGTCCACAACCGAATGACAAATGTATAAATTTTTTGTAGTCTTTAACGACAGTCGATCCGTTTTTTCGTAATGTACAATTGATTGCAAATTTTAGTAAAATTCTATATCAATGACAAAAATTGAAAATTTCATTACAGGCCGCAGATGAAACATAGAATCTTACAAAATTTTTTTCTTGCATTACTCGGTGCTGGTTTTCATAGCAAAAGGTAAGGCCATATACATTTCTATTTATATATATTTATTCTCGTATTTTACAATTTTAAAAGTATAATAAAAATAATAAAGTCATAAAATAATAGTAAATATATAATAATGATCTTAATAATAGTACTAGTAGCAATAATAATAATTAGTAACACTTAGCGTAATGTACACATTACATTGACTTACTCAAGATATTTCGTATCTGCGACCTTCAAAAGAATGTAACTTTGTTCGATGTCATGTATTCGTTTCTAATAAATATAATTTCAATAACAAATCCCTTAAATCGAGATATAACAAATATAAAATTAGAATTAAAAAGCATTTTCAACAGAATTTTGAAAGTTCAGACAACGAGAAATCTTGTATATGAAAGATACTTAATGTGAAAGTGTCAAACATGCCTCTTTCAAATTTTACCGCGAGAATCTAGATTTTCGTTCTCGCCGTTCAAATTTATGTTTCTGTACAAAATGGCACATCCTACTCTATAACCATTTTAGGCGAGCATACATTACGCATCCACCGTAACATACTTTCCGTGCCCATAATTAACTAGTTGATTCAAGTACTTTTGTTCTACAGTAAGGTAGAATTTCTTTACGAGCTAAATTATCTATGTACATTTGAGCGATAATGCAGTAAACATTAACGTTTTTTTGAACCGAATCAAAAATTGGTGTCCAATTCTATTGGTCCACTGAAAGAATTGATGGCAGGTGATTGCAGGCAACTGTTGTTTACGTTTTCTTTGTAAAAAAGTAGAAAATGCAATCGAAATTTAAAATTACAGAGAGCCAGCTTAATATAGATTTTTTTTAAGTAGAACAAGTTTGTCTTTAAAACTTCGAACACTGAATTTTCCTTAATTTATACGGTCTTTTGCGCCATAAGCTGCACCTTTTGTTACTTTAATCAAAGTACTTTTGTCTAAACGTGCTGAATATAATAATAATTATATTAAGATGGGTGTGTTTAAAATAATTCGCATGTATAATTTTGTAAAATTTATTATATGCATAATAGAAAAAATTAGCAGAATAATAGAAATATTTTACATTTCATTATATAATAACAACATAAAATTAACAGAATACTACAATGGAAGATGTAATTTAACAGAGTAACAAAAGGTGCCAATGGTGATTTAAAAGACAAACACATTCGAGTGTGCGTAAGTTGCTTGCGGAGAAAGAAATAATCAAGGAAAATTGCGATCGTAAAGTTTTAAGTGTCCTCGAAGTATAGAATCTTTCTTATCACAGTCATCGGCGACAACGAAACTTTCGTTTTAAATTGTTCGGCCGAATATAAAAATTCGTATTCTCTTTTATAAAAAGTGATCGAGATTAAACAGTCGATCGATGCTTAAAAAAAGAAGAATCGTAAAGAAACATTTGTCATTCCATTTGTAGAGATAAAGTTTTCTTCTTTTTCGTAAATCCTAATAAAACAACGATTTACTCTTTTTTTAATGTTTTCGTAAACTAGATTTACGTACAATACATTGTATATACGCGCTAATTCGTAAATTACAAGTATGAGTTACAATTATTTACAAGCCACATTGATAATGGCACATTAAGAATATATTTGCACTACAGTTCATTGTGTATCGCTGACATGAACGACATATCGATGAATATTTCATTTTTTTCAGTAGTCAGCTCGATAACGTCGTAAATGCTAGCCTTTTTTATATATAATTCTTTTTGTTATCTTTATAGATTTCTTAATAACCTTTAAACGTTCATTCGCTTTCATTCTTGCACGTTCGTATAACATTCGTGACATTAAGTTATGATCACAATCAATCAAGGCACGCTTTTTATTAATTCAGGAAATCTCTAAGTACTGCAAAGTGTCCAAAAGAATGTCACTGATTTAAAAATTCGATAAAAAGTTGCTTTGAGCAACGATAAATCGACTTTGATCTTTAACCGAAGCTTCCATTTTCATAAAGGCTCAAGAAAACTTTTAAAATAGTTAATCAGTCATACAAGCTTTAGTTACAGATCAAAGCCGACTCCTCTGCTTAACTCTCTACGAACCGTACACATACATATATATATATATATATATATATATATATATTTTAGTCACCGGTCGTATACGGACCCCGCAATATCGATGCATATATGTTTCGAGATCTAAATTGTCAACGTTCCACTTGAGCAGCCACGTTTCGCAATCTGTCCAAAGCACTCAAACTCAACCTCCGTTCAGACGGTTGTCTCGTTCTTTCGCAGAGGTTTGAGCGGCTGCAGTTCTCGCTCGAGGCGGTCAAAGTCGTTGTAGTATTCGTGGTCCGATTCCTCCTCGGAGCTGCGCTGCCGAAGCTGGCCGACGCCGCCGAAGGCTCCGTTAGCCAGGACTTGGGTCAGCTGCGTGGGCGAGGTTGGGATACCGAGAGGCTGCGGAGTCAGGGGCCCGTCGTCCTGGGACATTATGTACTCCGGATTGTCCAGAGACGTTTTGCCCGGGATTGTTAGGAAGTCTGGGTATTGGCGGTAGCCGTTGTTTAAACGCTTCGGCATGTTATCTGCAATGAAAATTTGAAGAGCTTCTTAGTTGGATTGCGATAAGACATTTTAAAGTTAAAAACCGACAATAAATTATATACTTTTTACTTTTGAAAACAATTAATATTACTCACCAGTTGCTTGATCTTCGTCAATCAGATCCATGTACTGCGTCTTCGTGGAAGGAAGCTGAGGAGACGGCATTAAGTAGTCATCCTCATCGATCGGAAGATCCAGTTTTACGCCGCCGACTGACGCCTGCTGGTGCATCGCAGCTTCTGGGATAAACCCGTCATCTGTCACGTCACAGTCTGATAAATTAACGAGTTAAAATGTTACGTTATCTTAAATTAAGAGTTAGTTCCTCCCTGACAAATGATTGAAATCATCTACCAAGGCCTAAACAAGCGTAAAAGATGCCTACCTCTGACGCCCACCATCTTGAGCGGGTCCGAGCAGTACCTCGAGCTGCCCGTCTCCGAGCCAGCACCGCCGACGTGCTGTCCGCAGTGGCCGTTCGGGTGTCCGTAGTGCGACCTCTGCAGGGAGCTGGTGCCGTCGTGACTGGTACTGACGCCTCCGGCTCCGGCGACGCTGCTGCCCATGCCGTTGGCCCCGTGCATGAGAGCGGCGCCGTACCTCAACAGCTCGCGGTCCCAGTTCTGCTGGTTCTGCGGGGTCGGCGAATCCGTGCTTAGAGACGTGCCGTTCGGCCAGCAGGTCTTGACCGGAGTGATGGGCGGGGAGGAGCCAGACGTGCTGTTCGACAGGAGATTCGGGGGCAAGGGCGCGCGGCATTTCGGCTGCAGGTACTCGTCCGCCTCGACTAGAGCCTCCGGGCCCTCCATTGCCGAGGCCAAGTTGCAGATCATCTCTTTCTCGTCCTGCAAATCGTAGGAAAGAACGAAATGAGCTTTTATCGCAAAGAATTTAAAAATATAAATAGTGGTCCCGGTAGACGAAGGCTTACCTGCAGAGAATAGGAGGGCAGTCTCATGTACTTGTCGCCCTTGATGGCGAGGTACCTGCCGGGATCTCTCGACATCTTGGCAAAGTCCTCGGCCAGTTCCTTAAAGCTAGGTCTCGACTCGGCATCCAGCATCCAGCACTTGATCATGATCATGTACACGTCGATGGTACAGATCGGCGGCTGGGGCAGCCTCTCCCCCTTCTCCAGCAGTTCGGGAACGTTTCGCGCGGGTACGTTCTCGTAGGGCCTGCCGCCGTAGGTCAGCACCTCCCAGATCGTCACTCCGAAAGCCCACACGTCGGACTTGTGCGTGAAGATCCGGTGCTGGATGCACTCGAGGGCCAGCCACTTGATCGGCATCTTGCCGCCGGCGGCCTTGTACTGCTCCTCGTTGATGTCGAGGAGCTTGGCCAGGCCGAAATCCGTGATCTTGACGCAGTTGCCGGTTTGCACCAGCACGTTCCTCGCCGCCAAGTCACGGTGGACCAGCCTGCGCTCCTCCAAGTAGGCCATGCCTCTGGCGATCTGGGTGCACCAGTTGAGCAGCGGTTTCGAACCGATTTTGTCCTTGTTATTGCGGACGAAGTCGAGCAGGCAACCCAGAGGCATGAGCTGCGTCACCAGCATCATTTGCGAGGTCATGCAGACGGCCAGCAGCTGCAGCAGGTTCGGATGCTCGACCGAGGCCATGATGTAGGCCTCGTCCAGGAACTCCTTGGAAGTGTTGGCGCCGGTACCTTCGTGCAGAACCTTGATCGCGACGGGGATCTTGACGTTCTCACCTTCCGGCACCCAGACGCCTTTGTACACGTTTCCGAAGGCACCGTAACCCAGGATTCCGCCCTTCCTCATCTCTTCCTCCTTGATTATTCGGAGCTTGGCGAGGTTGGGCTTGACGCCAGTGGGCCTCAAAGGCTCGTTGTCGTCGAGACCGGTGAGCGCCATCGTCATCTTGACGGTGTTCTCCTTGGCCTTTACTCGCAGACGCCACTGGTACATGAGGAGACCCGCGAAAGATAGGAACACGACAACGATGATGCCGACGCCACCGAGAATGGCTGGCTGCAATTCCGTGTCGTATTGCAAGCCGAAGCTAACCAGCTCCTGAGAACAGTAGAGCTCGCTGTCGCCGTTGAAGATTTTATGCGGGTATTCTGGCGGGCAGGTCTCCGTGCAGTTAAATGCCGTGGAGTTGTCGTTTGGATCTCCGCCCTCCTGCAAATCGAAAAGAAGCATTTTAGCTTAGACTCGCTTCTACACGTATTAATTAATATAAAAGTTTGAAACTCACCACAAATACTTTGAGATTTCTACACTTCAGGCACTGATCAGGTCCGGGTCCGAAGCAGCCGCGGCACTCGGAGAAGCAAGGATTGCAGTTCTGAGTTTCGGGCTCGACGAAATGATCGGACGGGCATTCCTCCTCGCAGTGTTCCCCGCGCTTGTACTTGGTGCACTGCTGGCAGATCTGCTCGTGCGTGCCGAAGCCGGTGCACTTCTTGCAGTTCTGGTGGCACTTGCGACAGATGGCCTTGCCCGCCAGAGGCCTCAGAGCCCCCTGCTCCTGAGGGCTCACCCACTCGTAGTAGTGGCCGTCCGGGCAGGGCTCCTTCTTCTGCAGGCATCCCTCGGGCACGTGTTTCCCGTTCATGATCGCCTTCTCGCAGCTGTGGCAGCCGTTCGGGCCGATGTTGTTCTCCGGACCCTCGCATCCGCCCACGCAGTTCTCGTGGCACTCCTTGCAGACGCCGTTGTCGTTGTACTTCGAGGACGGGCACTCGGGCACGCAGAACGGCCCGTCGCGGACGTGCTTGCAGGCCGTGCACTCGTCGGATTTTGGACCCGTGCACGTGCCGTTGCACTCGTCGTGGCAAGGCATGCAGTGCTCGTTGTCGGCTTGGTAAATGCTGGAGTGAGAAAGAAATTTTTTTATTTAACATTTCGAGTAATTGGTTTGATTAATACGATACAGTAGACTTGATGAGACATTTATGAAAATTTTGACTATGTTTTTACCTCTTTTCCGACTTTTTAGTAAGCATTAACAGGTTTTTAGGATTAATATTTAGTTCGCTATAAGATAAGCGAGAAAACTGCGCGAAACTTACCCAGACGAGTTGCAGTCCTTAACGCAAACACTGCCCAGAATGAAATTCTTGCAAGAGAGACACTGATCCGCACCCGGTCCCCAGCAACCTTCCTTCGAGCACTGCTCGTCGCACATCAGATGCTCCCTTACTGCAAGACGGAATAAAATTCAATTAACAACCGGATCAAACGATTTTCTTAGGATAATCTAAGGAGCCAATACTCACTGCAATCGGTTTCGTTCTTATTGTTCGACAGCAGGCTCTCGTGCTCGGGGGACTTTCTGATCCTGTCCCAGTTGATGGTACCGGCGTAGCACAGGTTCTTATTCTCCAGAATCGCCACGGATCCCGAGTTGATCTTCTTCAAGGAGCTCAGACCCAACGACACCAAGGACGTTTTAACGATGTACAAGCTGGCGAAGTACTCCGTCAGCGTTCTACCGCCGATGACCTCCAGGTTCCTGAAGTACGACAGGTTCTTGAAGTCCTTGTGGTCGCCCTGTATATTCAAGAATCCCGTGATCTCCTTGAGCGTGCTGAAGACCTCGAGCCGGTCCGGATGCATAGCCTCGTAGCGCGAGCCGAACGAGAAGTTCGTGTAGATGTGCTGGTAGCCCTTGAAGCTCTGGTCGAGGATGCTGATCGAGCCCTGGATTATCGTGCAGTCCTTGAAGCTGTCGATGTTGCCCGAGTGGACCTCGCTGACGCCCTGGCAGGTCTTCGGGCAGGGACCCTCGCAGGGCACGCACTCGCCGTTCTGGTCCTTCTTTTTCGAGGGGCATGAGCGTACGCAAGCGCCGCTGTCTTTGAGCAGGTGCTCCGGACACTTGCGTACGCACGTCGCCCCATACGCGTACTTCCCGTCTGGATTCGCCTCCCACGAATACGTCGTCGGATTATACCTGTCGGGTAGAAATGCATTTTTAGTAATGATTTCCCAAAGGATTAATGTCGAAATTCCGAGTGTAAAATTAGGGGGGGCCTTACTTTTGCATGGGCGGACACTCCTGCGTGCAGACCCCGTCGTCGTAAAAGTTCTTGCAGGCGAGGCAGTCGCTCTGCTTGGGCCCGGTGCAGCCGCCCGCGCAGAACAGATGGCAGCACTCGCGGGGATTCGGGCCGAAGCAGCGTCCCTGCCAGCACTGGGGCGAGCAGTTCGTCTTGGAGAAGCGCTGGCAGTTCTCGGGGCCGTCGCCCCAGCAGCCCTGCTCGCAGCTCTTGTCGCACTCCGGGCAGACGCGCTCCGGCGAGGTGAAGTTGTAGACGAAGCTGTAGCGGCGGTTCGGACCCGTTATTATTTCGTCCCAGTTGATCGTCTTGATGTGGCACAGATTGTAGTTGTTGTACATGCCCACGCTCCCGTTGAGGATGTCTATTGTTCGGGGGGAGAAACGGATCGTTGTATTATAAAAATAAATATTCAATGCGCACGCAATTGTTTTTTTTTCTAATTATTACAAATCGTAAAAAATTGCGTTAAACTCTCAATTTTAAGCAGTATAACTTTACCTCTAAGCGAGGGCATCTCGAGATTGAACATCTGGCACATGGTGACGAAGAGGGCGAACTCGTCCTCGTGAATATTGAGCTTGAACAGGGTCCTGCCGCGTATGATCTGCAGCCTCGGCAGGACGATCTTGCGCACGTCGACATGGCTGATGAGGACGTAGCCCGTGACCTCGCGTATGTACTGTAGGAAGCTGAGGTCGAACTCGTCGCTCTGCAGCCAGGTGATCTCGAGGTTGCCGTCCACGTACGTGCAGTTGGTGTACCGGTCGCGAAGGTTGCGGTAGTGGTGCTGCTTGTTCGACGGCACCGACAGTCGCCCGTTCGTACCGATGCAGACTGGAATGAATAAAAACGTTCTTGCTTTAGTCGAAAGTCTTTTCTTTTCGTTCTCGTTGTGTGTACTAATTTTTATGTTATTGTCTCTGTTGTTATTGCGATTGCAATAAAAAAAAATGACAGTAATGTTTAATACGACTGGTATTCTAATTTCAGTGGGCTTTCACTTGACGGGCGAGCAGCCGGTTTTGAAACGGAGAATCGAGGTTACGCCGCCTCCGAGGACGCAAAAAAATAATAAACATTCAACTTTGCAAAATCTCGGCGGCGGCATTGTAAATCCGAACGGCGGCGTTAAACAATCCCATTGTCATATCTCGGCTTTCTTTCGAAAGCCCGCGGCAATGTAATAAAACCCTCCCGATGCCTGCCTAACGCCGCACACTAAACTCCCGCGTAATACCGAATATATCCCCTCATTAATTTCCCTATTCTCGTGCCGGCAGCGATCCTAATTAGGAAGCGTTCGGAACTGGTCGCGCGTTGCCCAACGTATACATAGGAAAGAGAGGAGGATATAAGTGCTCGGCTCGTATAATAACGGACTTCCGAAGTCGGGCCTCGTTTCTGAATAGCCAAGGAGAAAGAGAGAGAGAGAGATAAGTTGGTGCACGGCGAGCTCGCTCGAAATCTCGAGTGCTTTACGCGCTCGCGAGCGAAAGCCGCTACCGCGCGAGTAATTGGAGGTTCGCTCCTGCTTTATTGGCTTTTAATCCGCGACGATTAGCCGCGCGGAGAGCTCGCGAGTCGCTTTATTCGTGCGAGGCTGGCTTAAATTTTGTCGCAAGAGAGCCCCTCCCGCGCCTCGACGGAGCAAAAACATTGCATAAATCTTCGGCGAACTCGTCCGATCCGGCGGAGGAGGAGGAGGTCGAAACCTGCTCGATCGATTAATCCGGCTCCCGATCGGGCAACGGTAAACAAAACGAGAAAGCAGCTCGCGCGGGCTTTTCCCTTCGAATTTTTCCGGCGGCGCTCCTCCGCGGAAAAGAAAGCCGACGTGTAGCGTACGTTGTGTACGCGCGCAACGGCGTCTCTCCCGAGAAAGACCGGAAAAACAAGGAGAGGGAATACGATAAAGCGAGATAAAGCGATGGAAACTCGGAGAGCCACCCACACCGCGGCTCGCGCTCGGCTATATGGGTCTCCTAGGACTGAAAAGTGTAGGTACAGGTATACAAGGGGAAGGAGGGGCAGGCGGAAGGTGGGCGAACCACTTCCATAAGCAAGTCTCACTCTCTCGGGTCCAGACACGCGTCCTGCGCGAGTGCCGTGTTGTGCAAGTATATACGGTGCGCGTGGACTTTTAGGGGGCCTCACAATATAAGCGCTCGCGAGAGAGTCGCGAACTGACGGATCTATGAATGAGCAATGGGCTGCTCGAGTTTTTTTTCTTTTTTTTCATTTTTCGCGAGGGCGCGGTTAATTGAGCAGCAAATTGAACGGATTTTTGCATGTTTCTAGAGAAGTAGGCGCGTGGGTTTATGGTAATGCACTTCCTTTAGGAAGTGCTTATTATTTATGTTGACAATTTATTTAAATTAAGATACAGGTGTTCTATAATCGGTGTGGTAAGATACGCTTTTTTAAATAACTTTTGTTTCACTTTAAAAAGTTACATATTTCATTCGTGCCCGAAGCAAACGATTCTCAAGCACACATAAAGTCCATCGTGCAGCGTCCCGACATAAATCCCGGCTCGCCCTCTCTATTTCCAAACCTCAAAGAACGCAGCACCTCTCAGAGGGAAGACGAAAACCCGAGGGATCCGCGAGCCTCGGGTAGCGCTCGGGGCGACGTGTACATAAGACCGGCGACGCGAGAACACGGCTTGTAATGGGGGCTTTCCTCGATCGGCCATAAAGTTGTGTCACCGCGCGCGCGGCCGCGCACGCGAGGAGGACTTGACCCCTTCTAACGAGAACGAGATCTCCGGGGCCCCCATTAAGCGACTTGTCGCTGCCGGCGGCGACTCTCTCTCGCTCGCTTGTATTTATATCGCGAAATTTTGCTGTTATGAGAGCGTCGCCGAGGAGTCCGCGAATTAATCGATGAGTCCCGCAGATACCGGCTTCTTTATTGTTCTCCCTCGCGGCTTCTCGTTATGGTAATGTCGCTGGAGGATTAGCGGGTTTTCTTGGCTTGCTTTCGCGTTTATAATACTAAATTTTAAGTTTCAGCCGTAGAATATTTTTGTAAATTTTTAAGTTCGAGCGAACGAGCTTTTAATTGGCGCAAGAAAAATGAGGAAATTAAATTAGAGTTATACATTCTCAAACGAAATTCATTAATTTCTTCAACCGCATTTGTCGCAATATCAATTATTTTAACGAACAGTTATTAAGAGCGAGCACGAAAAATAAAAATGTAATTATCGTGCAACGAAAAGAGCGGCCCCTAAAAAGCTACTCCTCGACGCTCGTCTCGTTACCCGTCAGCAGTCGCCGAAAGCTCATACCGGCGCGACGTTTTCAAGTGCGCCATTCCTGCACGCGCGGCCGGCGCTAATCTCGATCTCTCGGCGTCGTCGTCCGTAAAAAAAAGGAGGAAGAAAAAATGACGCCGATGAATTGCAGGCACGTCGTCGCGGCGCGGACAAACGCGCCGCTCGAAAAAAAAAAGAGCAGGCGCGCGCTCTCTTATACTCCTAATTAAACGAGGCCGTGTCGTTAAGCGCTGCACCGCCCCGCCGGCCGGATATATGACGGCTGACTGATCACCCCGGGCCTTTTTTCGCCGCGGCGACTAATTAAAAATCGGCCGATATCGCGCGCGTTCGTGAAAAAACGAAAAATTCAATTAGCGACGCGGCGCGGGTGATTTGGCTGCCGGCGCGCGAGATGAGTTCGGATGTATATAGGATTCGGTGTTGTTTTCCCATCAGGAGAAGTCGCGGATATTCGCACGCGGGGAGGGCATCGCTCCTTTTTCGTAGACGAGGCCAGGCGCCGCGTAATGACCAGGTTGCGCCGTCTCGTTTGCGTTATTGCGCCTGGGAGACTCGCGGTTGTGGCTTTTAAGGGGGATGACTGCACGCTTTCCTGCGATGCGCAGAAGAATGAAAATTTATTGTCGCCGAGTAGCTGCTTTCGAGGGACGTTGTATTGTTAATATATATCACTTTTACGCTTCGGTAGTTTACAAAACGGACTCGCGATGGAAATAATTTACGTTTTGCCCGAGAACTTTTTAATCTCGGCACAAGGAGAACGCATTTATGCAGCCGTTCTTTCCCCGAGGTATATATACGTTCTTTTTTTGGCCCGAGCGCTTAAAATTCGATCATCAACGCTCATCAGCACTTACCGAAAAACCGCATCCATCAAATTCTCACTACGGGCCCTTAACGGGGCTCCGGCAACCCAAAAAAAAAATAAGGAACCCGCCGCGGGGCTAAATAATCCCGCGCTGATTGAGAATTCGGCCGTAAATTTGGGCGCTCTCTCCGCCGCGCGCGAAATCGCGGCAATTTGCTTGGGGAGCGCGCGCGCGCGCGTAATCACACGTTTCGCAGCGCGCGCGGGGCCGGTTTTTCGCGAGGAGCCGCCGCCGCCGCGCACTCCGGGGCCGCCTTTTAACGAGCGCCGTATATTCCTCAGACGTCCGTGGACCGGAGACCGCGGCGGAGAAGGTGAGCGTCCCGTGAGGAGAAACAAAGAAAATTCTCTTGGAGTCCGGGGGTCGGTTTTTTTGAGAGATTGAGTTTCGAGTTTGGCGATTAAATTGTTTCTTTGGGGTTAATTGGGAAAGTTTTGCGGCGGGTGGATAGTAAAATGTTGTAAGGATTTATTCGAGGAGAATTAAAAGCATCGGTGGAACGACTTCTGCTGTGGGTAATTAGCGGTTGCAAAAGAATGATTTTAGAGCCAATTATCCGGGAAACCTTTCACCGTTAAACGCCGCGATTACGACTAAAATGATAATGTTCGAAAAAACCTATTATAACGTTAATTAGTATAGCGGGAGCATCGAAAATCCTTTAAAATCCTGTGTTTCCTCATTTTTTTCTTTCTGCCCGGAAAAAAAGAGTCTCCGAAAAGTTCAAGGACGACATTCCTTTCGTGTAAATAACTTTAATTACCCATTAAAGCCCTCTTCTCCGACGACAAGCCACACTCCTTAACTCAGCCGCGCCAAAAAGTCCTCTCGGCGAAAAAGCCCCGCAGCTTTGATTTACGCGTTATTTTTTATTGACGCCCAGGCTTCTTTCTCTCGTAAAAAAGCCTCTCTCGGCACGAGGCGCACAAGAGAATTCTAGGAGAGGCTCTCTTTCGGCTACGAATTTTACGCGGCACTTTTAGGCCCCATTAGAGCCCCCCTCCGTCGCCCCCCTCCCTCCCCCGAAGTAATACGCGAAAAATAACAGTACAGCGCGGCGCGAGCTCGTAAAGATCGGCGGCGCTGCGGCTCTCCGGTCGCCGGGGGCGAAGTTTCGAAAAGCATAAACGCGCGCCGAGAGAGAGAGAGAGAGAGAGGAGAGCCTTTTTGCGATGAGAGAGTTCACGCGAAAATTTATGCCCTCGCGGAGCTAATTGCACGCTATTAAGGCCCGAGGTGCGTGCGATTCGAGAAGAGAAGATGAGGCTTTATGGGGCTCCGGCCGAGAGAGAGAGAGAGAGAGAGAGAGAGTTCGATGCGTATCGATGGGCCATTACACTCTTGTTTTACTTATGAAATTGAATTCGGCTGGAAACGGACGTTTTGCTTTTTGGGGGTAAAAAATAATCTGCTCTTTATTTTCGTACGCTCTTATACGTTTACTTCAAATAATTCATTCTCGATCGATTGCTTATTGAATTGTGAAAAATGTAACAATTATGTCTAACTTTGAAAAAAAAAAAATACATTCCGGTATAAATTTAAAATACTGCCAACTTTGTAGGTGAAAGAGTGGCTAAACGCGAAACCCGTTACTTAATATTTAGCTCGAAGCGAGCTCCGAACCCCAACAGCGCGAGCTAAAAAAGCGAAGCTATTATTTCGGTAATACACTACATTAGGGCTCCGAACGCCGACGAAAAGCACCAAAAAAGGCGTTCCGAATCGGGGCCCATTAAATCATACGCAAATCATAATGCCGCTCTCTCTATCGCCTACGAAGGGCCGCTCTCGCGCTAATAAGGGCCCGTAGTTTCACTCTCCGACCGGGCGAAGAGGGCCTCGCGGCGAAATGAGGGGCCTCGCGTCGTAAAGGCGCGAAATAACCATCGGCCGCGCCGCAAAAAGGCAACGATAATTTAGGGAAGGGCAGGGAGAGAGAAAGAGAGAGAAGAAGCCGAGAGGAACAATGGAGGAAGTTCGCGTGGAGGGGGGAGGATTGAATCACGGCGACAGTCATTTCCTAATAAAAGTCGCGAGAGTCGCGCTACGCACTTCTCCTTGGCTTACGTGGATTATACGAGGCCCGGAATAAGGGACGCGAGTTTAATGGCAATAAATGGCGTAATAAAGCCGTAAAGCCGCGGCGTACACTGATAAATTCGCTTCTGTGCGGAGAGAGAGAGAGCTGCTGACCTTAAGGTCGTTTATTTTCTTTATCGGCGACGGGCTCGGATTAACCTTTTACGAATTAATAATTCATAGAGTCATCATCGTCGTCGCGCATAAATTAAGAAAAAAAAACAGTAAAAGGCGGATTTGCCTTTTTAAAGGCTCGAGAACATCGCGTTCGCGCGCGACCGATTAAAAAAAGAAAAAAAAAGACACTATATACGCTCCTCGACGACGGGAACGAAAGCGAAATAGCGGCCCGTAGAAGGCCTCGGAAATCGGCTTACTCGGGCTCGCGGGCATTAATAGCTTTATGGTTTATATATCGCCGGGGCATATTTGGCGGCGAAGGAATCATTTTTACGCCTTCCCTCGAAAGCGCTCCGCGCGCAATACGGCGACCTGCGAGCGCGGAGTGAAAGCCGAGATATAAATCCGAGTTTCCGCGGTTAATTAACATCGGCGTCTCGGCCATTAAGTGGGTCAAGAGTGCGATAATAGGAGCTGAGGAATCGAAAAAGCTCGCTCTCGGACGGGGAACAAATGACGGCACGTGGAATGCGCTTTGTTTTCTCTCTGTTACTCTCCCGCGGCGGCTGCACAATTGCTTCGCACAGCCGTAGGACCTAGTCGTCCTTCTTCTTCCCTCTTCCCTCTCTTACTCTCTCGTTTCCTTCGTTTTCTCGCGACGATTCACCTTTGCTCGACGTGCACCTATACATGTATGTATACCTGCAGATAAACGCTCTGCCTCTCTCGCGCGTTCGTCTATCAGTTTGCGCCGCGGTATTGTGCGCGGTTCTCGCTCTTTTCTCGCTGGTAATTCTGTATAGGAATGGTTTTTTTTTGCGGCCCTTTTTTTTTCTTTTTTTGCTCTCCACGCATACTCCCCGACACTTTACAAAGCGCCCGAGACGCGGGGAACGCAGGCGGATTTTTTTTTTAGCGTTATTGCATCGATGATTTAGTTAAGCCGCGCTTACATTTAAATAACTCGATTTGCGCGGGGAATATATACTCGACTACGTTTTCCGAGCTGGTTTGTTTACCTTCGACAATGCCGATTTATTTGGCTCTCGACAAAGCCGAAAAAACAAATTGCATTTTCGTCCGAGAAAATTAAAGGCCGCGCGAGAGGCGCTTTGAAAAGAACGCCGCTAATTGATACCGATGCCGAAGGATTTATTAAAGAAAGATCAGCTAAAAATAGCTGCCGCACTTCCACCGCGATATATAATAATTCTTCCCGAAGCGATAATTCAGCGGAGCCAACTTTCGCAAATAATTACACTCCACCGCTCCGCGGAGAAGCGAAAATCTGAAACTTCACACCTCGGGTTCTTCGAAAACTATAACTCCGCTTGGAGAATAGTTTATATACCTCGGCTCTCTCTGTCTCGAGCCGCACATTAGTCCGGAGCACGCGAAGCTTCTCAGGAGGCCTCGAGGGCTGCGATTATTAACTCCGGACGCCTCGAAAATTCCCAAAGCCCCGTCGGCCGTTTCTTAATCCTCGCTCGGCTCGCCGAGCGTAAATTAGAGGACGGAATGGAAGGTTGACGCGGAGAAAATTGAATGTGTAGCCCGGCGAAAAAGCGGCGTTCTCACACGATTTTAAATGTATGTAATTGAATTTTCCCGAGAACAAACGCAATCAGCGACGATTCAAAGACAGTGCAGTTCGCAGTGCGGCACGATTCCTAAAACAGCGCGGAAATTGAGCGCGGCGCAACGACCGCCAGATTTATCCGGAGCGCGTTGAGCTCGGGCGATAAGGTTCGAGGGCGAGTAATTGCGCGCGGAGGTACGAATTGTCCCTAACGAGGCCGTGTAATTCGCGAGGCAAGGCCGTTTTAGGTCTCGACGTCGAAAATTGAATCGATCGCGATCGAAAAAGGGATCGACGGAGGTTAACGCGCTTTTAATGCGCGCCGAGGAAAATTGCCGGGGCTTTTGTTGCGGGGCCCCGTCGCGAAATTGAGCTTTCATAACTGTTATTATATACGCGGCGACGTTTTGAGCTTGGAAATTGATTTTTGATCGTCCCCGCGGCGTCGAGGCCCGAACCCGCGAACTTATTACGGAAGATTACTCGGGAGATTTATCATCGACAAACGTCATTAGCGCTCGCGACTTCGCATCGAGGAGTCGGACCTTCGTCTCGCGTCATCGGCAAGCCGCTTCGGAATATCATCCAAAAAGAGCATCGGCGAAAAGAGGCCTATATAGATCTTGATAAGAATATACCCAAAAAAAAAGAGAGAAAAAGAAAACGAAAAAGAAAAAAAAAATCATAAAAATCTCGTTAAGAAGGGCTCCCCGTCCGCAGCTGCAAAAAAGAATCGATCCTTTGTGCGCTCGGGGGGCCCCGTCATTGTTCGACGGGGCATCGATGAGCTTTTCTGCGTAAGGACGCAAAAGGATCGGAGGCGTGCTGCGTTAATCCCGAGAGAGAGTCTATCTTTCTGACGTTAGGAGCTGTTCTTTTTTTTTGTTCGCGGCTTTGTCGAGAGGTGACGCTCGAGAATGGGAGACGCGCGGAAAACGCTGAATGGCCCCAAACGGTCTATATACGTGGGAAATTCGTTTTCTGATTTTTCGGAAATTGAGACGGAAGTCTTCCCTTTTTCCGCTGAATTATTCTAACGCAATAACGCGGAGGCGCGGGCTGCTTCTTTTTTTTTTCTTCGAAGGGAGCAAAATCGGTTTTGACGAGTCTCTCGCTGAAAAAGTCACGTGGGAAACACGCCGGCTGAATAGTCGCGATGGTTCGGATTCCTGGCGGGGAGAACCGACGTACGTGTGTACCGCGACAATTACGGCGTAATTAACGTCCGAAGCGCGCTGAATCTTCGGCTTTTCTTTTTTCTTGCCTTCGGACTCCAAGCGAAAAAGCATCGCGGACGCGACTGCTCCCACGTGTTTGACATTCGCCGCGTTCCGTATCAAAACCGATGGCCTGACTTTTCGGTAAATTAAAAAGTTAAATTCCCCCGTCGGCGAACGGCGCTAATCAACCGATTATTCATGCGGCCCGGCCGAATTCAAGAAGCTCTCGATTTCCATCGAGCCACGTTTTTTTTTTCTCACGGCAGCATCCCAGCAGAGTCCTCCCTCCCATTGTCCTCCGCCTACGATCTTGTGAATTGTGCCTACCGGCGCGGTCAGTCGTGCGGGATCGAAAAAATTGAAAAACTCGCAGCCGGCTGGCATAGGAGCTGCGCCCGATGCGTTTCTCATGACCCCCGGAAGACCATCTGCTCTCTCTGTCTCTCCGCGAAATTTCATTTGCATGCGTCGTCTCTGGCGTGAGAAAACGGTGCAGGCCTACTCACGGAAAAGAGGGACTCACGCTCGGCTGACGTTTCACCCTTTTTCGGTAAATTTCGGGATAAACGGTGTTTGGGGGGTAAACAGAGAGCATTTGTAGCTGGATATTAAACTGTTCGAGCGGGTTTACTCTTTTTTTTTTCATTAGATTTCCAAGGTCCGCGCTTGGAGTTTCGGTACCAGAAGAGGAGCCGTTGAATTCCATTAAGAGAACGATCGATCCTCCTTCGGCAGGATGACTCGGCCGGTATGTACGAAAAGCGAGCTAAAAAACCTGAAAAAGCCACTCTCGAAAATCGGGTACCCTCGAGTACGTATACGAATCATTATTATACGTACAATATATATATATATATATATATTGAAAGGGAGCCCCGTCGCGGCGGCCTATCGAAAATTAACATCGCTGAGAGAGAGAGAGCATTCCGATCTGAAATTGTCTAATAAGCCGAACGATTTTTCAGCTGTCAGTCGCGTGAGTAATGACTCATCGAATAACCGACTGACTTCCCCCCCTTCCCTCTCCGCGGGAGCTGATTTCGATCGCTTTTAGTGTGCACTTGCGAGCGAATGCGCAAGAGGCGGGGGGAGGAGAGGGGGGGGGGAGAAGGGGTCGCCCTGCACCTGTTTCGGGCAGATCGTTTCTCTGATTTCGACGCATACTTCAGCTCTGTCTCGATTAGTAGAATCTACGCGGCCACCGGCTGCTTTTTTTTTTCTCTGGCCTCTAATGAAGGTATCAGACGTTTTTGTTTCGATGGTCAGGTTCTCTGAAATTTATGTCCGTAAACTGGCCGCGACTTGGCTTTTTTCAACAATTCCGACGTTAGTTAATAGAATAAGTGGTGCGTTTCGAGCGACTTTCACCGGGTACATTATTTACATTCGGTATACCTAGAGCACATTAATTAGTAAGATTACCCAACCAGCGATCGACTACAATACAAACAATATGCGCTCGAGTTATACTCCAGAGGAACATGCAAGTAGATTCCTCGACGTCGAAGCGATACAAGAGAACGAACCAGTCGCCTTGTCGTCATGTTGTTGCCCGCGACGTCAAACATCGGCGCGTTGTGTCCGGCGCGCAAATAGAGAGAGAGAGCGAGCGAGCGAGTACATGAAATATCGTCGCGGGCCCATTAGGCGCTCGTAATTCATCGGGGCCGAGGCGCGCGGAAAAAAGGAGGAAAGCCGCGAACGTTATGCCTCGCGACCTCGAACGTCTCAATCCCCTTCGCGTCCGTTCGCCGAGGGATTATTATTTACGTTCGTCTCCCGGGAGGAGCAGACCAGCGAACGCGCCTGATTAAAAGCCGATTACAGCCGGAGGAACACTCTTTTGGGCGCGAAATTTTTTCGAAAAATAACGTGCTCTCTTCGAGCCGAAGTCGAGCGAATTAAACGAGGGTACTTCGAAGGGAGATAATGGACGAGATTGTAATAGTAATGACCCGAGTAAAAGTTTACGCGGAACGAGTCGGTTAAAATTCAAATGCCACGGCGCGATTACAAAGTAAAATGAAAAAGACGTCGAACGTCTTACCGTTAAGACCGCTTAAGCAGCTTAAACAGCGGAAAATATAGGAAGCACCATTGCCGCGCAGATAAACGTCGCGGCGTCGGTCTGGAGGTGCGATAAAAAAGCCGGGGGGGAAGAGCGGAAAAAGACGTAAACACGCACTTTCTACGACTCTCCTCCGCGAACTGTACGTACAAGATAAAAGGCCCCGGGGATTATTTACGCTCGAGAGGAGAGAGAGGGCCCCGGCCGTGTGTTCCGCTTTTATTTCCTAGGCAGCATCGATCGGCCGCGGCTTAATGCGAAAAAAAGGGGAGCGGATACACCGGAGCGCGGCGCGCCACCCAAGTCGAGAGATATCTCGCGCGGCGATTCGTCGCGGTTATTTTCTGCGTAATTGAAACGATCGATCGGCGCGGATTAATTTATTCTTGTTTCTTGTTCGGCATTTGAATTTTCTTCTTGTCGCCGCTGCGGCGGCGGCGGAGCGCGGAGGCTTTGCGTCAGAGCTGACGTCGCTTCCTTCTGGCCCCGGCCGTGACGGGCATGTAATCGACTCGACGTGTATGTATCGATATATTGCTCGGTGCGCGCGCTCGATTTTATCCATTATGCAAGGAGGTCGGCCGCGAATTTTGTTAGAGTTGTACACTGTAACGCAACTTTCTCCGCGAGCGGCGCCCGATTTATTTTCTTGCGTTGCACAATATTTCTCTCTGGGAGGGAGGCAGGGGGCAGGTTTTCGAAGTAAGCGCAATGAACACTCGCTAATTACCGGCGGTGGTAATCGCGATCGTCGAGCGACATCTTAATTACAGTCCCGCGAGCGAGTCCGCGTAATGGTCGCAATAAATTTAATAACGCGACCGTATCTGGGCTTTTGTCGTAAATAGACAGGCGTCGTGCACTTTAACTCCGTCCCCGGGAACTAATGGGCCCTTATCGGGGGTGGGAGGGGGGCCTTAATGCCGCGGGCAGAGGTGCACTTTGGCGCCTTATCGACGCGACGCCTCTCGCGCCGAAAAAGCCTTTTATATTTTCGTCGGGGGACTTATCGGCCCGCGTCTCTCTCTGCCCGGGGTATTATGTATGCGCTGAAAAATCGTAAGTCCCCGTAATCGCTCTCTCTCTGTCTCCCTCTGCCTTTTATACGTCGGGCGGCCCCGTGAGAAGGTTCGCGCGCGCTTCGTAAATTCGTGAGGATTTTACGGTAGAGTTAATGCAGCCTCCCGATATTGTTTAATGCGTCTTATTTCGGCTGCCCGCGCTATTATTACAAACCTTTTAATTCCGAAACTACATTTTGCACTCGAGCACCCATTATAACCGAGCGAGAGTCCGCTTTATACGCAGAAAGAAAAAGATTTTGCAGCTCGCTTCGGATATATTTTGTTGGTGTACGGCGAGAGAGCGATTTCAAAAGTTTCGCGCAAGAAAATCGATGACTCACTTCCCATTTCTTATTATCCCGTTAAAACAGCGAAACAGCTCAATTTCCATAATCGCCACGGTCGCGCGCCGACGGCACAATCACGGCGCAACTATTTTATAATGCTCTCCATTAGATATAAATCTTCGCTTCTCGAAAGAGCCTTCGGATTACTGTATCAATTTTGGAATTCGCCTCGCATTCCTGCGATATCTCGTTTGGGTAAAAAAAAGAGCGCGAATAAGCTCGCGAGGATTTAATTGAATATTGTTTCATTTTTTTCGCTTCGACGCGGCGAGATTTATAAGCGACTCGTTTAAATTAACGCGCGCGTGCATTATTATTATTATAATACAGCGTAGGCCTGGAGAACGAGATTTATTTGTCTCTTGTTCGAATTTCCATTTTTAATGCGCGAGCTTATATATATAGTACCTAAAAAACCCTGCGAACAAACCAGCATTCGGAGCCGTTCTAAAAACTGTGAATTTATAGTTTAACTCTCGGAGCCTTTTATCCTTATCTGCGCGTTTTGAATAACTTATTATAACCTATTACGATTTAACGATCTCCTTCTCCAATAAACCCCCGATTGTCGCCGGGCAACAATTCGCCTTTGTAAGCCGAGAGGATCTCGACCCGCCGATTCCGAGGATATTCGAATTGCGGGCTGAATCGAATATTCCCTCGAATCGCGGACTCGTTACTCCTCCGTAACGGGCTCGTAAAGCGCGATTGTGGGTCGCGCCCTGCACTTGGCCCACGCGACTCTATACGTACGTTAGAGGGCCCAGTTTCCTGCGCGGATAATTTCACGCTTTCGTTACGTGTCTGATTGCATCTGCACGCTTTGACGCAGAAAACCTGCGCGAGATTTAGAGGGCGGCTCGAGAGTTTATTCTAAGAATACTGTGTATTTTATTGTGTAAAAGCTAGCCTTACCCCGCGAATAAACGGTAATGTTCGAAAATCGAGGCGTCCGTTTTTTTACGGCCGCGTTCGCCGAAAGCCGAGAGTAAAAAGGCTTGTTTATTCGACTCGTAATGTTCCGGGGCAGGCCGTTGACTTTCTAAATGCGAGCGTCGATTTTTTTTTTATTTCACGGGAGAGGCGAAAAGTGGCCCACGCCGCCCGATTCCCCGGTGATTCTTTCGCGCGGTGGGTGGAAAAACGGTACTTCTCTCTCGAGAAAAGCCGAGCGTGAAAGGGAGCCACTTAGAAAAGCGCCACCCACGCGGCCTCTCTGCATACATACACTCGAAAATTCAAATTCGTCCGAGCATTGTCATGCTCGCAAGCGAGAGTCCTCTTCGCTTTCGTCGACGCGGGCGACAGATTTTTTGAAAGCTCCGGAACGTCGAATTTACATTAGAATCCCTGAGAATTATGAAGCGGAGAAAATTGTGACATGGCGACATGTATAATAAACTGATGTTTCCAAGATATAACTTACGGCTAAACGAAATTCAAGTCCACTTTCGAGCCGAGAACTCGTCTCCGTACTCGAAAGCAGTAAAAAAATATCAAACCTTTCCACCGCAAAACTTACTTTTGCCCTTGACGAACTCGGAGTTGAGGTCGGCGTCGACATGGCTGCAGCAGCTGACCAGCACCAGTAGCAGCACCGCGCAGAAGTAGAGGTAGGACGCTCTGAGATTCGACAGCGAGCCGGTCCTGAACATCGTGGCCTCACATGCCCCCAAGGCCTCGAAAGGTCTTCCGGCCCCGCGGTGGATCACGACGAAGCCGCGAGCTGCCTGCCGATTGGGCTGCTGAGCCTCCTCGGTGCCATATTGCGGGGACAGATCTCACTGCCGCGCTCGCATCTCTCTCCGGGCGAATCTGTGAAGTAAAGTGCAGAAACTGTTAGTTGGTGAATATTTTTTTTTGTCGACGCATCTTTGGGAAAGACGCGAGGCTCGTAATTTTAGTGAATTATTTCGCGAATATACAGCCTTTCTATGTACTCTCGCGCAAAGAAAGCAATTTGCGTCTCGGGAATATATAAATTAACGAAATTATCAGTTAAAACAATGACTTTCAGATTCTGGAGAGGCTTAGAAAGCTCCGCCGTAATTCCCGGAAATTTTGATGGAATAAACCAGCAGGTGCAGAGGAGAGGAGAGAGCCTGGCGTTTTCTAACGACGCATTATGCTTTTGTTTCATCCGCATGTCGGCTCGCGGAGGAGAAATCGCCGATAATTGATATCGACGACGCATTTTTGCGCGCCTTCCCGCGCGCGCTTTCCCATGTAAACACCGAAGCGCGGGTAAATTTACAAAGCCGCTTGATTATCTGGCCGGTTCCGCGGCGAATATTGTCTCGCGCTTTCTCCGGACTCGTTAATCGAACGAACTTTACGATTTTCTAATAAGCTCCGCGCTGTAGTATATCCCGCGAGTCCCGGCCTGCTCGTCATCCTCGAAATCCGGCTCGCGACCGTAAACCGGGGTGAAATACGGCTCGCGGGACGGAGGCCCCGGTTCACGGTAATAACCCGCTCTCGAGACGGTGATTGAAGGAATTGACGAGGCAGAATATCAGAAAAATATCGCGCGCCCTTTCGGCGCGTCCGAGCGAAGGTCCGCGATGCGTAGACGAAGGATGAAAGGAGCGCGAGACGGAGGAGAGAAAGAGCGAGGGAGACAATGCCGCGAACAGCAGGTGTTGGCCGCTCGACGGGAGGATCCTCCTCTCCTTTGTTCGGCTCTCGCACTCCCGCGGAGAGAGAAGGAACGGAGAGAGGAGACAGAGAGAAAGAGGAGGAGAGACTTTAATTATCGGCGATGCCTTCGGACGAATTTTGCCCGGTCGGCTTGTGTTTTTTTTTGCCCCGCTATGCTCTCGCGTGTGATTCAGCGATTCGCGCGTTATTAGTTGTTGGTATTATTGGATTTTTTTATGCCGATTGAATGAGAGTACTTTACATCGTGTTACACGTCGTGGCCGTTCAATTAAGTGCCTTTTTTTCGGCCTGCTTTGTGAACTTGAAAATAAAGAGAGGAAAGACTTTTAGCCGAAGGAGTTAATAGCCAACATTCTCCTCGAAGATTTGCATGATTTTTTTTAACTTTTAGCTCTACAATACAACGTAAAACTACACAAGAACAAACACTTTTTCGCACAAAAATCGTCGGATGCTTCGCCAAGCCAGTGGCGCACGACAGGCAACTGCTCCTCCTTGGCTTTTCGTGCAATATAATAAATTCGGCTCTCGGCGTCGATCGTCAGCGGCGATAAAAAAGCCGGCCGCGCGTCGTCCTCGGGCCCGGCAAAATAAAGCAGGCCGAGCGCGGCTCCGGAGCATTAATCCGACGAGTCGCCGGATAGGCCGCGGCAACCCCCGCGGCTCTCTCCGCGCGCCTGATAAATGCGCGATACGCGCGCGCGCGCCTAAGTGCAAACTCTCTCTGCAACCCCCCGAGGGGGTGATCGATCGGACGAGCGTCGCTCTCTCTCTCTCTCTTTCTCTCGTCAAAAATCGCGCAACCGGTTCGCCGCGCATTCCGCCGGGGCAGGCGGACACACCGCGCGGTCGGAACGGAATTAACGCGGACGCGAGAGGCGCCACGCGGAGAGCGACGAGCTGGTTCTTGTATGTGCGCGGATTGCGCAGCGGACGCGCGCTTTGCCGGACGAAAGTGTTTTAACTGATCGCGACAGATGTCGGGTGATTGCGATGGTCGATTGGAAGAGGAGTTTCTTGAAGTGGATAAGCGGATTACTCGGGAGTTTGGATATTCGCGAGGACGCCAGTTTTGTCTTTGTCCAGCTTGATGAATTACTTATTAAGGAACGGGTTGTGTGATTTGTTTGATTAAACAGTGCAATGCCGAAAATATTTCTGTGTAATTATACCAGTTAACCTGTTTCATAGTCAGATCGGACGAACGAAAACACTGATAGCACGAATTTAGAAACAATTATCCAGACAATAGAGACCGTCTCTGCGCTCCCCCACAAAGACAGCAATAATTACCCTAAACAGGAGCGAGCACCTCCCCTCCGCGTGTCGAACACGCTTTTTACCCGCGGTCGCGCATCTCGCTTAGCGCTCGTCGGCTAGTCCTCCCGGCTCCATTAATTACTCTCGCTCGCGGAGCATCCGCGAAATCCCAGGCACCGGCGATTTCGATCGTGGCGATCGTTATCTCATAACTCCGGCGCACAAAGGGGGCAGCAGAGAGCGGGCAGCTCCGCAGCCGCGGCGCAAAAAAGGAGTCAGCGCGAGGAATTCCCTACAGGGATCCGGGATCCTCCGGCCGAGATAAGGCCGAAAGGACGAAGGCAGTGCGAGAGGAGGATAGAGAATTAAGGCCCCACGACGTCGCAAACTATTTATCTCTCCTTCTCTCTCTCTCTCTCTCGCGCGCGCGCTCGTTCCTTCCTTCCTTCCCTCCTGCTTTCTGTTCTTTATATTCCGCTGCTGCTGCCGCTGCTGCTGGCAGCCCGAGTAAAAAAGCCGAGGCGGCCTCTTTTGAGGGTGGAGCGCCCGACAAAAAGCGGACGAGAGCCTCTTGCGTGCGGCGCAGCTCGAGACTTATGCATTCATATCCTTGTTCGGGACGAGCAAACCCGATTGTTTCCACAAAACGCGACAACGCCGAAATCTGTGTATACCCGACGACTGTTTGTCTCCCACCCCTTTCCCTTCCTTTTTTTTTTACTTTCGGTGATGTATACATTGCTGGTTCAGCACTAGAAATTGATAATTTGACTGATTTCGATGAATTTTCCGTACACGTTCAAGATTTATTGTTTCAACGAACGATTCGCGAAGGCAACGGACGCGGCGTACCGCGAAAATTCCGCGGATCAATTCGTGCCATAAAATTGACCTACAGGAGTCAACTCACTCGAACAGAAAAACGTTTAAATGTCTCGTCGGATCCTCTGAAAAATTTTCGAGCATGTGTGTCGATTCGGCGCAAGTATTCGGTTAAGGATCGCTCGTTCGCGGAAGGGAACGGCCTTCTTCAGAAGTACTTTTCGCCGGAATTACAGCCGTCCGACACGAGGCCCGGGTAATTGCCCTCCCCCCCCCCCTCCCTCTTCGTAAACACGTGCAAAAAGTCCGGGATTCCGGTTCTAAACGGTTCCACCGGCAGCCTGTAGTACACTTCGCCTCACCTCCGCACGCAAAAAGAAAGCCGAGCCGATTTAATCGCCGGCTATTAAAACGCCGCGCGAGAGCGGCTACCTTGAAATTTTCACGCACACCGAGATAATACGTAACGGCGCGCCGCCCGTAGACAATATATACAGAGACGTATAGGCGAAAGGAGAGCGTTTGACAGGGGAGTCACGCTCGCGAATTTCGTTTCTAATTAAAGAGGCGAGCGGCGGCGGCAGCTCGAAATTATGGCCCGGAGAGTCAGCGGTTTTCTCCGAGGCGGTGTATAAAAAGAGCCCGAAAGAGAGAGAGAGAGAGAGAGCTCCGGATCACGATGAAGAACTCGTGACTGCGGAGTTCGGACCTCCTGGGTTCGTTGCCTCCTTCGGCGAGGGAGAGAAGTCGAGATGCACGACCTCGAGGAAATATGGCTGCGGGACGGCGTGCGATATTGCCGCCACGAGATGCCGAACAAAGAGAATTGAAAGGATCAAGGTCGCGAATTCGTGTTACCCCTTTGGGTTAAAGGATAAATGCTGATGATGCCGGCCTGATACGAGCGAAACGAGAAACTTTGTTTCTCTCTCTCTCTTTTTTTTTTTCAAAAATAAAAGCCCTTCGTTATTTTCATCGATCAACGCCGCGGATACTTTTTGCGAACAGTTCTTCGGAGGTTTCTTTCTTTCATTTAAAAACTTTGATCGATTTTGGCGCGTTTCAAAAGGTTTCGAACGCGAAAACTCGAAAATTCCATAAATATTTAAAAGAGCACGCCAACGAGTTACAGTTGTTCTAAACAATAAATAAGTTTCCACATAAATCTCCGAGTATAAACGTCCACTATAAAAGCCTTCACACTCGGCGAGGCTCTCGCTCACCGGAGGGCGAGAGCAAAACAAAGAGCCGGGGCGCACTCGGGCTCGAGAAAAAACAACAAAAAAAAAAAAAACATTGCGCCCGAAGTGAGATAGAAGCCCCGAGAGAGAAGAGCGAGCGAATATGGAGTACGTAAGTGCAGAGTAGAGGCGCGCGAGATTTAAGAGAGCGGCCCCGCAGCATCCTCGAAGGCTTCTAAGCCGTAAAGGAGGCAGAGCGCGAGAGGGGGGGCGGGGAGGAGGAGAGAAGAAGCCGCGCGCCGTGGAATTCGCGGGGCAGTCTACACGCGGGCAGGCCGACTTATCCGGGATGAGGTCGACCTCGCGCGATTCCGGATCGTGACCAGAGGGTTCTTGCTCCCTCCCGTGTGCTTCTGATGCCCCGTGGATGATTCCAGGCTCGTTCCCCCTCCGAAGACTTCTGATCCGAGAGCGCCAAGCGCCGATTTGCCTGCCAAGCGCATTTTCTCCCGGCGGAGATTTATGGCCGAGGGCTCTCGCGGAACTTTAGAATGGAGGGATAAGCTTGAATGAAAGCTACACCTCGAGCGAAGCTCGGCTGTTTCCCCTCGATCGATCCCCTTTTTTTCGCGGCCCTTTTGCAGCAAAAATTTACTTTAAGTAATTGGTGCTAAAGGCATTTTCTACCGTAGAAAAGCAACGCGCGGTAAACGTTACTCCGAGATCTATAGAAAATACAGCTCTTTTGAAAGCTTCGCGGGAAAATAACGTTTTCCCGTCGACGCCTGCCAACAAAGCCGCAAAAGCAAAGCAGCCATTCAACTCGGCGTCACGTCTGCATCCTCCGCGTCAATTTGCCTGCACTCGCACACACACACATCGAGCTCCGGCGCCGGATTTTCAGGACACGCGCGCGTCCGATAATAGCGTCCGACTCGGCTTGAATGAACAATCGGCTCGGGCTCGCGGTGCGCATGCGCCAATTGCCCCGAACGAAAACAAAAAGCTCCATCGGCCGCGCGGCGCCTGACGGGCCAGCTTTTCCGCTCGGGAAGCCGCCCTGACAAAGGAAAGAGCGCCGCTCCTAATTCAGAGCGCGCCAAGGCCTCCCCGATTCCGATAGCGTAATCAATTTTTATGTAATCCTCCCCCTCCAGCTGTTAATTAAACGCGACACAAAAGGAAAGCAAAAAGCAGCAAGTTCAAGCGGTACGAAGAAGAGAGGCGCTCGAGGCCTTTGACGCAAAACGCATCGCGAAACCAATCGATCCGCGGGCGCTCTCAAGGGTACACATCAGACTCTCTCGGCCGTTAGCAAGAACACGTCCGATCCTCCCTCGCTCCTTTCTTTCGTGCGATGGCGCTCGATAAGAGGAGGCGGCCGATCGAGTGCTCGTGACGTGCCCGCGGTGAGAGAGAGAGAGAGAGAGAGAAGAGCCTCGCGGAAAAGACGCGCGAGATTTCCAGCGGCGGAAGATCGCTATCCCCGTGGATGCCGGAGGGTCAAGATGCCGCCTTTCCGCGGAAGGGAGAGAGAGCCTTATCGGGCTCCGAGATTTTCTCCCCTTAGTTCGCTTTATCGAGCGGCGGCGAGGAAGAAGCGCGGAATCCGCGGCGTTTTAATTAAAATAAAGGTAGAAAACAAAATAGGAAGCCCCCGCTATAAGCTGCCAACGTCAGTGTGCTGGGTGGTTTGGGCTGAGCGGAAAAGTGCGATGGCGTGAAACCGAAATCCCTTTTTGGAAATACTTTCTTTACTTAATAATGTGCGCTGCCTAAATTAGTACACTCCAAATTTTATTGTGAAAATTTGTAAGCGCGAAAGTTTATTTATAAACGATGAAAAAGTTTAAAAAGGTCTTCGGCTTGCTGCGGCACCGACTACCCGGTTAAGTATCATAACCAAACTCCGTGGCTCGCATTTCGCACGTCGCAATGGCAGAGAGAGAGGAATGTCAAACATTTGAATTTTGGATTTATTCTCAGGTGTCGTAGGCGTGGCCGCAGAAAACTGCATTACTCCGAATTGTCGGCAGTACTGTCCGGCGAGTTTTTTGAGTTTTCTCAGGCCGGTGCCGTCGCCTCTGAATAAGACTCACAGAACTTTAAGTCAACGGGAATATGTAGACGACGCACAGGTTTCTAATTTCGTATTTTTTAAGTTTGTTTTAAAATTTTATGCCCGGCTAATTTCGTTTACGTTGATTTTAGTTGAACATGTTCGGTGGTATGAATTCACGACCAAAGTGCGTACTGATTCACGACCGAAATTCCTTGGTGCCCACGGAGACTAGACTCGCGGTTAACGATTACAATAGCAAAAGGTTAGATGCAGGTCCGAACGCATTTCAGCGCCAGATTGTCGAAAGACCTGTTGTTCAGCGATCTTACGCGCAGATGATCGAAGAATACAGCTTCGATTACGACAGATTGAAAGAATTTGCCGATATTAAAGAAAACTCGAGGAATTTATTTTCGAGGTTCCCAGTTGACGCGTCGCTCAACGTGTTGAGACTCGAGGGTAAGATCGGCAAGTCGAAATCGAACGGAACGCTGAAAAATAGTAAGAAAAAAATTCCTGAACTCTTTAACAGAGGGTACTTTACTGAGCTCAAGAACGACCACGAAATGTACAGATTGGAGAACGACGATATAGACGAGTGGGTAAGAAGAGCCAGACAGCACAACAAAACTATGAAATTGGCGAGTGGCTCGAAGGCGTGGAAGAATTTTGAACGGACTTCTCTGATGATGGACGGGAATATCATAAACGAACTCGGAAAGAAAGAATTCGTCAAGCAGTGGATTAGGTCCAACAATTTTAAGGAGGTTATCAACGACAGCGCCGTTAGCGTTGCGGCTAACGATTCCGCGCATCCGGAAATACCGCCGACGGAGATGAAAAAGTTGAACGTCGTGACTTCGAACAATAAGATAGAGATTCAAATACCCCTCGACATACAGCTGAAGAACAATCAAACTGCAAATTCGAAGGAGTCCACGCTGAGTCTCCAGATTTCCGCCAAATTTCAAGATAAGCGCATGAACACCAAATCGTTGCACACCGACACGACGCTGCAAGGCAGAATGCAATCGCCGACGAGTAAAGAGGCGCTACTTCGTCAGTGCAAGGACAACGACGAGGCGGGAAAGAAAACTCCAAAGATGTTCATCCCCCCCGATAAGACCGCGAAGGAGGCCAAAGAGTCAACCGTGCCTTGGTGGGCGTCCAAAGATTGTACTCCGGACGGTAAGCCCAAAAATCCCACCAAGCTCGACTCCTGCTTGCAAGAGATCTACGAGAAAACTCCCGGTAAAATGAAAGTATTGGCTACCGAAGAATTCACGGAGAGAAGGTCGGAGGCACCGATAAAATCGCGGCCGATTTCAGCGGCCAAGTCGGAGAATTCGAAACCAGGCTGCGTGAGGGCGGCGAAAAGCAGAAGAAACAGAAAGATGACGAACATCGCGAAGATCACGCGACACCTCGAGGAGGAGATCAAGGAGGCTAAGAAGGCGGCGGAGGAGCAACAGAAACAAGCTGATATCGAGAAGCAAAATGCGCCTGAAGCAAAAGCTGGCGGGAAAGAGGCCGCTGCGGGTGATAAAGATGAGGAGAACAAAGATGATAAGAACGATGGTTCAAACAATAACGGCAATATCAAGAAAGAGTCAAAGGGTCAGGTCGATGAGAAAAAATCGGGTTTTTCGATCGGCGCGCTTTTCGGTAAGGCGAATAAGACTAACGCAAATGTCGAGACAATGTTTGCCGATAAAAGTGATAAGCCTGAAAAGCCAAACATTACGATATTAGACAAATCGATTAAAGAAATAGAGAAGAGGCACAGAGACGAAACGAAACGCAAGCCCGACAATTTTCCCGATATCGGCAGAAAGCCAAAATCTACCTTTTCGAAAGTGGAAATGAAAGCAGACAAGTCCAAACCCGAACCACCGAAGAAGAAAGACACGTCACCCGATAATCCGGAGAGAAAAGCACCGAGACGAGAAGATGGCTTGATCGATTGGGGGCTCGCCATGAAAAATATCCCGGAAAATTTAAGGCCAATAGAAAAGAAAAAGGACGGTAGTATAATTGATTATGGCCTAAAGGTACCGACGCGCAAAGCCGGAAGAAAATCGAAGGAGAAAGAGGCAGAAGGCGCGAAAGTAGCCGATGCACCTCAGCAACCAAAAAAGGAAGAATATAAACACGTTAGATTCAAAACAGATGATAATCCATCGGTAACGTCTCACAAACCTAAAGAGGATGTAAAAGTGGATCTACCACGTACCAGGAAGAAAAGAAGCGTCGTTGCTAAAATAAAACCGATAGCTGCGAAAAAGGCGGATGAAACTTTGATCGTCGACACGGCAAAGCCGGAGCAAAAGAGCCTGAACCCAATGATAGTCGAAAACGTAGGCAAAAGAGAGATTCGAAACCTGAAAGACCTGACCAAGAGTTCGGGGCCCCCCGGCAAGGCCCTTGCGAGTACCGATCAAAAACCTGAGCTCAAGGACAAGGTAAAGGATAACGTGCTGCTCGCATCGAAGAAGAAGGACGGAAACCCGGAAGACGGTGGTGGCTCCGATGCTCCGCCGTCGTCCGGTCCCAACGACACGTCCACGTTCAGAAACCCCGACCCAGGCAAGCAGGGACGGCCGACTTTCGAAGTCGGCGAGCTGATTCCTGGGTTCACGCCGTCGAGGCAGATTTGGGAGAGGATGATGAAGCCACCGATGCAGTTTCTCGGCGATAGACGCACTCGAACGTTCGAGGACAAGATCAGCGCGTCCATTCAGCGGCCGGAGCATAATCTGATTTACTCGGTGTGGCTGAACAAGTTCCAAGCGAGGAAACAGCATACTATCTTTACGAAGTGAATTTAATTTTTAAGGTCTTAACCAAGGTACATTGTAAATATTCAGAATCGAGAAAGTGTCAAATCTTGAAATTCGCACGAATATTAATTAATTTTAACCTCAAAAAAATTGTAACTTAAGTAGCCTATAATGTGGACTCGCAACCAAGTGCAGAATAATAATTTAGGTAAAATTATCGAATTCAAAATAAATTTATATAAATAACCGCCGAAGGCAAAGCCTCCTCATTTATTCCCTTTACCCGCGCGCGAGGTGCACTTTCCGAGAGGTGTTGTCCGAGAGAGGCGCTTCTCACATTCTGAAACAAAAAGGCCGCGCGCGCGGCGGGGCCTCAATTTCCAGGCCTCAATTACGGTGGCACGTCGCCGAATATCTCCGGAGGCCCGTCATTATCGTGCGCCGAGCGTGCCGGTGCAGGTTGTATACCGCCGCGTCACTAAATAATGCGGCCTCTCGCGCGCCGAGCGAGGAAATTAATATCGGGGGAGGGAGGACGATGATTGTTGCCCGAGAGAGGTTCCCGGTAAACCGCTGAATGAACCCGTTCCCTTTACTCTTTTTTTTTTTTTTTTTTTACGGAGCCCCTCTTTGTCGAGTTTAATTATCCGCCGAAACTGGAACGCCGGAGTCTGCCACTTTTTTGCATTCAAATCAAGCTGGGACAATGATTTTCGAGCTGTGTATATCTCGGAGCGGGATGGAAAGGGGAGGTTACAGGTGCAGAATCTCGGTAACGGCATCTCGGAATCAATTCTGTCATCGGGAGGACTAAATACACTCGTACTCTCGATCGCTCGTTTTCACCTCGTCAAGGAACAAACCTTTCGTTCAGAAAAGAACACCGGTCGTCGACAGTCCTATCTCCGCGTGTATCAATCACGAGCGGCGTTCATCACACACACACACAGACACATACACGGGTTGTTCATCGGGGCGCTCGATCACGGATTCGAATGACCTTTCTCAAGCCAAAGTTCTCCCGAGTCCGGCTCACGAATATAATATTCTCCGCGTCCGTGACCGATGATTTATCGCGGTAATGCACGCCGCCGTCTTATAAAATATATAGATATATATGTATGCGCGCACAGAGAGAGAGAGTCAGAGGCAGAGAGAGAGAGAGGAATCCCGCTGACTTCGTAAATCCCCGCCGCCCGAAACTCGAGACTTTCAGGTACGAGAGAGGCTGCATCTATCGCGCGCGGCGAGGTGGAATTTGAAGAAAAAAAAAAGGTGTAGTCGTGGCCTGGAGAGACGCGCCGCCGCTGCTTTTCCATCGAGTTTTGAGAGTCGGGGCGGGGAAAAAGAGAGGGAGAGAGAGAGAGAGAGAGAACGACGGGGCCTTTTTTCTCGTTTCGGTGAAGCTCCGAACGGGAATTCTTTCGACTCTCGCCGAGGCTTGTTTTAGCTCTCGTTTCCTTTCCTTTTTCTCGGATTTTCGAGTGTTTACACGTTATTTTGGTCCTTCGAGGTTTTCTCTCTTTTAACGAATTCATCATTTTTCCATCGGTATTTGATCAATACACACAAACGACCATTCGAAGATTTACATTTACGCAAAATAAATACTTTTACAAGACGTACAATTTAAATTCTCGCAAAAACAAATGAACTTTTGACGATAAATCCCTCCCTTACGCAAGCGCTCTTACCCAACGCAGAATAATCCTCATTCCTGTGGGCCGAAAGTATATTCCGTAAATCATAACGCGCGAGAGGCATCGGGCTAATTACGAAAGGAATGCCTGTATCTCTCGCTTAGAAAAAGCAATTACACGCGTCGTTTCTCGGCGACAGCGACGGCGAATATGTAATTCCCCTTTTCCAACCAAAGAGGGTCACAGAGCGAGAGAGAGACGATCCTAACGGAGCCTCGCGGTCGCGACCCACTGCTTGCACTCGGCGAAGAACCTCGCGCCGCGATAAGTCGTCCGCGTGTGCTTAGATGCGCAAGGACGCGCGCGCCTCGACGTTGCGCAAAACGAGGGAGAGGAGCAGCGGAGAGTGAGTTTGCGTGTCGAGGGTTTATCAACGGTGTGTGTCGTGGGTTATCGGAGATTTACGGTGTACACTCCGCGGTGAGACGCTGTTATTGTTTGACAGCCGCGGCCGCGCGGCAAGTGGACGTTCTCCTTTCGCGGTTTACTTTTATTTTTTTTTTCTGTTCGGTGGTTCGAAAGTGTTATTAGCGAAAATTGTTGAAAATACCTGTTTGCGAGACCGGGTTATTTTCGAACGCGAATTCATTCGATATAAAAAAAAGGTAAAAGCACGTTAGCTAAACGTTAAATTATTCGAGTCGTACACAGAAGCAAGCTAATTTATAAAATTCCTGCCGGGCAGCTTTTCCAACTCCTCGTCGCCTATATAATCCGCTTTACCTCCTTCGGAAAAAGCACCGTTAAACCACAATATAATCTCTCCCTCCCCCCCTCTAAAACTAGTCGAAAACAAAACGGCGCAAAAAATAATCGCCGCGGATTAATGCGTATTGTGCTCGGGCACGCGATGCAAAAATGTCGGAGCGCGGCGTGATCGATCGGTGCGCGGCTCGCAATGCGCGAGCAGAGCGGCAGCCCCGCTGTGAATTACGCGCCTCTCTGCCGGGCGACTCTGATGTAAAAAAGAAAAGCCGCCTCGCGTAATTCATCCCGGTACTTTTTGCGCTGCCGCCGGACGGCGATTTACGCGACGACTATACAGAGATAGAGGGGAGGGCGTGCATTCGTTGCATCGGGAAAGTGTAAATTAGTCATCGGCTAATGAGCTTTTCTGCGGCGCGGCTGCGGGGCCGGTTTGTCAATTGAATTTCTTTGATTATATACGGTCTCGGGGCATTTCATAAATCGGCGGCTCGTTTAATGGGGAACGGCCGCGGCGCGAGATAAAAAGAAGGCGGATTTTCCGGCTTTTTTTTTCTTTTGCGAACGATTGAGTCGTTATTAACCCGGGCCCCGGCTTTCCAATCGGTTGAACGGACATTTTTTTTTTAATCTGTCCTCGCGTGGATTTGAATTTTTCGAAAAAAGCCGACTCGAAATTCCAGCCGCGGCGACGGCGTCCTAATCCTCTTAGCCGCGAAACTCGAAGGAATGCCGAGAGAGAGAGAGGTTTTACGCTCTGCGAGATTAATCATCGTCCGATCGCGCCGATCATTAAGCAGCGTCAGGCTACGACGAACGACGCCGGGGACTTACCCTCCCCGAGTGATAAATAATTCGAGGGCCCCCCCCCCCCCCCGTTCACGGAGACAAATGGAGCTGCTGCGCTCGCGTGTGTTTTCTGCCCGGCGATTCACGGCGCCGCGAGGATCGAGCGCGCGTTTGCGGCCGGCGGAAAATAATGAATCGGCCATTGTCGCGTCAAGGACACCTCGTTTCGATGCTCGATCCTCACTTTGTCCCCTCGGGTGTACGACTCCCGAGAGGCTTCTCTCTCCGCTTGTTGCGGGTTACGTTTTTAACGACGTATTAAAGTACGGAATTGTGCTTTCTTTCGGGACGACGTTTGAAAAAAGCTCCGAGTTTACGCAACCGATTTATAT
>JAWWML010000012.1:19092692-19134655 GCA_035047165.1 Ormyrus rosae | reverse complement strand
AGCCCTTCCATCATTTATCCACCGACGGAATACCTAATATCGTTTTTTGTTTACCTCAGGCACCAGCGGCCGGGCACTCAATTATAAATCTAACCCAGGATCGAATTCGCCGCGCAATAAATCATCTCCTCGAGCTGCGCGAGCCGATCAAAACGAGGCCGATATTCGCGGCTCGGAAACCGAGGCGGGAGAGAGAGCGCGTCGGTCTTGTTCGCCGCGTCGCGGAAGGAAGAAGAGAGCAGCCGGACGGAGATGCAATCGGCGCGCGCAGCTCTCTTGTGCGCGGAACAAAGCCCGCGCGGCGTCGTCCGCCGATTTCGACACTTGCCGCTAATGACTCGGAGGTGGAAGAGGAGGTCGTGGTGGGCGGACGAAATGACAGGGAAGCGTGCTGCCTCTGTGGGACGAATAACAAATATAGGGAGGCAGGCTGGTATTGTTATATTCGAGAGTGCAAAGAAAAGTGCCTTTTCTTTTCCTTCCCGCGGCGGAGATTGACGCGCGGCAACGGTTGTATTTTTTTTAATCCTCCGCGGTCGATGCTAAATTTCTCTTTGTGTCTTCGATCGATAATCAGTTTCTTCGGGTAAAGCGAGAGAGAAACCGAGTGGCGCGCAGATGTCTTTTCTTTTTCTGGAACGCCGATCCGCCGTTTACGAGAGATAATGCCTCTCTTCATAATTAACAAGCTCCGCATGAAAAAGGGCCCTTAAATCAAGCTCATAAGAGCCATCAGCGCTCCGAAATGCCTCGGCCGGCGTAAATCACCGGCGACAAACGCCGCGGCGGCAGCGGCAGCAGCCGCAATTATCCGGGGCCCGCGCCTCGAAAAAACGCCTGAGAACCTCGGCGAAATAAATAAAAGCCCTCTCGGAGGGCGCGACGAGCGTCGTATGTCCCCCCCCTCCCGATAAACGCGCGCTTTTTCTGCGCGCCCGGCGTAGATGGTCATTTGGAGCGCGGTTTTGCGAGAGGACCGAGGCCCCGTATAATAAGACACGGGGAACACACGCCGCTGCCGGACACCTCCGACATGTGTCCGATCGCTCTCCCACCTGCGGCTTTCTAGATCTGGCCCGCAGGAGTGCGCGCGGGAGCCGTTTTCGGGGCCCCGCCGCTCGTTTCGACTGCAGTTCGAGCGATTTTTTTCCGAGATCCGAGGGAGGCGATTTACTGAGAAAGAGCGACGGTAAGTGTAATTTTAAACGGAAGGCAAACGCCGGAGCGAAGAATAGGGCGGTCAAACGGCGCAAAAGTGTCAACGCCATTAATCTCGTATACGCTCCTGGGCCCCCCGTTTTTTTGCCATCTCCCCCGTCCGCTCCGCGTCAATTAGGCGCGACATCGAGCTGCCGAGCGAAAAAACGCCACCGGGACCCCGGCCGCATCCCGAGCGACGCCGCGGCCTAGGCATTAACATAGTCCCCGGCAAAAAGGCGCTCTCGAAATTCGCGAGAACGAGGGACATTCCACCGGCGACGCGCGATTTCCCTAGAATTAAGGCGAGTCGTCGCGCCTCTCGCGCTGACGTTTAATTGAAGGCCCGAGAGACGGCGTCTTCATCGAGCGTCCCCCCAAGACGCGGACGCGAGTCGCATCGGTAATAAGGCCCTCGGGTAAATTCAATTTAGATAATTCAGGGAAAAAACAGGCACCCCTCGTCGGAGAGTAATTAAGCCGGAATTTCGGTTTGGAAAAAAAAAGGATATCTTTGCGGTACGTCGAGTGTAAACATGAGTCTTCGAGCGTCTCAATCCGCTTCGGCTTCGTATTGAATCTCGACTTTTCGCTAAAAGATCCTATCGGCTCGAGCAATAACGAAATTTCCTTTTATTTGACGAAAAACCCTCATTATCGGAGCAATTTATCGAGCCTAAAAAAAAAAAAGAAACTAAAACGGCGGCCGCTCAAGAAAATCAATCTATCGATTACCGACGGATCTTTCGCAAAAGCAAGAAAAAAAAAAATCAGCCAACGGAAGGATTCGCGTGTGCGGTAGGTGCGCGCTCGAGGCAATTACCCGCTCGGTGTGGGGCGCGATATATGATTGCGGTTCATTATCGCGCTTGCGCAAACACTCTCTCGCGGTAAGTGTATATATCTCTCTCTCGCTCGGAAAAGCTGAAATTTCCTGAACGGCCGTGGGCGAAGCCGACGCCTATTTCGGAAGTAATCGCACGCGTTTACCGGAGAGAGAGAGAGAGAGGATTGTGGGCCGCGCGGATCGTTTCTTTTTTCTTTTCCGTTCTCTCCCGTCATGCGGGTCGTTAGAATACGGAGATCGATCGCCGGCCGAGGAAATGGACCTTTGATTGGAAAATATGACGGCTGCTTAGTTAGAGGCTGACGGCTGCCTGCTGTTTGTCAAGCGCGGAATCGGCGCGAGAGAAGCAAAAGGCCGGATTGAGTCTTTTTTTTATAACGGCGTCGTTTCGTATCGAACAATAGTTTAGTTAGGGGAAATGAAGCGCGTGCGTTTTTGACGATGTTGATGATCGTTTGTTTTTGAGATCGTTTGGCTTGATAGATGGGTATATCGTTAAAAGGTTATTGATTATTTATTAGAACGTTATTTATTTGATTTGCTTGATAAATTTAGCAAGCGCCGTATTCCACGGTGAAAAAAAAAACCACCTACAATATTATAAGGTCATTTCTAACGAGCACGAAAATTAGCCGTCCTTCCTAAAAAGCCTGAATACAATACTTAATTACCCCCTCCGCCCCACCCGGTAACGGAGCTCTTTCCTCATTACCCCTGGAAATCTGCTTAAATCCAGCGTTAAATCGGTAATGACCGGTACACCGAAGCCCACGCGGCCGTAATGAGCCCGCGCACTTTTACGATCGAGCTCGCGGATAGCGTAATTGCGCCCGCTCAATCACTCCCCCGTAATACCCCCGCGCGGCCGGTGGGGGGAGGGGGGAGGAAAAAGGAACTCCGACGAAAGTGGACACACAATGCCCCGAGGAAAATGGGAGAAACGCTCGCTTTCGAAGGAAAGGCTGCCGCTCTGCCGCTGCCGCGTTGCATACGGCTCTCTCGCGGGAGAGTGGCGGAGCCTGCCAGATATGGCGTCGTCCGTATGCGCGCACGCGCGTACCGGTCTCTCTCTCTCGCTCTCTGCCGGCGCGGAGAGAGTCCTTGACGCCCACCCTCGAGTGTCTGTGTCTGTGGGCTGAGGTGTGGATCTCTCGGAGGCTCGAGAGAGAGAGAGCTCTCGGGCTAAGCGCGCCGGGGCTCTTGATTTGTGAAGCCGGAGAGAGGCTTTTTCACCCGCGCCGGGAGAGTTCGCCCGTCGAAAAAAAGGGCTAAGCTGATTAAAGTAATGAGCGGGTTTATATGTCGGAGGTGCTTCTCGAGGTTATTTATCGCTGGATTTTTTATGGGGATTTGCATTTTAGAGGGGTGCAGAAAAATTGTACGACCGAAATATACTGAGTGTATTTTTTTTTTGAAATATATTTTTTGGAACGACCAAGTTGTTACGTGCAGACTCTCATTTAAATACTTCTGTTTCGAATTGTGCAACACCTCAAAAAACTTTCTTGAAAAGCCTTCAATCTTCCGGGGCCGACTACTCTCTCATTCACGCGTTTCCTCGAAAAAAAATCAGGCCCCCGGAGAGAATTGCAAATCGAATCGCGAAGGTGTCGCGCTCGCGCTTTCTCTCTCTCTCTCTCTCTCTCCTACCTCTCCCGGGTACAACAATAGCGGCCGGGAGGAGAAATTTGTCCCGGCACTTTGTTCCCTCCTCCTGCCGCCGCAACCGCCGCTGCCGCTGCTCCTGCACACAGCTCCTCGTCGGATGAATGACGATTGAATGCAACAGCAGCGTGGCGGCGAGCGGGAGCTTCATTCACGGAGTGCATCGTGAATGGCCTGGCTCTCGAGAGTCGCATCTATTAAGCGATCGTTAAAACGGCGCTTCCACTCGAAAAAAAGGAAAAAAAAACGCGGCCGGCCTGTAAATTCGGGCGGCCTTCCGAGAGCGGCTTCTTCCTCTTCGTGGAAAAACGGAGAGAGAGAGACAGAGCTGCTGCCCCTCCGAGGAGAGGATGCGCATTACGTACGTGCGGTTCGTAGCGTTTTTTCGGGGCCTCCGTTCGCCGATCAAAACAACGCGGCTAATAATAGAAGCTGCAGCGTACAAAGGAGTCTACTACGGGGCAGAGCGCTGCGTTGTACCGTCGATAAAAAGAAGAAAGGAGGGAGAGGGAGGGAGAGCGAGGCGCGTGCGCATGCACATATAAACGAGCAACGTCGCCGCCCACGCCGCGGCTCCGAGAGACCGAGAGTTTACCGGTTTCAGCGATAGGCACGCGCCGAGCTCTCTGCCCGGGGACGGGCGAACCTTTGCTCCAAAAGTCGTTCTGGATGCTGCTGCTGCTGCTGCTGCGCGCACTTTCGAAACACCGCTGCCGCTGAATCGTCGCTTTTCCTTTTATCGCTACCACCTCCGCGCGCGGGCGACGAGAGCTTTTTCGAGATGTTTCTCTTTGCCTTTAAGGAAAGTTTAACGAAACGCAAGAAAGTTTTTTCTTGGTAGCATCGACTTTTTATTGCGCTCGATAAAAAAAAAAAAAAACAAACAACACCTACGCCCGGCCATAAGCCCCGTTTTCGACCGAAAAAACAGTGACTCTCGGGCTACGGAATTTAAAACCGATCGACAACGGCGTCGCTCGCCGATGCAAATGCCCGGGCTACCGAGATACACACGCTCTAAGGGCAGCGCAGCCACGGCGGAGCTCTCCGGTCACGCGTCGTCCGGCGCGGCTCTCTCGTGCGCCCGACCGCCAGCCGCGCACGGAGGAGCGGGAGACAAAGGGCTGCTGCTGGCGCGGCCGCCGACTCGCGGATGCCAGTCGCAGATAAGAGAATCCAGCTTTCGCGACTGCGCCCCGACGACGGCGGGAGAACTCGCTTTTAAGGGCCTTCGCTTCTCGAGCTGCTGCCTGAGTTTCGAGTATATTATTCGGGAGGAATTCATGGGTTAATGCCGCGGAGTTTATCGTCGATATACGGAGATTGGTTCCGAACTAAAAGGCTCGCTCTCGCGCGATCGGCGCGGAGCGCGGTTTTATATATCGAGGAGGAAAAACACTTCGACGGACGGTAATTCAATGCCGAGGCCGCGCGGTGCGCCGCCGTCAATATCGCGAATTGCGCCGTAATAGTTTTACGAGCCATAAAGGAGTTATCGATTTTTTTACACCTCAAAACTCATCTGGAAAATTTACCGATCGCGCGGTTTCTTCTTTCGCCTCCCGTTTACCTCCCAAGAAGAACGGCTGGTATATATAGGCAATTAAAAAGGCGCCTCGAATTTCACATATATGTATACGCCCCCCCGCGGCACCGCAGATTTTTTTTTAATTCGAGAGAGCCGCGCAATATCGTCGTCGTCGTCCGAGAGACGTGAAAAAACAAGAGGTTGCGCGTAAACTCTCGGGCTTGCGTAAGAGCTGCAGAGGTGCGCTCGGAGTCAGGGGAAAAAAAAAGAGTCCGTCTCCCGTACATGCTATCAGTGTAAATAGAGCCGGCGGTTATCTCGTCGATGCTCGTCGCGACGAGAGGCTCTAATCCGCGCTCCCTCGTGCTCTCGACGAGTTATATAGATTCGAGATCTCGCTTTTAACCTTTCCCCGAGGAACGGCACGAGATGCGCCTCGCGGCGATCGAGGTATTTATCGTTAGTCATTGTATAAACAAGGCCGCGATGAGTCGCTTATCGGGAGATTGAAAGCAACAATTTATCGGAGTTGGTAAAGAACCGAGCGGGCCGATCGGTGTAAACGGTCGATTTATTTATTACGCCCGCCGAGCGGAATCCAAAATTCTCGCCGCCGAAAAACGATTCTGGGCAGCAGGCAGCGGCTTCGCGTCGCGGAATCCGCGTAAACGCTCGAATTACGCGAGCCCGAGGTAATTGGGCCAAGCGGCGATCAATTAATAACCGCGGCGAGTTGAAAGAAAAAAAAAAAAAAAAACGGAGGAGCCCGAGCGGTTTTCGAGAGGTTCGAGCCTCGGTGTGGTGTACGGCGCGCGGAGAGAGAGAGAGGACACACCGTTAGCTCGAATTTGCATATACGCTCGAGCGACTCCGCCGCCTAAGTATCTTTTTTTTCTCTCTTTAAAACGACCGACGCCGAGCCGCGGAAGTTACCGGGCGGCGGCCGATACCGCGGCGCGTTTCGTAGATTTTCGAGTCCTCCCGAGGCTGCATCCCGACGGGGAGCTCGACTTTGGACGTCTCTCGCGGCTTAACCTCATTCCTCGAGCTGACGTCAGGAGAGTCTATCTTTCTCGATGCCTTTCCCTCGGCGAGCGAGGCTCTCTCCCCCCGCGCGCGCGGGATGTGCCGCTGAGAGTTGCATACACCGTCTATTACGTGGATATTATTGAGATCGAGAATGCCCGAGCGATCAGTCACGTGAGAAAGTGCGCTGCGCCGCGGCGTGCGGTTTTTCTCGAGTAAGAGTGGTTCAATAAAGGCCTGCCTCGGTAATTAATCGAGTTTTAGAGAAAGTAAAACTCAAGCGGGGACTTCTTTCGCCGCTGAGAAATATATATGTATGTATATACTGCTTCAGTGTATCGGGAGTCAATCTTGAAAAATGCAAGAAACAATAGAAAACGATAATACACAATGAGCTGAACAAATAGCGCTTCTAGTTAGCGGATCTGTCGATATATATTGAGCGCATGAAGTCATAGAGTATACCGAGGAGGGATAAGCAGCTTATGCATATTGAAAACGAGAGACCGATTACCGGCGCGTCCGATCGTTTTTTTTTGCGATCGGAAAATTGACGCGCAGCTCGACGCAAGAGCCACCGCCGATCATCCTCCGTCGTTGCTCGATCCCCCGAAAACAAAACTCTCCGCAGTCGTCCAGGCACCTGCGTCGATCGCTCGCGGAAAAAAAAAAAATTCATAAGCCGCGCCGCCGTTGGCACGCCGTAATTTAGCGAGGGCCTCGCCTTTGGTGTGCGCGCCCGGGCAGGTGGGGCAAACTGGTATACCGCGGCGGTCCTCCCCGACGCGGATTTTTCGGCGTCAATACCCTCCGCAAGGGACTGCCCCCTCTCCCCTCCGCCGCGGCGCGGGGAATTTCGCAGACGGCCGGGGAAGAGAGAAGAAGAGAGAGAGAGAGAGAGAAGCTCTCAAGGCAAGGTCGCCGCCGGATGCGTCGGACGCTGAACATCCTCGGACAACAAGCGAGCGGCTATATATACACACGCCGGACAAAGAGTCGCTAATTATTGTCGATTGTAAGCCATCGATCTGGTTCGCTCACCGCGATTCTTCCTTTTTCGCCGGGTTTCGCGGCTCGTCGGTGCGGTGTGTTACGGTAATACGCCGATTTTTCGTTCGTTTTTTGCGAAGCGACGTCGGGTTAATGGTGCGAGGGTTTATTTTACTAGTCAAATTAGGACGGCTTTCTTTTTCGAGTAGGAGCGAAGAGACCTAATCGTTTTGTTGTATTTATTATTCGTGAATTCGGCGCTTAGAACGTCGTCGTAAACTATTCATGATTTTCGCATATAAACAAAGCCGTCTCCCGCCAATATAGTCCGCTAACATTTAACTCGCAAAAAAATTCAACGACGTACATAAAGACGCATAATGCGCGCATAATAAAATTACAATAAAAAGCGCGTAAGTCATGTCGAACGGCTCCGTTCGCGCGAGAGAAAAATCGGCCGCGACACACGACATTCCTGTCTCTCTCTCTTTCCCTGCAGTCTCCCTCCGCAGAACAATATGATATTCATCAGCGCCTCATGAAAGTGCGACGACTCTCGAGGCCTGGTTTACCTGTCCCCCCCGAGCTTTTTTTTCCAATCATTATCTGCGCGCGCTCAATAACGGAGCACCCGATATATATATATATATATATATATATGTATACGCTCGAAACAATGTTACCAATAAAGCGAGTCGCTCGTCGGATAAATTTATCAGCCGACTGCTCGGAGCGGCGATCGAGCCTGGCACTTTATGGCGCGCGCGAGACAAAACCTCTTTTCAGCTCCGAAGTCGCAGCGTAAACGAATTCATTACCCGCGTCGGGCGATGAATATGTACGGATGAATCAAAACGCGCGTGAATACGCTTAGTTGGCACTTCTAAGCTCTCCGGTGAATCACGGAGACACCGTCCACTAAAAAAAAAAAAAAATACTCCGCGATCTTTTTCGGCGCCGCTCTCGCGCAATTGCTCGCTCGTCGTTCGCTCCGAGGTGGCGTGTATTGTCGAGCTCATTACTCGGGGAGGGACGACACGTGCCCGACAGAGGCTGCTCTCGCTGCGCGCGCAGAGAGCGCTCCTCGCTCGCCGAGAGGAGAAAGGGAGATAAACGGCAATCTTCAAATCGGATCGGTTTCAGTGCTTTAACTGCGCTTTTGTGCGCGCCCGTCCGCGCGGAGAAGCGACCGAGTCAGCGAAAATCTAACGCCTGTTGACGTTTTCGTAGGCGCGCGGAGAGAGAGAGAGAGAGAGAGAGAGAGAGAGAGAACAGTAGACCGCCTTGTCGTTTCCCTTGCCTTCTCTTTTAACGACGGAATCCGAGCGCTTGTTGTGCTTTTCGGCGCCGAATGTACGAGGCGATTCCGTGTAGGTGAAACGAGGTGTTTGGCATTGCTCCACGTATGAGCTGGAATTCGACGCCTCGTTGCCTTCCGACTCTCGCGTTCACAAAGTGCACCGCCGAAACCTACCACTTCCAAGGTATATACACCCCGAGAGAGCAGATTAATCGGGCGACTCGTCCGTACGTATATATATATTTTTTCCGCGCGTCAAAAGCCTGCTGGTATATCCATCAAAACCTGCCTCGGCGAAAATAAAGGACCTGCTACTTTGGGAAGAAAAGGAAGAAGAAGAAGAGGAAGAAAAAAAACGAGGAGAGGAGTGACAGGGGCCCGCGCTCCGAGCACGAGACTGCGTCTGGCGGCCTTAGGCCCCGAAAACCCATAAGCGCGCGCGCGCGCCAACGTTTCCAAGACGGACAATAGGGCGCTGGCCGGCTTCTCTTATCCGGGCGTTCGAGTCACCCGGGGCTCCGGCTTACTAACCGTCCGTCGAACGTTCGCCCCTCGCTCGCCTCTCCCGGGAGAGCGAGAGAGAGAGAGAGCGCTGTAGCAGACGCAGGCTCTCTCTCTGCTCGCCGCCGATCCCGGACGAGGGCCCGAACAAATTCCTGACTTGCGTAATTCCTGCGTAAAGCTCGGTGTACGTACGACGCCGCTGTCTGTCCGTCTGTCCCCGCTTTCCTCTGTCTCTTTATCGTTCTGTCTCTCTTTCTTTCTCTCTCTGTCGCCGAGGGGCCTTTCCTCCGCTGCGCCGTTTCGCGAGATGAATTTTTTTTCCGCGAGGGAGATTGGAATTTTAGATAAATTCGGCTCCGCCGGCTGAAATCTCCGCGGATTATTCCGGTGCGCTTGAATTGTTAAAAATGTTTTTTCGGGCCCGGCTTTCGGAAAAGCGGACGAGTCCTTTAATATCACAGAAAAATGTCGCGAAGTAATATTGGTTATCGGTCCGAATGCAGAATCGTAAAATTATTAACGTTCGGTCTATATCTAAAAATTCAAATAAAACCACCATTTCAGATTAAAAGGCAAACTTGTTTTTGTTTACAGAAGCTATTTCCGAGTTTGAAATAAAAAAAAAACAACTGCGCCATTACGATTTGATCGTTAAAAAAAAACAAGATTAAAATCGGCTAACTGTAAACCGAGTACATAAACAAGCGGCTCTCCTCGTCGGAATGCAAGATCCCATTGCCCAATCCGTGTGCAACAACTTGTCGAGGCGGACCGAACGATCGAGCCGATACAAGACTCGATTACCCCGCGACAACTACCTGTTATCATCGGGCGTGCGGGCCGCCTGCCTCTGGGTTGTCATCTCAGCCGTCGCTGTCCGCGATATAGACGCGATTCCGAGTACCGAACCGATCATCTTTGTCTCCCGGCCATCTTGCCGTAACGTACACATCTAATGCGTCGCGAGAGCGCTATAAATAAACTCTGCTGTCAGTGTATCGTTGTTATTATGTCGCCGCGCGGCTGGAATCTGCATCGCCGGAGAGAAGCCAGGCGGAGATGAAAAAAAAAATCACCGCGGCTGTGAGTGTTGGAGCCGCTCCTGAATATTGAACTCGGTGATCGAGGTTATGTTCGCGCCTTGCCGATCGCCCGAAACTACGCGAAATCGCTGTCCCAGCTGATCGGCATTCGGCGCCGCGTCTCGATCCCGGCCGTTAACGAATCCGTGCTTGACGCTCGAGGAGCTTGCCGATTTCCGCGATCGCGGACGTCGCCGCCGCGCTTTTTTACACTTTCTACCGAAATTAGACGGCGGTGAAATCGGCGAAAACCTCGGGAGAGGTTTACCCGGTGGTTACCGCTAATAACCGTGCAAAAGGTGGCGACGGGAGTCGCGCCTGTTTACCTAATGCCTTTCTAATAGTTTTCGAATTCCTGCGTTTTACGTGCACCTCGGCGGCGGCAGCAGCTGATTGAATACACCGGCGGACTTTCGAAACTGTCGAACTGTTTAGTTCCTCGGGTAAAACGCACACTCTCGGCAGGCGCGTGGATTTCGACGGCTCGTGAAAGTGCAGCGGACTCTAATTTGTTTACATCTGGCAGCGGGAATGTTTTTACAGCGTGTTAAAACTCCCGATGGTTTACGGCGGCTCTCTCTCTCTCTCTTGGGTTTGCAATTGCTCCCGCGGGTCTATAATTATCGCTTCGGCAATATCGCCTGTTTAATCTTTACAGCTCTCCGACACTTTTCTCTCGGCACGGGGCACACGGCCACCTGTTGCCTCGACAAACTCGATTTTCACTAATAGGAGCCTCGTAAACGTACGAACTCGAGCACTCACCGATAGCGGCCGGTCGTCCTGAGCTGGCTGGGGCACACTGTATTCCTGTATACTCTTCACAAAGCACACTCGATCGAAAGCGAAAGATGATAAATAAGATCACAATCACAGCGCGAATATCGAAACTCTCCCACTGGTTATTCGAAAAAAATCTTCACTGTCTCGTAGCACAACCGAAATATACACACTTGGGGAGAGATGCGAGAGAGCGGGAGCCGGAGAGTCGTGCGCGCGCGGATCGAAAAAATGTGTTGGCTCGGTGGCGGCTCGCGCGGTACCTCTCGTCTCACCTTGCGGAGCGAGTCTCCAGGTCTCCTCTCTCTTGCGGCACAACACACAGGTCCACGCTGCTCGGCTTTCCCTCCTCCCTACCCTCTCTCTCTCTCTCTCTCTCTCTCGCTCTCTTGCCCGCTCGGTTTCTCTCTCCCTCCTCTCTCCCTTTCTCCATAGGTACCTTCCACCACCTCTCCGGTCTCTCTCAGTGCACGAGAGTCGGCGTCGTCATCCTCCACCACCTTTTCTTTGGTAGCTTCTCTCTCTCTCTCGCTCTCTCTCTCCGTCTTTGTCGGCTGCTCGGGCCTCTCGACTGTAAGCCGGGTAGCTCCGTCCTTTTCTCGCGCGGCCTTCTCCGGGATCGCGAGGCCCCACTACCAGTTCTTTGCCTCAATAAGCGAGCGCCAACGTGTGTGCCTGCGTGTTCATGTGCATGCGCTTGTGTGTGGGTACGTATAGCCGCTGGCCTCTTCTCTCTAGTCCAGGTATATACACGCGGCCGAGTGGAGGGCACTCCGATATATACCTGCCTGACTTCTTCTTCTTCTTCTTTGCTCTCTGTCTTTCTCTCCTTTGCTTTCGTGCACGGCCGAGAATTGTACCTGTGTGTGCGCGCGCGCGCAAGCTGTATTAGAGACCAAGTTTTTCGAAGGTGTGCGCGTTCGCTCGACGGGATGTTTTCTGCTGTTGGGCAGGACTTTAAAATAGCTCCTCCGCTGGTAGTTAATGATAAAGCACGGAACGCTCCATGGACTATTTCTAGGTGTCGAGCTCGCTATTATCCTTTCTTTACTGAATTATATCGCCCCGCGGCGCGCGCGCACACCGAACAACGAGCCGATACACGCGTGCCTGAGCAGCGCTAAATTCACCCCTTCGTCGAACGTACAAAAATAAAAAAAATCCTCCTCTCGATAAAAAAAAATTCGCGGCCGCCCCGAAAACGAGAACACACCCGTGTTCTACCTGCTCTCGAACGCAGATCCACCCAATTTTTCCCTCCCGCTTATACGCGCGCGCATTCCACCGGTGCGTTCGGCCGGCGCAAGATTACGCGTGTTTTGGCCCGGGCCCCCTCGCGGCCGGACCCCTCTCCGCGAGAGGAGGGAGATGAAAAATTAATCATCCGCACGAAACCAAGAGAGAGAGAGAAAGATCGAACCGCATTACGAGCCGAGAATGGGGGCCCGGGCGGTATACGCGTCTCCCGAGGTGTCGGATCGGCAGAAAAAAATTGCTCCGCTTTTGATTCGCTCGTCGATGATGATTGGGGGGGCTTTTTTTCGTTTTGCCGGCGGAATGTAACCAGGTGTCATTGAGGAGGCTGGTTCGCCCCACACCTTTTTTCTTTTCGCCCGGCTATTTTGATTATCGAGCTCGGGATGAAAGAGCCCCGCGCGCCGCGGTCAAATTATCGGCTCCGTCGAATTTTATCGGACTCCGAGAGCGGAGTTTCTACGCTTAAAAGACAGACGTATTTTCCCGCAGCTCCGCGAGCGTCAAAACAGCCTCAAGGACTAGCGCTTAAATATTAATATTGAGTTGAATCCGAGCACAATACTCGCTCCCCCTCCCTCTCTCTCTCTCGACGTGCAGCTTAATCTCCAGAAAGCCTCGGAATTTCAAACATCAAACGGAAGATTAGAAATCAGTCTCGGCTCCGCAGCAGCAGCAGCGCGCACACAACGTAATACCGTTCGCGTATATATACATATACACCCGTCGTCGCGCAGCGCATAACGCACGTACGTGCATTCAAAACGGTAATATCGCTCTCTCGGACTTACGTAAGCCCGCGCGGGCCGCTCGGCGCATGCGCGCGCGCGAAGCGTGAAAATATGCGCGCAGGGATTTTTCCTCGAAGTCGCGCGACGCGGCCGCTATGTACGTACGAGGAAGCTTTTGCGCGCGCTCCTTCGCTCGTCGGACTCGATAAATGCTCGCGGGCTGTGTATATCGATTTCGTGAGGGAGGATCGGGGGGCTGCGAAAAGAGCGCCCGTCGGTTATAGACTCGGAGATTTTTATCCGGGCGGCTCTCGAGGGTTTTTTTTTTTCGGCGGCTTTTCTCGAAAGCCGAGGGCCGAGGCGTGTGAAATCGACGAGGGAGGATGCGCTCAGGTCAGAGGATCATCGGGCTTTTCTTTCGCCGCGCCGATGCTCTTTTCTTGCCCCCTTCGGTTTCTCGAGTGCGGGAAAACGATACTGCTGCTCGTCGACGAGAGGGTACTAGGATTTTTTTTCTTCCTTTTTTTTTGTAACTCCTTTAACGAACGTTTAATGCTGTGTAAAGAGTGAAGATCGGATCGAGAAGGGATGAATATTTTTCCTGTTTTTTTTATATATTTTATAGTTATAAGAGCTTTTTTTTCAAATATTGAACAAATCTGCACATCTTCTGCGAAGTATTGAAAATCTAAAAATAATACGCATCGAAGAAACAAGAACTAGGCAACAAAACGCAGTTAAACAATTAGACTGTGTTAATTATTGGTTTTCCCGTTCCACTTATCCATTACGTAAACAGCAATAAATTCACCGAAGATCCAATTTTCCGAAGAAGCCTGCACATCCCACTTTACAACCGCAAGCAAGCGGCATTAAAAAAAGAAGTGCAGCCAACATTCTGAGAAAGGCGCGCGCATCAATCACCAAAAGCCAGAGCGCGCGCGCGTTAAAACAGAGCGCAGGCAGCTCTCGAAAGGCAGAAAGAGAGAGAGAGACAGCGGCGATCCTCTCCCGAGATTCCTCTCGAGCCGCTCCCGAGAAAAGCGGCCGACTCGCGCAGGTGCCGGCCGCGCATCTCTCCCAGGGGTGGTGCCCGCCGCCGCCGCCGCCGCCGTCGCCATTGTTCGCCGCTCTCCAACCCCCATTGTCCGGAGGCGCAGCAGGCGGTGCGCCCCGGAGCACACCGGCCAGTGTCAAAGTCGCGCGAGAGCGCAACTGCCGCCCGGCTGCTGCTGCTTTCTTTGCTGATGCAGCCGAGGAGAGAGAGAGAGAGAGAGAGAGAGAGAGAGGATTTAAATGTCGTTAGAACGTCGGGGGAAGACACTCGAGAGAGCTCGAGAGGGCGCTGATTCTTTCGGGATACCTTTGGACCGAGGCTTTTTTATTCGGTGCTGAGCAGTTGATCTTTGGTCAATGACCAGGGGGCTTCGGGGAGGGTTTTTTTTCTGGAATGTAAAGACACTTTTTAATATTGAGTTTTTATTTTGTCGCGGCTTGGATTATCATTGTAAACCTTTTAACAAGTATTACGAATAAAATTAACGTTTACAGTTCCTAAAACTTTGAGTGATTTCAAACATTCGTAAAGTAGAATCAATAATTGAGCTCATGGAATGCATAATACATTCAATTTTTTTCTCGACGACCATTAAACTCCCGCTTTATACACAATACAAATTACCATAATACAGCGTGCAAAACCCCCGGCACCACGTAATACCGATGATTAGCCTGACCCGCGGCTAAATGTCCCTTGCACCGGCAATTTTCATACTTGCCCCAGATCCACGCGCGCTCAACCAGCGACCGGCGGTCTATCTCACCTCCCGGAATCCCCAATACGCAAAGCAGTCCCGCGAAGACGATCCCGTTTCCAGCTAGACTGGACGGGTCCTCCTCCCTTTTCTGGAGCCCTACCTCGACGTTTAGAACGCAATTACAGAGAACCCGCTGCCACCGCCGAGTCAGTTCCACCTGACGAATTCGCCGCTATTAATCTTCGGACGCGGTGAATTGACGGGGGAAAATTAGCCGCTCCGCGGCGAGGAGAGACGCGGTTATTGTTATTACGCCGCTCGACCGACGGGGGGAGAGAGAGGGAGAGGCACTTGTCTCTGGGGTTTATAGGCGTGTAAAGTCGGAGATCGGCTGGTGGGTTCTTTTTTTCTTTCTCTTCCGAGCTGTCCCCTCCGTGAGAGCCTGGCGCCGGCTCGATTTTCCGTGACGGCGTCCTACTGTTTTCAGAATTTTTACGGGGCATTGTGTCCTCAAGGGGTTCGCGCCAACTGTTTTCGAAAGGTCCGGCTTACGTCAGCTGTTGCGGGCTCCGGTTTCGACTTCGAGACCAACTAAACGGCCATTAGATTCGAAAAACCGCGGCATAATTTTCATTCCCCCCCAAAAGATCGAGGAAAAAAAAGATACTCCCCGAAAAACAGAACCCTCCCGCCGATGTCCGACAAATGTCCCCCGGGTCCTCGTCGATAAGCATCTCCCCCGCGAGAACTCGGCCGCTGGCCAGCCGCGGCGGAGGAGAAATACGCGCAACGTCGGAGGAACAGGTTGTTGCCGCCGCCGCCTCGCTTCTTCACCTGCCGTGGCACACACTACTCCCGGCACTTGCTCGCGGCGCGGTGCCAAAAGTTTGATTGCCCCCGAGGAGGGGCGATGAAAGGCGGCGCGCGCGCGACGCCAAATTGGGGTGTGCCCTTTTTTCGCCGCCCTGACAAGGACGGATGGATGACGGCCCCTGCGCAGGAGGTTTATATGTATCGGGCGGCCCGTAATGGGGGAACGGTAAATTTGACGGGGAGATCGGCGCGGGACGAGCTGCGTGCCTGGGTTTTTGAGCGAAGGGTTCGCTGATTGGGCTTTTGAGAGTTTTGAGAAAGTGCCGCGGGACGAGTGATTTGTTGGCCAGTTTGTTTTTCTTTGTTTTTTGTTGCGGCTGGATTTTCATTTATACGGTTTCATTGTTTAATCGAGCTCGGATTTAGTGCTTGTCGCGCGTTCACTCTGTCGCGGCGATTTTTATGTTCTATTTGCTTATAAATAATTCCATAATCTTATTTGACTAACGCCTTTCGAAACCGAACACTTTGTATCATTTCATTCTTAATGCAATCGTTCGGCGTTATCAGTATTATAGTTTATCATTTTTCTGTTTACTTAATCTCGTATTCATAGTATTTATATTACCTTATATATATATATATATATATGTTACCGACTGTAAATCCATTCAAATGTAATTACCATTTTTTTCACTATATGCTCTTGCATACATTGTGTTATTGCACAAGTAAACGGGCAGCCATCTATCTAACCTAAAAGTATATTAATAAACTTTAATTTATATACAGTTATTAATCCCGATAAAAATTTCGGTGCAATTTACGACGCTGCGCGCGCATTGCTAAACGGCGCGCGCACACATTTACAACGGCCGGGGCGCGCGTAAACACCTTTCTAAAAGCAATAAAGCACGAAACAAAATTCCATCAACTCAAAAAGCCCATGAACGCATTAATAACGGCAAACAAATTAACTCCCATAACAATTCCGACTCGGCCTATCATTCCTATCCCCCACAAAAGCCGATCCAGTCGATTCACGCCGCTAGCAGTCACATATCAAAGCCTAACGACAATGCCGCTCGCTTAGAAAAAAAAAAATCAGCTCGAAGTCCCACTCGCTGCGCGAACCCGCTCGCATAAATTACGCGCCGCACGTGTGCGTGTGCGCATTGCTCTTCGGGGGGGCTGGGTCGCACCTGCGCACAATGGACGCGCGCGGATCAACAAGTGCCGCGGAGCGGACCTAAATTTAGCGCGGTAAGCAACTTTCCCGAGAGAGCCGCGATCAATGGGGGAGAGAAGTCGATCGGCGAGTGGAGAGCTGTTGCGGGGATTTTCTGGGATGTTTGATTAATGCTCTCGCGGCTGCGCTTAATCCGCGGTGGATTTCAGCGGGAAACTGGATTTTGAGACGGGATGTATGATTGAATGGCTTTTATTCGAGTTTCAATTATGCTAACGAGCGTTATTCGTTTGCATCGCTTTTCCGCGCGCTCTCGTAGTCGATCGACAAATCTTTCGAATCTGCCCCTCTCGATAATTTTACAGTTACGAACGCCGCAAAAAAGCGAGACCGACAAACGACCGAACGCTGAAATCCTCCCCGTAAAAGCAAAAGAGAGAAAAAGCAAAAATAAAAAAATACTGAAAAGCATCGCTTTCGAAGACAAAGAAGCCCGGCGTCGTAGATCCGCAGCGCGAAGATCCTCTCGGCCCCGGGAGAGGAGAGCGCACGATCTCGTGACTGCGGGAGCGGGCATCTCTCTCCGCTCGCGGCTCTCGCGCGAGATGGAACGGAAAGCGGGAGGAACTGCGCGTCCAAGTCGGGCGGCTTAACACATATACTCGCGAGAGAGGAGAGGAGACCGAGATCTCGGAGGAGGGATATATATTTTCCGATTGCGGGCCTTTGTTCCCGCGGTTACGAGAGAACGCCGCTCGTTTTCAATTATGAATTTATTGCGCCGCGAGAGCCCGCGATTGTTTCACGTGTGCCCGCGAGAGGTGTCTTCTATTACGGCTGACGAGGCGCTTTGCTCGCCCGGGTCTTAGAACCGACCGGGAGTTTGCACTCGCGGCAAACGCGTGCCGAGGCTAATTGAACGTGTATATTCGCCGAACGCCGTGGCATTTTTAAAATCCGTTTCGATAACCCCGACAAAAACCCGGGCCGTTTCAAACAATATCACGGTCCCCGGCGGAATCCTCCTCCGATAATTTTTAATTAAGGCCTCCCTGCGGCCTCGGATTTCGCGATTCCCCGGCAAGATGCCTTTAAGGTCGACTCTGCGATGGAGGCTCGCGATTACGGGAGAGTGAAAGAGAGAACCGAGAGCTCGCCGAGGGTGGCCGCCGTTTCCGAGATGCAAAACGCCGAACCGGATGCAATATCGATGCCCCCGCGCGACGACGACGACGACGCGCTCGAGTGTGCAGGCGCCCGCGATCGGCCCGGGGGCGATATCCCCCTCTCGCCGAGGCTATGGGAATCGCAGCTTTATGGCGGCGTTAAAAGTTACGGGCCGCCGTTTCGGCGATGTTTGTTTAGAGCGACGCGCGCTTTCGGCCGCGCGGCTGGGAAGGGAACTGCGGTGAATGAGTTCCACTGTGCGTCCGCGGATACGGAGGTGGTTTACGATCTCGTTCTTTTTTTAATCGGGTGAACACTTTTTCTTTGGGAGACGTTGGCGCGAGACGTCGGACCGAAGGTTACGCGGTGTTTTATTTAAAAAATTTTTATGCTCTCTTTGCTCTTATTTTTCAGAGCCGTGGAACGAGGATAATTCATACAGCGAAGGTGAAACAATGTCTACGAAGCCAAGGACCATCCGCCGACGATCCTACGCCCATTAAGCGGAATTCCGATCATTCATAAAATCGCTCCTCGAAAAGAAAGGAAAAAAAACGCACGTCTCTCGCGAGGGACGCGCTGCCGATGAAAAAGCGGCGCAATTTAGCCGCGATTCCTGGCGGTTCTCCAAGGGTCCATTTATCGCGCCAACGAACTGCAACAGCACCACAGCAGGGAGGGAGAGGGCTGCCTAGAAGTTTATAAATACGAGCCACGACTCGGCAGCGGCCATAACGAATTCCCGGCGTGTCTATCGCTGAATTATCATTGCAGCGCCGCCGCGCGACGTGCATGAGAGATAAGGACGCGAGCCGAATTAATACAGGGGCCCTGCATGCGGTTCCTCGCCTCTTCAGTCAAATCTCCTCTCGATAGTTCGCCTAAAACTCTCTTGCTTCGCCTCCCGTTTTTTTTTTTGTACTCTCTCCTATTGTGCACACACCCACCAAACTGCAACTACGTGCCCGGGAAAGAAAGACGCGTGCGTGTGCGTCTAGTTGGACGAAGGACCTTGATTTACGTCCCGAGATCGATATATCGAAAGGTGCACGCGCTTGATATTCCGGCAACGAGCTTTATTTGTTTCGTTCGTAAATTATCGGGTGGCGCGTTTTGTCCCTTATATTATTTTTTTATCAGGTTTATTAGAGGAAACATCGACGCTTAGGAAGTAGAAAGTTTTTCGATACACCAAACCGAGCCGAGAATTTAAATCGCGCGTCGAGGTTTAATTATAAATTTCGGGGCTTCCTGCCTCATTGTTTCGGGCCCCGGCGTATATTAATTTTTCAACACTTTCTTCGCCTCGCTTCGCTCCTCGAGTCGCTACGTGCTGAGAAAAAAAGGGTAAGACAGAGAGAGATTTCGAGGCGACAGAATCCGGATGCGAGGCTATAGGAAATGATTACTGAAACAAAAGGAATGGGAATCGTAATCGTCGCGGAGGAGCGAGCGGAAGAAAAAAAGGAAATTGATGATTAATGGATAGTCGAAGGTAGGGAATGACAAGTTCGAATTGATGGATGGCCGTTTGCTCGCGGTCCTCTCTTTTCCTTTCGTGTAATGAATATATTTCTCTCCCGGGGCCGCGCCGCTTACTTAAATACGTGGCGCGGACGAATATGTATATTGTTTTAAATCACAGATTTTTTTTCGGGCCCCTCGTTGTAGCGTGTGAAATCAATTATTAAAATACGTATTTCGGACCGGGCTGAATAATGGATCGGGAGATTGGAAACCTGTGCCGTTGTCAGCCGTTTAATTGACGCTTACACACCGTGCGTACGTACAACTTTATTTTTTCGAACGCAAAATTCCGAAAGAACCTTCGGCAAAACTTAAATTGACTCCGGAGCTAACCTAATTTCTAAACTATATATACACGAGACGTCGATTAATCAATACAAAACTTAACGAATCCGATTGCCATCTCGACGAGCCGAGGCTCGAACCACCTCCCGAAAAATCAAGATCCGACTCGCGGCCAGCCGCCATTAATCAGAACGGCGAAGCCGAAGAAAAAAAGAAGCAAAGCGCACCGCGCGCAGCGACAAAAGCCCTCGTCGATCATCCATCAAGCTATGCGCGGACACCCCCTTCGCCGGGTCGCCTATATGTACTCCCACGCCGGCCGGAGAGTTCGCCAATATTTAAAGAGGAGGAAAGCAGCGTATCTTTGGCGGCCCCGTCGAGTGGCCTATCGGACGTGTTCGCCCGGACTTTTTTCCTTCCCGCGAGGTGGGGGCGAGTCGCGCTTGACTTTTCGAGTCGGTGCGTGCGGCTCGAAAGTGCACGATGACGGGGGGCTTTTCTTCTCGCCGCTGGAGAGGGACACTGGGAATTGGTTCTTGAGTGACCCGCTTTTTTTTTCTTTTGAATGAGTTTATAATTTCTCGGTGTTTTTCGTGGGTGTGGCCTTCGAGCGCGGATTCGTTCCTGCGGCGCTTTCGAAATGCAGGCGATGAGTCGGGGGAAAGTTTGTTGCTTCGATCGAGTAAACGTAGGTTTATCTTAATTAAAGCGGACGTAAAGATCGAGATGAAAATATCGTAATTATTAGTATTTCGTGCGCGATGGAATTTACGAGCAAATAGCGCCGAAACGAGAGTATCTCTCAAATAGCAGCGTTAAAGAGCATATTTGAGCAGCCCCTAAAAAGAAAAAACCGGCAACTTGACCAAATTCTCATTACACTCGATAACCGAGCGAGCCCACAAAGGGAGAGAGGCCACGAAGAGCGAATGTTTCCCCAGCAAACAGCGGAGATTTACTCAGTCCGTTCCGACGAAAGGACAGTCTCTCTCTCTCTCTCTCTTTCTCGAAGAGCATAAGACTCCCCCTTTTCTCGAAACGAGGACCACGCGAGTCATAAAAGTCAACGACGCAGGACCTCCGCCGACGAGCGCCGCAATATTCCTCAAGATCTACCTGCCCGAGAGATTCCCTTTTTTTTGCGTCTTTGTGAAAGTAAGTATAACGTACGCCGTTCCGAGAGATCGATCGCGAATAACAAAATCAGAGTTTTGGCCTCGCCGAAAAAGCGGAGGATTGTTCAACGAAACGGGGCGCGCGGCGAAAACCGAGACTCCTCGCGCGGCTCTTTCGAAACGGACGTGATTCAACCGACTTCGCTGGAAAGCCTCGACTCTGCATTCTTTTGCATTTGCATAAATTAAGGACGGCTTGCAACTTTTTCAGTTATCGCCGCGGAAATTGAGCCTCGCCGCGATCGCGTCCGAGATCGAGTCGGGGGGTATACGGGAGAGCCGCGAGAGGCGGAAAAAGCGCGGCTCTCCGGTTTTACGAGCGAGAAAACAATGCGCGGAGAGCGACGAAAGCGCGTCGAATCGCGACATTAGAGTTCTTCTGCCCGCGGAATTCCCCTCCCCCGTCGCCGCGAGGGGAAATAACAGGTTGACGCACCTGTCCTCGCCGAGGAGAGCTTCGCGGACACTTGTCATCCAGCCGGGCTTTTTTGCATAAGTCGGCCGAGACGCGCCGGAGAAGCGCGTAAATTGCAGGCTGCCGCGCGTGCCGAGAGATATTGTATATCTGGTATATCATTCGGGTGATGGTAATTAAATGAAAGTGGAGCAAAATTTTTACGTCGATTGTATTGGCTGGTAAGTGTATGTAATCACGTGATTCCAGTCGGGTCGTCGGCTTGCGTGATTGTACTTTTTAACAAAGAACGTAGAAGCATCTATTAGTATATATCTAAATAGTTTGAGTGAAGTTTCTTGAGTTCTCTTTAAATGAAACGGTATACGATTTTTTTTTTTTTTTTTGTAGAATGCTGACTGACCGAAGCATATATACATCAGCGATCAAAATCATATCAATTACTATTATAATTGAATTAATTTTTTTTTCTAGAAAGCAACGTACATCCTCGAGGGGCATTTACCCGCGAGGAAGGTATAACCCGAAAACGAAACAAAACGAATTCACATCCGCAGCCGAAAATAAAACCGTTCCGCGGCGCGGCCGTGTGTACGCCTAAAATCTGCAATTGTAATCCCAAGAAAAGCAAAACTCATCCTCTCCCCCGTCCAGCGATTGCGCAACGCGCCGAAACGCCGCCTCGCAAAATATATATATAATCGAAGACGCGCAGCGCGCTTGTCCGATCGTCGTGCCGTCGCGCGAAAAAAAAAATATGGGCAATTCCGATGCCGCCGCGCGTTTTTTCGGCCCGCAGCTCGTTTCGACACTTTCCGCTCTCGGGGGAGGCAAAATGAGAAAAAAGAAAAAAGAAAAAACGATCGCGGCGCGCGCGCGCACACACCGCAATCAGCCCGGAATCGGAGAAACGTGCTCGCGACTCGCTCGGCCGCGCTTTCGGAATTAGCATTAACCGCTACCGGCGCGCCGGGACGACGGAGGGGGAGGAGGAGGAGGAGGTCTTCGTCAAATGTCTTTCGCGGATCGGATCGGAGACCGCCTTTGAGGAGATGTCGGTCGAGGCCGCCGGTAACGAAGCTGGACGCGCGATGGAAGCGGGAAAAATTTTCGTTAATTGATGGATGTTAATTAATGAGATGTAGATGCGCGGAGTGAGTGATATTGGGAGATGCCCGATGGAGATTGCTTGGCAGGTTTTTTGAACGCGCATCGCGGAGAATTTATGCGAGCGAGCCTATTAGAGTATTTGTTTGAGCAGAAAATCCATTAATCAGCGGATTTGAAAAAAATCGAAACGTTTCGAGAGTCTGTTAGAAGCGACTTGTAAATCGGTGTACTCCTACTCGAATTTGAGTAATTTTCTAAATTTTTTTTGCAGTCTAACGTTTTGAGTCGACGAAAAAACTTGCTATTAGACGCGACGCCGCGGAATAATTTGTCGGCGCGCCGTAACGCAACGACGAAAATGTTTCTAAAATATACCTCGCATGCAAATGCCGAGCCATTTGTCAACTAAAAACGATACATCTGCACCGCTCTATTAATACATGTCACGAAAAATCATTAGCACCGACGATTAATCTCGATTCCCCGGGCTTTAGGACGCGGGCTCTACCAATAAACGATCCCTCAGCCGTGAAAAATGGCGAGAGGCAGCTCTCGAGAGCTCGCTGAAAGAAACCCATCGAACTCTGAAAATCCGTGTACAGCAGCAGGCAGGAGAGAAAGGAAAGAGGCTCGAAAGAGAGAGAGAGAGAGAGAGAAAAGGACGTGGATGCTACAACATCGGCTTCGCGTGTTTACCTCTGCTGCCTCAACCGGTTTCCTCCGCTCGTCCAGTCCCCCCCTTCGCTCGGCTCATCTCACACCTCCTTGCACCTCGGCGTACACACACATACACGGACACACGCACGCATCCTCCGAAGTCCTTTTCTTCGTGCCACCTTCCAGACCTTTCTCGAAGCCGCTCGAATTTCCATGGACGCTCGGGATTTTGAAGCTACCGGTTTTTGCCCGACGAGCCTCGCCGACGAGCCGGCACGACTTAATCGATTTTACGCGCGTTTCGCGGCCCGATATTTATTAGAGGTCGCCGCTACTTACGGAGGTTCATTAGCTGCCGGGGAGGTTACTGGCTTCTCGCGCGAGAGAGAAAGAGAGATCTACGGCCCGGAGAGCCGAGGGATTATACGGGAAATTCTAACGAGTCGTTTTGTCGAATTAAGGAATTTTTCCGTCCGAGGTCTGAATTAAAGGTTGTACGAGGGGGAGGAGAGAGCTTTTTGGTTATTTAAGGCTGCTAATTGGCAGAGATTTAATGACTGCGTGTAACCGGTTAACTGCGCATCGTGTCGCCGGGGATTTTTAATATTCAAATCGAGGCCATTTTTTCCCCCCGCCGCGAGAGCGCGCGACTGATTTAAACGTCCAATACTTCTGTCCCCGCGTTCAATTTCCCTTCTTTATTGGCGACTTTTAGTGTTTACGATCGACGTCGAGCCGATACGTAATATCGGTTTGTAATCATTACGCTGCTTAACAGTTGATCCCCCTCTCGAAATTGAATATACCGATGCGAAATCTTGTAAATTTTTACGATAATTCGCTGGATTATCAACGCGTCGACGAAAACTCGTTGAATTTCCCAGCGTGGCGAACTTCGCGACCTCGGCGCGATGATTCGTATTTTTTTCTAAGCCGATCGCCGCGCCGGTTTTCCGTCCTTGTTTACGTTGGAGCTTCGAGGCTCGAGCTGCGTAAGCTAAAATATGCGCATTAGCCTCTCTCGAGCGCGCGCGATTTCATGTAACTGTACCTCGTTTTTTTTTTACGTTTTAGAGACGCATGGAAAACGCCACTTGGAGCACCGAGCTCTTTCCTGCGTTAAACTCTTTTATGCACGATTTGAATAATATAATTTAGGCGTGTTTTTCGAATGAGGTTAGGTTGTTGAGATAGGCGAGATTATCGATTCGGAGGTCTCTGTTAGTAGCTCGATAATACACATGTTTTCTGGTTAATAGAAATATTTTATTGGACCGAAGTAGCTTTTACTTAATAGAAAGTAGCGGAAAAGCATTTTTTCCTTCCAACTCGGAATGTAAATAAATGTTTTTTACGACTCGAAAAAAGGCAGTTCGTTCAACAATCATTATCGAGCAATGTAAAAACACTTTTGCTCCCATTCGAAATGTATAAAAGTCAAGGCTCGAAAATAGAAAACGGCGACAATGAGCGACATCTGTTTACTTGAAATACACACCAGCCCTCGGAAAACCGTCCGAGCGGCTCCCAAAAAATAAACCCATCAGCGGCCAACAAAAAGCGCCTCTCGGTTCTCGCAGAGCGCGACCCTCTCTACCTGGAGAGAAAACTGCAAGAGGACCAGCAACGCCGCGCACACCTCACGCGGCGCTCGGGAATCCGTGTCCGGCGAAATCGATCCCCATTGTCGCTCAGCGCCGAAAGGAAAGTCAAAAGCGACGGGAGGCAGCGCATTCGAAAGTCCTTAGAGTCGCGCAGTGCAGCCGCTTTCCGTTGATTTACGCGAGGGTACTCGATTTTTCTCGCGCGAGGTCGCGCGGGCCCTTTTTTTTTCTTCTTCCTTCTTGCTTTCGGGCTTTGTTCGCCTCGAGTGGAGAGGGCCCCATTGTGCGGGAGGGCCAGTTTCTCGTGGCGGCTCAATGGCGGGCTTTTGTTTAGTGCGGCCGGGGATGCTTTGGCGAGAGAAAAGCGCGTTAATGCATTTCTCATACGGGGCAGTCGGCTGAGGATCTCAATCTTGAGGAGCTCTGAATTTTTGGGAATCGCGTGGGCTGATTTTTCTGGGGATGCAGTAAATTTTGTTTTATTATGTCGCGAAGGCGCTCCGAGATGCAGGTCCCGTGGAAAAGCACAGAAATTTCAAAGTCTTTTCGGTACAAAGCAAACGATTTGTCGAAAAATCTTCCTTTAAAGAATATTTAAAGAATTCAACGGCTGCCAAATAGAAAAAAATCACGAACGTACAAGTTCGATTGCTTCTCAATTCTCAAAAAACCGCGAGCTCTATCGAAGCTCTCCCTCGCGAGAACTTTCGTCGCTTGTAATCTTAATTAAAATCGGTTGACATATGCGCGCGCGTGCGAGCTCTCCCGCGGGTAATGGCGCTTTGTATGCGCCGTTTAACGAGGCTCTCTTTTAATTGCATTGTTATTATGATGATTTATGCGGGCGAATCGGTCGGCGAATCGGCGCGCGTACCCGGTTTTTTACGAGCATTTGCGTAATTCAACGACAAATTACATTCGGTTCGACGAGGGGCCGCGCTCGGAATACCGAACGCCACACCGCGACGGTGAGAGACACGCCGCGGCGATCGTGCCGTTTTAATTGTCGGCCCGAATGCATTTGTTTTCGTGCGCTTCCCTGCTCCGTAAACCCCGAAGCTTTATCTCTCCTCTCCCCACCGCGTCATAATACACCGAACGAGCGGAGTCGATATCGACGACTCCATAAACTCGAATTACGCGGCAGTACGTACAAGCGGCGCCAATTAGCCGCGAGGTGTACACTCCGAATGCAAATCCGGTACACTTCCCGGTCGATATTTATATTATCATCGGGGCCTAACGCTCTATGCTCTCTCGCTTTCGCTCCCCGCGCGGGCTTGGGAATCTCGTTGCGCAATGCCGATTCCTCGCCCACGCGTGTCAGAAATCGATCCGCGGTGCCAGGGTGTTCTCGCGGGCGGCGGGAGGGATTGCATTCCCACGCGGACGGGGGCCAGCTAAAGGGAGAGATGCACCTTGCAGCTGCGGTACGTTCGCGAGGAATGCGCGAGGCCGCCGATATGTTGTCCCTTGTCGAGGTCGGGTCGGCTGACCGCTCGAGCGTAGGTCGGGAAGCTGCTGCTGGTTTTGATGCATTTTGCTTTTTTGGGAGGTTTTAAATTTGTTGAGAGTTTAGATGAGATACAGCTTTATTTTTTGTTATTGGTATTTTAATGTTTTATATTGAAAGTAGACTGGTCGCTCGTTGATTATTTGTAAATAAAAGTAAAATTGCACGCTGAGAATTTATTTCCCGCAGATCGAAAGCGAACGTTTCTAGGAAAATATTTTGATGAAAAAAAAAAGCTTTTAAACCTCTCTCCGGCGTGTAAAATAATACGAGCTTGCTCGCGGATTTATGGCCTTTACGCCTGTTTATCGAAGGCTTTTCATTGAAAATCCCACTTTGAAAAATTGAACGTTCACCTATGAAATTTATTCATTGCATAAAAATCCACGGCTTATAAAATATAACTGCGCCTCTTATTTAAATACCTTCGCTTCCCCCTTAATCAGCGAATACTTTTACCAGTTTACAATACCCCGCACGATAATGCAACGTTTTCCCCTTATCTTCTAAACCCTCGACTCGAGAGATCGCTATCGTTGAAATTTATCCTACGCATTATTCCAATACCTCAAGATAAGCCGCGGCCAGGCGGCCGTTCATTTTTTCTCCACCAGTAGAAGAGCCGCATCGGGAGAGAGAGAGAGAGAGCGAGAGAAAATCCCGCTTCGCGTTAAAACTCGATTACAGAATCGAAATTATATTTAGCCGTTACGCGGCCGATCGCACGTAGGTTTTACCGCGAGAGGAGTGGGAGTCTCTCGCCGATCGCCGGAAAGAAAGCCGGCTTTTCTCACCTTGAAGTAATGCAGCGGCCGATCTCGCAATTCCGCGGCTGATGCGACTCGAGGAGTATAATATGGAAAAGCGCGCGGAGAGAGAGAAATCGAGCGGATCTGCGCCGCGAAACGGAAAACGGCTGTGTAACGATCGCCTTTGGGCGGGAAGCATTTAATGCGCGCGGATATATTATTGCGAGCAGTGACGTACGCGTTGCGGGGTATATCGGCGCGAGGAATGCCGCGGCTGAGAGCGATGTGGGCGATGCGCGGGTTATTGGACCAGTGCGTTGGCTGCTTTATAAAGTTTTTTTTTCTTTTTTTTGAATGGCGTTCGCTTGGATTTGATGAGTTTTTTATGGCTTTCGATTTTTGTCGATGATAATGGCAGATGATCAATCATTTGTGTATGCCAATGGCAATATTATTTGGCGACGTGTTATTTGTTTCGATTTTAATGTTTGGTACAGTGTGAAAAATTTTACTGTAGTAAAATTTTACCTTTCAAAAAATAAATCAGAAATTTGAATGGCGTATTAAAAACCACTACGCGGACCCAACCTTTTCGCTGGAAAGTTTTCGCTGAGAAAGGTGGTATACCCTATCAAAATTTTTCAAAGAACTTTGCACGAAAAATCATTGCTATTTAAGACCCAATAAATCCTCCGTATTCAAAACGTTCTCTATCCCCGAAAGACACCCAGCAACATGATTTACGCCGAAGTTCGAATAAAGTTTAAAGGCGCGATTTCGAAACACTGCACACATACACACCGGCGGTTTGGAGCATATTAGTCGTAAAAAAAGGCCGTCCGCGCTCGTCTGCCGCCCGGCCGAAACTCTCCGCCTTTGTTTTCTCCTTAACGGAGGACAAAGGCTCCGGGGAGAGAGAGAGAGCGAAAAATAAGTGTTCCAAAACTGTTCGACGCCCGCCTCGAGGACCTAAATCAATCGGGGCGAGTTCGAGGCGTGACCGAGACGTGGGGCCCGAAAAATTTACCGCAGCCGAGCGGCGGCGGCGGCGGCGCCTCGGAGTCCGTCCTCGCCTCGTGAGAGATTTCCAAGAGGTTTACGAGGCCCGCTCGAGTTGTGCGCGCTTCGGACCCGGGGCTACAGGTGCTAAATTTGTAATTGGGCGTGATTAATTAGCGCGAGGCTGCGGGTCTGTAATTACGAGCCGAGCGCTATACTGTTTTGTTAGATGGGATTTTTTTGCTTGTTTTACTTTGGTATATCTTTTAAAAACAATAAAAATTTCACCTTTCCAATACAGTGCTATTCCAATGCTCCGTTCTAAAATTGATATATCGCGCAAAAAAGCCTTATAGAATGCAGCTCGACATATTCATATTACTCCCCCCGAATTAGCATACCTCATTAATACCGCCTTCTCCAATCGAAAGCGACCTCTGTACAACACTGTACTCGAGCAGCAGAAATACCGCTTACCGAAAACTTTTACCTCTCCCGACTCCTCTCGCGACCTCCGAATTCCCGGGGGCCGCTCCTTATCGCCCGACCGCAGGAGGCAGCCGGCCGAGAGTGATACGCGGTCGAGAGATTCTGAAGCTGCGCAACGAGACCGCAAGACCGCGGAGCGTTCAACTCCCGCGGCGATTTTTCACCGCCGCCTGGAGGCACAATGGGAATTACCTGCCGACTTGCGACACTCGGGCACTGTTGCCTCTGAGTCGAGCCGACGTTTCCGACCGAGGAGACGATCGGGGGATTGATGTCCGGTTGAACTCGGGGAATTTCGGCTTGTTCGCACGTGAAATTTGGAACGTTTACAGCGGGCGTCGCAACTGACGTAATTGCCGGGAAGGAGGAGCGATAGATATTAACCGGCGATTAAACGAAGTTACTTGTAATTCGCTGAGCACACGGACGCGCGGTAATCGCAGCTGGTAAACGCCGCGAAACACACGGCGGCCGACGGACGCTGATGGATAATATTCTCCGCGTTTGACTCGCTGCTCGCCTCGTTGCCTATAATAATTCAATTATTTTTCTCTCTTCTCCCGGCAAAACCTTGGCGCGCTCGTTCGTGTGCTCTCCGCTCGGAGGAAGGTGATTTCATCGATCCTTGATCGCATTATTAACTACGACATGCAGAATGTCAGATATGCGCGCCGTATAATGTATACTTCTCTGCCTTGAGAGTCGCGAAGCGATGATCAATTTCTGACGATTAAATCCTCGCTGAATCTCGAACGAATCGCGGCTCTCGGATGCGGCATTATCGATCGAGAGGAGTTTTCTCTTGTGGCGTCGCGCGTATATGTCTAATTATTACACATTTCATGCGCGTGTCTTATTAAAGAGAGAATTTCAGGAGGGGAAACGCAGACGGAGATACACCTTTGCGCCGGGACGATTGAATAATTGCTCGTTGGAGCTTTCCGAGGTGTGAAAAATGCTAGATTAACGCCGCGGTATTTACTTTGTTCGACGCGAACTCTGGCGTTTATATCGTTTCTCTTCCTTATCGGAGTAAAACTATATACCTTATTATTACGGGTATTAACGAGGAGAAAGCAATCGAAAATTTTTTTCGCCTTTAATAACGAGAAAATTAATTTCAAGTCCAGTTAGCAGCCTCTAAACAACGCGCCGTTCCATTTCAGATAAGCGAATCGCGCGCACTTCCCGAGGCGGCGGAGAATCTCCTGTATCCCATTTTCGGATATAACGAAGCGCCGCGATTCTCAGGCGAAACGCCTCTCGATCGGCACACACTCCATTACAGCGAATTACAAAGCTCGCAATTGCACACCGCGAGAGCAGACATCATCGGCGCGGAAAATCTCGCGCTCGGAGGCGCTAATGAAGGGTCGTAATAAGCGCCGCTGCGGCGCGCGAATGCAAATGCCGACGAGAGATCGGCGAAAGCGGATGAGAAATTTATCGGCGGCGAACAATATAAATATGTGCATAGGATATATATATGTATATATCCATTGATTGGGTCGTGCCGCGGAGGATTTATGATTGCGGCCCGATTTTTTGGTCGCTTTGGATATAACGCCGCGCGCGGGGATTTATGGCCGCGAGTACAAAACGCTGTTAGGCCGATTGTGATCAATGTTTTCGCTAATGAAAGCAATGCGTGTGTACTTAGAGTGAGTTGTTCCGAGCGTTAACAGGTGAATAAATATATATCGAGCCGCTCCGAGCGCAAAAACCAATTATTTATCGGCGGGCTTTATATCGACGGATTTCAATGAATATTAATTCGGGCATTTTTCTTCTCGGTTTGAAAGAAAAAAAAACAACCAGCACCGACTAACGACCCGCTTCTAAGCTCCGTTCGAAAGCACACCCCGAAAGAGTGAAAGCGCTCGCTCGTAATGACCGCCTATTTATATATACCCGCCTTACAAATACGGTGTGCGACACGTCTCGCGGCGTTGACAAAAATTTCGCGAGCCTCTCCGCTCCGATAAAGCGGCCGCGGTTTTACGATATTTATTGCGCTGAAAATCGAGAGCTTTATATTCCCGTATCGCGAGTAAATTCGCAGATCGATAAATCCCCGTTCCCCGCGGGCTGACTCTTTTTTTTCGATCCGTAATAACACAATGAGAGAGAGGCCGCGCTCGCGCGACTTATAATGCCTCGCTCTCGGCGCGTTTTATCGCCGCGCGACGTTATATATATATATACGTATATCGCTCTACAGTTTGGGAAGGCGCGTCTTATCGCGCTGCCCTTATCGCTTCGCGTCGCCGTTCGCTCAAAAGTCCCCGAGTTATTTCTCTCGCGACTTTATTGCGCGCGACGAGGGAGAGAGAGAGAGAGAGAGACGCTTTTCGAGGATTTTCGAGGAACGCGCACGCATTGGCTGACTTTCGGAGGTGCGCTCGAGCGCAATATCGCTTTATCCGAGGCGGCGGAGCGTGGAATGCGGTTCGATTTTACAATGCGCGCAGATTGCGGATCTGTTATTTGTTGTACGCGGCGTCGATGTATCGAAAAGTTGATTGTCACCTTTGGGGGTATAAAGAAAACGCGATATACACGGCCGCCGGTTACCTAATCGCGTCGGGTAAACAAACGCGCTGCCGAAGCTGTTTTAGCAAAGCGGCTTCCGTCGAAAAGTAGCCATTGTTGTGTATATATATGTGCACGGCGACCGAGGCGTGTTTTCAACGGGATCGCGTATCGTTCGTTTTCACCCCCTGAAATGTGCAGATTTTGCTTATGATAATAATTGTAAAACAATTCGTTAAGAAAGTATGACTTTGTATGGCAACATTTTTATCTTTACACGCGAAGTAATGGGTTATTGTACTTAATTGTTCCTATAGCTTTTTCGATAAGAGCGCAAATAATACAGTTTTATCTTTCTTAATTTCGTAAATAAAAGCAAAATGGAAATTAAACCACACCAAAACACTGTTTCTAATCACCGTCAAGAAAAGCGATCCGAAAAAGAAAAAAAAACAAGTATACCAGCTACACACCGAACTCGTATAAAATTCCGATTCGCGCGAGCCATTTCGTAACCATAAAGCGGCCGCGGCAGCAACACAGCGCAACCTAATCAGTTTTGTAAATCCGCCGCGCGCGCGGTCAATTAAGAGCGTTTTCGTTTCCCCTTGTTTTTTCGACATCCATAATTCAACGGTTTCCTCGATATTCCGCGGCGTCATCGCCGACGTTCTGGCTTCTCTTTTCCTTTCGAGAACGACTCCGCTCGGCACTCTCTCGGCTTCGAAAGAATCGAGGATATGAAGAATCTCCAGTGACGTTCGGCTTATCGGCGCGCTTACTCAGCTTCTTGAAGTTTTGCTGCCCGCCAGCGAGGCTCGTTTCGTTCAATATTTACATTAGGGCGCGAGCGAACGGACTGGTATATCGCGGTTTCTGCACGTGTATCTAAAATGAAAATCTCGATGTTAATATTCACTTTCGCGCTATCAACATTCAATTTTGTCCCTGCCCGCGGGGCGGTTGACGATTAATAACGCCGCTTTTTACGGGGGTATATATGCCGATTGCGCGGATTATTAACGAATTAATAGATATACAGCGCCGATCTAATCCGGTAATTGCGGAGGTCGCCGTAAAATTTTGCGAGCGATCACAAACGGCCCAGCTGGCGGTTCTCGGTTTCTAAGCCGAGGCGCGCACCGCCGCAGAAACTGCAATCCAAGCTGGAAAAGGGACGCGATTTCCGGAACCAGTTTGACGACGTTGCAATTAACTGTCGCGCGCGACAGAGAGCGAGAGAGAGAGAGCCGAGAAAGTAAAAGTGGCTTTGTCGATCGCGCGCGGGAGCATAATTTATTCCGCTCTTTATTTCCAATTCGTGCACGCGCCGACGTTCCTTCGGATTATTCCGCCTGTTGTGTGCTTTTTTTTCGCCGGTAAGTGAGTCCGAATGCAAAAAAAGGAAGGAATTCGTTTTTGCGCGCGGCGAGCAACGCGTTAAATTGTTACGAGTAGGATGTGGTTTTATTGATCGAGATTAATTGTTGCACCGAATTCGCTGAACGTAACCTACTTATTTTTTACGGCGGTCATTATCATACGTTTCCTTTGGATCTGATTGAAAATTTTCTTTCTCTCGGTTTGATTGTTTCATAATACCAGCTCGAGTCCTAATTTACTTTTTGATCTTCAAACTCTTCCGAAATTCAAGTACTATTTATAAATAAAAATTCGCGCAATTCGAAAAAAAGGTATGTTTTTCCCAGAAAAAAATGTCACGCGTTCCGGGAAAAAAAGGAACAGGATTAATTATGCAAAACCCGTCACCTTCCTCAAAGCGTCGCGAAATACAGTTAAGACGCGTCCTAGAAAAAAAAGTCAAAGCGACTCTTTGTCGCTTGAAAAAAAAGAAAAAAAAAAAAAAAAAAAAATACCGCGCCAACTGGAGCTGAGCCGTCGATGCTAATTTCCGTTCGGGCGTCGTCGCCGCGCGAACATTGAAATTGCTAATTTCAGGGGGGGAGGATCGCGCGGCGTCTCTTCGTTTCTCGTTTTCTCGCGGCTTTGGAAAACAGCTGGCGTCGGGAGCGGAGAGAGAGAGCACTTTTGTGAAAACGCGCGAATGCGTACAGGCTAATGAGCGGTACGTGCGCCGCCTCGGCAACTATTGGCGGTGGGAAATCTTCGGCTCGGCGCAGCTTTTTCCGAGAGAAATTGTATGCGCGCTCTCGGGTGTTGCCGGCTGTTGTTGCGCCGAGCTTATAAATCACTTTATTATTGCAGTCGTTTCTTGTTCTGCGCGTTTAATGAAGCCATTGTCGTTGCAACTATTTGCCTCTTTTTTTTTTATTACCGATTTCAGCTATTTTAAACACCTGGTAAAATGATCTCGGCTCTGTTATTATATATACATTATACTTCACTTGTCGTTTTATCCGAAAGGTATTTCGCATTGGATTAACCGCGAAGCGAAAGCCGTTAATTTCGTAAACTTATTTCAGCCAAAGTCCTATTTTTAATAGCGATTTAATTTTATCCCGGCAATTCGTTTCCTTAAAATACTCGTAAAACCTCCTCTTAATCGTCGCAATTACACCCGAACGTCACCGTAGGCGCCAAAACGTTAACCGGTAAATATATCAGGCGACTTCAGCCGCAAAAAAAATCTCATCGGCCAACCTCCTCCACCTCTGCGGCGCCTCGGCTTTAATAAAGACGCGGGGCAGCAGCCTCCGTCTCCGCGCACCACCTACGATAATCTCCATAATCCCCTTTTTAAACTCCGGAACTCTCTCTTTCTCGGGGCCAAAGTATAAACCCGTCTGTTTATTGCGATATTCGCAGAAGCTTTAAAGCGCCCGTTTAAAAAAAAAGCGCGCCCCGGCACACCGTACTCTCGGGCAATTTTATGGGCAAAGAGCGCGCGGAATACGCGCCGCCCGGCCGCGGCCTTCGTCGTCGCGCGAAAAAAGGAGGAGGCCGGCAGCAGCAGCCCCCGACCGACCTTGCGGCCGACGCGTGCTGCGCGCTGCCCCCTCGCTCTTCTAAGAAACTTTCGCGCGATTCTCTAAATATCGCCTTGCGCTTTACTCTTTCTCTCTCTCTCGCGCGCGGGGGCTTATATTTTGTCTGCGCTCTCTCGGCGAAGGGGGCAGTCGCGTCTGTGGTTTGAGAAACGCGCCAGGTGAGGCGAGAGGTGCGAGGATTGCAGCGGCGTGCCGAGCTCGGGTGAAATCGTGAACTCGTACACCGCGGAATGTTTAGCCGCGTCGTTCGAGGGAGATTTTCTGGGTAAAGAGGGATTTTGCCCTCGAGTTTGGTAGGAATTTGCGCTTGCAGAAGGCGGGATTAATAATTGTTTACGGTAATGGCGATGATCGCCGTTGTCTTTATCTTTCGTGCATTTTATTATTTCGAACTGTCGTTAAAGCGGCTTTTTGTAAAGTTTGAAACTTTTAAAAACGATTTTATGCATACTTAAATAGTCAAAAATCGCAATTATTTACGACCCAGTCAAGTCTACAATTTATTCGGATTTAAAAAAAAACTCTCTTCCCTCAAACTCGCTAAATTTACCAAGCTAATAAACCGCGCGAACGCATCGTTATCAAAGCACTAATCTCCCCGAGACGGCTCCGAAAAAAAGCAGCAACTATTAAACTAATTTAACTACAATCTGCAGCGGAGTCTGCCTACTTAAGACCGAGAGAGAGAGAGAGAGAGAGAGAGAGCCTCGGAGGCGAATCGGTCTCGGGACGCGCGGTTAAAACTTTGCGCGCTTCAAAAACGGCGTTTATACGGCTCTCCGCGGCCTCGGGCGCGGCCGCCTTTTCTTGCCGCGCTCCTCTCCTCACGGACACCTTTCTTTGGCGCTTTACGCGCACTTCCTCGAAAGTGAATTCGCGCTTTTTGCGCGCCGAGGCGGGAGGGAGAGAGAGAGAGAGAGAGAGAGAGAGAGAGAGGCGAGAGGAATGTCGGCGGGCTATTTTTTGGGCATTATGAGGCTGGAAGGTGTTGCGAGTCCGGGGAGGAGGCCTTTTTGTTAGGCGGTATGCTGTAATTTCGCTCGCTGCTCGCGGATGGAAGTGTAAAGTGCCGAGGAGCCTGGAATATTCTGCTGGACGGAGTTTTGGTTTACAAAGGACTCGTTGCACGGTTCGATTGTTGGGGCTAGTCGAATAATCTTGAGAGCAGGAAAGTTGCTTATTTCCGTGTATGAAAATATTTGTCGACGGTTTTTCTGTAAAGTTTTGGATCGCGATAGTTTTTTAATTGTACGATGCTAAAAAACTGTATTTCAATTGATAAAATGCAAGAATTTATGTAACTGCCTTTTGGTTTCTCCTTTCGGATGCGGTTCATTTACCGAAGTAATAACAAATGAAAGTCACCGTTTGTCCCATTTACTGCAACACTATACATACACTACAGCCACTTCATTTTTTTGTACTCGTTTCCATCCTGTACGAAACTTCAATTTCCTCTGCATTGCTTCAGAAGCCAGCAGTGACCGTAGAAAAACCCCCTTCTGAAATACTCCGCGCAAAAACCACTTCTCCACGAATCTCGCGAAATAATAACTTTATCGCCCAAAGTGCGTCTTTCCGGCGGAGGCCTCAAAAAAAAAATCTGCATCTCTCGCGTCTACCTCGTTCCTCGAAACTTACAACCCTTTCCTCAAGCGGTTCCGGCGAAACGGCTCGCAATAAATTCGATCGACAATACTACACCTCCTTATCCATATTCCTCTCGCGACGCTCGAAATTATACAGGATGTAAATTCTTTTCTTCGGGCGCGCGCGCGGACGAAAATAATTTTATATCTCGGCGCGCGCGTTTCCCTGGAATCCGCGGGCTGGAAAAACGAGGGCGCGGGGGGAGAGAGAGAGAGGGAAATTCCTGCCGCGCCGCCGGTGCTACAATTACCGCGGGGAATCCACGAGAGAGAGAGCGAGAGATGCGCGAGGCGTTACGGTTCGATACGTAATTCCGCGCGGGTACACAAGTGAAGAGAGGAGAATGCGTTGGGCTTCGGCATTTTTTTTCGAGGGCCGACCGACGGTGTGGTTTTCCATACTTAGCGGTGTTTTGATGCCGGGGAGAGACGACGTCGGCCAGAGTGTTTATCTAATCGAATCGTTCGGAGCTCTTCATTTAAATTCAATGCAAGCGGATTTGAATTTCTTAGAGCGCCGTGTTAAATATATAAATATATTTAGTGGAACGTTAAGAGATTCAGCGCGCGAATCCGTGTTTACTCGCTAATAAAAGTCAATTTTGGTCTTTTACGATTTGAAAAACCTCGGTTGAATTGAAAGCGTTCGATGCATCTTTGAAGAATTTTAAGATACCATTGATCGGTAAATTTTTAAGGCAACGAACAAAGAAAGTTAAAAAAATCTACGCATTTCAAGTCGACTTTCTTTCCTTCGATCTTACACGGTACAATTATGAATAAAAAAAAAAATCAACAATCGAGCATCGAATTAAGCGCATCTAATTGAATTATTATTATCTCTCCCGTCGACCCCGACAATTATTCAATCCATCAAGCACCGAACCTCAGCCTATCGCTCACCTCTCCTCCTATTACACAGCAATTTGCAAAATAAAACCCCTCTCTCTCTCTCTCCCCTCGAATAATCTCGGCACAAACGCACGCTGCATACACACACATATACAGCCGTTGCGCCTGCAAAATTTTCCATATAGAAATTCTTGGCCTCTGTAATTTGCAGCAACGCCAGTCCGAACATCGTAATCATCATTATCGGAAATAGCCGCGCGTGTCCTTGCCGGAGAGGAGCGCGCGGGCATTATGCCCCGTCCTTCGCGTCGTGTATACATATACACACACGCCACGGGCGTCAATCCGACGATCGGATCGGATCGTACTGTGCGCGCAAAACGAAGCTTTCGCGCTTTCAGGCCTCGTGGCGAGGTCGTTTTTACGCCTGGGATGTATATACTCCGCGCCGTTGTTTTCGATTTATTATTGAGTTATTCCTCGGAGACGGGGAACGTTCGATTTTGCGTTTTACGCGGGTTTTGCATTTGCTTTTTACGCCCGTACTCGCGCCTCTCCGCGAGAGGTTCAGACACCGTTTCGATCAGGTTTTTCATCGCGGCTTCGGCGCGATATATTCTCTCGGAATATAAATATTTACTAACCCCTGCGCTCCTAACGAGTCCGTACGCCTCGTCGAATCAAAAAACTTTAATACACCGCAGCGCGGAAATTTAACGATTTTCAAAACGCACGTATACGTGTATATACGAACAGTACTCGAAGCAACCGCAAAGCAAAGATAAGAGTCCCTTCTCTCCTCGCGGCCGCGGAGACGAGCCCCCCTCGAAATTCCTGAAGGGCTTTTTCGAGCCGGGCGCGCTCGGTGCGCCGCCGCCGCAACAATGACAGGCGGCGCGGGGTGTGTAATACCTGCGCGTCCGTACGTATATAGGGGGCGGCCCGGGTAATAATGGCGGATAGCGATCAGGTGCTTGTTTTATTGCCGACAGATGCGGCAGCCCCGCAGCTTCTCTTAATGGTCGACGCCCTGGTAAACGTTCTCGGCTCTCTCGCTCTCTCGATTATTACGATGCCTCCTTTTCGCCGACGATCGAACGCGTTTCTCCAGAACGATACGACCGTTATTAGGCCTTATGAATGTACTCGGCAGAGGGGGGGGGGGACGTACGTAGGGGGGCCCGCAGCTTCTTGGAACTTTCGAGCCAGGTGGACGATCGATTTCGGTGAGATTTGTACTTTGGGGACCAGTTTTGATTTTGTCATCTCGACTGGGTTGATGGGGCTGGGTGCTCGTGCATTTTTATAGAAGAGTTTTATAGGGCTGTAACTCTGGTTTATTAAAATTCTAGTCGTAAAGGCTGCGTTGATAAATCAAATAGAGTAATATAGCACAGATTTTATAGATCGTTGAGGCGGGACAAAAATGTGCGTTAAAATAATATCTTATCGTTCGTTTACTTGTAAATTCTTTCTCAATCACGTCTATACCGAACCGAATCCTGTTATTTTAGTTACAAGCCCGTTAATCTACTTTGGCGCTCGACAATAAGACATTTAAAGACCGTCAGTGCAAACTATATCACGAGCGAGCAACGAAATTCAAGCGCGCACGCGACGTTATCCAATCCGATATCTCGAGCGTTTAGCGCTCGATGCGCCATTTTCAATTTGAAATTTAATTTCCGCGGCGCAAAAGCTGGTGCCTCGAGCGGAAGAAAACAAAAAAAAAAAGGAAGCAGGCCTCGTCGGCAGTCCGAAATTGGCCAATCGGCGCGTTCGATCAGCGCCTCGTAAATCAAGCTCCTCCGAACTTCGAATTCGGCGCTGTCTTAGCAGTCCTGGGCTGCCGTTCCGTTCCCCTTTTCAAGCGCTTATCGGCAGCGGCTCGTCGGGGTATATATACGATCGCGAGCTAGATTAGCGCTGCCATTTTGTTTCAATGCTAATTTGCTGCTTCTCCCTCGCGAATCTCATAAATATTTTCGATTTCCTGGCGAGCGGCGGCGGCGACGGCGGCCGAGCTTTTGTCCGATCGCACGACGTCGGGCGTTTGTCTTTTGCTTACTTTTTAGGCGAATGTAAAAGGTTCGCCAGTTGTTGGTGGAATAAAGCGCCTTTTGTGTCGATATTCCGTGTTTTAATTGAGAGAAAATCATTTTTTAACTATAGGATTTATAATTGAGTGCCAGCTTCGTCTGTTTTATCTTCACATTTACATCGAACCCAACGATGAATATCTATAAATTAGCAAATACAACAAAAAAAACTCCACTTACCGGTATTGAACGTGGCAGAGGCAAATTCCTCGCAGACTTCTCCAATGGCGGCTCCGATTGCCCAAGAGACTCCAGCGACCGCGAGCGATTCGTTAATACTCGCGCGTCGAAATCGTCCCCTCGGGGTTATCGATCTTTATATTATCCCAGGCAGATCTCAGCCTCTCGATAAACGCGGCCGCCGCGAAGGGAAAAGCGTCGCGTCGCGGTCCGAGTGTCAACTCGCGCTCCTTGATTTATGCGCGAAAGCAGGCGGGGGGATTAGACGAATAAATTGTTCATAGGGTAACATCGCGCGTGCAATTTCAATGCGACTCGTTGACATTTCCCCGGGCGGATTTACGAGTCCGCCTCGAGACGTCTCGATTGGAAAAGTCGGCTCTCGATCGGTCCGCGTTTATAAAGAGTCCGAGGATTTAACTCGCGCGTTCTCTCACGTATTTTTCGCGCTCGATAATCGACGGGCCCCCCCGTCCGACGCCCTCGCGAATTATCGGTAAAAGGCCACCGAGACGTGCAATCATCTAAAATCGCAGAAAGTGTAACGCCCCTCCGACGCCCTGGTATGATTCGCGAGGCGTGAGAAGAATCGCGCCGCGTCGAGTGTACGTATATATATATAGTTTTCGGGTCCTGCTCACGTGAGAATTCGATATTGACGCGCGAAGAAAAATTTCGGAGTACGTGTGTAACGAAGTCACTTTTTTTGCCGGGGGGAGACAGGTTTTTTATCCTCTCGACGGTCTCCTCGAGTCTCTCTCGAGGCTCGACGCTGCGTCCGGATTCCTGCGGAGTATCTGTAAGCAATCTAGAGTGTACTAATTTCTTCTCATTACTTCGCTCTCGGCGTCTCGGCCGTATTACAACTTTGGCAACGAGCCTTTTTGAACGTTATTGATGGCCGTTTTCGAGTCATTAATGTTACTAACCGCCTCGGCTAAATTACTATTCAAATTAATCATCGCGAGCAGTGTTACGAAACGAGTTTTCAATGCGCATTTTGCTCTCTCAACGGCCTCAATCGAGTTCAAAAACTGCTCTCGGTTGTTTACCCCTGGAAGAAAAAAAGATTATTACACAGAAAAGTCGCGCGAGCTTGGAAAAATGCGGGACGACGCATTTGCAACGTCGACTTATTCAGCGAGATGTCCGTTTACGCTTTTCAGCCGCGAAAGGCCTCGCGATAATGTCAGCGTTAACGCAGAGCGCAGTGGACGGTTGCTCGACGTTAATTCCAGTGTACGTATACCTGCGGATTTTCAGCGCGACGCGGCGCTCATTTTTTCCGGGGAAACGCGCGACGGACACGTCAGAAGAATTAAGATCCGAGAGAGAACCGCGGGGGCTTTTAAATACGTCCCCGATAAGAGTAATCGAGATCGAGCGGTTCCACATTGTCGCCTTGATTCGTATCGCGTTTAAATGCCGGATTTGTTTCGGGCTTTTATTTTTAGATTGTTGATCTAATATTTACATGCGAGAATTACTAAATTATGCATTCGGCGATAGAAATTTTAGAAAGTTTCGAATTATGTAAAGCAATAATAGCAAAATTATACAGTTTATTTCGAAAACAATTTTTGCACGGCAAATTTAAACAAGCCACAGTAAAAAACTTACTTAATAGTCTTTGTAATAGATATTAAATAAATATAATATTTAACAACCTCAAATTTTCAGAATCTCACTTTAACTCACCGCCGAATAGAAAGTTAAAAATCAGAAATAAAGTAATAACAATAAAATTACAGGCTTGACGATATCTAAACTTCCTAAAAACACGTATTATTCCCGCCCAAGAAACGGCCTTCATTAAAAAACTGTTCTCCTAAAAAAAAAAAGAAAAAAAAATATCAATTAAGACGCGATCCAGCCGATCCGATCGGCTGTTTATGCAGAGCCGGAATTTGCGAACGAGATTTTTTCCCTCTCCGGAGGGATCGTCCGGGGGAATTCGCGGAGTATACATATATACACAGGCATCCGAGCTTCGAAGCTGAAATTCCCCGCGCGATAAAACGAAAATCCCCCGCCGCCGCCGCCGGACAGATTTGCCGCGCGGCGGAGAGAGAGAGAGCCTCTCGCAGGATAATTATTTACGTCAGATAGGATCTCTCTCTCTCGGCTTGAGGTCCGGCTTGGGAAACAAAGGCCCACCGAAACTCGGCTGTATAATACTTTTGTTTTCGCCTTTAATTGCGAGGTTTAGTCCTCTGATTGACGAGTATCTAATCCGAGCGAACGCCCGGCTAACTGTAGTGGAGCGGGACCGTTAGGCTGTATATTGTATCGGTAAGTGGAATTATAATACGGAATCGGTATCGCATAAGTTCGCGGCGTTTTTGGAGCAGGTTAGAGTCAATCGGGTCCGTTGGACGTCGAACTTCGAATATATGAATTGGCGCTCGCGTTTGGAAAAAAATAAGTATATCCCGCGCGGGTTTTTTTTTTTTTGATCGCTCCCGCGGGGGGAATAAATTCTGTGGCGAATCGATTTTAAGTTTGAAAAGGTCCTGGGAACCTTTTGTCCTATCGCGCCTTCGAATCTCGGGCTTTTTTGTGGCGCGCGTGCGCGTATAACCAGGGCTCTTCCTCCGAGTTTCGTGCGGTTCATTAATTTACATGAGTAAGCCGTTCGATGCCTATTCATAACTTCGATTTTTCGACACGGCCGATCGGCATTGATTACGAAAAATCTCATTTCAAATCGGGGTAAGTTGGACGGATTTTTCATTGTACACTGGAATCTCGTTGAGTAACGCGCTAGTAATTGAAAATTTAAAGGGTTACGTCACAATGACGAATATCCATTCTGGAATTCAATGGTTCAATAGCCACTGTTTTGATTCAATTTTTTATGGATTCATTGTATCGGTACTCGTAAATCATACCGGCATTTTTCCAAATTCGTTCAGCTGAAAAATTACGAAAAATAATAAGTGATTATTGCAAATATATCTTGGAAACATCAGTATATACACACATCGCATGCTTAAAACACATTGAAAATCTGCTTTAAAATCTAGTCTAAGCACACGACCGTAAAACAGGCAATTCGCAGGCTTCTGTTTCTGCGTCGACGCCCTCGTAAAACGCTCGATCGGCGCTCTTTGTGACGCTGTAAACACCGATCCACATTCTGTCGCGGACAGGCCAGGATTTATACAAAACGGAGAGAGGGAGCTTTCGAAAAAGCTCCGACGCGCATAACGCGTTCGTAAATTATGCCATTGTTATTGCAAGCGGCGGAACGTTTAATCGCCTCCCGATAGTTTTGCGATATGAATCACCCGGAATTTTACGAGAGCAGATATCGCGTTGAAATATAT
>JAWWML010000012.1:19063675-19092592 GCA_035047165.1 Ormyrus rosae | reverse complement strand
CAGCAGCAGCAGCAGCACGCGACAAGCGCTGCACTCGATGTATCGGATTTCTCGGCGGCCGAAGGGAAAGAAACAATTAAAATGGAGCGCCGCGGCAATTGGAATTAACAGGGCGAAAGTAGGAAGAGGAAGAAAACAAAAGCGAGCGACCGGCCGCAGAGAGAAAGAGGGTGAGAGAGAGAGAGAGGCGGTAGCCGGCAAATTGCGCGCGTGCACAGCGCTCTCCCCGCTGGTGGGGGAGAGAGAGGATATTTCATGAATTTGCGTTCGAGCTAGAGCGTACGTCCGGCCTGAGTGACGTGAATCATTATTACCCGCGTGCCGCTAAATTGCCGCGTAACCGTTCGCGTCCCTTTTTTTCTCCTGCCCCCTTCGTGCTGCAGAGCTGCTGCTGTTGTCGACGCTGCGGAGATGCTCCGCGCGGCGCTGCGGGCGCTCGGAGCCCGGCGTTTCGGCCTTTTCTGCCCTTGTGGAAGAGGCGATTTGTTTATCAAATTTTCAATATCGCGATGCGAACGGACAAAGGTTCGCGGCCGCGAAGGAGGATCAAACGCCGAGAGCCGATCGGGGCGCATTAACAAGCGAGATTCCCCGCTTTCTTTCCTGTATCGCGCATCTCTCGGAGGCTGCCGAAAAAAAGCAGCATAAATCGCGCTCGCGCGGCCGGGGGAAGCGAGCCCCATAGATAACCGCGTCCCTGCGACTCGCTAAAAACTCTGCGGAGCGCGCGAACAAAAGGATTCTTCGGTCCGTTCTCTCCCGCGGGGTAGCCGCAGCGGCGCGCGTTCCGGCCCACATAGTTGCCTCTCTCTCTCTCTCTCGAAAACTCGCGAGAGAGGAATCTCAGCGTGCGGCCTTTGGGTCTCCTCTCTCCTATCCTTGTAAAACAACTTGTAAAACGAGCGACTGCCGCGCGAAGCCGACGCTGCCCGGATACTTATAGCCGGGGAGAGGGAGAGAGAGAGAGAAAAAGGAGGTCCGTCTGTCTCTCGGGCTTCTTGAGGAGATATCGTTTGTTGCTGCGCCGGCCGGAGAGTGGACGACGGCAGGATTTATCGGATGCGGGCGGGAAAAAATCCCCCGATACGTTTTGCTGCCCCGCGACGAAGACGACGACGACCAGTCTCGGATTCCATTTGCTCGATTTTTAAAAGGAGGGACCGCAGAACTGCTGTTAGAATGGAGCTCCGTCGCCCCTCTCGAATCCGTTCGTTCGATTTTCTCGAGTGCGAGCCGATTTCGATAATGGACCGAGAGAGAGAGCGATTTGCGTTGACGCGCCTCTGGTTTTAGAAGTTCAACGGATTTTCTGAAGTATTGGTCCGCCCGGATAAACAAGCTCTCGCGGTACTCTCCTTTTACGTACTCCGTAAGCAACTCGAGATAGAAATAAACTACTTTCCGCCGGAACGAATCTTCATCGGAGTAAATAAACATTCAATTTACTCCATTGTTCGACTCTCGAGAGCAAATATCGCGTTACAGAATCGTCCCCCCGAACTCCTCTCTCGGTTCCGATATCGCAGCGGCGCATCTCCGGCCGGTGCGCAGGGTACAGTCCGTCCTTTTGTTCTCGGCTCGGTCGACTTGACCTTCCGCCGCGCGGCAGGGGAAAGAATCGGCTCTCCGCCCGCATTTGCATAAGTATACAGCGCCGCGGCGCGTTACGTGCCCCGGTATCAATTTTCCGCGAGTTCACCCACGCCGCCTCCGGCGTTTACTCGAATGCGCGAGAATATACCTGATTCTCGCTCGATTTGCCTGATTATAGTACGCGGGCCTGCCGAGCGCCGCGGGGCTCTCTTTTTCCCGCCTCCGAGAAAGGGAAACCGGCGCGATCGCGATTTATGCGCGGGTGATTAGGGGCGATATATTCGTTTTTATGATTCGCCAAATTTTAGGGACCGCCGAGCTCGTAAACTAAGGAATTGAGTAATAGTTGAAAGGGAGAACTGGACGACTGTCTAGGTGTCGGGATCGTTTATTACTTATACTGGCTATTAATTGAAATTACGAGGTGATTTTTTAAATAGTTTTCTGAGATAAATAGCTGCTGAGTTATACGACTGTTGCTAGTTAGAAGTACCAATTTGCGCGGCGAACGTCCTTGATATATACAAGTGCGAAATGCAGCGCACGCCTTCGCGTCGAAAAATCTGGTTCTCCGCTCGAAATTTATAATTAAATTTTCAATTGATTCGCTTATAATCATATGGTGTATCCGAGAGTACTCGAAAGAAAAGCCACGAGTGCAACCTTCATTGTATGCAAACCGCTGCCTCTCTCTCTCCCTCGTATATACGGATCGAAAAATTCGGGCTAATTACTCCGATTACGGAACGACGTTTATCTGTCGCACTTTTTTCCCTCGAGGCAAATACATATAATTTCGCTCTCGCGAGAATTTACCGCGCGAGAAAAATTTACATATACGCGACGGACATTCAGACATTCCTGCACGAGCCGCTTTTCCATATACATAAACGCGCCTGGAAACTCGACTGTCGCACGACTCGGGACAAATTTTTGTTCCGTTCCTAGGCGAAGACGAGGGTTTAATGAACGGCTTGTCGGGGCGTTAATGCTGAGCGCGATGCGATCTTTAAATGCGCGAGCGAACGACTCAATTTTGAAGTGAATATAAGTATAAGTAAAAGCACTCGAGACGATCGCGACTCGTTCGTTTTACGTTCGAGCGAGGAAACTCAACCTCCCGACGCCGCGCGAGATCGGCTCGTCTTAAATTATAAACCTATACAACCTTGGTGCATTGTTCGCTTTAAAATAAAAATAAAAAACAGCGCAAAGGCACATCGAACAGTAATAATCGACGGGAGGCGATCGGCGGGATTTTATCTCAAAGGAAGGACTCGCCGCGCGGCACTCGAGAGGGATTTTATCTGGGCGGAACGGATTCGAGTGCATCAGGTGCTCGCCGCGAGCGTCGCGATAATTAATTGTGAATTATCTCCAAATAATTATACGTCCTTTCCGTTTAGTTGCGCAACTTTCCTTGATTTATCGGCCCCTCCGCCCCCTCCCCGACGTAGCGACAAATATATATATATATCTACATATCGGGAGGTGGAAAAAGTCGTCGGAGAGATATCGGCCGGTCGATTGAATAAATCCGTAAATCGAGACCTCGCCCTTCGCCTTTCTCGGCTGCGTTCGACGAGGCTTTTTGCCCCGTCGGATCCTCGACGAGAGGTGTCGAATTTCCGGCGGCGCGGTGCAGCGAGAAAAAAGAGAGAGGAGGCGCGACTCGAGAACTTACGAGAGCGAAGAAAGACTTTCGAGAGCCTTGAAAAAAGCGATGGACGAGACGACGTATATAGATTCGTATCGTAAAACAAGAAGCTTCGACGTTCCGGCTCGTAAAATTTGATGTTGATCCCTTTCGATATAACGGGCGAAACGACCGATTTCAGCTTTCGAAAAATCTCCGCGAAGCAAGAAAACATATTGTGTGTACGTTAACCGTGATCTTCTATTTTTGCATAATCAATATTAAAGCTCACAGAAAATTCCGCGAAAACCGTTTCGCTAACAACTTTATTCAGTCTTAATGACGGACATATAATCGCTCCGAAATCTTCGGCAAAAAGCCGCTCGGAAATTACATAAAAATCCAAATCCATGTCATTTCATTAAGCGCGATTTGTAGTTCCTGTTTACATCACCGCAGCCGAGAGCGCCGAGCGTTTGACGAGAGCGGAGATTAAAAAAAAAAAAAAAAGGAATAAAAAAAAAACACAGGAGAAGACGAGAGAAGAAGCGTTACGTCAGTGTATATGCGGCCGCATAACACGTGTTTTTCGCCGATCGAGCCGCACGATCTTCCGCGCGGCGGCCCGAAAAAGGCGAAAAAGGAGCTAGAGATCCCAGGAAGTTGGCCACACATTTTCGCCTCTTCCCCCCGGAGCGCAGATCTCCCGCCGACTTTATATTATACCTGCCGCTGCCTCCTCCTCTTTTTTCGCCTCGGGGAGATTCTTAGATTTCCTGCCGATTTACGTGCTAATTAAGTTTTCTCGTCTATGTAGCCGCACACGTTAAAACGACGCGTCGTCCGTCCGCGCTCATATTGCGCAACGGGCGATCGTCGCAAATCGGAGCCGGCGCACAAGTGGTTCTGCGGCCTCTCTCCGAAATTCGAGCGCGCAAAAAGAAGAGGAGGAGGATCTCGACCGCGCTCGGTAGTTTCGCGCTAACGAACTGCCCGCGATGCTTATCGGCATCGGGTGTGGTGTGGTGTGGTGTGGTGCGGTGTGCTGCGCTGCAACGTCGAGGCCGAGAGGTCAGGCGGCGAAGACGTATGCGCGGGCAGTATGTAGGAGCGCCCACTTGGACTCACCTGAAACAAAAGAGGCAGAAAAAGCGTTAGCGGAGCTGCTCTCTCTCTCGCTGTAAATAATGCTTGCGCGGCGCGGCGCGGCCCTGGAAGATGTATTTCCAGGGCAGCAGAGGTTGAGGGATACGAGGAAAGGGTATATTTCATTTTGCGTTATACGGCTGTTTGGCAATCATTGGGAGGGGGGGGGGGAGATTCCGGATTTGGTGTGCTCGCTGAGTTTCAGGTGATTGCGGGGAAAATATATACGGGTGGGAGGGAAGTGATTAATGGAGTTATAAGTAAATAGACTCCGATGTATTTATAGTATTGTATAAGGTTTCTTTATGAACTTTCAGACAAAGTAAACATTTAAATAAACCGGCTGCAATTAGAAAGCCTTGACTTAAAAGTGGGACATTAAAAAAAAAAGAAAAAAAGTAGTCGCAGGTGTCCTTAAGAATTCTAACAAAGCCACTTTTCAATTCAAAAAACAATCGAGTCCGCAGAGTCGTTCGCGGTAAAGCACTTTGCCCTGTTTTAAATTAAATCTTCAAGAACGAGCCTAGTAGGCCCCGAAGCGCCCAAAACGAGGAGGGGGTAGCCCCTAAGAGGAGCGCGATAAGAGGGAACGGCCCGGGACCTAATTTAATTGGTTGTTAGCAAGCTCCTCGGCTCTCGCGACGGAGGCGCGATCCGACCTTCCTCGCGTGTCCGCCCGTTACACATTGAAAGAAACACGCGTTTCACGTACACTACGAGGAGGCTCTCGGGGTCTTCGACCGCGTAGAATCCTGGAGCGACGACTCGCGGCTCTCTGTCTCTCTCTCTCTCTCCGCGAGGGGAGCTGCTCTCCTAGGCTGCTGCTCTCGGAGCTCGCGGATTCGCGCCGCTGGAAAAGCCCCCCTTCCCGCGAAAATCCTCGCTTTACGGCTTATTGTTCCGTGGATTAATCGCCTCGTCGACAATGCTGAAAATCGAGTGTTGACGAGGATCGGAGCCTGGATGATGATGATGATGATGTTTCTCAACGGTTGGGAAATCCAGGTATTTATGTACATATACGTTCGTCAGTCGGACCGGGCGCTCGTTTTTTTATTGCAACGAAGAAACTCTCCTGCCAGTGGCCGGGGGAACAGTCTGTTACCGGGTAAGTTAGAGACTGCCGGCGCGAAAAAGCCGGCGAAATTGATTAAGGCCGACTCGATAAATAAGGCCGAGGAATCGAGAGGCAAAAGAATTTAATGCAGCGCGAATTAACACACGGCGCGACTCTCTCGGATCCATTGGTATAAATTTTAATTATGGAAAGGCCCCTCCGGGACTCGCACTTTATCGAGTGTCGCGGATGAAATATTCCGGCATTAAGCGCCTCTCTCGGCTGCATTTCGGGGGGGGAGAGAGAGAGGGGAAAAAGGACGGGGCAGAGAAGAAGCGCGTCCTTGTTATCTCGCGCGCTAATGGATCCCGCCTTCCTTTTTTTACATCCTCGCGTGCGCTCCTCTCTCCGTCTCTCTCCTTCTCCCTTTCTTTCTCGCTCTCGGCTATCTCTCATTTTTCCTCCGCTCTTTCAATCTCCTTTTTCCCCTCCTTCTTTTTGTTCGAGCCGCCCTTTTTTACGCCCAGTGCTCTCTCCGCGGTGCTTTTTGTACGTCGCGCGGCCTGTCTCCCGTGCGTGATTGAGTTTGGAAAAACATCTGGGTTCCTTTATTTTTCCGAGTGTGGATGCGAGAGTTGATTGGAGGCAGATATTTGTACTCGCCGATCGTAAGAATTATATGAAAATCGACCGATAACTTATCGGAATGTATAAGCATTAAACAGTCGTGTCCTTCGAGCTTGAGAAACAATTGCTTTTGCATATTTTTTTAGTCGTTCCCTCGGCTCGTGACATCACACGTTAAATATTCAGTTCAAACGCCGCGCGGCACATTTCTCAAATACTCGGACGTAAAAAAAAAAGAAAAACGGCGCTTTACCGCTCGAAGCTCGAGGAATTCGAATTAAAATTAAAATTCAAGAAGCGTCGTTGCGCGACGTCTAATCGATATTATGGCATTTCTTGCAAATTGCATAAGGATCCGCGACGGCGGACGTTCACTCGGCGACGTCGCGGAGTGTTCGCGTTAGCGTGTCGCGCGCGCTCGAAAGCCAAATAAAAGTCGCGAGTATCTGTATTTCTCCTTGGGTTTCGTCATCGACGACTCGCCGCAAGAACGCTCGCTGTTCGAGTTCGGATTCATTAAGTTTCTTGCGCGCGTCTTGTACCTTCGTTATATGTATTATATGCAACTGCTTTTCTTGGTTTTTGGACTTGCTGATTTGAAGGAATATTCGAAACATTTTTCTGAACAATAATAAACCCTAGTTGTTATCTTCAATTCTATATAAGTTTGCTCTCGAATCCGCGCCTAAAAGCCCAAAGTATATAAAAAGCTCAAATATTGGCGGAAACTTTAAATTGTAGTTTAAACAATCGTTAATTATTTGTTTTCAAACACCGCGCTCTCGGGGTTACTTCGGTTCTTAACCACCTCGGCCACTTAACGTTTCCTCCGCGTAAAACTCTCTAAACGCTCGGAGGAGCCACAGAGAACGATGACGAGTCAAACATCGAGGCATCGCTCCGCTCCTTTGGACCTTTTGCCGACTATTAGCGGCCACTAATGCGCCCGCCTCGTGAAAGAGGCAGAGGAGGAAAAAAAAAAAAGAAAGAATCTTCGACCGACCGCGACCAATTAGAGCGATTAACAAATAAGTTGAAAGTGCGCGCGATAATTAGCCCTGAGCCGCGCGGTATTCCGTGAACTCGAGTTAAGACGTTTCCTTTCTGGAGCGGTTTCATTACGTCGTTACACGGATATGTGTATATCTGAATTATTTGCTTCGCACAAAGCCTGCGTCGCGTCCAAGCGCCATAGATATTAATATTCCTATAAGAGACACTCCGGCTACCACACTTTTCCTCGACAATTTACGATTCAGCGCCTCCGTTCTCGGCGCGATCGCGATGCGGCGTCGTACGTATCCTGTATATCCCCCCATTTCCCTAACCACTTCTTCGGGCCAACGATCGAGGCTTACAAATTAATCCCCCCTCCCCTCCCCGAAGCCGGGATTCTCGAGGCGCGACCGTCTCGAAGATCCACATAAACTGAGCATAATGAAAAATTGATGATGGCCCGCGCGGAAAGGATGCGAGATGCCCCCAGACGTGCCGGAAGCCGGAATTTCACGTGTGTCCGGTGTGCGCGACGCACGTCCGAGAGAGAGAGAGAGGAGCCTCGAAAACAGCTGGAAGATGCTTCCGTTCTGCTCGTCAAATTTTTTTTCCCGAGGCAAGGAATACAATTAGGCGCCGAGGTGTGTACTAAACGCTCGTGTTAGTTTATGCATTATTCGGTAGCCGAGAGCTACTAGGTGTAGGATGTAATTTTCAGCGTGTTATTGGGCTGTGACTGGAATTGAGTTTTTGGGGGCTTTTCCGACATGTGTTTCGATGGTCGGTGGAAATATTAATGGGTGATGAAACGTGCTTTAAATCGAGGTGTTCTCGTGTAGATTTATTAATAATTAAATACACGTAATATCACTGATTTTTCATTCGAGTTTTAAATACAACTTTTTGACTCGAAGCGAACTAAAAACTATACTAAAAATTTTTGGTTCCGACCGGTGTCGTTTTACATAAAAACATAATGCATACAGTCGATGCAACTTCGTGTCTGTTTGTTTCTTTGAATAAGAATGGGAGCAGGGTGATACAACAATGCGATTGAAATTTAGAAAATCAAGCAATGTCCCGACGGTCGTCCGAGCGGAGTTCATTGTTAAGAATTCAAGATTCTCATCTCTACGTTCGTACAAACAACCGCTGTACTCCCTTAACCCCATCAAACTGGTCAATCGAAATTCAATCGAAGCTTTGTACTTTCATTCAAAGCAGCTTGATACCGTAGATAAAATACGACACATTTCCGACTCACAAATAATCTCATTCACTGTATTCATATTCTTTTGTAAAAAGAAACAATAAGGAAAACACTTATACGAAGCAAATATAGAAACAAGGAAGGTGAAAAAGCTGCGGAAGTTGAAGCTGAACAATTCTCATTAACATTTTTTGGCTAAATTTTTTAATTGTCGTCATACTATATCCATATTATACATATATCCTCAATCATTTATCTATAATTCTACATAGTATAAGCATTTTATAAAGTGTTTGACACAAATTGAGAAATACCAATCATTCGTTCGGAAAATTTTAAAAACTAATCAAAGGGAAATATTGTAATCTTCTTTGCGCATAAAACCTCATTTTATCATTAAAATAAGAAACAAATATCCATTTTCCCGGCAGTCAATATTTCTCGTTAAGCTTCGCCGCTTTTAAAAAGTCATCCTCCTCCATACATCAGTCCCCAGACGCGAACGACAACAAAAACAATAACGTATACAGGCATCGAGAAGTGCACCGAGCCGATGAGGTAACGCTACTTCGATTCATGCCCGGGGTATCGATGTATACCCAGCGCCGCCTGCCGCTCCACTGGGTCACGTCGCGTTCGCGTCGCACTCGAACTGGAATTTTAGCCTAAGGAGCAATTATATGCATCCCGGAGATTTTTTTTACAGCGGCCGCTTTTTCTCCGTGACAGTTCTCCCCGAGGTTTATACGCTCGTTTTAAATGCCACGTATCGCGCGGTCGCGGAGAGATCGTAAAAGCTATATTCTTTCAGCGCGACTATTCGCGGAGCTCTATTGTTTTACGCGAAAGGATAAATATTGGCTTGCGGTTTTATCTCGCGTCTTTGCCATTACTTTTTTTTAGAGTCGCGTTATGCCTTTTTTAATTAAATATCGATCAGTGGATATAGCAATAGCTTTGAATGTTTCTATTTTACTGAAATAATCGGAAAGTTTAGCTTTCTACATACTTTTACATAATTGCATTTTTCGCGCAGCATCTTCAGTACCTCGAGATCCTCGTTCCATCCACTCTCAACTTTTTCTTACGTAAAACCAGTTACTCAACCGCACGCGGTTACGGCAATCCAAACTCAAAACCATTTTTTTTCTAAATCACCTGATCAACATATCCCAGTAAATGAAACGAACGCATTGTCCCGGCCGAGCGACAAGCCCGAACGCATTGTCCCCGCGTCAAAACCATCTCATTCCCCGCTGCACCGATCCCGGCTAATCGACCATTCATTCGCCCCCCCCGACAATTTACGCGCGCCCCTCAAAAATAGTCGAGCTCCCCGCGCGACAATGCCAATCCGCGAGAGAGACCTCTCTCTCTCTCTCTCTCTCTCCACTCCGTAATTAAGCCGCGCGCGCGCATATAATACAAACGCGTCGCGCGCGCACATTCATTAAACGCCGATATCTCGCTCCCCGGGTCATCGCGACTCCCTTTGTCCCGGGCGACTCTCGCAAGCGCTGTATCTCGGCTCGCGATCTTCATGCCGGGCGACCGAGAGAGCAGGCGGGAGATTAAAAAAGGGCCCACGGCTTCGAGAAACCCGCGCGCGAGCGCCGCGAAACATGATCGCGTAGCTCCGAGAGAGAGGAGAGGGGAGGGGGAGAGAGAGTTCGCCGATAAACCTCGCGCCCGGAGATCCCCGGCAAAAAGGAAATCGTAAATTCTGATGAATTTTGAGATTGCAGCCGAGGAGGGACGGGCCTTTTTGCGACTCGGATTTCTCGAACGCCGCGGCGCGTCTCGGGGGCCCAAAGGATTCTTGAGCATTTCGTGAATTTAATTCTGCTGCGGGCTTTTTGAAAGATTTTTGCGTGGAAAGTTCTTTCGTAGACGCGAGTATTTTTAGGAGAGGATTTTTATTTTCTCGCGCGAGAGAATTCAATTTCTTTGTGGTTTATAAAGGCTGACGTGAAAACGTTTATTATTAGAGTCGTTTGTTATTCCGCGCAACTACCTGTTTGCGCAAAGGCCTACTTTTTATTTCGTTTTAATAATTCCGTAAATGGGATACGTAAATTTTAAATTTTGTAAATAGACCTTGATAAAATGTATATTTATTTGAGCTATAGTATTCGCCTCAACGCAGATATCAGTGCTCTTCAATGAACGCGAATGGTTTAATATCGATAATAAAATTAAAATTCGATACAATTTGAGACGATTCTGGAGAGATAACTGGAGATAGCTTCGCTCGTAAAAAGTTCAACGATCGCTTTAAGCGTACAGTTAAACGCGACAACTTTCTTCAAATTCATTAGAAAACAAGATCACGCTCCGCAAAAAAAAAAAAAATGCCCAAAAAATATACATTTATACAGGCTCGAATGGGAATAATGATTGCATAAAGTCATCCTTTTCTGCAAAACTAAAATGGTCGTTTTTGCATACCTTATCTGATATGCCATCGTAACTCTCTCTTCCGCAGTATTATACCTTACAAAACGCGCGTCTATCAATTTAATTCCTCTTCCCATCTCGTCCACGTCCGAAGATACGCATCCTCCGCTCCTCGAGAGCCAGACCGCGGCTTCGAAAGAACCAGTAGCCCAAAACGCCGCTAATTCCTAAATTTTCAAGAGACGGAGAGAAAAAGAGGAAAAAAAACCGTAGCAGCAGTTCCAGTCCAGTTTCCCCCGGCAAAAAGGAAGCAGGAGCTGCCCGTCGTATAATATAAACCGCGGAATGTCGCAAGAGAGCCGCGCGATTCGAGAATACCGGAATTTCCAGAGCCGCGCGCGACAATGGGACCGCGCACGTAAAGTCACCCGGTATAACTCGTCCCGCGGCTGCCGCTCTCGGGGGGACACACATCCTTGGGGGCCCGGGGCTTATGATGTTCTTATTATTAATTTGTTTTGCGCGCGCGCGAGAGAGAGAGAGAAACCAGTTCCCTCGGCCGCGGGGATTGACGCGGGACGGGAAGACAAAGCACTACTCTGGCCTGCGCGCCGCCGCGCGGCTTTGGAGAACACGAGATAGAGAGAGAGAGAGAAAAAGACAGAAACGAGGTTTATTCGAGAACGCGCGGCGGCGGCGGCTTTTTGACACGTTTGGCTTGTTAACGTCGCCAAATTTTCTGATCTAGGGGAAAACTGGTTTCGGCTCTTTTCGGCAGCGGGATGATGATGGAGAAATAAAGTAAGAGCCGCGTTTAATGCGTGTCGGCTGGATTAACAAGGCTTTTTTTCGGGCGGGACCCGGGAGATTTGTCGAGATCGGTGTCGATCTCCCCGCAAAAAAGCGCGCCCGAACGCAGCGAAAAACCGAAATCATACGGTTACCGCCTCCCTTTTTTTTTTAACGACGCGGCGATTACGATAAAACGGCGCGCTTTCGACCTGAAATACGCCCCGGGGGCGCAAAAAGCGCGGCCGAGATATATACATTCCGGAATCTCGGTGTATAATATCGAGATCGGCGAAATAGAGCAATAATGAGAGTTTTTCCTTGCGCTCGGCCGCGGAATAATTACGATATCGTGTGTCGCGAGGGAGAGAGAGGGCCGCGTGCTTTTAGCTCGCGGGCAAAAACGAGGCTCGATCATCCGCGGCATTATTTATGAAATCCCGCGGCCAAAGAGAAAACGCCGCCCCGACCGATCGATCGATCCCCGGGATAAAAGATGTATCTTTACGGCGCGCGTAATCTCTTATCTGCCGCGCGGAATCGTAAATTCGTGCCGCGGATCGTAAATATATCGAGGACGGATCTTCCTTCTCTGCCTCTCGGCGTCTGCGATTCGTCAAGTGCGTCGAGATCCGAATTTGGCCGTTTCCAGTCGCGGGGCGAGCAACGATTGGCATTAATTTTGATGAATGCCGGCGAGATGAGTTCGAGGAGGCTATTCGGCGAAGATAAAGCGACGATTTATGGAAGGATAATTACTTAATTTAATGCTCTTTTTCTTTTGGCGATTCGATATTTATAAGTGTTTTTGTGGCGTCGATCAAAGTAGTTGTAAACAGGAAAAAAATTAACCGCTCTCAGGTTTAGATAAGAAAAATCGAGATCTACATTTCTTTTAATCTATTTTAGTATATAGTTAACCGCAAATGATAGTTTCTTAGTGCAACAAAGTTCCAGTATTTTTCAAAAACAAAAATGGCACTTCGGCCTGCCTGGAAAATAAAAAACACTTCCTTATGAGCTTACACGAGCTCCCCGTAAGTTGCAAGGTATCGCTATACACAATCACGATAAAGCAGCGGACAATATCAACGCTGACGCCAAACCCTCAAAAGAGATGAGCCTGCAGTTTTCTTTTTCAAACCGCGGGGGTACTGTTATTTTACAAAGTAACGCTACGCTTTAAAACGATCTATTCAAAGTTTCATCAAATCCCAAAAAATAAGCTTCACAACTCTACCCCCCAAAATCCAAATAGCAAGAGACAAGCGACTTTCTACAAAGCCAGCTCGAATCAAGAATTACACCAGCCATTCATCCGTCAGAGAAGTCGTCGTTAGACACTCTGACAGCCGATGAAAGGCCCGGCCGACTGCGGGTTTTTGATAAATTTCGAGCGACGAGAGTGTATGTCTGACTAAATACGGCCGGCACGCGCGCGACGCCCACGCCCGGCGATTCGAGCCGTATCTGCAGATTGAAAAAGAAAAAAAGAAACAACGGCGCTGGACTGACTCTCTGCTTTCGGGAGTTTGGCGTTTGCGAGCGCTTCGCGCGAAATGCGCGCGCGGATACGTCGTCGGGCCGTAAAGATTTGACGGGGAATTTTGAAAGCTCTTTCTCTCTCTCGCTTTTTGGACTTTTCGTCTAATGTAGGCGATAAAGGCCGAGTTTTTGGTTGATCGAGTCGGTAAAAGGTTGTACGTATATAATTTTTTTTTCGTTTTCTCGAAATGCAAATCCTCGAAAAAAATCCAAATTTGAAACTGCTTACTAATGCAATATTGTTGGATTAAGTCTTAACGTTTTCGTTCAATGGCGCCTTATCAACTAGGCTTTAAAAACTCGAAGGCAATATTTTCAATCGGTAATTTATTCCTTCTACATATCAGCATTTTATTCAAATTTTACTACACCTGAAGGAGAAAATTCCGACTGGCTCGCCCAAAGGCCGCGCAGTCCGTCAATTAACCCGGCCTAATCGAAGGAGCAAAAAAAAAATAAAAAAAGCCCCGTCCCCAAAGCACTTTACCGCTTTCCACTAAAAATAACGAATTATTGGCCGTCGGCATCGAAAAAAAAGCCGAAACCGAACCAGATCGGCGTAAAAAAACTCGCGACCGGCCCTCGTAAAAACGTCGATCCAAGTTGCTCTATTGACACAAGCATATTATACGTATAGTTGCGCGTTCGCCGTAATGACCGCTTGAATTTCTCGTCGGTTGATTAGTGCCAGCCTGCAGCGGCGATCGGCCGCGACGTAATTAACCGCGCGCGATTTACCGAGTGCGGAAGATGGCGCTGGCGCTCGCTCATTAGGCGCGAACGAGTTCGCGTATTTAGCGTCGTTTTCGCTTTGTTTTTCTTTTTCGGAAGATCGAAGCTGGATACAGGCGGAGACGAGGCGTCAAAGTCATTATCGGTCGGGCTGATTGAAGCTATTTGTCGAGGCTTCGGTTTTCCAAATGTTTATCGGTTGGACGAGGAGACTCGATTAATATAAGCGTTGCGAAACGTGATTCGCGCTAATATTCTTCTTTTCCCGGCTGTAAATTGGAGAAACGAAAGCGAAACCGTATAAGTAGGTAAGAAAAGCGAGCGGATCGGTACGTAAAACTTGCGAAATTAACTCGTTGGAGATTAATTACGGCGACTCGGTTGATTGTAAACTGGAAATAAGGGAATATTATAGTTGGAGTTTTTTTTTTGTATCTTCGCCGTGAAATTCCGCGAGGGATTTGCCGAAAAATAGCTTATTGACGCACGAAGGCGAATTAATATTTGCTCAAGATGTAATCCGTAAACATTCGAGGAACTTTGCCTCGGGTGTTTATCGGCAAAGAAGTTGGGAGGCACCGAGCTAAATATTGGCACAACTCGGGTGCAACTGCGTTTGTGGTCGACAACGGGGATATACGTTTTATCTTTTCGCGCGGATTTATCGATCGATTTCTGCCTCTGCCGATCCGTAACGTACATTTTTCTTTTTTTTTTAACGAAATTAAATTATTAACGTCTCGCTTCCTTCGATTAAAGCGGGACAAGTCGATCGACGGTTTTTACAGTTCTACACAGCGAGAAATTATTTTCAGTCGCAGTGGACGATGCGATTGTAATTAGTTTGAACCAGTTTTTTGTCGATAGTCAAGCGACAGGAAACGATAATTATAACGCAGTTACGCAACTGATTTCCACAAATAATCTGATTTCCGGATATCGTAGAGAAAATATAAAAACATTTTAATGTCACGTCTTTAGTACTGGGGATATCAGGAAAGTAAGTTGGAGATTAGATATAAGTATCTATACGCGGCTTATTTTTTCACCTTCGAGCCTCTGTAAATATTACGTTATACCGACTGCTAAATAAACCTCCGAAACGCTCCTATTTACTTAATCGCTTGCATTTTTTTTTAATCGGACAGTTTATATCAATTCCTTTATCTGCACGATTTGTCATTAAACATTTTACTTTTTCGATTAAAAGGAACGTCGCGTTGTCTTGTTTGCTTTCCTATTTTTGGGCCTGAAAGTCCGTCCGAGCAGAGAGAGAAAAAAAAAGGCTGAGACTCCTACGCGGAAATTTCTAATTTTTTTTTAATGCCTTTTTCGTTTATAGATTCGGAGGAGGTCGCAAACGTCGCTGCGCAAAAAAGATGCAGATCAGTCGGTAATTAAAGAGCTCCTTTTACGAAAACTAGACCCGGGATGATTTTTCTCTGTCATTCGCTTCAACTTATTTGTCATGCCAGTATTGCTAATTTGCATAATTAAGATTCCTCGTTTATCTAAAGAGCGGCTTTTGAAAAATTTAAGAGACATTTAAATTATCAATCAGCGGAGATTTTCAATTATCTCGTTTAAGTGTATTCTCGTTTCTCAGTCAAAATCTCATTAGTTTAATCTTAAGCTTTCGACCGGACGCGAAACGGAAAAGATATTGTCGTCTTACGTGTTTTGTTTTGAGGTAATTATTAAGTTCGTTGACTCTTTTAATGTAAACTTTTGTCATTTGCTCGGAGAAGCGGACTTTTTACTTAAATTGAAAAGCAAATGGACAACAAAGTTCTTTAACGCAGATGATGAAACTTCAGGACTGATGAGGTTGTCGATTCGTTCAATGAGTCAAGGATTTTTAGTATTGCGCATAAATAAGAAGGTGCTTGACTCATTAAATCAATCGGCAACCTCATCTTTCAAATTCGAAGCCGCGAATTTCGCAATGTAAAAATTTACGCCGCTTATTCCGCGAATTCTCGTTAAGAAACTCGCGGCCAATTATTGCAGTACAGTTACTCGATTCTTTTAAATGCTTCGAGATCCATACGGTTAATTTAACGATAACTTTTATATAAATTTCATTCCGCGGGTATACATTCGGTAACGGTCGATCCTTACTTTTTTTCGCACTTTGCAAGGCTTTCCTTTTTCGGAGCTTCCAGGCACTTTAAGTACGTCGTTCTGGCCAAAGTAAGTATCTGACGCTTAACGGGCATTTCTCAAAATTAAAACTCTTATGCCAACGGTGTAAAAGGCTTATTAAAAAAACGTTTTCAAACTTTTCGTCCACCGAAGTAAGAGCACATCAATAATCTGAAAATTTACTTTCTCAAAAATTGCACCTTAAAAAACCCGCCGCTCCCGGAAGCATTCCAGAAAATCTCCCATCACCCGAGATCTCTCGACGGCGCCTCGTAACCGTTTCCATTAACACCCGACCTCTTCACCGAAAGCTCTTTCCCCCCCGTCCCGTTACCGAGCGAGTCGCCTTATCGCTTATCCGCGAAATTGATTACGCGCACGCGCGTTCATCACGCGTCAATCCGTTTTTTTTTATCGGCGCGAGGCCCACGCCGGGGCTCTCGCGTTAAATTTATTCCGCGTTAAAAAAGATTCGCCTTTAATTACGAGCCCCGGCCGGAGATTTATGCGCAAACAGAATTCCTGCAGCGGCCCGAGGGGGGCGGCGAAAAAACCGGCTTTCCTTCGGCAATAAGCGCGACAAAGTTGCACTAATCGCGACCTCTTTTTTAGCGCGCCGCGCAGAAAAAGAAAAGTGTCTCCGAGCGATATCTGTTTCTCTCTTTTTTTTGTTGCTTTTCGATCCCTTCCGCTCGAGAGTCGCGCGGTTATAGATTCCAGATGTTGGCCAATTTCGCCGCTGGAAAAATCGGAAGGTGAGTTTCTGCGTATGCTAATCGGCTTGGAACTTTAATCAGTCTAACTCGTTGTGCGTTTTTATGGGAGTTGTAAATTTGAGTTTCGCAAGATTTTAGAATCTGCAATATATAATACGCCGTTTAAGGATGAGATTTTGAAATCCGATAGTTATTTTATTCCTTTAGAAACTCAATCGCATACTGGTTTATTGTAATTATTAGTGTATAATATAAAATATCCTCTAGCAATATAACGCGAGAAATAAAATTCTTGTAAACCTAAAAATAACATCGATAAAAAGCGGCCGCCGCTTCGTCAAAAAGTTATTCCTTTATTTTTTTTAATAAACGACGGTGTAATGATCCTTTTTATTCTAATTTAACGCCCCGATAAAATTAGCTTCTCACACCGGAATTATTGCGCTTGCATAACGACACCGAAATAAACAAACCTCTCCCGAGCTATCTCCTCTTTACCACCGAGGCGACGCGTTCCTCTCGCGGCGACTTCGCGCGCGCGCTCCTTTTTTTTTATCCGAGCGGCGCGGCGCGATACATAAATTACGGGCCGCTCTCTCTCTCTCTCTCTCTCTCGTTCGGGACGGGACGAGAGAAGAGAGAAGAGAGCGAGAGCGACGCTAAGCGTATTCCTCTCGCGGAATCTTAATTAAGGTTTTTCTGCGGGCGCCTCTCTCTCTCTCTCTCTCTCTCGGCGGTCGCGTGGCCCGGAAATTGGCCGCGCGCGGGACAATAACAATTACGGGCCTTATCCTTTCTCGGCGGCGGCGGCGTTTATGATCGATACTCGAGAGAGAGAGAGAGAGAGAGTTTTTGTCGCGACCCGGCCATTTGAATAATTGAGCGAGCATAAATTATTCAATTGCCGCGCCGATCGTCGTTACGCTCGCTGACTGTCTTGTTCGCGGTGATGTCGTTGTTTGTCCTTTTTTTTTTTAGGCGCGGATGCTGCGATGTAGCGTTAATTTTGGCGTTTGGCAAGAGCCAACTGTGGATTTACGTTATACGGTGATTGATTGGGTTTTAATATAACCTGGCGTAAATCGCACAGATTTTTTGGATTCTTTTTCGACGTAAAATTCTTCTTTGGGAATTTTATGCTTGTCGTATTGTAGAAAGCGTCGGTAAAAGAAGTGCCATTAAAACTATAAAAGGTGGTAATAACAACTTTTACGACCCAAAAATAGTTCCGCCGCTGTATTTCTGTATTCTCCGTCGATCTCCTTCCTTTTTTTGTCGGCGGGCCGTTTATCTTTCTCGGATCAAATTAAAAACCTCTTTCAAAAACCGCCTAATTCTCAATAAACTGGATTGCGAAAGCCGGGGGACCCTAAAGGATTACCTAAAACGGACCGACGAGCGCCGCGACTTTGATTTATTCAAAGGGAAATTCAGCCGATCGTTATAAGAGGCTTCGGAGCGTCGAGGCCTCGCGCTGTTACTCCTAAATTTGGCCGGATCGCTTTGCGCGCGGAAAGGTGGAGGCAAATTAAGTTGACGTTCGCCGATTTGTTTTTGGAAGTGCGCCGAGAGAGAGAGCGGCCGATTCTGATTGAGATTTATGTGCTCTCGCATTGTGCGTATGGTAATGCGACGGCTAATGCGCCGTCATTATTGTGATTTGAAGAAACACGAGTTGACGTCTAATTTGATTTCGGATAAATGTTCCGTCGAGCGGAGAGAATAGATTAATGCGCGAATGAAAAAATCAATTTTTAAGGATGTCGCGAATAATTAATTAATACCGGAATGGAAATCTAAAGAGTTTGCGACATCGATCTCGTTTTGATTATTGTGCGGTGAGCCAAATTTGCTTTTTATAAATCCTTTACAAGTCTTTAAAATTTTTTATCCCGCAAAACTCAAGCAATATATGCCACGACTATACTTTTATACGAATATTAAGCGTCTAGATTCCGAGCATTTCCCCGAAACTAAAAGCCAATTTACGCCGCCTTTAACCCGGTGAAATACGATAATCCATCGGCGCAGAGCCTCGACTCCCGAATCCCCAATTTGCGTCGCCGGCAACTTTCAGCCCCCCTTCCGTTCCGCGGCCCCGTGGAAAGATCGCGGATTAGTCGAACGCGAGTTGATGGACGGTGCCGACTTCGAGCAAAACCCGAAAAAGAGACCCGTCCGCTCACCGGGGGAGAGAGAGAGGAGGAGGAACGCGTGTTTTTCGATGTTCCTCGCCGCCTTAATCTCCGCCGGGGATCTCCTCTCGGCCTGCGGATTATTAATGAATTTTTATGAAAAATTAGCGAAAGGAGGTCTCCCCGCGACGATTGACGATTTTAATGGACGGCGACTCGCGAAAAGGCCCGATTTCGGCGGGATTTTATATATTTAGCTGTTTGCGGATGAAACAGATGATAGAGATACGGGGAGATGAATATTTATAATTAGCGACTGAAACGTCGGCGAAAATTATTGAATCGGGGGGATAATAAATATTTCGGGGATTATCTGGAAGTACCATCTGCAGCTCGGACGAAAAAAAAAGGCTTTTGCGATTAAATGGTCGTTTAGAAATTCGTTTTCTCGTTCTGCTTTTTTTTGCGCAATACAATCTTGATAATAATTAAAATGTTCAAAAAATTTTATTTATCGCCGAGTTTAATTTGTCTGATATCCAAGTAAATAAAGAGAGGCGAAGCGGATTAGTTTTAATTAAACGAACAGGTGGATAAGGTTCGAACTTACGTAAAGAAAAGAATTAGATATGCCGCAATCCGTTCTGACACTCACCTGAAACAAATAAGGTAAAAAATTATAAATTTCAGCTCGATCAAGCTCTAAATCGATAATTAACACAATTGTTGCGCAACGACACTTAAAGCTACGAATAATCTATAATAAAGCCCCCTTTATCCTAATCTTTAAACAAACTTGCCAAATTGACGTCTTAACGACGAAATAACCGATTGTTCAGCCAAGAATTACCGACATTATCATCGGCCGACCAGCTTTCCAGCCGTCGAGCCGTCTAAAAAATCCCCGCTTACGGGGATATAATTATGCGCGTATCATAGGACAAAAGCCGGCAGAAACCCGCGCCGGCCATTTATGGTCGGGGTTGGCCGCCGCAAAAGGATGACCAACTCTCTCTCTCGGGGAAAGAAGTCGAAGCATTGCGAATGAGACACAAATCATTTGCGCTCGCGTTAAATCCTTCCTTCCTTCCTTCCCCGCGCGCATAATATAATATAAATCGCGAAAAGGAAACTTGCGCGGCGCGCTTTCCTACCCACGTGTTATATTACGCCGGTCGCTAAAAATAAAACGCGGCGCTCGAGTGACTTATATACGGGGTAGAGACCCATAAATAAGGGGAATACCGTCGCGTTTCCTACCGATTTTTCGGCAGGCGCGGTTATACGGCTCTCCGCGCGCGCAGCGCTCGCGATGCGATGTTTACTCCTGCATAATTTAGTTGTTTATTCCGCCCGGGCTTTTAACGTCGCGCCTCACCTTTGCTCGAACGCGCGACTTTTACACCGCCCCGCGGGATTATTAAGATTATGACACGCGCGCGGCTTAATTAAAAGTTTTACGGCCGCTGTGGATCGTTGTTTATTGGGTAGCTCGCCTAATGCGAAAGTACTCGGTGGATTTATACAGCTTAATAGATTGTCTAGGACTAAATTACAAGATGCAACGACGACCAATCCGTAAAGCGTCAAGATCGCAAACTGTTCCGATTGGGTAAATTTACGCTTCAGCCGATATAAACCAGAGAGGGAGAGAAATTTACTAACTCGAGAGCTGCCTCAGGGCCCACCTTTTACCTTTGTTTACTCCTCGTGGCCCAAAGCGTCGATGAACGGGAAGAAAAACAAAATATATATAATGACAGGGTGCGCGGTAATTCTCCCCGCTTAACACTCCGGCGAATCATCCAAGGGGCCCCTCTCTCGAGAGAGCATTCGGGCCCCGCCGCAGAGGAGCTGGCTACCGCCATTACGCCACTACTCGGCCTCATTAAATCCATTACCGGCGTGACTCCACCGCTTTGTCAAAGCGGCGCGGCGCGCGATCCCATAATTTCCCTCCCTGTATATACCGAGAAAAGTGGCGAACGCGCCGCCGAACAGCTGACCTTGAAATTGCAGCGCGGCGCAACGGGCAACAACACTTTCACCGCGCGGCGCGGGGCATCTGCGCAACAGTTGGAAAGGCCGAGGAAGAGCAGCAGCGGCAGCGGCGGCGGGAGCAGTGATTTCATGCAGGTGTGATTTTTCGAGCCGCCGCGGGATTAACGACTGCAGAAAAGTGCCGGGGAACGCGAGAGAGAGAGAGAGAGGCTGCGAGATGATCGTAATGGCCGCCGAGGATATAAATCACGCTCTCTGGCCCGCTTTAATATGCATGGCGAGGATGCGCCAAGACGCTCGGCGAGCAGCGGGGAGGAGAAACAATTTAGACGCGCTTAAGGATGTATTAGCGCGGGCCGCTGCTCTGCAGTCGTTTACCTCGTGGATGCTTTTCGTTTTTCCGAAAAATTTTTTGTTTTTCACCAGTTTAAACGTTTGCTAGAGAAGAGAAACTGGTAAATAATGGGTTAAAAAAAAAGGAATGTATACATCCATTACGGGGCATCGACAGGGGAATCAAATATTGACCAGGAAAGATTGCGCACGTATATTAGTCGCGTAGCTCTCGCAGTGTTTTCCTTCTTAAAACGTTCGGCTTAAATCTCAACGATCTAAGGTACGTTTTCGATTTACTTATCGTCGTCGGCGGAGGAATGTTAAAAAACTGCATTCCTCGCTTGCATTTAACGAATCTTTCAATTAATTGTAATCGCGCAACAAATTTTAATGGCCCCCGCGCGCACTCGGAAGTCTCTCTCTCAATACAAAACTTCGAAAACGACGTTTTAACGCTCGAAAAAACGAAAGCAGAAAAAAAGCCGTATTTATAACATAATCCTAAAAAACGGCGCTCTCTCTCTCGCGGCACTAAAAACCCGTATCAGAAGCAGCGCGAATTCCAGGCGGCAGCGGCGGCGGCGGCAACAAATTCCCTGGCGGCTTTTTACCCGAAGCAGCGACCCTCCGGTGGTAAAAAAAAAAAGCTTTTTATAACCCTCGCCTAGGATACATCCACCGGAGCCTGGTTCTAACGGGTTCGCCGCCGCTGCAGAATGCGGATTACGAGTTCTCGGATGCTTCGCCGAGCGGCCGATAGGTGATGCTGCGGCGCCTCTCGATCCTTCGGACGTCGACCCCGAACGACGTCTTGTATCCTCCGGCACGCGAGAGAGAGCCTCTCTCTCATTGTCGTACATTCTCAATCATGCGACTTTACACGGGTCGAGATAGAAATCCCCCGTCGCAGGAATGCGCCGATCGTTGCGCAATTAGCAGAGATGCGCCGTTTCGCGAGGGGACGCCAGGGGAAATCGGCGTTTTGCGCGCGCGGGGAAAAGCGTCGTTGCGTGCCGATGAGCGAGACGCTCACTTTTCGCGCGGCGCGGCCGGGCAAAAAGAGCCGGGATATCGCGCACAAAGTGTGCTGCCGATTGCCTCGGGAATGGTACTCGAGATGCAGCGGCTAATTTCGGCGTTGAAAACGGCCGAGTAAAAGTTATTGGGAGTCGCAATTTTTGCAGTGTTAAACTTTCTTGCGCAATAACGAGGGGCTAAAATTACCGGTTTTCAGGTAAAGCGCCGTAAATCAAGCCCTTATATAACTCTAATACAATTTTCAAGTGACCTCAAAATCAGCCGCATAAACTTGCCTACGTAATTTACGACACTTCTACAAACTTTTCAGGCTCCCCGACCTCTTGCATAACGCCGCGGGCATAAACAATGGCGATTCAGATTATTTATACATTGTATAAAATCCGACGATTCGCCGAGAGTGCGAAAGCGGCGGTTAGAAACGCAAATAAAGCATACGCGGCATCGCGGCCGTTTACACAAATCATTAGCTCGAGCACTTCTCTCTCTTTACCTCGAAAAAAAGGTGATATGGAAATAAAATCTCCTCCTGGAAATAAACGTTCCGCGGAAAATTGCGCAATTAAACACAAACGCGGCTCCTAACGAGGAATTTTCAAAACAGTGTGTATGTATAATAACGTATGCAGCGGCTGAAATGAGCAGTTGTCCGCGTTTCGCGTGTTATTTGAATAAACGTACCGCGAGGGAAGTCCCCATTACTCGGCTTTTTCCCGCAGAAGCACACGGCCGCGTTCCGCGGGATAAATCCGCGAGTGACAGTATAAGACGTCTTTTTCTGCTCGATGGAGCATTAAGAGTCATTTGTAGCAGCCTTAATTAGAAACCAGGAGAGAGAGAGAGAGAGAGAGAGAGTGGCCAGGTCTCGATTTCCGGAGCGCGACAACGCTAACGCTTCTCCTCTTCTCTTCTCCCCCCCCTTTCTTTGCCGAGCCGAGAAATAAATTGGACTGTAACTTTTATTAACAATGATCCCGGCAGGATAAGACAATGGAGGATTCCGAGAATTTTCATTAGCCTCCGCGTGTGGATATTGAAAATCGTAAATTTTTATGGTTATTGAAAATGATGTAGGCTCTCCGCTTTAGAGCCAGCTGTAAAAATGGCTATTGCCACTAAATAATCCGCGGAGGTCGTTTCTAAAATGACAAAGCTTTTATAATACTTTACAATTATTGCTTCTTTTTTCTATTGAAGAACCGCGCGCAGTTTGGAGCGAACCGATTTAGATCCCCCGGATAGACGCGGGGCCGTTTTACGATTAGCTTTCAATTATATGCGGCGCGCGGATTTCTGAAACGTGACATCATCGGAGAGAGATCCTCTCGTAAACTCTCTCGAGGAGAGAGAGAGATATTCAAATCCTTCTTTTTTTTCTCTCCCGAGCGTCCAATCAACGTCAGTCCGCCAATTACGATACAATGTCTCACTCGAGCGAGAGACTTTTTCCGATATCCCCGGCAAAACTGCAGTTTCCGCTCGTCCTCTCCTTTTTTTATCGAGCCTCCCTCCCCTCCCAGAGAGATCACATCCTTGTCGCTTCCTCCGGTGATTCCGTGATCGCGAAAGTGAGGACTTCCGGTCGCGCGTCATTGCGCCCGGAGAGAGAGAGAGAGAGAGAAAGGTGAAACCTCTCTCGGATATATATTTGCCTCCGCGGCGATCCTCGCTCCGGTAAAACAAACTCCCGAGGCCTAATGGAGGCACGGGCGGCGCGTTTTTTTCTCTCCTTGTCCCCGTTCGCCGCGGGTTTATGACAGTTCCACCGTGTAAGTTGATACGTGTGCGAGCCTCTCGCTGTTTTTCAAGGAATATACTCTCTCTCTCTCGCGGTCCTAATCTCCGGTAATTAGGTGGACGCTGACGTCACGTCGCGTAACGAGCCGCGGCGGAATATTATGTACACACACACACACACGTTGGCGCGCGGACGACGGAAATCGGCCGTTTTTCGGGTGGGGAATCGATCGCGCTTAGCATTTTTTGGCCATTAGTCGGTGCGCCTCGCCGCTATGTAAATTCGGGCCTTAATACAAAGCGACGACACGAGAAGTGATCAATGAGCTTTTCTCCGAGATGACAACGTAATTCTCCGGGGCTCGTCCGGCATGCGCGAGACTCGCCGCTGTCCCTGTACTCGAATCATCGCGCATAATGAAGCCACAATGCCGCGAGACGTGCGACGGGACGGCTCGGAGAAGCTGCCCGGTGGAATTGGGATGTCTATGCGAAAAATCAATTTTTTATCTCGTGTATCGATGCTCGTATTTTGCGCAATTAGTTTTATTCGTATTTAATTAAAGAGATATCGGGGCTAATTTTAGATTTGCCTATATCGGAATGTTCTCTTACTCTGATAAACGATAAACAGGTTTATCGAAATTCGAACCGTTTATTTAGCTTAGTATCCAGTATTGCGTTCTCAGCTCTCCCGATCCCTCGAAAACTGTTTACTTCCAAATTCGAACGTAAAACAGTTGATTATTTGACATTCTTTTTTTAAACCCACAGGATCCCCTTTGTTTTCCATTCTTTCAAAAAATTCAAGCGCAAACACAGCGCTCTCCCGCGCATGCACACACACATACACACAAAAAGTCACGCGTTCTGAAAAGGGACTGCAGTTTTCTTTCAGGCGTTTTCAGGGTTCTCGGAAGGCCCTAGGCGCGCAATTAAGATTTATCGTTGCGCCGCCGACGGCATTCCGACGCGAGAAGGAGAGCGATCGCTGTTTACCGAGAGCCCGAGCTGTGTATTATGCCGTCTTTTTTTCTCCTACTCTCTCTCTCGCCTCGCAGCGGGCCGCGGGTCAGGATCTAAGCGCACCTTGGCGTCGATCTACAGCGCCGCGCGGCACAGTGTTCGGCGCCGGGGGCGGGACGAAACCGGAGGAGGGAGATGGTAAGGAAGAGCATTTCTTACCGACCGACGGTGTAAGATTGCGGTCTTTGCTCCGGCGGTAGTGGTTGCAGATTGCGGGGAGATGGAAAATTTGTTGGTTTGGAGACGTTAAATTTCTTGATTTCTTATAATCTAAATTGTGTTTTTTTAAATATTGTGATTGGATCCAAATTTTTTTCAGCCCTGTAGACGCATAAAATTCCAAAAGGTTTCCAGGATGTAATTCTGTATGAGTATTTATTAAAAATAATTGAAACAAAATATTTGAAGAATTTGCAGCAAGTATAGATCGATTCATAAATTGTACAATTCATGCTTGTCAATTTTGTTTTGATTAATCTTCTATATTAAATAAAATTAAATAAACAAACTGCTGCAGGTATATTTAAAAAAAATTATCAAACTATTTAACCATAAGTTCAACAGCAATAAAGCCTCAACCACCAACCACCGATATACCGATCAAGAAATCTTCAAGAAACACGAACAGGTATATACCACCTGAGAAAGCAGGTAACAGATCCTTCCGATCCCCGATCCCGACACCGAACGTCGGTAAAATCGTCCCCTTCGTTCTCCTCAGGATCTACAAGTCCGCAGGATCGAAGAAGCTATATAACCCGCGACAGGACACTCCGCTCTCTCGCGATCGCGAGCGCAAAGACGTAACGGTCCTCTTACCGATGGAGCCGATGCGCATATATATATAAGGCCCTTACGAAATCCCGGCGTTGCATGCGCGCCGAGATAACGAACTTTTGCGAAAGCGAAAGTGCACTCGACGCGCTTGGCAAAGGCAATCCCATCGCGCCGCCGATTGGAATCTCCGGTGGAAAGGCTGAGCGCGAAATTTATAATATCTAATGTGGATTCGTTGTTTCGCGAAACGATTGATTTGCGCACGGGGCTGCTTTGCGAAAGAGGACTCGTTGTTTGGCTTTTGAGGCTCTTTTGTTCTTTCAGCTGCTTGGGATTTAGTTGGTTTTTTTGAAGAATCGCGTATTCTTTAAACGTTCGATATACTTGCTCGACTCTTGGATCGAGCAATTTAAAGCACGTTTACGACATTAAAATGATTGGCAATATAATTTTAAGAATTTACGTAACCGATTTTTCCTCCTTCGCTCGCATTTTCGCAGTTCGTTTTAGTGTCGTAAAAAATCTATTGTCATAATTCCACTAACTATTACGTTGTACCAGTAATATTAAACGAAATTATTTATCGATAACAACCGAACGAAACGTACATCCAAACAGAAAACAGAAGCGATGCGCGAAGATAAAAGATGACGCTCTCGACAGTCTGCGGTATGCGCCTCCATTCGATCCGATCTCTAGCCGAGCGCAATTTCGCATGCAAATATCAGCCGGAGCCGAATGGGCCGCGGCGCGGCACAATGAGCAAGATCACGAATCCACTTTGAATTTTCCAGCCGGCCAGACGAGAGAGGCCGTATAACAGTGCAGATTTATAATCTCGACGAATAAACTCGCGCGGCGAACGGCTATAATATATGAGTAACGAACTGATAACCGATTTTCGCTACCGAATCGTTTTATTATCGGCTCCGGAATTTTTTCAGCGTGCGTCGTTCGCAATCGATGTATAACGATGTGTGTACATTGTCGATGCGTCGCGCGTTCATTCGAGTATACATAAATATCCACTAATGATCGATAAATTTAACGACTCATTTCATAACACCTCAAACCGCGCGCTCCGCGCCAATCGACGTCGATCGATAAAGGAATAAAGAAAAAGCCACCGGCCGTGAGCAATAAAGTCAACATCAAACAATACCGTCGATTCACGTCAAACGCTCCGGAGCCTTTTTCCACTCGGCCTGCGGGCCGCCGCCTCTCCTAGTCCGTTCCGAAAAACGCCTGCTATGTTCATTGCGCAAACTCTCTCGCCTCGGGCCCCGGAGACAGATATACTATAGAAAAGGCCGAAAAACTTTGGACAATGGCCGGCGGCTGGGTTTTCGCGTCCTCGGCGCGCCGCGAGAGCGAGGTAGGGCGTCACGCTCGACGGTGCTCTCGAAGGAAGCCTAGACCGCGCGCGCGCGCGCATGCGCACGCGGGAGCGCCGTTTCGTCGAGTCTATATGTGCGGTCGACCTCCTTGCCCGCGGATAAGATATAATAGGCGGGCGGCGAATTATCGGCCGCGCGCGCACGCACACCTGTTGCGCGCGCGAGGTGTGATTTCACCTGGGTTTTTCGGCGATCGGGCTCGTTTGGGTGGTGCAAACGATATGCCTGGTATTTTGCGGCGTCGCGAGAGTGGTCTTGTTTTGTGCCGTACACGACATACAATAATTGATTAATTGTACTTTTAATTTTTATATCTCCTTAACGTAGAGCGTATATCGAGTATTACGCCGTGATTCTAATCGATCGCCCAATCGCCTCGTTGCACATCCGAAAAGCCCGGCTCATTGTTGCCTTTTTCCCCGGGCCTCCAGTTCGCTACTCCGCGATTACATTTTTCCAAAACCGGTTTCTCCGAATTTTAATTCCGAAACAATAGCGGAGCCGCGCGGCGACTCTCCTCTCCCGAAGCGCGCACCGATTCTCTCTCGGCGGGGCTGGGAAAGTTCGAATCTGGACTCTCTCGGCTGTGCTCCCAGTTCGCGCCATTGTCTCCCCTGCCGCGCGCGTTATTATCAATCGACTAGTGCAACATTTGTCGCGTGTGTGGGAAGCTTATACGGTGGCGTGTGTGTGTGCGCGCACTTTCTTCGCGTTTTCGCGACGCTCTCCCGGCAGCGGTGCAACAATGGCCGCCGCTTCGGTCTCAATCGAATGCACCCGCCGATCGGGTTATAAATATATATACGCGGCGGCGAATCGGGGACGAGGGAGCATACGCGCGGAACAATGAACTCGTTCAGCGGCGGGCATACGTTAATGGTTATTACGGTAGCCAGGAGAGCCGCCTGGAGAAAGGAGCTGGAAATTTTATGGATGGTTAGAGCGAGATTTCAGTCGGGGAAGATCGCGACGATAGGAGGACGGACGAGCGCATTGTTGCGAGCTTCAATTATGATTTCGAAATGGTTAATTGAGAGAGGCGAGGGGCGCGAGAGGCGATTTTTCGGTCGCCGGCGCGAGATTTTAGCCGCGAGATTGGCAGCTTTTCTGGACGCAAAAGCGATTTATAATGAAGATGACGATTTCGAACGTTATTTTAGCTGCATTTTACAAGGCCGGCAGTTGGAGGCAGCAATTATTTTACCAACAAAAGGAGTCATCCCGAGCACGGCCACTCGAAACGACGTCTCCATCTCGGCGAGGTGTATGATTTTAAATCAAGGCTAACGACCAGTTAATGCTCGGTGAACGACCGGCGTCGCGTGATAATTTTCGAAAGGTAATTTACGAAAAATTCGCCCGAGTCGCCGATTCGGCCCGAGGCTCGCCGCCAGATTCAAAAAACTATCCGCTCTCGAAAAGCACGAAAACCGCTCCTCGAGATATCCTCCCCCCCCCACCCCCCGTTTCCTCGCCTCCCTGTAATTAACCGGCCGCTTAAGAATTAGGGTATCAGTCAGCCGAAACGATTAATGCCGAGCGCGATGTTTATCCTGTTACGAGGAGCCGCGCAGACCATCTGCCGCTCGCAGCCTTCTTTTTCGATCCTCGATTCCCGCGGGGCCTTTTTCTCACGCGACGACCGTCGTCGTCGTAGCCGCGGCGCACCGCCTCGCGAGACGGACTTTAAACGACGAGCCGCGGGGCCGAATATCTAAATGCGTACCGACATCTGCTTATTGGGCGAGCGATTCTTGTTTGCGCGGAGCAAAACGTTTATATTGTATGGACTGTTCCAGCGGCGGTGCGACAAGTGCGGCCCATTGTTTCGCGGACGGGGATATCGCTTCTTTCGCTTGCTCGATTTCACGTTCGTTATTC
>JAWWML010000012.1:19029627-19039669 GCA_035047165.1 Ormyrus rosae | reverse complement strand
TTTAACGGCCGCAATGCGTGACAAGCTGATTTACGCGATCGTTTTTCACAAACGCTGCGTCAGTCCTCAATTAATTTTGATATATTATACGAGAAATACTCCATTAATGAAACGCATTAGCGCCCGAAAGCAGAAAAAAAAAAGAGAACTGACCGCGTAAAACTGCATCTGCCACTTCGACACCCCCGAAACCCCCGAGCAGCCCGGTGTCCCCTCCGCTCTCGCCCACCTCCCGAAAAAATCTCTAGGAATGCCGAGCCCACGCATCCCTTCCGGCAGACGGCGCGTCTCCCGAAGCTCTCTTTTTCCCGTACCGAGAAAGTCTCCCTCTCCGCTCTCCGCGCGCACCCACACTCGCTTACGCGCGCAGCAGGCATGCGCGTCGCCGTCGTCGTCGCAGGCGCGGGAGAAGAGAAGAGAGAAAAGAGTGCGCGCGCATTGTGGACGGCGGACCGAGCGACGCGGCAGCAGTTTGAGTTACCTGTTAGCGGGCCGCGCGCGGCGCATTGTACGCGCTGTGCGTCTCCGTCATTGTGCTCGTCCCCGGGCCGAGAGCGCAGGTCCCGCTCTCGCCCCGTTTTGCAGGCGCGCCGCGCCTGAACTTGAGAGCTCGGCTTTCAGGGTCGGGCCGAGGAGCGACGGTGGCAACCCGAGAAGCGGCGCGCACACCTTGCGCTCGCTCTCTCGCTCCGCGAGCGAACGGGGGATTAGCGCATGTAAACACGCGGTTAAATTCGGACGTAGGGAGGGTTGGCGAGGAGTAACGAGATTTCGGAGTTGGAGGTGGAGTCGAGGCGGGACAATGGACTGCGTCGACTGGACTGAATGGAAAGCGAGCTGCTCGCTTTGAAACGCTCGCGTTTAAAAGCCCGAGAGGCAAACGGCACACGAGGAAAAGCGATTTCGTACTTTGTTTATGTTGTGCAAAATTTTTCCTTAAACTTCTAGTAATATCTAGACTCTTCTTAATAAAAGTAGTCGATTGATTTTTCGTTAAAAACGGTTATAAACAAAAAGCTCCTAAAAAGCAAAACATTACTTTTAAAACTCCTCCCCCGAAAAGCAGGACGAATCCTTCAAACGCACCTCTCTCTCTCTCCAAGCGCAAATAAATCCTTAGCCAGCATTGCACCGCATCGCGTCGCGGATCACGTGGCCGTTCACCTTTCCCTTCCCCGATCGGAGCGGCGAGCGCCGAGTTCGCGCAAGGTAAGCGCACACTCGGAGTCCCGCTCGGCCGTCGCGAGAGTCTCTCGGGGGACATATCTGGGCTAGTATCCTCGGGAGAGGCCAGTCGGCGGCGGTGGGGGGGATTCTCGGCCCGTTTTGGTCAATAGTGCCAGCGGCGAAGAACCGCAAAACGAACGGATGTGCCTCGTTTGTTCGACGCGCAACTACTGCGCTATATTTTTCGCGGAGAGTCTACTCCCGCCGCCGCCGCCGGCTGATGATTTATCGCGGGCTCTTGCGCAAACGCGAGTCGAGGTACGTCGAGGCGGCTGATTTTCCCGCGCGGCGGGATTGCAAATTGTGGGTTAATGCGTTCCGCGCACACGTTCTCTTGTACTTTTTTTAATTATGGAAAGGTCTTTGGGATCGGCTGAAATCGCGCGAGGAGTGTAATCGCTTTTAAAGAGACTTAAACAACGCATAAAGAAACTACACAGCTACTGCCAAGATTCCTCCGGTACTGGCACATAATAAATATAAAGAACTCCCGCTCCTCTCCGCCTCGCGTACAAGTTTACGCGCAAAAAGCAAAGGGTTTCGAAGAGCGAGCAAAGGAGGGAGGGGGGCAGCGAAATTACGCGTTACACGACAAGTCGCGCGCGGAGTCGCATATTATTTAGCGTCGCGTCCGGTGTGGAAAAACGGCCCGGAGCGATGCGCTCGCGGATATAATCGGAGAGAGAGACCGGCGACCGCGCGATGAGGCGTAATGAGCTGGTTTTTATGGTCTTTCGCTCGAAGGCTAGCCACTTCGAAACGGGGATGGATCGCCGCCGCTGCTGTTGTTGCCGCCGGTGAAGAAAAGCTATGTCGTGCCGTTCGTCGGGGCTTTGCGTCAGAGGTGAAGGAGTGGAGTTGCTGTAGAGATTTACAAGTGTAAATTCTGTAAAAGCTTCGATTAATTACCTGAAATTTCAAGAGACTTAATAGAACCGCGCCGAAGCATTCACCTCATTCATTCGTTTCGAGCTGCTCCTTAATTCCAAAGTATCTCATTTCGCTCTCGTAAAAATGGTCGAAAACTCATTATTCTCACAGTCGGCGCGTTTCCACAAAAATCCCTAATTCCGCGCAACGGCTGCTCTTTTCCTCGCTCTCGAGTTCTCCAAATCGCAGTCCTTCGAGAGCTCGAAGAGTTCCCTTCCCCCCTCGGGGCGGCAGAAGCGGTCGCGGCTCTAAAACGTATAATTTAGGCCTGCTCCGTTCTTTGAATGCGAAAGACGAGGCAACGTCTCCGATTACTCGCGAAGAAGAAGAAGCTCCGGTCTGCGCATCGACATGCTTGGCAGAGCTCTCTCTTTCTCTCTCTCTCCTTTTTTTCCCTCCCCGCGAGGCGTAGGAGGAAGAAAGGACCGATGAACGAGACACCGCGGCGACCGGGTATAGAATCCGGCGCGTAGCTTTTGAGAAAGAGGTAAGGCTTTCATTGGATAATTCTAATGCAATTAAAGTAATCGCTGGATCGGAGGCGCAGTTTCATCTATAGGAGTCGGGTTTGAAAATCACGAACGGCGTCCCGAAGAAGCAGTGTTCGAGCAAAAAGTAACCGAAAAGTAATCGACTTTGCCGCGAGCAGCCGCAAGAGAACGACGCTGAAAATAATTGAAAACCGTTAAATAATTAGCGGCAGATGTAATAATCGCCATCTACAATGGCTAATAAAGATTCTCCTTGCCGGAAGACCACACCGCTGAGAGATCGGCACCAGCGATTGATAAAGCGCGAAATCGCTGTTTACTTTAGCTCTCTCTCTCTCTCTCCGTCGGGCCAACCTGCAGCGAAGAACCAAGAGGAGGAAGAGAGAGAAAGAGAGGCCGAGAAAAAAAGCCGGCCCAGCAGCGGGAGCAGCGGCAGCGGCGGCGGCAGCAGCAGCGGAGAAAGAAGAAAAGAACAAGGAGGACCGGTCCGAGGTCTCGTAACATGCAATCTTCGCCCATTGAAGACGCGCTGGGAAACTGCACGGTTATTATGCCTCTCAATGGGATAGGAGACGGAGAGCGGGAGGAAGAGAAAGGAAGGAGGGGGGGCAGCAGCGAGAGCCGAGAGTGTACATGCGCCAGACGGAGACGGAGAGGTGTATTCTCGAAAAACCTGCGGGCCCTCGCGATTGCGCCGCACGCAATGTGTATATATATCGACGGCCGACCGCAGCTAGCCGCGGCCGAATTTCTGCGCCGAGAGAGAGAGAGAGAGAGAGAACCGCGGAGAAAGACACTCGCTCTTTTTGCGGGCGAGCTATCGAGTTTTTGGGGAGGGGAAACCGATCGTTTGGCCCGAAATTTCGGAGGTGAAGAAACTCCGGAATTCGGGGATCGATGGGCTTCTCGAGAGGGACCGGCGCTTGACTTTGGCTTCGCGAGAGCTGTCCGGGATTATTTTTAAAACTTGCGCTCTTTATTACAGTTATTCAATTTACGACCGTTTATAATTTTGCTTTTGCTTTTGGTGTACCGAAAATAAAAAATCAAAATTCAAGACGTAATTGTCGGATATCAAACAAAACCCTATATCGTCGAACGTTCAAATCCTTCAACACTGACGTATCCCGAAAGCGAGAAACGAAAATGTTTACGGTATCGGCATAAAGACCCATCATCGGTCAGTCGTGAAGCGCTCCGACCGAAAAGGCCTTCTTTCGTTTCGTCCAGCTGCATATATACGTACGTATAACAGCGGAGCAGAGAGGCCGGCGGTGATTATTTGAAACTTGCGCCAATCTTACACCAGCAACAAGCATGACTCAATCTCAAAGAGCCTGCGCGCACAATGGAAACAATTACACGCACGCGTCGCCTCCGTGCGGGGCAAACATTCTAAAAAAAAACGCGCGCGGAGGCTCCTCTTCCATCTCCGCGCGCTACAAGAAACAGACAACAACAACGGCGGATTCTGGCCTCTCGGTGAGTTTGCTCGTGTTCCTCGCGCGCGAAGCGACAAACGCGGCCGTGCGCAGTGACTAACTCAATCGGCGGCGGCGCGATGAAAGAGTAAAAAAAAAATTCACCGCTGCACGCCGCCGGTGCATTACGTCTCTCCAATCGTCGGACAAAAGTCTCGTTTGTCGTTCGCCGGAATGTCGCGCTGCAGAAAGAGAGAGCCTACCTTGAGAGGGATCGAGGAGGAGGAGGAGGAGGAGGGTTAGCGCGCGCGCTAAGAATTGCTCGCGATTATTGATTCAATTGAGCGGACGCCGATCCGAATAGCCGGCGATGTCTTTGCTATGGCTGCTTTCAATTGTTTTGATATAAGGTGGAGGGGGGACAGTGCCCTTGCGCCCGGATCGAGGCTCGATCGAAACATTTCTGCGAGAGATTCCGGTTATGGATCTTTCCTCGGGATTGATTCGTTCATCTATTACGCTCAGGAACGCGAAGCTTCTTCTTACTCCGAGATGAATTCTGTGTTTGATTAAATTTCAGTTGGCATTTTAAACCTTTGTTTTTCAGATATATGAACGAAGCTTCGAGCTAATAATAGCTGCGTGAGAAAATACGGCTATTACGCGTGCCATTGAAACTTCGCAATTGATAATGATAAATAAAAGCAATCGTAAATTCAATAAACTCTCTAACTCTTCACGACGATACAAAGCACAACACGCTCTCCCGAGCGTCCGTCGACTCGCGCGAGAAATCGAAATTACAATCGATTTTTACAAGCGCACGGCGGCCAGTGGTATCGAGGCCTCGCAGAAGAGAGGCCTCCTCTGCCTTCTGAGTAAGACAGTGGAGCGAAAGAAAGAAACATCATCTCTCGGCATTGAATTCCGGGCCTATACGAGCGCCTCCCTCATCAACCTCAATTAAACTCCAGCGTCTCGCACTTACGCTCTTGCTTCGCACCCGAGGCGCTTCGCAGAGAGAACGCAGCGGTATACTCGTGTGTACGCGCGCGCGCACACATGCACACACACGGGCACCGTCTGCACTTGCAAGCGGCGAGGCTTTAAAAACTTTTCGTCGAATCGCAGGAAACATTTTTTTCGCGCGAACGTTGGCAGCTGGAAATTTTTCAGATGAATTATTTATTGCACCGTGTCCGTGCATCGAGAAAGCTCGAGTGTTTTGTTCTTCGTAAAAAGTGAAAAAAAGGAGGATTAGAGTTACGTGCGTACAAAATGAAGGAGGAAGCAGAGAAAAACGAAGCGCTCCTTTATACGAGGGAGAAAGAACAGGCGCGCGATCGCGTGAAGAGCCTCTTCGCGCATTATTGCTCCACCGGGAGACTTAGGGAAAGAAGCAGGCTCGTTCCTCCCCCTTTTCTGGTGCATGTCATCGGCGAGATCACGCGTCGACTCACAAAGCCGACTCAAGAACGCGTCTTTCATATGTAACTTATAACCTCGAGCCATTCACGCGAGCTTTCGAACCGTCGCTTATTCTGAAATTTCAATAAAGCAACGCGTTCAGCGCTTTATCGGGGGTAAACAAGCTCGAAATTTATTTTAGACAATGAGATCCATTGCCGTTTGCTTGTTTGCTTTTTTCGTGATTTAGAGCCGGCCGTTAATTATTTACTTAAATTTTAAAGAATTATTACCGTACGCAGAGGCTTTTATCAAAAGAAAAGCACAAAAAGGTCAGCAAAAAAAACAAAAAAAAAACTAACACTTTCCAGATGGCAACAAATGGCCCATTCAAAGTGTCGAGAGAAAAAAAAGGACTCCCCCTCTCCCCGAATCCCGCAACACTCCCCGGCCGAGAGCCACGAAATTTATTAGCCGCGTAACGAGCCGTGAATGTGTTACACCGCCCGGAGCGTTTTCCCTCCTCCCCGATATCGCGCGAGTCTGAGAGGCTCCTCGCCCGCTTACAGGCGCGCGCACTTCCGACTTTTTCAATCCACTCACGACTTTCCCGTCCTCCCCGCGGAGCCGAGAGAGAGAGAGAGAGAGCGCACAAAGGGGGCGCGACATCGGCGATAAGAGCGCGCCGGAGTCATTGAAGAAAGTCAAGTCAAAGGGCATGGGAAGGGCTCTCGTGTGCGGTGGCATATCGCTCGCGGATTACGCCATTGAACTTGATGTGTCCTCCGTTGGAGAAAAAAAAAAAAAGAACGCGGCCGAAGAAAGGAAGAGACGCCGCCTTTGAAAGCGATCGGGGCCCTCAATGATGACGAGGGAGCGCGCGGGTCTTTGAACCTCGCCCCTCCTCCTCCTCCTCCACCTCCTCCTCCTGCGGCAGAGGAAAAAGGGTCTCTCTCTCTCTCTCTCTCTCTCTCTCTCTCTCTCGTGCGCGTGTCCGACTTCCGGCCGTCCGGCATAAAGAACCGCTCGCTCTCTCTCGGGGTGAATCGGACGCCCCCGCGTATGAGAGAGAAAACGCTCCTGCTGATGGCTTGTTTACAGGGCTTTACGAGCGGCTGAAGCATCGATTAGGGCGCCGCTGATTGGGAGAAGCGGGGCTATTTTTGGGCCCGACCGAGAGCTCCGGATGCGGATGCCGATTCCTCTCGGCTTTATCGGGGCCGCGGGTGGATATCGACACCGTTTTCATCGGGAGGACGGAGGCTCGCTTCGAGCGTTTCGACCGAATCGATCTGATATGCGCGTAAATTCGCGATAATTAAGATAACGGGAGGGTACTCGAGCTTTGGAAAATTACCGTCGATATATCGACAGGTAATAGTAACGTAGCCGCCGATAATTAAAACATTTTCCATTTTAATGACCGACGTAAAAAAAAAAATAAAAAACTAGCCGCAAAGTGCACGAGAAGTTTTTAGCTCCATATAATTACTTCATACAGCCCCGTGGACTAACAAAGAAAGTCCAGCAATCACCGCTTAGTTTCCTCAATAAATTCCTTTTTACAACTCGGACTTAACCTCCCCTCCATAAAACAGGTTCTAACCAAACTGCCAACCTCTACTTATCCGCAAAGAAAGCTCGCTCGGCCTTCCATAAAGCGCGTTTACAGCCTCGCGGCTCGCGGACCGGCAGAGGAGTTTTGCTCTGGGTGCACAACCGGCGATCCACTAACGTCGTGAGAACGACGTCCGCTTGATAAGTCAAAAATCCGAAAAGCACGCGGGGATCGGATTGCGCGCGCGCGAACCCTTTGAAGTGAAAACGAGTGCGCACGCGCGCGGAAGGTCCTGCGAGAGGCGGTTTCGCGAGGAGGAACCGCGAGTGTCGGGTTCGGAGAGTCTTGAGGTTGCCGAGTAGCCGAGGCGACGAGCTGCTGCGATTTATTGCAACGCGTATAGGCACTTTTTTTAGTTGTATTTACGCAGTAGATGTTTATGTTGTTTTTTCAAAAAATATTTTTAAAACGTGAAATTGAAAACGAAAGAAAAGGCTTAAAAAGCACGTAAAAATTGATTAAAAAATTCAATGAAACACCACCCAAAAAAAAAGAGAACCAGGAAGAAACATTCGCGGTGTTTCCATAAATTTTTTTCCTCGATAAAATGTAAATCTCTCGCCCGACCCAAAGTCCCGTCGAACGAGAGCCAGAGCAAAAAAAAAAAAAAAAACAGCAAACAATCGAGCGAGAGAGCAAAGCCTCGCGCGATTGATCGGAGCGGACGCCACCCAGAGCCGCAAGGCTGCTGCCGCCGCTGGCCGGTGGAGGGCATCGGCGGCGAAACCGCAGAGTCCCTCGACTTGCGCATTCTTCGCGGCGGCCAGGCGATCGGGTGACGAAAAAAAGTGCGCGGAGGAGATCGCCTTTGACACTTATCTCTCCGCGGGCGCTCTCGTGTGAAACGAGAGTCCGCATTACGCTGGAAATTCCTCTCGCGTCTCCTTGTGCCTTTTTGCGGCAGCAGCGGCCGAGAGAAAGGATCCGATTTTTGAATTATTATCTAGGGGCTTTAGCTGTGTATAAGTGAGCCCCTTGGAAAATTACGCGGTGGAGATGTTTTGCTTTTTGGACGGATTGGGTTTCGAGCGCCTTTTTGGCGGGAAAAGTTGTTAAGTGCAGAGATAAAGAATAAATGATCGTTTGTTTATCTTAGTAGAATTTACGATATCTCGAATTTGTGCCGCTTTTGAGATTTCTCACTTTACGGTTGACTTTACGACAAAAATCAAGAACCGGCGCAGGTGCATCGAGTGCCGGAAATAATTTTTGGTCTTGCACACCAGATATTTGCATGGCTAATTAGAAATTATTAAAATGTCATAAACGTCGGTTTATTAAGTAGGTTTTAAAATTCACAAATCATCCTCTTCCGGTACTATAAAATTCACCTCCTAGAACAAGACTCGGACGATATATCCCTGCAGCTTCCTCCCGATAACGAGGCCCGATCTCTCCTCAAAATCGACTCCGTGCATTCCAGCATAATCATCGATCGTCCATTTTTGACACATTACGAATGGCATTCGCCTGGCTTCCGGTCCAGATCCATCGCGATTTTTGCATAAACGTCCGACGGGGAAGCATCGGAGACACACAAACAGGTTCTCCATCCCGGATGGAAGGCCGGATTATAAACCGACGTCCTCCGATGAAAACGCCGATCCAGTTACTTGGGCGCGTGCGCGAACGACAAATAAAATGCGCGTCCGAGAGACGCGAACAAATCGAGTCACATGCATATACCTGCAGGTGGCTGCGAGCCGAGCTCGAGAGGAAACGAGGTAGAAATTGTCTCTTTTTCAAACACAATACGAGCGACCTTCGCCTCTATTTTTTCAGCGTCGCGTTATAGCTTTGCCGAGCCGTTTCGTCGACTCTCTTAGCGAAATATTAAAATCGGAGGCTGGCGAGAGATTTTATACACTGGAAAAATTGCACTTATAGAATTTCTAATAATTAGCGAGGCTGACTTGCGGATCGATCGAAATCGGCGGACTGGCTAATGATCGGACCGACGTGAAATTCGAACGGTTACCACCGCCACGGGCCGGTACTTCCCCGGGTGTAATTTCCGAGCGAAATTACAAAGTGCAACGAGAGAGCCCGTTTATATGCAAATTGGAATTTCTCCATAAACGAGACATAGTTAGTCGGGGCCCCTCTTCCGTTGTAATTCTCAATATCGTCCATTTGCTCCGAAAAGATTGCCGGGAGAGGAAAAACGCGCGTTTCCATCGATGCATTAAATGAAGGCAGTAATCGTCGAATTATCATTCCGGAATATAATTTTCAAGGTACGCTCCTGCATAAAAAACGGTATAAATCAGAAGAGATTGTAGTTTTCGTATAAAAATTTAATGACGCTGCATAAAGAGCGACCGTTACGTACATTCGATTGTGAGAACTAACAATCAATTTTGTCGTCTCGATCGATATAGGACCTCTTACAATTTTTACGAACACACATTTTACATACAAATTTTCTATTTTTTTTAACCGTCACGATAACGAGATCACTGGACCGGTGCAAAAATTCGAATAACCGAGAGGCGTCTGAAAAAATAATTTTCCGCCCTCGATCCCCGAAAAGAAATCGCAGCTGCCTGCGCCGCGAGCAACTCTTGCGCGGGGACACATTGAAAGTGGCCCTCTTTCGAAAAGGAACCTCGTCACCTCTTAAACGGAGGCGGAATTCGTGAAATCTTGCGTCTCTGTCTTGGCGAGGCAGGTCCGGTGAATGAAGTGAATGAAGCCACCCCCGTAGGACCTTCGCCGCGGGGTGCCTCTTTCTCTCTCGCTTCCTCCCGGCCGGAAAGGCAAACGAACTGGATTCCGCGGCAGGATTCACCGCGCTGTTGCCAAGTTTCACTGGCAGCCGCACTTGGGTTTGCTTCGCGCCGGTCTGCCGTGGTTAGATTGGCCGCCGACTTTGCTTGGCAGCAAGGGAAATTCGGGAACGGGATTCGACCATGCCGAGGGGCGCTGGTCCTGCGATAATTTGGAAA
>JAWWML010000012.1:19005140-19016489 GCA_035047165.1 Ormyrus rosae | reverse complement strand
TTATCCTTACGAAATACTTATGTGTCATTATTATACTTGCGTGTTGTTTTTTTGCGACTTTCGTTATCCCCTTTTTTTCAATTCTCCTGCATATTATCATCTGTCTTTCAAGAGTTGCTTGAATAAAAAAAAAAAAAAAAAATCCAAAGCAACGATTAAATTAAATACTTGGAACCGAGAAGAAACAGGTACTTTTGAGTCGTCAGAACTTAAGTACTACAATGAATACGTATATATAATATGAAAGGGCTTTGCTGCTGCAGCTTTCGCAGGAAAAGCAAAAGTGTGTGGGTCGTGATCGCGGCGGCAGCCGTTACAGAAACCTAAAGGCGAACAGTAGTCTAATATTAGTACGTTATTAATTAATCTCGACAACGACTCTTCTCTCTAAGCTATCCTTATACTCCTCCGGTGTGTAGCAGGCACGTTTTTTTTTTCTTTATATATCAATAATCATATCACTTGCTATAGAGGCTTGGGAAACGCCCAATATTTTTATATAAGAAGAATCTATATCCAGTCGCGCGCGTAATTTTCATTACTCTTATCTCTCCGTGGGCGCTTGCGCCTAATACAGCTACGTATCTAAACTTTCGCCTCCTCTCGGCTGTCCTTCGCCAGCTGCTCTCCAGAAAAAAACGAACAACGGATAAGGGGGATGCGATTAGCGTGACGAACAATTGCGAGTATCTGTCCTTTCCTTTGCTCTCTGCTTTTCTTTGTTTTTTTTCCTTCGAACGCGAGCTGGCCGAGTCTATGATAATATAATTTATATATAACCTACATCCTAGTTTAGAATGCGTGAAAAATGAAGCGATCCTTTTTCTTTATAAAATCATGAGAAAATCGTACAACTTACATAGTAAAATTCGCCAATTCCTCGCTCTTAAAAAATTTCATCATATATAGAAACGATATGTACTCAGAACCTTTTTTTTTCAATTCCTAAAGTTCAATTTAAATTTATCGAAAAATCGACTCGAAAGAATTTAGATATGCAAACAACGTCGTGCGTCTTCGACTTTTTTTTCGCGAGATTATATATCGAACAAGGATTTCGGGTGAGAATTTCACGTGAAAAATGCAAGATTGCGGGTGATCTGATTCGCCAACTGAATCGTCTACATTTTTAAACTCTTTTCAGTCGAAAATAAACAATTGCAGCTTTGCTCTACGCGGCACTTCGTTTTTTTCAACGCCCTTATAATTCCCTGTAAAGTCTCGTACGTATGTAATTACGCGGTAATATAATACATAGCCCTGGCTGAAAAGCGCACGCGGCCAATAATGATTTCCCCTCTCTCTATCTTTCTCTCTCCTCGCTCCTAAATTTTACTTCGTACCCGCAAGTGTTCTACTTTATATAGGCGCTTTCGGATTCGGTAATCCTGCTTCTCCCGGTTTCGGTAGGCCAGTGAATTTTCCTTTAGTTTTGCTAAGCTCCTATATTGATTAAATTCCACAGCATAATTATGCATTTTTTTTTTTATCACTTCACTCGAAGCGTCCACGACTCCCCATGGATGCAAATCCAGCGCAGCTCTCATCGGTTACTCTATAATTTATTATAGCTTCGGCTTATTCGAATAGAAAACACTCTAAGTAAGCTACTTATCAGCTTGTTAATCGTTGACTAGTTTTTTTTACGTTTTATCTTAGACAAATGACGTTCGAACGAAATTCCTCAAATTATACAGAGTTCCTGCCGATGAAGTGTGTATAAAAACAGCGATGATTCGATCAAATGAAATTGTTCGGCTGCTTACTGAATTTTCACCTCTCGATAACAAATATGACCTGTCGGCTCTCGCGAAGCATTGAGAAAGTCGTGGACTAACGGTTACATTAGATGCTTATATATAAATAGGGCATATACGCGTACCGGAAAAATACTATTCGAGCTACTTTTCCTTTGCTCATGCTGTTTTTGAGAAAATCGAAAGAAAGAAACCACATTTACCCTCGAGAGAGGTGAACAACACGAAACAGTGATTCTAGATTTCTGTTAGTTCTTTCAGAGTACACTTGTGTAGTTGGCTGTATATATATATAGTTACCAATTAACACATTAATTTCATATATATATCAATACTTTAATGTTATATGTATATATAATTGTTTATACATGTCATACACGTAGCAAAACGACAACGCACAGCAGTTTACGTCTTAAAGATTGTAGCATTAGTATTTCATCAGTAACAACGGTATACATTATATGAATAACTCTTCAGCGTGTTTCGTTTTGTTCAGATCTAGAATACAGCCCGACTTGTATAAGTTAAACAAAGTTAATTCAATATTTTAGTCGTGAAAACATCGTTAGAACGCAATGATAAAAAAATACTTATCGATTAATACAACTAAGGCAACAGTGTACAGGTCAGAAATTTTCGCACAAACAGCAATTCGAAAGAGGGCTCTCCGTGGTTAGCTCGCGATGCAATTCCATAAACATATACAACAATGATGCCGCGATAGAAAGTTAATTTGAGAATGTAATTTCCTTCGTTTTTTTTTTTCATCATCATGAACACGAAAAGCAGTGTGTCGTGTGAGCGCCTCGTCTATAAAGTTAAATGAGAGTTACTACAGTGATCCACGCTCATTCGTTGCTGCGTTCGATATTCGTTCTCGCGCCACTCCCAAGCTCGAGAATACCGACCTAAACTCGAACTTATAGATTTAAAGTTTCGCCGTCGCCTCGGGCCGAACCGGAGGTCGCTCGCGGGAGGATCGCCGGCGCGAGTCTTTGGATATTTCGACGAGTGTAGACAGTGAAAAAGCTCGAACGACAGATTTCCGCGATCCTCCCTCGAGCGAGCTGCGAGCAAATAGTATCGCGTACGTATAGGCACCGATCCGGTGGATCGTCGGATCGGCGCCCAAGCGGAGGAGAAGCGTTTCACCGGCGACGTCGAACGCAAGCCAATCCCGAGGAATATCTTCCGTCTTCCCTCACGTACGCTCCGAGGCAGCATCGTCTTCTGTCCGGTTCATTTGTACACAAATGCAGGAGAGACGAGCGAGTTTCTTTCTCCGCCTTTTTGCGTTGGCTCCTCTTTCTCCGGCCGCTCGGCAAACGGAAAATAACAGAAAGGGATACGGTGCGACACTCTCTCTCCACCGGGTCGCTTAGCAGACGACGGCCTCCGGCAAGGGATTCTCGGTGATGTGTATGGTCGCGGTCGGCCAGTCTATCTTCTTGCTGCAGATGTGATTCAGTCCCTCGAGAGAGGCGAGCCTGTAGTCGGCCATCTTTAGCGGCGAGAGCGGCGCAACTGGAAACGAAAATTGCACATCGGCACTATCAGCGAATCTCTGCGGAGTCACCTTAGCCGCTTTTTTATTTTTATTTTTATTTTTTTTTATTTTTTATTTTTTTGCTAAATCACAATATTTTAGCGCTGAATCGTCGTAGAAAAAGCTGCGTGAGCTCCTTTGAAAACTCGCTTTTTCTACCACGGTTTGTTCATTTTTGCTGTTTTGGCGCAACAAAACGCGAACTTAATGTTAAAACGCTTATTGCAGTACAAAAAAAAAAAAAAAAAAAAATGAAGAAAAAAAAATCGATCCACTTCGTGTTAGTAACATGTACCAAATCGACGTTGCGATCGGCATATTTAGCGCGAAGCATAATAGACTGGTAACAAGTATTAGTATAATTATACCAGGGTTAGAAAAAGGAAAAAACTCAAACGCAAGCGCGCATGCAAAGTAAAAGAAGAAGAAGAAGAAGAAGAAGAAGTAGAATGCGTGTGTTCAGTGGTCTGTTGTGTGCAAGAAAAACAGCAAGACATAGTGTGTAAGTCACGCAATGTATCATAGTATACTCTACGTTCTACCCGGTGCAATTATTCAAATTTTTTCTTAATTCGTTCTCGTATTCTTTCTTATTTTCTCTCTCTCTTTCTCTCTCTCGTTCTTAATAACAAAAGATTACGTATCTGGTCCTACCGCGAAAGATTGAGAGCCGCTATAAACATAAAAAATTATATACAATTTTTTAAAAAGAATTATAGTTTTCGTTAAAATGTACAGTTTTATATAAGTCATATTACTTCCAGTTTCTGCGGATTCACTATTACTTTAGACACAGAAGGTTGGGACTCGTCATATTTTACATGGTGTACAGGACGTGGGATAAAGGATTCAACATTTCCATGTGCTGTTACACATATAATGTTAACATTTTCACGGATTTTTATACAGTTTTTGTTCATGTCTCTGATTTACCGTCAGTCGGTACTCGAGCGTAAATACTGATCTAATGCATTCTCATCAACCACCACACAGAAAAATGAATAATAAATTCCCTGTCGGTAACGTCAATTCACTACTACTGATTTTAAAAATTTAATAAGTTTAATTAATCAATCAATGATTTTAATCCACTTCTGCATTCTATTCACAAAACTGACAGCTTGTTTGCGTCAAAAACCTTAAGAAGAAAGTAGAAAAATGCAGAAACAGATTAAATTTTTGCAAGAGACCACGTGCAAAAAGTGCTAATACCACCTGCTGTTAAAACACGTAATGACCATTGGGCTTAATGGACTTTCACTTGACTTTTAGATAAAAAAAAGAGGAGACAATACGTTTTTTAACAGAAGCTACATTATAGATATACACATACACAAACACCAGATATAAAGTACAAGAGACCACATTTTTAAGCTCGAAGAGAACATTAAATTGAATGTTTACATTAAAAAAAAAATCAAATATAGGTACACTATTCGCAATAGAGAATGAGACTGAACAGGGAATGAAAAATTTAAAAGGTTTTTTTTCGCGCGTCCACCGCGAGTGACATAGTCATTATTATTTTGTACAAATTATAATGTAGAAAGGATAATAGTTTTACTGTTTAAGGATTGAGAAACAGTAGTGAATAAGAAGTTTATTTACACTTTATCTCAAATCAGAAGCGACATTCGTGACTCTACCAACGTTTGAAGGATCTCAATATACTCGTCAACTACTATAATGCAGTCAGAAAGATTGTGCGTTTTAGTACGCCAAGAGAAAAAAACAGCAATTACTACGATAGTTAGTTAGTTAGTTAGTTGAAAATTAGCGTTCCTTAGGTTTACAGTTAGTCCAGAATAATTAAGTTACGGATATAATAAAAGTACGTTAGTTCATTACGTCAATTACAAACTTTTCCGGCTAGTCCCGATTGTTAGTCTCTCATTGATCATACTTTTTGTTACTTCCCGACAAATAGTTTTGTAATCCGACTTACTTAACGCTTAGACGTGGCCTAATTGACCGACACAGCGCGTTCGACTCCTTTGCGGCCTCAATTCCTAATTACAATTACCTTCGGGTGTTGTAGGCGCCGTGGTCTTCCCCGGGGATCTCACCACTAAAACGCAGAAGAAACAGAAAGGCTTTATTCACAGAATCTTATAGGCTTGGCTTCGGTGGGCAAGGACCTAGTTATGTTTTTTTCATCTCGTTTTTTTCTCTAAATCAATCATAAGGTTAAATATAGTGACAAGGATTCTCGTGCAGAAAGAGTCTAAGAAAGTGAGTTTATATTTTTACCTTATCATTGATTCCACGAGCCTTTTTTACTTTAAACGATCACTTTTTTCATCGCCACTGGTGCTGCCTTTTGCTGAAATCGTACATTCCCGTAAGTTTGTTCGTCGAGAAAATTGTAATGTTACAGTTTTTAATTTACGAAATGGCGACGACAGCAAGAAGCACGCAACGAGCGAGTAAAAAATGTGCTTTTAAAAGTAAGAAAAGCTCCGTCTTTTTTACACTTACTAGATTATAGGAACATTCTTTTAAGGACAGTTATTAATACTTCAGTCTCTTTGCTTCTATATGTATAACGCGAACATCCACGGAAAAAAATACGAAAAAAAATATACAAGTACAATTATACAACGTAAAGGAAACTAGCCAAGAAGCCGAAAAGGATTATTAAATTACTACAGACTTGAGAAAAGATTTTAATACATACCACTCGATCGATCCGAGACGCGTGGGAAATAAAGGCTCAAGTCGGTGAACAAGAATTTTTTTTGTTTCTATGTTTCTTATATTTAATCATTATGTTAACTGATTGAAACATGATGGTAATAACGGATGAGTGAAGAAAATAAATGAACGACGATAATGAAGTTCAGAGACGAGTAGTTTTTGGTGAAATAATTTTTAATGTTCGTTTATTCGTTATTTATATTGTGATGAATAAAGTACTAAACAAACAAAAGTTTCGTTCAAAGCAGGCTCGAATTTTAGAGTGATAACGTCGGCACTTTCGCGTACTTTATATTCTTGAGGTACGAAATTCAACATTAACAAATTCGCAAATCGAGAAATAAAAAAAAAGATTCAGTTTATCAGTCTAAAATTCGGAGCCGTTGGTTTATTGATTCATTTATACAAGACAGATTTCAACTCGTTTCTAATAAAGTGACAGTAATGATAAATCATGAAATCATCAATTATGCTAACAACAAGATGACTTTTTTTTTTAATAACAGTAACAGTGGGAGGATTAACATTTCTTCACATCCTACAGGAAAAAGTTTTAACAGTAAGTAAAACACAATCAATTAAAAAAGTGACTCTTTCCACTAAAAAAAAAACAAATCTTATTTTGCGTTATTCAACCTTCGGCTCATACACATTTAGTAAAATTGTAGCTGTTTACTTGTTATAACGAGTACAAGAACACTATGATTCCATAGAGTAGTAAAATCAAATGCATGTATTCAAAAGTAATAATGAAAAATCGTAATAATAAAATCAATTCTTGACACGTTTATATATATAATATATATATATATATATATATCATTTATCACCGGGCTAACTCTTAGTTACTTTGTTTTTTCACTCTCTTTACTTGCGTCGATGTACAGTTTACTGTGACAGAAGCGTTTTATAGTGTACAGTGACAAGTGCGGGTGTGTTTTCTGTGACCAAAAAGCCAAACAGAACAACGAACGGCCGTCTAAGACAGCAAATAGATATATTATTTCGATGCCGACCGTCTTATATCGTTTATAAATCGTATCTTTGCTTTCTCTCTCTCGGCGTCAAATCTTGATCTCTCGGCCTCGATTTGACGCGACATTGCCATTTAATAATCAACCAAACTACCGATTAGTCTCAAGGGAGTATCTACCTCTTTGAGTATTTAATGCACGTGCAATCTAAAAATTTTACATTTATTCGAAAGGTTGCAAGCTCCAAAGCGCTCGACTCGTTGCAAATACTTATTCGGAGTTTCGTTACATTTAGGGGTGAATTCTACTTTACGACGGTTCTTTAAAAAAAAGGGCGGGGTGGAGGGAGAAAATCAAGTGAAAAAACGAACCGATCGGATGGGAAGGTTTGCTTCTTAGTTCGCGGCGAGGACTACAAAGAAATCGAGACAGCAGAGACTGGGATATTACAAGCTTTTAGATTGCGTCGTACATCTACAACATATCTAGATGTCGCCTAGACACGAGGAACACTTCGAAAATAGACAAGATACACGCGCGACAACACTTAGTTCTGTTATTTTTTTTTTTTTTTTCTATTTGTTATTCATTACTTTTTTTTAATCTCTCTCTTAAATTTCAGCTTTTTCAACGTCGATAAAACACTGCCTCTTTTTTTTATTACACGGTAAACGCCATATCATGCTTTTTGCTCTTTGGTTTCTCATCTATAAACTACGGACCGTAGGCCAATACGAGATCGATGCAGTTATGCAATAATGGTATAGGTATAGATGCCAATCAACAGAAGAACTTTCTTATTTCGCCGTTCGAAATGAATTGCTTTCTTTTTTTTCGCCGCGCGCGCGCGCGGCCGGTCGCGCTGCACTCCCAGGCTTCTCTCTGTCTTCCGTTCCAATTATTATCAATCGAGCGGGATTCCGAGAGCTTTGTTTCACTCTCTTTGATCGGGAATGTTTTTTTTTTTTTTGCAGCAACTGGGAGCGCAGAATCCGCGACCTGTCGCCCGCGACTTGGCTTGTTTTTCTTTTTTTTTATCTGTTCATTTAGTTTTTAACTCTCGTCTTTTTTTTTTAGCTCGTTAAATTATCGAATTTCGCGAAAAATTTGCTTTGTCTTTTTTTTTTTTTTGCTTTGTTTGGCGTCTTAGACGCGGTTTTGCAAATTTACGTGATGAGATTCGTGATGATAATTTTCGATTCTTTTACAGTTTGCTCTCTCTCTAAAGTTTCGTTTAGCATTCTCCGCTCCGCTCACTTACCATATCCTTCACCCTGCAGGAACAGCCGAAAGGCTTCGCTTACTTTGCCCGGTTGCTCTTCTAGCACCATTCCGCAGTCGGAGATCTGAAAATCGGTCAAAGCAATTAACGGAGGCGAAAGAATTGAGGGATGATTAAAAATTTATGAATGTTTGAAGCGTTTCGGCAATTAACCCGCGGCGACTTATCGATTAATCGAGTTTGTTATATTCGTAATTCGAATGCAGATTCCAATTTATTTAGGTGCAAAAACTGACGAACTGCGTAAGCAGTGACCTATATTCCCGAATTCGATACAAACAAGAGTTTTTAATTTTCCTTTAAGTAATTGTTTCTCATCCAATTCTCATCAGGATATAAAAAATTTATTTGCACTTTTAATTAAAGCTGACATCGATCGCAAAGTAACGCCGCGTACAATTTTAATCGAGAAATTTTTCGTTTTCATGCTTTTTCACCCCCTCGGCTTACTTTACTCAAGCTTCCCACCTAAACTACGAATGATAAATACGTAACGTTCCTAATTCAAAAAGCAATTAATTCTTCAGCGCAGAAGCGCCACTCTGATAATTTATCAATTTCAAAACTTCGGCGCATCTCGCGCGGGAGCATTTTCATTAAAGCTCGACTGCGCGCACGAGACGCGGCTTGACTTTAGTGCGCGTGAAATTAAACCCAAGCTTACAAGGCGGCACCATAATGAAGTCCAGGACTCCTTAACCCCATCTCGCGTATCCTTAAGTCTTCGGTTAATTTAAAGCAAAGCAAACTAATACGAGAGCTCTCGAGTTGCGACCGACGTTCGAGAATTCGTTTCTAAATTCATTTTAAAAGGCCGCGATTTTAAACTACCCGCTCTATTAAGGACTTAATTGGGTTTCGAGACTCTAGATTGCATCGCCGCTAATATTTCACGCGGTCTTTGACAAAAACAGCTCCACTCCGCATTCGGGTCACCGGGCATTGTATATTCCCGGCACTGTACACCACAAAAAAACGGAGAGCGCGTACCTTCATCCACGAGCTGTTGGTCGGATCGAGGCGTCCGTTGAGCGTGACGGTGTCGTCGACGTGGGGGCTGAGCGAGCCGGTGATGTTCATCACCGGCACCGAGAGGGTCGTGCTCTCGCGTTTGCGCGTCGGGTCCAGCTCCCGGGTGATGTTCAGGTCCGTGCGGCGGACGTAGCTGTCGATGAAGAGGGCGAGGTTCGTCGGGTTCACTCGGCGCTCGAAGTAGTTCTTGTAGACCTGGACGAGGTCGTGGTTCCTCTCCTCGGTGCCCTGCAATACGGACGGGGTGGATTTCAGTTTCGGCGTCATTTTGCATTGGATGTTATTGATCGCGACGACGACCCAGTTGGGGGGGCGGGGGGTTGTTTTATTAATATTGTTACAGGAGGGGGCGAGGTCAGGATTCGGTTAACGTAATTTGTGTTATTTAAATTTATTTGGGTGGAAGATGCGCGAGTTTCGGTTAACGTTGGGTCTCTTGTAATCGAGTTTAAAGTGCAGTGCTTAAACTTGTAAAATGGTTAACGAAATTGATCGATTTACGCTTAGGGGGTGCAGTAAGTCTGCTCAATATTAGTTATTATCCCTCGGAGACATATAAATCTTCTTAATATATTTTACAAATATTTGAAAGGCTCTCTCGCGGGCTTCCTTGAAACTGCAACAGCTAAGAGTTGAGAAATTGTTTTAGCATGATGGATTGGATACTTAAACTGTAGTTTACTGTATTGATTCAAAACTTTAAATACACGATCTAACCAACTGACTTTAACCATATAAAATAAATACATTTGAAATACTCCTTTCTCGATCGACCGAAAACTTAAAATTATATGGCCTTTTAAAATTAGAACGTCGCGAACAACAGCGTGTTTGTTTCAAATTCCGGAAAAAAGAATTCAAAGCGCGCTACGGAACTCGGCGTCCAATCTCGCTAATGGAGTACAAAAGCGCCGAGCATTTCATTCCTATCTCACGCTCGCAAAGCGGCGCGTGCAGGCCGTTACGTTATAGCCGAAGATTAATCCCCGGCGGAGCCCGACCTCCGCACAGCCGTCTCCGGCAGCTCCTCAAACATTACCCGCGCGCGCCTCGTTGCGCAATGAAAGAAAGCTATCGCAGCGCGGCAAGGGCGCTAATCCTATTTTCCGCGGGGGGAGACACGAACTCTCCCCGCGCTGCTCTCTTGCGAGTGCCAGTCGATAATTCGAGGCGCGGTCGCCACTTAAGCTCACTTGAATGATGGACTCTCGACCGCCTCTTCCGCGGGATTGCGCGAATTGCAAACAGTTATACACCCGGCTTTCGAGTGGAAAGAGAGCGTCAATTAATTTCGGCGACGGCCTCGACCCGTTGTATTCTCGGCGCGAACGGCCGTGTTTCTTAATTAATGTAATCGAGGCGGCGCGAGCTTTTTTTGTTGCGCGGGCGAACTTTTTTGCAAATTCGCAGATTTATTTCGGACGGGGTTTCGAGATCGAGTCGGCAGTTGGTAGAATTTCGTGCCGCGGTGTTTCTTATAGAGTGGAGGATGATTGAGTGTGCTTTTTTGAGGATTCTTTGCTTCCTGATATTTATGGTTTCCTTTTATACTACAGCTCTGGAAGTGGATAAAGATTTTAATTATATTGGTGGAAGGGCCCGAAAATTTCTGAAAGGCTATTTATAAAATTTATGTTAATATAACAATACCTTGTTCCTTTATAAAATTAAAGGCTTTTAAAAAATTAAAAATCCTTTGTTTCCATTTATCAGACTAAATATTTTCGCTCAAAGAGTATATTTTTAATTCTTAATTACACGGCTCTTTTGATACAGAAATAACAATATAAATTTTTTCTTGGCGAAGTACTTTTAATTAAATTTTCATGAATTAACTTGCAAACAAACTAAAAAAAAGAGTTTTTATATTCAATTTAAAATTTTGCTTCGAGCTAAATGAACGATTCAACAATCCCTTAACAACCTTTGTTCTTCTGCAAACGCAGTTAAACCGAAAATTCAATCCACCGTATTAAAAATAAATCTCACCCGTCCGAAGTGATGCCACATGAGGTAATCGAGGACGCCCTGGGTCATGCCCTGGGAGCGCAGATGACGGCA
>JAWWML010000012.1:18987002-18999242 GCA_035047165.1 Ormyrus rosae | reverse complement strand
CCGGGGGGTACTTTGAAATTCGCAGCCGCGATTTAAATTCGCCGGGATTTTGGAATTCCGAAGGCTCTCGGCTTTGAGATCTCCTATGCATGGCGTATATGTAAATTTTTTGATAATCTGATTATACGGCGGGGATACAGGTTGCGGGAAAGTTTTCTTTGGTTATGCATGTCAAACTAGTTTCCTTTTTTTTACGTTTGTTTGGAAAGAAATCGCAAGAGGATTTCGTAACGATTGATCGTCGGGAACGGTTTCGCGAACAAAGAATGTCTGCAAAAAGTTTTGGCATTGAGAAAACGTTACATTTTGTTCGGTTTTTATAAATTGGATATTGAGAGCAGGTTGTTGTGTTAAATTTAAAAACAGAAAATCGTTTAATAAGATTTATTACGACGTGAAAATTATGGTTTTTTAGACGCGATAAAAATCTGAAAGAATTGATTTACTACATATTAGAAAAACCATGAATTCATTTGCAAAGTAACGAGAAAAGACTTTCATCTTGATGTAAATGTTGCATGTAACGTATCGGCATGTAAAATCGTCCTTGAATACTTATAAACACAATCAATACTTTAATAACGTTCATTATTTTTATAATGTAAAGATCGATAACAAATTTATATTTAATCTTAAACAAATTTTTTCTTTAAAGCCTTTGCTTTATACTGAAAATAAACACGACTATACTTTCAAGAAAAAAATAGATAACTTTATAGAAAATTAACTGCCCTTGGAAGGCGAGAACCATAATTGCTGCATTCCGGAGAAAATTCCGTGCTCCCCGCGGCTGCCACCTACGATTCTCGTTATCTTTTCTCCAGCCAGAATTTTTCGAGCCGTAAAGGCGAAAAGTCACATGCACAGAAGCAACGAACGAGGCACTCGTTAAAGTCACGGCTGCACAAGAATAAATCTCCGGATCGATAATCCGGCAACACGCGACTGATGCAAAGAATATAAATTGTTCCCTCGCGAGTTTTAACGACGATGAGACTCAAACTAGACGTAAGAAATAGCGGAGGAATGAAGCTGCTTTCTTTATTTCTCGGGAGTCATGAACCCCTGAACAAAGGGAATTTTTCGATCGATCTGCCGAATGGCTTCGTTCACTTTTTAATGCATAAATATTGGAAATGTAGGTTAAGAAGATCAGAGAAAAGTTTTGACAACAGATGCAGTAAAGTAATTTAGGTATTTCTCTTAAATTTATCGGGGGTATATAAAGGAAATATTGCGGAATTATTTATTGTTTATAAAAATATTCAATCGATAATTTATCTGATAAATTTATACACTTTCAGATACTTATAATAAATGACCTATAAAACTAAAATTAAACCATAAGAGTCAAACCCAAAGGACTCGCAGTTCTTAATTAACCTACACTTTTTAATCCCAACAATATTATTAAGTTATTTGATTAATCTCACAAGCTCGATATCAGCATCCTACATTTTAGACTGTCAAAACTCCGGGCTGAGCGACCGCTGCGCGCGTCACCCCGTTAACCGACGGGTTCATCCTCGGGGGCAGAGAGCGCGGATGCCGGGGAGTCGGCGAGACGGGAGAATATTGCATTTGGCCGCGTAATCCGGCAAATGTGTCGGCGTCGCGTCGGCCCGACGGCGAGGGCGATTATCGGCTGGCTCGAGCGACGCTTCAATTATCGCGCGCGAGTTTGCCCAATTATCCCGACGAGCTCGACTGCGCCCCGAAATCCGCGGGGTGAACGACCTCTCCTCGGCCGGAAAGTTTTCTTCCGAGTCGAGGGGTGGGATATGTGGGTTGGATCTCAAAGATTTATAGCGAGAGGAAGATCCAAGGCGATGGACGATTGAGGACAGATCGATCGTGTTTGTGTAGAGGCGGAACATCGATCGGTTAACCGGCGCAAATAGGGGGACGCGGATGGATTTTCACGTGTTTGCGGGAGCTTGTGTGTACGTCGCGATTTACTTACTTGCTTGGAAAATTAGGTTGCTTGGAATATATCGATTAAGGAGGACTGAATTAGGCTTTATTAGCGCCTTTAAATTCATTCATTTGTACGTTTTCTGGTTTATATCTGTAGTTTTTTTCAACTTAAGCTTAAGCGGAGCTAATTTAATTTGTTACAAGTTTCTTTAATGAATAATGATAAGGATTAATTAGGTAGATAGAGTCACTTTCGAGTTAAAATTTATGCAAACTAACAAGCATTTAAGAAAATTACTCCAGTAATTGATACTATCGCTAAAATATATAAGCTGTTTTTGCAACTTTATGGCTGATAAAACTAACGGATGATTAAAGTTTCGGGCATTCATTTTACCGGCCAGATTTTTAAAATATTTGTTGAAATCCACTTTTACGAAAAACAAGAGCTTTTAATATCCAGACAAGATCCGAAGCAGCTTCGAAAAAGCTCACACTTCCAGGCAGCTCTGCGTTAGCCTTAAATTTTTTACGAGTCCGTATTGAAAGAAAAAAATTCAGAAAAAAATATATTCAATGCATCGCCGCGCGGTGCACCTCCTCGCGGGCTGTCGATAATACCGTTCCTCTCCGCTCGAAATTCCCGCTCCCGGGCTCTAAATAAATCTCCGGAAATAAAATCGAGCCGATATATATCCATATCGCGCGTGCGGAAAAATTCAAAGCTCTCGCATATCTATCCAAAGGGTTCTCCTCCCGCATAAACTTATCCAGGTTAATGAAATTCCCCGGCAGAAGCATCGAGGAATAAAAGATGGAAGCTCGTCCGTCTCCCTCTCTCTCTCTCTCTCTCCTGGGGGAGATCGGAAGTCAAGAAATCGGCCGCGCCGCGAAGGTCGAGCTTGCAGCCGTGTGCTTGGGGGAGTGGGGCCGCCTTGCCCCCCCTCTCCCCCCCTGGCTGGCCCATCGATCGCTCGAAGCCACGCCCCGCGCCGCGCCGACGTCAGAGGAATGTGCAGCGAGACCAGACGGAGCCCCTGCCGTGTCACGTGCCAGCCGGAGAGGGCGGACTCGCATGCGAGCTTTTTCCGCGAGCTTGCCAAGCGGTCCAGACTGTTTTTTTCGCGAGCCGCGAGAATCGATGCGACTGCTCCGCGCGCTTTATGAGGATGACCCTCGTGAATAAGGTAGTTGACTTCGGACCGGGGGGGAGGGACGGCGTGGTTTAAGTTTCGGCGCTGGAATGTCGGGACGGGTGCTTGCCGCGCAGAGGGAACTTTGTACTCGGTTAATGGAAGAGAGTATTTTCTGGGTTTTGGTAAGTTTAGGAGCTGCTTTTTATTATCCTCCTCGCGCGTTAACATTTCTGCTTTTTATTCATGAGAATGTTTGTTAGGTGAATGCCTTTCTTTTTATTGAAGTCACAGATTTTGCAGTTACGTGTTTAAGACGGTTGAAAAATTTATTAGAATGATATGCATAAACTAGGAATATCGTACGGTTTAGAATTTCGAATGAACTCTGCGTGTCAGTTTGATAATTTTACGACTTCTAATCTGATAATACTTAAAAAAAAAATTTGCAAAATACTCAGAAATGGAACTGTGAGAATTAAAAGTATGCGATAGTCGAACAAAATTACCCTCATAATATGCCTTAGTTATAGTACGCCCACTTACGGCAGTAGTAACGCGAAGGCTCTATTTCTGGATTAGAAATGGTAGGCAATTTTCATATTTATTAAAATGACTGCTATAAAAATAGCTAGTTAAACGAAGCATAAAGTTAAACAAGAATATGAATTAAATTTTTAATAAAGAAGAAACTCTATTACATTGCATAAAAATGTTTTTTTCTAAAGATTACTTTTTTACTCCCCGCAAAAGTACCCCATAAACCTACATTTTTAAAAAGTTTTTCCGCCATTTTAAATTCAAATAATTACTAAAAAAAAAATGTTATTTTCTCCCTCCGACCGGACTTGAAAAAAAAAAAGTAAGAGCTCTCGTATTTCATACGAAGAAAATCTCTCCTAGTCCTCTCATCCCGGAGCCTTTGGCAGGAATATTTTTCAAATTACCGGTCATTAGCACTATCGATTCCCTCGAAACTTAATCTCCTTATCGGCCGTAGTGCCCGTAAATTGTGCGCGCTCACGACACACACCGTAAAGCGTATATCGCTCTCGACTCTTTTTTTTCTCTCTCTCTCTCTTCCTTTCCGGACAGCCCCGAGGGATTTATGCAGCGACCCAATTAGTTTACCTGAAAACGTCGAGAGTCTAGAGAGCGGCGGTATAGAGGGAGAGTCAGTATGCCGGGAAGCCTCTCGCGCGATTGAGAGAAACGCCGGGGGAGGAGAAAGGACTCGCCGTTTTTGCTGGCCTGAAAGCCAGGAGTCTTTAAACTCGATTCGCGATGATACTTTAACGCCGCTTTCCGCACCTTTAATTCCCGCACTCTCGATAATTATTCCGGTCGTTTGTTAAGGCCGGGATTTTCGAGTTTCATGAGCGACGCTTTTATAATCGCTGGATTTATTCGAACTCGGGATTTTTCTCGAGCTTGCAAAAATATTTGCTTCTTTAATTAAAAGCGATTTTTCGTAATTTTGAAAGGATCGATTCATTATTGCCAGGGAAAAATGAAATTTTTTTTCAACTCTTACTTCGAGTTTCATTCATTAATTTTGATTTTCAAAGAGAAGCTGTCCAACGAATTTCACAAAGGAGATTACTTTGAAAACGGGCGAATATATATTTTATACAATATTGCGTTCCGGTTCACTTTTACTGCACGGAATTTTTTTTTTAATATTCGCTTTTGAAGAATCATGGTCGTATAAGTGCCCGAAGCTTCTTTGATGTACTAAAAACCCCTTTAAAATTAAATATTGCTTCATTTCGTGTGCTTTATCTAATATTCTAGAATTAATGGGAAAGTGCATCTTGTAATTACCTACCCTTAACAACGTTACGACGTAATTGGCGGGCGTTATTTCGCCAATAATTTCAGTTTAAAATTTATCTTCAACAAATTCAACTATTTAAATAATATTATAATATTTTAATCGTTAAAGATACCTTGTTTCCTTATTCAAACGTAATTAGAAACTGCAAATGGGCTCCTCAAACCAATCCAGCACCCACCGATTCTTAATTAAAATCCATCGCTCGGACGAGCGGCAATGGAAAACCCTAAACTCTCAACGAGCACTGAAAACTTTCTCAAAAAAAAAAAAAAGAAAAGAGCCTCTTATTTACCGAGTCCTCAAAGAAGCGGCTCAAAAAGCAGGACAACAGCGAATTGCTCGCCCTGCCCGGAGGTGGAAGCACACACACTCGCTTGCTCGTCGACGTCGTCAAACACTACAAGCCCCCGCGCCGCTCAAAAGACAGTCGCGGGCTTCCGTTTGCCGAGCACTCGTGCAGCCGAATCTCGCGAGCGACGGCGGCAGCGGCGGCGACGACGCCGCGACGTCAGCGATCGATTTGCCCTCGCAATCATCCCCCGACGTGAACCTTGCAACCCCCCGTCGTGGCGCGCGGAGCTTTCGCCAGTGGACGCGGACTATCTCGTGTGTGCATGTTTATGGGAGCGACGGCGCTCGCGAGGTCGTTATATTCTTCGAGCGGGACGCTTTATGCACCGGTTATCACTGGATTTTAAGAGCCGTTTTACGGGAGGAGAGGGGAATTTTGGTTATGCATTCGCTTTGAACGAGGGATCGAGGGCTTTTGGGAGAAATGAGGGCAGAGGTTTTTTTCTTTTATTGCGGGGGTGAAAGGTGAAATTCTAACGGCTTGTTATCGCGAAGTTCTTCGGTGGACAAACAAGCTGCCTCGTTAAGAAACTAAAACTATTGATCGAGGAAGTCAAGGAACGGAAGGGAGAGAGAGAGAGAGAGAGAGAGAGGACGATTCTTTCGCTCTGGCCGTCTGCGAGCGCGAGAGGGAATTTTTAACGAATTCCTTTGTCTTTGTTTGCGCAGCCACCGTTTGCACGTAAAATTTTGAAGCGGCTGAAAAATAGAGAAGTAAAACAAAAGGGCGCTTATAAGCTCTTTTTCTTTTTGTAAAAAATCTCGAAAATGATATTTTAGCTTTTCATTTCTATACCCAATTTACTTTTTAATTGCGCTTCCCACAAAGATCTTAATTCCCTTTGAAAACACGAGAAGAAGGAGAAGAAAAAAAGAAGAAGAACCCGGCCTGCAAACGAAGTTAAGGCCAAGGCTGGCAACTAAAAAATGACCGACTGGCCTTTTTTTAAAACTAATCGAAAGCTCTCGCTCTCTCCCGATAGAGTCCATTTCATCTTGGGGGAGGGAGGGAGAGAGAAACGCCGAGAACACGGGCGCGTGCAGATCGCTCCCGCCTGTAATGAGTTAATTGGATGATGAGTCGTTGCGCGATAACCGAGTTACACACGTATATCACTGCTATATAGGTCGGATTAAGCTTCTTTACTTTTAAACCCGTGTGTTGCCGTGTCGGAAGGTCAGCCATGATCGATTCAGCCCGTTGCTTGACATTTATTGTGTAATCGGTTACACACAGCTTCGGCGTATATTTTTCGTGAAAAATTTATAGCTTAGCCGATTTTCATTTAGCCTCGCGTAGCGACGTTTGTCGGGGAGAGCTTTTTACCGCGGTTAAATTTTGCCTCGAAATAGACTCAAGTGCTTTTAGAGTAGAGCGGCTGCACTTTTAAGGAAATCTTCAATTCCATCCTTAATCCATTCAAAACTTGCGAGACCCCAAAGAGGCGTCCGCTTGTATAACCTTCTTCGAAGTAAGTACAGCTGCTTCCGCAACGAGGCTCTTTCGTTTCCGCGCGATCGAATATAAAATCCACGCCGCCGCCGCCGCGTTATTCAACCCCGCCCCGCGACTTTCCTCGCGCGGCGTTTGAATATATTTCCCGGGCGGGGGTAAAGTTTCGCGCGCGCTGCACCGGCGATTATCTTAATTGCCGGCGCCTCGCGCGGCGGGATCGTAAAAATGAAAGCAGAGCCTCGGTGGAAAAACGCCGCCGCTGCCGCCGCGGCGATAACCCACTTCGCCGGCTTTCAGGCGCCGCCGCCGCGGATCGCTGCGGATGTTGGCCCGACGTGGATTTATGGTACGGCGGTGCGTCCCGCCGCGGGCCGCCGTTTGTCAAATTAAACGGCCCGCCGGCCATAAATTGATTCGGCCGATCGGCCGGCGTGAAATCGCGACGATAAACGCTGGGAAGTCGAGGCTTTCGAGGGGGCGGACTGCTGAGCTGTTGATGGGGCTGCTTGAGATTTAAAGGGCTGCTACTTCTTCTCTGCAGGGGATTTAGAGGAAGGGTTGGTCGAGGGGAGTCTGACGCTTTGCTCTTTCAGCGAAAGTTGGAATAAGTACGTGTAATTAGGGAATTAGAAAGACTGCATAAATTTCTAAGTTCTGAGAGGAATTTCTAAGTTTGTGCGCGCGACAGTTGGCAGAGAACTTGGCGATATCTTTTTAAATTTCTTGGTTTCTTTTACGCTACGGTGATATTAGCACGAAAGTTGAGTCGTCACGCTTGTCTTTGAGCATTGACAGTTTGATAGACTCAAAATTCATCGTGGAACTTAGAAAGGAACTGCTTCTGCTTGAAGTTCTATAAATGATAGAGGGTTTTCTATTTTAAAAAATTATATCGAGGTCGTATAGTAACTTTATTACATCGCTTATCTATTTATAAATCATTTAGCTATAAAAATTTGCGAAATAGTCAAGCGTAAAAAATGTAGTTTAAAAAATGTTTTTCGCAGTTTCCGATAAAGGTCTTTTAGAAGCGTACCTTCATAAAACATCGTAGATAACATTTTTTCAAATAAATTTTTTTCTACGTCCACCAACGACACAATATATATATTCGCAACAATCTTCTCGACAAATAAAACTCTACATCCCTCAACTGCCATTAATTAAATTAAAAATAAAAATGTCTTACTCCGCAAGATTTTAAACCGCGCTATTAAATCTGCGTTCTAACGACTTCTCGCAATAACGTAATAAGCAAACTTTTTACTACCTCCAACTCTCGCCCTAAAAAGCCAAAACAGCGTCGGAGAAAAAAAAAAGACAAACACAAACGAGAACTGCAAACTTCGTCAACGCAAAGAGCGCCGGCGACTCGAGTGCGTCAACAAAGCAATTCATCACGTTGGCCCTCCGTATACGTATACGACTTCGCGCGCAATTTTATCGTTTCTCCGTCTTCCGTTCTCGTCGGGGGCAAAAAAAAAAAAAAAAATTAGAAGCGGCGCGCGCACGGAGAGCTACGCCGCCGGTGCATTACGCTCTCGCGGGCGGTGGGTCGACTGCGAAAAAAGAGAGGGAGCGCGATAAAACTCACTTTTGCCCCCTCGTTTTCCGCGTTACTTTGCCGCGCGCCGCCTCTCCCGCTGGCGGCCTCCATATTTTTCGCGGAAGAAAAATAGTTTCAGGTTTTACGGCTTTCCCGCCCTGCTGCCTTGACTGCTCGCCGAAGGAGGGGGGATGTTTCGCAGCGGAAAATATGCGCTTAGAGATGGAAGAATTAGAATTTTCGGTGAAAACGTGCTTCGGGGGGAGATGCGAGCGTCGACAAAGGGGCTTGTTACTTTAATAAGTGCTGGTTTCGAGAAGGGTGAAATGTTAGGGTGGGAAAAAAATGTTTCTCAGGATTGCAGTCACGTGAATTTGGTAGATAACGCGAAGTACCGTCTGAAATGTGATTAAGTTTTAAAATATTTGTTATGGATTTTTGTTTTGTTTATTTAAAAAATCGCTTTTTGGAAAGGTAGAAATATAATCCAATGTTTTTTGGTCGGAGTTCAAAATCCATTTATATTCGACCGAAGGGAATTTCACTTCGCTCAAATGGATGTTTTTCCCTGAAAACCTTTATTTTAGTAAAACCAACCCTTTTTACACAAAGCAGGCTCTGCTTAAAATCCATCTCCAAATTTATTTGTAATTTTCAGACAAAAACGAATCTTATCCTTTCAAAATTAGCCCCTCACTTCGCGAAGAACCGCTGATACTCCGAAATTAAAACAAAAACCAGCAGCCGAGCGCAAAGTGCACAGACAGCTTATTGCGCGTTGCCCGTCGCGTCGTCTGGCCCGCTGCCGTCGCTCGCGGCATAATCGTCCGAGCGTCTCGCGACGCTCGCCGTTTCCGGCGCTTAAAGACGTGCTTACGTAGACGCGAAAGCTCCGCTTGACTTTTGGCACGTAAATAACGACTGAGCGTTGAACTTTTCTCTCTCGCGCGCGCGGCCATTATTTTTCCGTCGCCCCCCTCCACCGCTTTTGTTTGGGTTCGCTTTTCAGTGCAGCGTTTACGTTTTCATTATGCTTGGCGCGCGGATCGCGGTAGTTGAGCTCGGGGTGGTATTTTTCTGCAATTTTCGGTCGTTACGCAATGGTTTTGGCTATTTTTGGAGAGGTTCTGTAGATTGGATTGTAAGGACGGGAGAAAGTCTTTACCGTTTTTTGAATGTTTAATTTCTTAATTGTTTTTAGCATAGAAAAGTATAATATAGTTTAAATTTAGTATTCAAAGTGAAAATTAACGCCGATTTCATCACGCAATAAAAACAGCGATTGCGCTGCAATTCTTTTTTTCCATTTCCCCTCGCTTTTAAACTCGGAGAAAAGTAAACAGCGACGTAAAACTCTCTCCTCCGGCCCAATCGCGATTTAATTAAGCAATCCTTTTATTTAATCCCCAAAGGTCGCCCGACCTCGACAAACGCATCGTAATCATCAATTCCGAGCGATCATCCAGACGTCTCCCGCACCTTCAACACCGGAAATACGAGCGACCGGGAGACGCTCGTAAACTCTCCTCTCCCTCTAAATTTACGCACCCCGACGTTTACGATTCGCCGAGCGACCGACGGTAAACGACGCTCGTTCGACGCGGCTTCTCTCCCTGCCCCGGAGGCGTCGCGATTATTTTTTTTTTTTTCGCGACGCCGTCGGGTTATTATGCGCCGACTTGACTCATTGAATTTTCGAGACACGCGGCGGCGAACGGTTTCCCGTGTGTCTCTCGCGTCACTCCGCCGCGTCGTACGTATACCTGTGCGCCGCTTCCGGCCCGCCGCTATCCAGTTCCTGTGTTCTGTATCGGCTGCGGGAAAGTCGGGGAAGATTTTAATTAAAGTCTAATGCCGTGGGAGAGTTAGGGCGATGTTTTAATTAGTTTTCGGAATTTAGTGGGTTTTTTTTTTTTTTTGGTTACCGATAAATGAGTTCGTTTTTTAAAGATTGAGGAAAATTCGGTCGGTTCAGAGTAAAGATTATAATGATTTAATATTTGGATTGTCGCAGTCTTTTTAGTTGTTTGCTGGACAATTCAATTTTAAAGAAGTTATCCGGGAAAAGTCTTTAATACATTTTTTTTATCACCGATATGGTAAGTGTAGTTTTTCAGTCGATTCCTTTACTAATATGGTTTTAAAAGCGGTGGTAAATAATCAGTGTAAAACACACAATCCTTTATAAAAGGTAGTAAACAAGTAGTGCTTATACAGTTGAATTACTACCAGAAATGAGGTTTAAATCCACCCAATTTATATTTCTCAGAAAGAAATAAACCGGTATTTTTCCCTTTTACAGTGTCCTCAATAAAAAGTAAAGCTTTGTCCGGCAGCGCGAGAGAAAGTAAAAATTACCCCTTTAATATCCCTTTTAACAATAAAACTCCCCCTCATAACCTCGCGGAGCCTCATTAAAAACTTACTTCCCCACTAAAGATTTTAAGAGCATTCATTTCCCGCGACAAACCGTAGGAGCCGCTCCGATCCCGTCGTCGGCTTGTCCAGACGGTCCGTAACGAATTAGCTCTCGTCCCCTGCTTTTATTGTCGCGCTTAATTTCGTTCGAATTCGACGCTGACCGCGTTCGCCGACGAGGGGACGAGCGATCCAATTTCCGCGCGCATAAGAAAGTTTGCGATCGCCCCCCACCTCCCGCGGGCAAATGGAATTTATCTCGTTTATATTTCTTCGCCGCCGGGCGCCGGGAAGTGCAGGTGAATAAGAAATTCAGTTAGGGGCTTTTAGCTTTGGCGCGACCTGATTGATAAGCCGCGGCGCTTTTTCGCCAGGATGCGCGAGGGGAAGAGGAAGTGTGTCAAGTAGGTATTTGCGGGAGGATTCTAAAGGACGGCGAGGGTAGTGTTTAATGTATTTTTTAAATTTTAGTTTGTAAAGACTTTCAGACGAGTTGAGGGGGGGGGGGTGTGACAGGATTTTGAAAGAAGAATACACTGCAAGAGAAAATTGCATCTTACTTATTCGACCGTATTTCCATTTCAGCTGCATTTATATTTTATTCTATTTAAATAAGGGCTTATACCGTTATTTTTAAAATACTCTTTAAAAAATCTCAAATATTCAAGCCAAGATCCTTATTAAGATTCGACCAAAAAATGACTCAATATAACGCAATCCAATAAGTTGGTCAGGGCGCTAATATAATTCAGCTCGAAAAACAGGCCTAATTAATTTCCCAAACGAGCACGTCAGCGAATCAAAGGCACAGCGACGGAGCCTGAATTAGTTAGCGATTCCAGCGTGCCATTCGGGCCAATCGCAGACCGTCCTCTCGTCCACCCACTCGCGCGCACACACCCTTACGTACAAAAGTGGGACTGCACGCGGCGCCGGTAAACAATGAGCGATAGAGGACGTTCCACGGCGGAAACAAAGGAAAGCCCGGCTCGGCCCCGGCAGAATTCTGGCTGCAGAGGATTACCGCTCTCCGCCCGGATTTCCGTCCGCGAGGAAAGAAGAGCCGCTGCTGCTTCGTTCCGCTTTTTTTTTTTTTACAGAGCGCAGATTTTAATAAAGGCGGGCTTATCGGCGGATTTTTTGCCGATTTATCTTCGATGTTGAGCCTTATTACGGAGGGCTCCTCTCCTCGCGGACCGCGGGAAATTCGCGCGGCTGCGGTTGTTCGAGTGGATGATTAATTGCGAGTTTTTTTTAGCGCCGACTGAATGTTGCATATTTGATTAAAGGGCCTTTTTGTTACGAGACGAGCACCTCTCGACTTGACTTTTGGTGCAATATAATATTTTATTAAATTTTAGCGCGACGGCGGGATTTAATTTTAACGTTTCCCAGGGAACGTTTTAAAATATTTTTGATAATATGCAATTCCGAGGAACTGCGTCGTTCTTGAATAAGTTTAAATATTTAAGCTGTACCTGGGGCAAACTTTTGAATTATCGCGAGGGTAACAGTAAAAGTTTTAAAATTTATGTTTAAGTAGAATTATTTAGTGCGGGAAAGTTAATTTTTACTGCTTTTA
>JAWWML010000012.1:18969126-18986829 GCA_035047165.1 Ormyrus rosae | reverse complement strand
GGGTAACAGTAAAAGTTTTAAAATTTATGTTTAAGTAGAATTATTTAGTGCGGGAAAGTTAATTTTTACTGCTTTTAAGAACTTCTAATGTAATTAGGTTAAACATCAAATAAGAAAGTCCTCGTTGCATTAAACCGAATGTCACTTAGCCAATGTCATTTCATTCATAATTCATATACATTTTTTTTCTTTCTTTAGAAGATGAATTAAGAGTTTCATTAAATTAAGCGAATTCTTCGAATAATAAAAGATTAAAAGCAGATGACAGCATTCAATCATTAATTTAGGTTTAAAAATATAATCGTAGAAGAGTTTTAAACAAACCGACAGAAAATAAACACAGCTCTGCTATTACTTTGTCGTATTTCATCAAGAAAAACACAAATCAAAGGACAAAAAGAGCAACTCTGCAGCCAATTACAGAATATCATTCCCCCTTTGTCTCTCAGTCCTCTCGGCAGGTTCATTGTTCCCGACAAAGACGCGCAATAAGTACTTCACCCGAGCGGTTCGAAAGCGGATAAGAGCCCCCCCGCGCCGACCAAATCGAAATGTCGTTGCTTCGACCGACGGATATACGTATATATCGAGCTCGGCTCTGCGGCGAGCCGTCTTAACCGAGCGCGGATCCAATATCTCTCTGCCCGGACACTTGATATTCCGTGCTCCTCACCCCGCCGGCTCTTTTTCCTATGATTTATATCGATCGAGCCGCGATTTTTTTTCTCCCTTTTTTCAGAGCCGCGCGGTAAAGGGAGTCGGGAGTTTCGGGCTCGGCTTACAAGAGCCGACGCGGAGGTCGAGACTCGCGGCGAATCTGATCTCTGCGGGGAATTGCGGCGATGCTTGCTTTTGCGTTTTTATCGCTGCAGCTCGCTCGCCGTCGAGTCGAGAAGAGGCGTGAGATTGAATTTTTTTGCTGGAAAATGATTCGAGAACAGGTGGGAATTTGCTTTGGGTTGAGACTTTGGGTGTGAATTGAATGAATTAAGATTTAAAAATAGAACGTGACAAAATGCATTTGAATAGTAGTTTTGTCGATTTAACATTAAGTTGTGCGCAATGCGAAGTAGCTTGTCGTTTATTGCGAGATTTAGGTTTTAAGTCAACGTGAAATTTAGCTTCTTCAAATAAGAAAAAAACCCGTATTCGTTCCATTTAGCTCTCAGATATACTGCAGTGAACTTTCCCAAAGTACGTTTCCCGTAAATTTCAGCCAAGCTAAAGTGTTCTCGCTAAAAAGTTAGATTTAAGTTAAAAAGCGTTTCCACTTTACAAACGAAAAAAGGCTCATCAGACTGATATCCGTGCAAACATCAGCGTAATGGATTGAAATTCTCGTGGCAACAATTTTCTTATCTGTACCGTTACATAACGCTGCATCTTAAGTGCACCGTTTCAAGTACACGAGCGGAAAAGGCAAAGTTAACAATACAATCGTTTCCGAGAAAAGAAAAAATCTCTCTCCGCGACCTCCCGCGGGAAAGAGGCTTATAAGCGAAGAAGTTAACGCCCTCGAAAGTAAAAGTCAGCGTCTCCTTCCTCTCGCAATCGAGTGAATCAGACTCGGCGTCGATCCCCGCGTGTGTATATCCACGCACACGCGACAAAAGAATAAAGTCGGAAGTCACGCGGCGGCGACTGCCTCCGCTCCTGCATTCTTACACAGTGTCGCCGACACGTCCGTTAGCACCTCGAGCGCGGAGCCTATATGTAACCCGTGATTACGCAAGCACTTTCTTTCCTCTTTGCGCGGGAGGGGGGGGGTGGGGCGTAATTGCGCCTGATTCCGACGTTAATTGCGGCTGCCGAAGCTCTTCGTCCCCCTCCCACCCGGCGGCCCCGCGGGAAGAGCGCGCCACTCTCGTCGAAGAGATTATTAACGAGCGACGTTTAAGTGCTCGCGAGGATCTTCGAGTGTTGCTCGGAGAGAATTGCGATTCCGGGTGGTTGTATTGTGCTTCGGGGAAGCGTTAAACGCGGAGGCAGGAAGCTGACAAATTGCGAGCGCGCCGCTTTTAACGTTCTTATAATTTGCGAGCCGATTGCGCAATCGCAAATTCGCATTGACGGTTTAGCGTGCCGAGGTGCATTGTATTTACGGGGTTTAGGCGACAGTTCAAATTTCAACGCGATAAATTTATTCAAATTAAGGAGCGTAATTAACGTTCTAATTCTAAGATTTTATAAACGACAAACGAAGAATTTTAATAACGCTAATGGCTTCGCGAAGACCGTCTAAACCATTCTTTCGTATCTCATTCAAGCCCAAATCAAGCCCGCTTTTCCAAGACGACTGAGGCTCCCCTCGGCGCGCAATTGCGCTCCGGAAGCGGCGTCGCTCTCGAGTTCAGTGTGTCACCGCGCGGCGGTCCGCGGCGAGACGCGAGGACGGCTCGTCGTAAAACGCGCGGCGCACGTAACGAGCGAAATTAGCCCATTACCCGGGGGCGTACGGGACGCGGACGAGGACGCGCGCCGCTCGTTAAAGCCGATCGCCCCTCGGGCTTAAGCTCTATATGGTATTTATAGGTCTGTTGACGCTCGAAATTTCATATGAACGAGTGCCCAAGAGGATGAACGGCGAGGGTGGATGCGAACTTTTCTGAGGGTTTGTTCTGGTCGTTAGTTGTTGGGGGAGTTGTTGTGGACTTTAATAGGCGGGCGGGATTGGTGAGTTTCAAGTTTAAGGTTGGCCTACGTTGCATCGTTTTTTATCATGAAGTTTGTGATGATAAGTATTTTTAAAACTCGGTTGGCCCTTTTTTTTTCATCGAAAACTTTTAAATGGATGTACATGGCGAGGTATAGACAAACCGTGTACTTACTAGCTTAAAATTCACAATTTAGAAACAGATTTTCGTGTTTATTTTTTGAAAATTTCCAAATTTTCTATTTTTCTCACTTAGCTTCCTTTCCGTTTAGTCAGAACGTGTTAATTCGTTACATCCACGTTTTCTCTAATGCCGACGCCGTTACAGCGTTACCACAGTTTCACGCCGCGACCATTTATACTCCTGATGCAGAGGATTAACGTTCAGCGGGATATGTCGTGTGCAGACTGCAGATTAACATCTTAATTATGGCACATAATTCTAATGATTCAGCGGTGTAAAATAAGGTTAACCGCCAATATTTTACGCGTTCCTTTACTCAGAAAAGGAATTAACTGCAAAAATTATCTGCAACTTGTTGAGGTGGTAAAAAAAACGAAATTATTTAAACAAGTCGCCGTTCGTTCTGAATAGAGTTTCCACCGTAATTGAATCCGGCGAAACAGTACAAATTCAATCTCAACTTCCAGCTCCAACGCAATGCTTCCGGTGTAAATCCAGAACCGGGATAGCACCGCGGCCTCCGAAAAAAAAAACGAAATTGCGCGGCAAATGAATTTGTTCCAGAAGCGCATGCGGAGCTAGAAATTGCCCTTTCGTATACTCGAAATTGTATTCGCACAATCCCGGAGCCGCTGTTTATTCTCGCGTGCGTCGGCTCGGACTGGATTCCAGGCCATTGTACCTTGAGCATAATTTCGTCAAACGGGCATTCCGTGCGTTTAACTTGTTTGAATCGACATTACAGTCGCGGCCTTAATACAACGGACGGCTTGCTATTTCGTCTATTTCCATCCTCCGTGTATCCCGGCATTGTGTAAATATGAATTCGTCACATTACCAGAGGAAGAGCTGTAATGCGGAAACTGATAGGATCGTTCTGTAAGACGACTGGCTCGTAAATTTTGGGGATTTTAGTTGATATATTAACGGGACGGGCGAAATAGCGAAAATTTAATAGGTAGATTTACGGGGCGTCGTAAATTGATGGGTGGGAAAGAGCCTTTTGTAGTCGTGACAAATTGCTGGAAAACTTTTTTTAACGAAACTCGCAAAAACTTCTGATTAAGAAGAATCGTAAAAAAGAATTCGCAGCAAGTTCTTCTAATAATAAACTTTTCTCGACATTGTTTACTCCAAGGCATTCCGACTGAAATGCCAGTCGGACGTTACCGCGCATCATTTGCATACCGCATTAAGGCCTCCCTCGGCCGTCATCAGTCGGGTTGCGACTCGGGAGCAAAGAAAATGCGTCCAGCGGCGCGCTGTAAAAACAAATTGGAGGAAAATTGCGGCTACTCGAGCGGGGGCGGCGTGAATTTAATTCAGGACGCGCTCTCAAAATGTATGCAAATCAGGCTCTCGATTCGCCTCTCTCTAGCCTTTTTTTCTTCCAAGAAGGGTGTGCGGGGGCCTTTTTCGGGTACGGTGTGTGAGTTCAGCTACTGCTACGTTGGTATTGCAAAGTATAAAACGGACAAAGGGAACTGGCATTCTCTAGCAAATAACTTTTTTTGCATTGTATTCAACGATCTACGATTGCAGCACGTTTCTTTCCTCTCGGATGGAGAATTCCGATTGCGTCGGCTTTATGAGATGCACTTGGAAAAGTGTTGCTTCGAAGGGAAGGTTATCCCGGCTGCTTGGAAACGGCGCAAGATTTTGGTTGTCGGTCCCTTTGTTTGCAAATCTTACGGGTTTCCGCGGGATAAGCTTTCGAGGAACGCAGTTCGAAGTGAATCAATATAAAGTACGCTTGGTCGTGCATTAAGATAGAGAATAATAACTTGAACAATGAAAACGGACACTCATACGAAAGATAGTTACGATATCAAAGAAATCAAATTTCAATGCGTTTTGACGACAATCATATCAGATCACATAAGAGAGAAGAGACAGTTTCGTTACAGATGTAATTGTAAAATCCATGAAATAAACGTTTAGAAAAAATTTTTTACCTTTTCTTTTTGCAAACGTTGATAAATAGTACTTCTGTTAATTTTAAATATTATAGTTAATTGCTGCTTTAGCTACAAACATTGTTATTGGTATTTTTTTTTTATAAACCCCAGACTACACTACATTATTTTCACACTATAAATATGTAATATACATCGATACAGTTTTTACAGGTTATATAAAGTAACTCTAAAACACTATCTAACTTTTTGGAAAACTCTTTATATTCAGGAAAACACAACAACTTCAAACAACTGCTTTATTTTATACGTATAATAATCTAATTAGCCCGAAAATCTGGAGTTTTACTTAATTTACAATTAAAAGTAATCGCCTTCGAATCCGGATGAATGAATATACGCCAACATATTACGATCAAAACATTCATCTAAATTCAAAGGCTTATAGCCTATATAGAGAAGAGCAGATAAATAGCGGCAAACGTGACTTACCCCAAGAGAGCAGACTCCTCGGCAGTGGCTGCGGTCGGCATCTTGTTTCTTTCCCTAAAACAGAATATGGACGGCGTGGATAATGACACTGCCGACCCTAGCGGCTTATCTACGCTCCTTGTTCCTCCACCGCCACCTTCACGGTCTAATCTACACTTTCCACTACGCGCTAAGATGCTTTCCCACCCGTTTACGTTTACGTGCTACGTGCAATAAAGCTCGTAAGCGCCGGCTTACGCACACACACACACACACAAGCCTAGTCGGAAGCGGTGCATTTACATGCGGGTGTACACTGTGTGCTCTCGGGAAGAGAGAGAGAGAGGTAGGGATTGGATCCTCTGTTTTGGACGGAGGCGGATGGGAAAGTGGCGCTGGTAAAATTTTGAGGAGATCTTGTTTTCCTGCTCGAGTTTGTTTACTTACTTTCGAGGAGAATCTGTAATTCCATTATCTGCGCGGCGAGGAAAAATTTTACGGAAAGTGTACGCTTTTGGCGTAAGGAAAATGACGAAACTTCGTTTGAAGAAAAAAGTACATTTACTTTTATTAAGGCCTATTTTCTTCGCCAATGTCTACACGCTCTTTTCTTTTATTACACCAATACATTGTGTTAAAGGTAATCAAGTTCTCAGTACGTTTTAATAAAATCTATTAATTCATCACCCGAACCTCCCAATTTCCACCGAAATCTCATCGCCGTCACTTCGACCCTCGACCCTCGAGTTTCTTTGTCGCAGCGCGAGAAAACTCTGCTCTCAATTATCGCGAAGCTCTCGCCCGAAGGATCTCAAAGGCGGCGCGCAAGAAAACTGGGACGGGCTCGAATGTGTGTCGCAACGACGCCGCTTTTTCCAAAGCCCCCCCCCAGACTCCATTGTTGCGTCGTCGAGGCTCCATCGGGTGCTAAACGCTGACGCAACCCTTCGCGCTCGCGTCTTCTTTATATTTTTTTTGTTTCTTCTTTCAAGCCCCGACGGCGAACTTCGCCCGGCACTTTTTGCTCCCACCCTCCACCCTCGTTGCCGGAGAAATTTTTCTTAGCCCCGCGGACGTGTTTGGACTGAATTTCACCCGCGATCGAGTTGCGGACGTATCGGTGAATTATGTGCCAATTTTTGGATGTTGAACTCGCGCCGTTGCTGATTATATTTTCCGGATATTTTCAGACGAACTGGAACGCGCGCCTCGCGATTATTTTATTATCGTCCGGGTGCGAGGAAAGCTTAAAATAGGCATTTCTTTTAAAGCTAACATAATTTGCAAGTCGAATCGAATCATCGGCGGAGAGAGGTAAGGTTCAAATTCAGCGAAAACGTTTTCCCGGTGTTTTTATACGTCGGTCCGAATTTAGTAACAAGTACCGCAGATCCGGTTCTTAAAGATATCCCTCGGGGGCATTACAAAACCTCCCGGGCTTCCTTCGGGAGCGGGACTTATAACGCGATAACCGGTTTCCCTCGAGTGCGAAACTGCAACCAGACACACCGGCGACCGTTTGTTTCCTCGAAAATAAATACCCCCCGTTTAGTGGCACATTGTACTTTTATTAATCTCATTGTAAACCGCTTACGGTGTAATTAAACAAAGATTAGCGGCCGGCGCAATGTTTTTACGACCCAAGCGGCGCGCGTATCTTCATTACGAGAGCGGCGAAAATATAGGAAAACAGCCTGAAAAAACGCTGCCGTCCACTTGGCTCTTTTGTGAGGCCACAACACTCGACGAGAGCGGACGCGGCGCTCGCGAACAAAGAACTTGATTACCTGCACTTCAAGCTCTAAAGCGTATATACAAAAATCGCGAGAGACGTTCTCAAAGGGAATATATACGGTTGTTCGTCCGCGAGCGGCAAACAGCCTCCTCAAGAATTCATCGGATCGCAATAAGGAAGAGGACACTCAAAGGACTCGGGCACACATAATAAATACTGTACGGCGTAAGCGAAAAAGCGAAATAGCAGCAGCAGCGGCAGCAGCAGCAATAGTTATCATGCAAGAAGCAGCACACCTTCAGCGAGGAAAGAAGGGGTCGGCTTACCTCTTCGCCTCGTCGGCCTGCTTTTCGTCCTGCGGTAGACGCGCGTCAGATCGATAACACTCCGCCTCGTGGCCCCCAGCTTCCGGTCCTAGAAACTCCGGCCTGACGCAAATGAAATTCCCGGTTCAGCCCGGAGAGCCGGCCGCTCTCCTTTTTCTACTCCTTTTTTTCTTTTTTCATTCCAACTCGACTCTCTCGGGCGACGAGACGCTCGAGAGCGAGAGTTGAAGGGCCCGCCGTGTGACGTGTGTGCGTCGCGCGCGACGATCGATTCGCGAGGAGGACTACATAGTGGTGTGCCCTTTCCGACGCGCGGATATTATTTTTGGAACGCGGCGTATGTATTTTAATGAGGTGCGCCGGAGTATCGACATCGCGGCGCGGCTGCATTAATTTCGAGAGCTTTATTCAGTTGGTCGTTCTCGGGTGGAAGGCGGTTTTAACCGGTTCTTTTCTTTTTCGAAATTCAAGCTTGTTAGCCGCGCGGAACTTGCGTATATACCGACCTATTGTTCCAGTTTTCTTAATGAAGCCAAAGAAGCTTATACGCTTTTATACCCCAGTAATTTTCTGTTTATTATAATAACCACCCCGAGTAAACAGTCCTCGCGGAATCGAGAGATTAAACCGCGCTAAATTCGACAGCTCTTTCAAACACCAACGTCGCGTTTCGCGCGAGTCTCGCGGAGGCTCTATGTCGGTCAGCTCGCCGTGATTCCTCGGAAAGGGGGCCGATTTGCATATCGATCAATATTCGAGTGTGTCGCGCTTTCGTCCCTACGGCCGTTCACCGAGACACCTTTTGTCGACTGTTATCCGCGAGGAAGGAAGCTCGCGGAGAACAGGCTGGAGGTGTTCGCGCGAGCAGACTTTTGGTCCTCGGTGGTTGCAGTAACAGTTTACCCGCCACCATGTATTAAGCACCCGCAGCTCCAGGCGCGATAGTCCTCGCCTTATAGTAGCAGATAACGGCAGCCCAACTCGTTTTAACGCTGCTGCAGTGCCGCGCTCGTTTGTGCTTCGCGCCGCGAGGATTTTTAGTTTTTTAGAAAAGATACTAATTTTTTTCTTTTTTTATTTCGATTTGAAGCTTTTGAACGGTATTCAAGAATTTATCAGTTTTCGATAATGCTAACGAATATATTATTTATTATTCCGAAGTTATAAATCTTTGTTTGAATAATTAAATGTTAATGTGCGGCGCAGTTTAAAAGCAATTTATTACGCGGTCATAACATACCGCTGTACCAAGTAGCAAATCGTATAATTTTATTTTAATCGTTAAAACTAATTTTCCATAAATCAATAAGATGTCCCACTTAGTTCAAATGTATACCAAGTATTATTAAAAAATTATTCAATTTCGATACGCTTATTCGAAAGTGTATATATAAATTCTAGTCAGCCGTTTTATTTCTAGCCAAGACGAATGACGTACGAGTTTGCACAAACGATATTTTATTCCACAAAACTGGAACACCTTGCGCATCGGCTTCTATTTAAAATTTCATCGATCAATATGATTTCCCCGGAGTGTAAGCAAATTCCCGCTGAAAAAAAAATAGAGCACCACCACCACCGCCACCACCAGCAGCAGCACTGCAGCAGGGCCGACTGCAACTTCCATCACCCTCCCTGCCTCCACCCCACCCCCGAAGCAAAAGACAATTTACCTGGATACGATGGAGACGCTCTCCCTCCTGTCCTCGATGAGCGGGTCCTTCTTCCTGATGCCGAGCTCGACCTTCGGCGCGGCGAAGCTGAAGGCCTTCTTAACCGACTCGAGGACGCTCTGGCCGGTGCTCTGCGTCTGCTCGACGATGGTCGTGCTCTTGTAGACGTCTTCGCCCAGGTCCCCGAGGGACCTGTACGAAGCGCCTATACCTGTCGGCATCAGCGTAGCGGCGGCCTCCTCGCGACGCCTGCGGAGCTCCGAGCGGCGCCAACTCCGCCGGTCCCTCCAGTCCCGGTGGCCTCGACGCCCGTTATTGTTCTTCTTCCTCTCGGCGGCGGGCTCCTGCTGCTGCTGCTGCTTCTCCTGCTTGCCGGCGAGCCTCGGTACCTTGCGCCTGAGCAACGCGAGCGTGGTGCCGAGGACGACGGGGACGACGAACTGCCACGACAGCTGCGTGCGGAGCTGCGAGAGACAGGGTGTGCTTTGTGTGTGGGTGCTTTCGGTATCTTTCTGCGGACGGATGGCTTGCCGAGGTATGAGGTGGATGTGTGTCTGCGGCGCTCGCTGGTTAATGAGGTCGGTGCGCGATGAGCTTTGGGGCTTGGTTAGACTGGGCCTTTGACTTACTGTTCGAGGCGAGCTGTGTGTGGACTGCGACCGCGAGCGCTCCGCTCGAGTATACTGACTCGCGTGGTTCGGGTCAACGGAAATAGCCGGGGTTATTTTGCGCGAGGAATTATGGTCAAAGTAATAGGTAGGAGAGCGCGAAGTTGCTTCGGGTAAGAGAGAAGGGTTTTCTTTTTTAAAAAAAAAATTTCGGTAGAAACGGTAGAATTCGGAATAAGAGGAAACTTTAGAATAAAGCAAAAAGTGATACTTTGGAAATTTGATCACGTTTCGCGGATATTAACCAAAAAAATTTCAGACTGAAATACGAAAAGCTGAATCTCGAGTGTTTACGAATTTTTCACGCTTGAAATACTATACCGAATTTAATAAAAGCCAAAAATTGAAAGAACAGCAGCAGAATTTTTCGTAATATATATATATATATTTTAGCAGCTCGGCTCGACAACACCGAACTACCTGTTAGTGTAAAGTTTCGTTCGACTCTATACACCGAATTTCGGAAAAAGAGGTAACACACGGAGGGACTTTCCACCGGCACGTACATCAACACGGTATCCGACGGGCTTTCTGCCAGAAACTCGACTGAAACAAAAGAATTTTCCCGAAAAAAAGCGTATATAGCCGCGCTGTTATTTTTCCCCCAAAACCCTTTCGGCGACTCTATTTCAATATCCAATGGTTTTCCATTCCGGCCGAAAAAAAGGCTGCGCGAGTTGGCTTTAAAAACTTTAGAAAAATTCTAAACGGAAATGGGACGTATAGAGATTTTGTGCAGCGTCAGTACCTCGGGGGGGGAGGGTGGAATCGCAGTCGCAGCACCACGCGATCGCACTGAGAGAGAAGCGGTGTGCCAGTAATGACGTAAACGACCGCGGGCCGATACACACAAAAAGTTTATTCATTTTGCATCCGCGCGCGCGCCGTTCGAATTTCAAACAGCCCCCGCGGCCCGAAGTGTTATTAGATTCTTTCTTTTGCCCCGGGAATCGCTTTGGTATTACAACCGGATTAAAGCGCGCATTTGGAGGGAAAACTGGAGCGCGCGAAGTAAAAAAGAAACGATATCGAAAGGAGGTCGAATCGAAGCTGGGATATATGAAATAATAAGAGCGCCGGCTAAATAAGAAAACGCGGACATAAAAGAGTGTGTGTCTCTGTACGTCGAGCGGTCCATGAATCACGGACGGGTCTCAGTGGTGGCGGGAACCGAAGTCGACCATCCGACGGTCGGTCGTTTCTTTTTCGGAAGGAATTCTCGACAAATCCGACAAATTTACGACTGCCGGCAGTTCCTCTCCGCAGTTATATACCTCTGACATCATAAATCCCGTGACGTCGAGCCGACGCGGAAATCGATAACCGTCGAGCGGTACGTACATCATTTTTTGATTTGCCGGGAGAGTAGAAACGATGGAGTGGTCGCGCGGAATTCACAGTCATTAGCGGGGGGGGGACCCCGATTTCTCTCAGTGCGCGAACGAGGTAATAATTGTAGGCGATGAGCTTCCTGTGGATGAGCGAGTGATTCGTGACGGGGCATGCAGAAACACACGTCACGCGCTACGATTTTTCTTTCTCATGCTGTATAGACTTATGCTTATATATGCTAGATGCGCATTCACATTTACACACAAACACATGCGGCTGCTCCATGCCAATTGCAATTTATAATTGAATATATATATATATATCGAAAATAATGTTATTCCATCGTATACATTATACACATAATAAAGACAAAGATATACAGATATAACAGCTAATTATACAGTTGGATATATATTGTACTTTACGATATATATAATAAACATGCTGGTTGGTGTATTGTACATATATCGGTGTAATGTGTCAGTGAGAAAATCGATTTCCCGTGGGTGATAACATTATTTTTCAAGAAGGCAATGCCGTATACACGCTAATCTAATCAAATCTTTTAGTTCGATCGTTCCTGGAAGCCTATAATACCTAATCTCTAAAGCGGCAATGTACTGCGCATGCGCTCTGCTCGGCGTCGAACCAAAACAGTCGATTAGCTTTTGATCCAAGGAAAATTGGACTCGCGTCGGATTACCGGCATTGCCAGCTGTTTTTCTCGCCGCTTTCGGCGCGTAGAAGCTTATCGGGACGAGCGGCGCACTACTTATTGTTAGTGACTCAGCAGCGCACGCCGATAATCACCGGCGCGCGTTTATCACTCCTCAAGGTTCCCTCTCTAAAGCGCGTTTTCCGGCTCTCGAAATCGCGCCGCCGCCGACTGCGCGTCTCTCTGTCTCTCGGCGCACCAGCCTTGCCCCCGGGGACGCGTGTCTCTCGTTTATTTTTGCGCGCGGAAAATGTCTCTCTCGGAAATCCTTGAAACTTTTTCAATATGCAACAATGTCGTCGTCGGATTTTCGGGTCGAGCGCAAAGCGAACGCTTGATATTGTTTTTTCGTCTGTCGCTTGCAGCTGTATACCGTCTCGAGATGTTTTACGCTGCAGTTTTCAACAATTTCGTTACGCGGCTTAAGCGGGTCTGACAGATTTTACGGTCCAAGGAGAAAGCCTTTGATACATTTCTCATATCCAGTACGTTCCTTTAGTAAATAATAAACAGAACTCCCTCGACGTTTCAATCGCGGACTCGAATTAAATACAAAACCAATCTCCGTTTGAAATAAACGCGCGCCGGGCGAAAAATTTCAAGAATTTCCATCGGCTCTCGCGAGCTTCTGAAAAGGCGTCTCATTGATAATTCAGCGGCACGTACACGATACAAATGCGTAGCGGAGAAAATCCTGATGGAATATCGAGACGCCGAAGGTCGAGAGCGCCTTTCACTGCGCGCGTAATATTCGAAAAAAGGAGCGCCGCCCGTCGTCGTCGTCGTCGTCGTCGCAGGTAGCAGTTTTTCGCGCCCGCGTATACTCATTTTTCAACGTCGAACTGGCTAACGTGCATACGTGCTCCAAATCGGGCGAGTGCCGGAGTGTATATACGGTTTTTATTTATTTAAAAGCGGGGTAATTGATTTATCGATGTCGGCTCTCGGCTTTTCGCGGATTTGAAAAATTGAAAGCCGCTCCGCTTCGCGACTCTCTCTCTCTCTCTCTCTCTCTTGGTATAATCGAATTTGCGATGTGCGCAGAGGGGTAGAAACGCCGAGACCGGTATGATCGTCGAGAGGGATGCTGTTGTAAAACAAGTTGTTATACTTTAATTCGGAAGCTGTCGACTGCCGTTCTTTCGAGTCGAGCAATTATATGTTCATTCGGTGTTTGTAAGCTGCGACGTTTCGCGAAGTTATTAATCCAATAATTTTCTTTACTCTTGTCAAGTGAATTTAGAGCTTTTTTAAAAATTTCAAATGATGCTTTTGAAGTCTAGATATAGCTATATTTATTTAAAATTGCGAGAATAAATAAATCGCTTTTTAAGGGTAATTTCCCGGTAACGCCCCCCACTTGTGAAAATGTCAGATTTTTCGGAACGTCGTTTTCTCAATTAAGAACTTAATCGCGTTTTCGACTATCTCGGTTACAAGTGCAGTGATTGATTTTTTTTACGGCCGAGTGGAGGCTGATTCATCGATAGATTAGTTTCCACTGCTCGAATCGAGCTTTACTTGATTCATTTTAAATGCGTTCGTTGGCAGAGCATAAGAATAATATTTATCTTTAAAACTGCTGACAATGTAAAAAAAGTGATTCACTACGTATATCACTCAAGGTATACTTAAGACTCAAAACAAAGAGAGCGAAATCAATTTACTATAAACCGATGTTCATTATTATAATTTTTTCCATATACTTTTGGTTTTTGTACAAGTAGGTCAATGCTGTAAAAATACTTTGTACGAAAGTCCGACGATACAAAGAACAAATAATACCGTTGTTTGCTCGTTAAAACATTTATTGATCAACGACGACTTTTCAAGTGTACTTTAATTGATAGTAAAACGTTTCGAGCAAAAGCCAATCCTTCAGAATCTTATTTACACCGACAACATTAACGATTACAAATACAATAAATCTTGACAAAGCGAACCCGAGAAACGCTAATATTCCAGCGTCGACGCGCGCGACTCGAGATAAAAACCGACTCTCGTAAACTCGCTTCAAAGCCCACGAAGCGCAGCCTTAAAAAAATTACTTATCACCTCATTATGCAAATGCTTCTTTCCCACTCGTTTTCGTTCCCCAAGAGTCGAATCCGTCTTCGAACCGAAGCGAATTTCAAACCCGTCCCTCCAACCAATTTGACTCTCCGTCAATTTTCCAAATTACCCAAAGCGGCGCCTCCCCCCTCCGCAATCATCGCACCCCGATGCCTGCTCCGAAGTACAATAAATCTCCTAATCCCGCCCGCGTCGTCCCCGTTAAGATCACCGTTCCCGCGCGGCGAAAAGTTTCGGCCGCGGCTGGCGGCTCGATTTTTAAGTTGGAGGAGGCGAAAAGAAAACTCACGGGCCGCCGCTGGAAAATGAGCCGAGGGCTGACCTCGAACTTTCGCTCCGTCTCTCGGTGCGCGCGGTTGCCCTGCGCTCTCTTTCACTCTATCGATTGCTCCTCGGAGGAGGGAAATCGCCGCCTTCCTTCCGGTTCATTCCGGTTACCGCGATCCCTCTCCGGTCTTTCGTGTAACTAATCTCGCCTCTCGCCCTTTTCTCTCTCTTCTTCTTCTTTGCGGCGCGGTTTGCTGCTCCTCGGAAGCTCGAGCTTTTACAACGTTACGGTTTACAGTCGGCTCCGCGGGGTTTTATGTAACGCGCGAATCGTATAAAGTTTAAGGCTGAAATTCGAGCTCGCTTTATTGAGCGTTTGGTAGCTGATAATTTGGAAATTGCGAAGGAACGGCGGGCTGGCTAATTTTTCGCGAATCAAGCTGATATCGACTGTTTTTGTTTACTTTCATTCGGTACTACAGACTTTCGCTCGACGTTTCCGACCGACAGCCGTTCAAATAAACAAATTTCTCAATTTGGTTAAACTACAGATATAGAGAATGTTCGACAAATACAAAGTGCACCGTCGCACAAACTCCCTTTTGTCAACCAAAACTCACAGAGCCTTCGCGAAATAATTCGACCCCGTTTCGATCGTGCCCCGGCAACGATATCCGCTGTACAGAGCGCTTGTTATTACCGTCCCTGCAACAGCGGCGCGCGCGACATCATCAATAATTCAGGCCTTTTCATCCAGGCCAGTAATTGTTCCTTTCCTCCCCCCACCGAACACCAAAGGCAGCTCCGGAGGCAGCCTTGGATTCGCTTCGAGGGACCTTCTCCGCGGAAAAAAAGTACACACACCGCCTCTCCGCCGGCAATTGCCGATATACATCGGCCGGCGGGCCGTGGCGTCCTGCGTTCACGTGTCGCGTTTCCCGCTCTCTCGGCGTCCGCGTTGTTGGTATTGATTTTTCCGCGCGTAAAGCACTCCGTGTGCCCGTGTGCCGCGGCTCGCGTATGTGCGCTGCTATGCCACGCTCGCCGGGCCGCCAGGAATCGAGGTTAACTCGGGCCTATCGCCCCCGCCGACGAGCTCTCGCGCCGACGACGCGCCAAGACCGCGGGGGTTAGGCTCTTCCCTCTCGATTCTTACCGCGGTTCGCGGCGATGCCGACGGCGACGACGACGGCGACGGCGGCGGCGGTTGTTCCTCGTCGAGCGGGCGGAAGGTACGAGGGATATCGAGGTTGCCGTCGCCCGCCGATCACCGGTGTATTGACGGTTCAGGGGTGCAGCTGGACGCGTGCGTTTTCGAGCTGTTTCGTTGCTTTTTCAATAATTTTCGTCGAAAATTAGAACGATTTTTTATTAGAGGCTATCTACAAAAAGGGTCGCGTCTAGAGCGTCATGCTCTGTGCCATTGTATGAAAGCTGCGATTGGTTAATTTTATTTATTAGACCAATCACGACTTAGAATCAGAGGCATAACGCACGGCACACGACGCACGGTACATTTTGTAGACAGGCTTTTAAGACACCGAGATTATTAAAAAAAAAAAATACTTTGAATTGTATCGTAATTTCATTACGCGGAAGAATTACAGCGCGCGGGCTCAATTATCCGAAAAGTGTTTCAAGAAACTTCTGCTTGGTCATCTCGGCAGCTCGGATTAATTACATCGCGCATAATTACAGAGCAAGTCCCTTAATACAGAACTTATTAAACTAGGTTAAAGGTCTTTGCTTTCGCGCGAGAAGAAGCAGGAGCGACCCGCGTACTTCAATCCGAACCTTATAAAATCCTCGGCTCTGCCCCACTTTTACGTCGCACAAAGCTCAATTACCGCCAGGGAGCTCGTTTAAATCTCTCCCCTTTGACCGGATCAAGACTCCAAAAACAGTTGTTCCAGCCCGGCTGTTTGCGCAAGACTGGATTCGTCCGGATCGAATCAGCACTGCACAAAGTGGTTTTTCGCACACTTTGAAAAGAGAGAGAGAGAGACAGTCGATCGAAGGTGTATATACTCCGAAGACGCAGCCGAACGTGCGAACATCCCAAGTTGGATCTATTGTGCTCGGGCGATGCGCACCTGACAACGAGGAAATGAGATTGCGCGAGTCTTGTTTCGCGCACGGGAGAATTTACCGGCGCGCGTTCTTATCGAAATTGTCTATTGCATTGTATTTGAATTTACAATGTTGCGTTTTTCTGGAAGTGTAGTTTATTACGTGACGGAAAATTGTTTTCTTTTTTCTTTTCTTCGGTATATAAATTTTACTTTTTAAGCTAATGTTATATAAGAATTCATTATTTACTTCTGAGCACTTTTTTGGCATACTATCGCGAGCATCATCTTTTAGGGTAATTTACTCTCTTTAAATATAGTAAATTCGTCATATTTAGAGTTGCCACGCAAACTCGGAAACTATATACCAACGTTTCATTACTTCAAAACGCATAATTTTCAAGCCTAAAATTTAAAAAAGCCATCTGTTCCCTCGCGCTCACCTTCGAAATTATCTATTAAGTAATGCACTTCCCATCTGCAGCCTATTACGATATAAATCGATAAGTCGCCCTTATCTCCCGCGTAAGTTCAAGAACGAGCCAGTGCTCGTTTCTTTTTTCTTTCTCTCTATCCGAATTATCTCGACACGGCACTTCCGTGTCCCGGTTCTGGCTCGCGTACACGAAAAACAGGGATTCGAAAAAAAGGATTTCGCCGCGGCGCTCCATTATAGATCCTGGCTCTCGCTTCGCACAGGTCAGAGCCGCATTACAAAACTGGCATCGATCGGCCGCGCGCCTCGAGCTTACCGCGCCGCATTATAAACTCGCGTAATTTCATACCCCGTCGTCGATCGATCGCGCGGCTGCCGACTGCGACGGTTGACGGTATTATAAAAAAAAAAGAGAAATACAACGCGGAGAGTCGACGGCGACGGCGACGGTGCCTATAAAGAGAAATCCCGCAGCGATCGATTTCTTACTGGCTGGGCGCCTTTATGGAACACTCACTCTCGCACACAGACGCGCGGACGCTCACACGCACACACACATAAAGTCGCGTACACAGCCGCGAGTGTCAGTGGGAGAGCTGCACGCGCTTAGGAGAACAGCAGAAGTCTAGTGCGCACGCAGTGGCTTTTGTATATATTATCGTGCGAATCTTGGGGGGAAAAAAAGAGGCGAATATATAGAGGCTCGCTCACCTTGTCGTTGATTCGCAGCGGCCAGCGGACGACGACGACGACGGCGGCGGAAACCTCGAGGAGCCGAAGAACAGTTGCAGCTTTCCGCCTGAGACTGCTTTTTTCCCTTCTCTGCCTTATCGCCTCTTGAGTTTCCTTGGGCGGGTTGCTGCCGAGCTCTCCGTGTCAGGCTGGGCGGCGCGCTTGCGGCTGCTGCTGCTGCTTTTCTTTCTCTTTGACTGATTGGCGTGTGGCTGAGACGACGACGCACCAGACGGACTGTCCGTCTCGAAGGCACCGTATAGTACTAGCCGACGATAGGAGACGGAGCCCGAGTCGAGCGAAGACCTGGTCAATGGGAGTGCGCGACAAAGGCTGCGCAGTGGACGGACGGGCGGGCACCGCCGGAGGGTCGCGTGTCGACATCTGCTTGAGAAAGGTCGGAAACCTTGGCCGGGAGGCACCTGCCGCCTTTCCTTCGACTTTACCTTGTTA
>JAWWML010000012.1:18948700-18969026 GCA_035047165.1 Ormyrus rosae | reverse complement strand
CAATTTTTTGAATAGCTGTATCTTAGTGAATAATCGATCTCTTTCAATGATCGACTACTTATTTTTTTCGTTTTTAAGTAAACTTTCAAAATTTAAAAGAATTTTTGAATTTCATCTACTAGTTTTGTTTATAACGATTTTAAGTTATATATGGTATCGCGATTATATAAATAACATATTATTTTTATTATTATTATTATTTACATTAGTTTTAGCGATATAGTTCAAATACAATAAAAAGAATTACTTTTCTTTGGCTAATATTTTTATATGACTTAATTTAGCACATGCATTTTTATTCAAGCTTGCGCAAAATCAAGTTTTGTACATGGAGTTTTTTAGGACTTTAAATATTCCAATAACAAAATTTATATTTAAATTTTATTAGCTTTTCATTAAATTCTAAAATGAGCATATAAAAATGAGATAATAATGGAACAATAAATTAGTTAGGAGGAAGCTAACTGCCAATGACTTGGCAGCGGTTTTTTAAAAGTTATACAAAATACATAACTTATATAATAGATGATATACCCTCTCAACTGAATATTTAGAGAATCAGGTTTTAGACTAGGGCACGACAACGTAATTTAATTATTCAGGAAGTTAAGAAATAAAACGATGTGTTATTCACTAAAACGTATATATCTAGTTCTTATTATACCAATGTGTACATTATTCACACTCTGCAATTCTTATTAGCTGCAATTACACTTAACTAAAGTTAAAATAACTTTCAACTATACCAAAAAAAGAAAATGAAATAAAACATTTTCCAAACGCGATCCTGACCTTTAAACCCCAACGATTATTTCAATATCATCAATAAACCCCGCTTCATGAAAAAGACCTCGAAAAATCAAGCATTTTCAATTAACAAACGACATCCGACGTTCCTCCTCGGCTCGTTCTCCCGACAGCCGCAATTACAATAGCGGCACTCGATATATAAGCTCGCTCATGAACTCATCTCCGCGCCGCGGGCGCATGACGTTTCCATCGTTCGAGCTCCACGAGCCTCGCTCTCCCCCGCGCGCGGGCGCCCGTGCTGCACAGTGTGCGCCGCGGAATTACACGCGCAAACGCTTCAATGCACCCGCTTGTACAACTTTGCACCGGAGCTAACTGATGCGCTTAGCGACGTCAGCCGTCTGTGAAAAGGGAGGAGAGAGAGAGAAAAAAAGGAGCGAGGGAGATAAGGGCGCGCCGACGGAAAAATGCGCCGCGCGCGAAAGAGCGAAAGTAGCTCATGCCTCGAGGAAGAAAAAAATATAGATTACCCCGTTTAATACGGCGAGTAACGGATTTCGATGAGTGGCGAATGCGTTTCGCTATCAAGCGGTGTATTCATGCGAGGTGCGGTCTTTTTGTTTTCAGCTAATTTTGCACGTGAATTCGTAAAGCTTGCGTTTTGAACAAGGAAGCGAATGTAAAAAAGTAGAATTGAGAATCACTTTGCATTATTTGTTAATCAAAAAATTTCTCTCGTTTAAATTGCCGCCGTAAAAAAGGTGTGAATCCGCCAAAGGGAAGTTTTTGATTGATGTTTTGTGAAACTTATTCAATATTTTATGAGGCAATTATGCCGTATTTTAACTTTTATATCCAATTATACCAATTAATGTAACTTTTATAATACGAAAATAAAGCAGGTATAATTTTTAATTTAATCGTGGCAAAAGATCTCGCTTGTTACCTACAATAAATTACGCGTAATGTATTCAGCGCATTACACTGTAGACTCTTTTTTTTAAAGTTCAGTCACTAACGTGTGTTAACAATTTGAGCAGTCCTTTTTAAACTTGCAAATTTAATTCATTAAAAATTCAAAACAAACTGTATAATTATAAAAAAAAAAAAAAAACTTTCGAAACAAGTGCGGAAGGTCTTGAAATGTTTAATGCGCCGGACAAAATACGTACAAATGTTTTTAAAAAAGAGTGAAAAATTTCCTCGTAAAAATAGAAATTGCCGCCGCGCCGTATCAATTTTTTTTACAAACCGTTTCGTAACGTCATTAAATTAAAAAAAAAAAAACACCTAAAACCGAGATCGCATTGCCAAATAATTATCTGCCGTACAAAAGCGGCAAAAACTTGTTTTTCTGCATACAATTTGCACTCCAAAACATAATTCGCGGATGCGTCACTCGAGCGGCAATATCAAATAATCGCAACGAATCCTTATCTCCTAGCTTCGAGCGAGCCGATCTATAAATAGCCGATGGAAACACTCGGCGATATGAAACGTCCCAAAATCCCGTGAACACCAAAAGCGCTGTCCATCTCGCGAGAAGCACCGAGCTGAATTTCAGCTTCCTCGGGCCCGTCTTTCTCGGGCCGCGACTCGTAAAAAAGGTCTCTCTCCTCTCTCTCTCTCTCTCTCCCGAGAGAGCGCCGCGCGGAGAGGAGCCACGTCGCTCGGCGGCGCGCCGGAGAGACCTACATATTCCTCTCTCGGCTCGAGCCGAGCGCGTTGGGGCCAATGAAACGGCGCAATGTGGCATATACACATGCATCCCCCTCCGCTCTCCCCGCCGCCGCCGCCGCCGCCGCGCCGAGAGAGAGAGAGATCGGAGCGGCGGCGCAGAAGCAGCGGCGCTCAGTAGTCCGCCGGCAGTCCGCCAACGCACAGAGAGAGAGAGGCACCTTGCTCGCTCCCCTCAGTCTAACCTCGGCCGCCACGCACGCAGCGCGCAGATCCTCCTGCTTCCTCCTCGCGAGAGACAGACCACTGCGCTATATACCGCGAGCCTCTGTTTTTTTTTACTTTTTCGTTCCCCGAGGACTTTTTTAGTTTTTTTTCTTTCGTTTCGCGACAATCATGTTCGCCACGAGGATAGCTCTCGTCGCGGCGCTCTGCTGCTGCGCCGCCTCGGCCGCCGATCTCAAGGTCGAGAAGGTCTACGTGCCGGAGGTGTGCGACGTCAAGTCGAAGAAGGGCGACCAGCTGACGATGCACTACACCGGCACGCTCCAGGACGGTACCAAGTTCGATTCAAGGTCAGTGCACTCTAGTTGCTTTTCGCGCCGGGGATCGAGGGGATCGGAGCTGGAATTTTCAGCGAGGGGGGGGCTCCGTGAAGCGTTATCAGCTGTTCGGAGGAGCTCACCGACTCGAGATGTAGTCTTTGAGTTTCCGACGAGTTTTATCAATTGCAGACGAAATTCTTTATCCGGGAGGAAATGACGAGGAGGATTTTTTCGTCGTGATTGGTTTAAATGACACGGGACGTCGGGTATTTGCTGTTCTTGAATCTGGAGCGAGGTTTAAAAAGAAAAACTGTCCACGGGCAGTGTAATTGAATTCAAGTTTATGTTCTGTGTAATAAGAAACTCGAGAATCATTTTGATTTTCGTACGAAGCAATTAAAAAAATCAGCTTTCCGCTCGTAAACAAGCCAGTTAAAATGCTTTAACGACTCGCGATCGAGGACGCATTAATTCGACACTCGAACCGCGTCGTCGATACAGCGGAAAAAGTCTCCAAAAAGTTTAATCCATCGCTCCTGCGAGGCAAAGTCACGCTGATTTCAATAATCAGGTGCAAAAACTTTGAATTCCGTTACAGTCGACGCGTACAGCTTAATGACGTTCATCGCGGCGTCGAACAGCGTTTCCTCGGGAACTTTTTTCCTCGATATCGTATTTTCATCGGGCTTCGCGGCGAAAAAAAAGTACAATATTTTCCTTCGATGAAAAGCGGGCTTTCGCGCTGATGAGAGGAGAATAAAAACTGCTCGGCTACTCGGAACGGGAAGAAAGGATACACGAAAATCTCATAAAGATCCTTCATTTGAGTCTTTGGTTCAGCGAGATAATCGCATCATTCTCATTTCATTCGCAAAGTGAAAGTCTCTCTCTCTCTCTCTCTCTCTTTCGCTCTTTCGCCGAGAGCTGCCGCCGTATATATTCTCGTAATTTATTTACCGTACCGTCGAGCAACGAACTTGAAATGAAAGTCACTTCATCTCTCTTTCTCCCTCTCCCGCTCCGGCATATGTCTATATAAAGTCCGGGTCGAAAATAGACTTTTTAATTTCCAACTTCGTGCGTTCTCCCCCATCGGCTACGCGCGCGCGGAAGCTTATTAAAAATCAGTTGACAAACTTTCCCTCCTCGCTAATTTGACTCGCTCCTCTTGAAATTAACAAACACATATAATACGTCGACGAATCAGCGAGAGAGCCCGTTTATATCAAAGAAAACTCCCAGCAATACTGTGTGTCCGTTGGACTAAGGTTTCGCGTTCTTCCCGCCGAGGCCAATTAAAAGCGCATAATCCCCGGTAATTCCGATCGCCCCCCTACCGACGACGACGCGAGATAATCATCGTCATCATCGCGAAACGTACGCGCGCATTAATGACAGGATAGGAGTCGCGCGCAATTTCCTCGCTCGTCTCTCGCGCGTTTCGCAAGACAACTATAATACGCGTGACGTCAGGCGTCTCGACTCGGTACGCGACCGCCGAGCGGAGAGAGAGAGAGAATGAGGCTCATTCCACACGCACCGGGACTAAAAGCGGATTCCGGCAATTGCGCCCTTATCTCTCGCCGTGCGACGGTGATTTCTTAGGCTTTTCGGAGAGGGCAGGGCCGGTGTAGCACCTCGAGCGCCGGAGTGCAAACACGTGTTCCGACTAAAAATACCTTTTTGGGGGGGCTGTGCGTGGAGCGGTTTCTCGCGCGGTGCACTCGGAGCCGCGAACGAATTTTAATCGTGAGCGGTGCGGGTAACGTTGGAGAAACTGGGGAACTCGGGCGGTTACGTGCTCGGGGCTAATTATTTATGTTTATGAAATTGAAATTATTTTTACGTTAACGTGGAATTAGTTGAAGAATGCGCGATTTAAAGGTAAAGTAACATGTATTACAATGTGCATCATAAGTTTAGCAGTGACAATGGCTTCAATAAGCTGAGAAGAACAGTAAAAATGGCACAAAACGTCCATGGTGCTCTGAATCAGAGTGTATTTATACATGCCCTCGATAATTACAGCGTACTCAATTATGTAAATCCCGTGCGAGAGCGAATAAATAAACCGATCCATTCAATTACAAATGCAAACTCGGCCTGCAGTCTCGAGCGGCGACAAAACCGCCGAGTCCGAGCAAAAAAACGCGAAGCGCAGTAAAACGCGGCCATCCGAATCGACAGTTCGAAGGAGCGCGGCACGAAACCGTGAAACAAAAAGAAGAAAAAAACAAAAAAAAAAAGTAGTTCACTGTGGCACCGTGGCATCCGTCGCTCGTTTGCCTTTGGCTGTTTGGTCGATAATAGCACGGCGTCGGGATACCAGTCCGCGCGGAAACGCGAGGTAACTGAATTGCCGTACCGTCGTCGATCCCGCGGCACCTTGAACTGACAGATTCGCAAATTGCCGGCTATGGCTTTCGGGTATATAGACTAGCGACTCTCGGGTTAATTGTTATGCAGACACCCGATATCAGTCGGGGATCGACTTCGACGGGCTAAAAATAGAAAGGATTTACTTTAGCTCGCTGCCGGGCTTTGGTATGTATATATATATATATATGATCCGGGAACCGTTGTGGAATATTATGCTGCCGTGATCCGCTTTGTCGAGAAGCGCAAGACGATGCTTTTGATGAAATAATTAATCAATCGGCCCTCGAGCGCAAGAGCTTATTGCGGTAATTGAAAAAAATGCATATAACTGCATACTTTTAGTGATCTGCTGAACGTTAAAATTAAAACCCCACTTTTAAATCGCATAGAATATGCAATCGGCAGAATTTATAAATGTCGAATCACTGGGCTCTCAATCAAATAAAAATGCCTCCTCCCCCCCTACTTAACGCGGACTTAAATCCCGCAGGACAATCACGGACGCTCCCGCTCTTACCTCTCCAGTCGGCAGCGTATAAACATCGAAATCGGAGGGGTACGCGTCAGCATTCCCCCGTATTATACCCTTCCCGGGTCGTATAACGAGTACTGCCTCCTAAAAGCTCGCTCGTTACCAGCGCGCGCGCGGAGACACGCGGAGAGAGACGGCCGCGCGCGTTTTACCTACTTTGAGTAATTACCCTTCTTGCGCCTTCCAACCCGCGGGGTGGAGGGGGCGGCTAATAGATCCTCTCCCGCGGGGTTTTACGTGGCTTTTACACCACCGCCCGCCCCCCTCGAACGTACATCGAACGACGGCGGAGAGGATACATGCGCGGCGCGCAGAGAGCCGCGGGCACGAAATTGTTTCGTGCGCGCGGCCGTTATAAGTACCGTTAATGGCGGCGGGAACAGTTATGCCTCGCACTCGAGCTATCAGCGATGCTCGCCGGAGATTTCGAGCCGGCCGCTTCTCGGAGTCGGCTGTTTTTTTTTGCCCCCCTCCGAGGCGTTGCGCCGCCCGACGGCCGCTTAGTTTCGGCTGGGAAATTAGAGCGGAATTTATTATTGTCTTTGTTTTGTCGATTATTCACGGAATGCCTTACTGTTGCTGTTTCGGGCACTTGCGGGCTTGTTTGCTTTTATCGGTAGCATAGTGATTTATCGATAAAAGGTAAGGTAACGAGAGGAAACCTTCACCTCCGACTGCCTTTTTGGCCGTGAAATTTGCCTCTCTTATATCACGCGGCGCGTCGAGTTTATGAAATGTAATTGCCGCCAGTGCGGACAACCGCGGGACTTTATGACCGTTATTGCGGTGCAGCGGACTTTGTACGCGCAGAGGCTAATTGATCAGTTTTGACCTTTTGCGCGTACGTTTCACTTATATATATACTTTATGATTAGAAAGCTTGCGATTCACGGCCTCCATAAAAACTGATTTATCGATTATTCAATTGAATTTACAATTGAGCGGGGCTTTATACTTTTAATAAAAAATTTAGACGCGCTTATAAATTAATCGTTTTACTTGCTTTTAAATAGCAGTGATTTATTTCTATAGTAATTGAAATCTCAAGATATTTTAATTATTTATCGAGCCAATTTCATACGCTGAAAGCACTTACTGTACTCTACCCGGTAAAATTTTTGTGCCACTCCAAGTCGTTTTCGATAAAATATTGCTGCTTATAAACTCAGCAATTTCGACTTTTGCCGGCATAAAGTATTTCTCCTTATACTGCCCTCCGCGTTTTATCGATGACTCCTTACTCTCCGGCATGCTTTTCCTAAATAAAAAACGTTCAAAAACAAAACGATAAATTTCCATTCCAAAACAGCGCCGAAAACTTACTCTCTCGACTCCGAAAACGAGAACTCGCCGAAACTCCCGTCCAAGTTCATCAGCCCTCGGCAGCCTCTCGCATTAAACGGTAGGCTCGCATTCTCTTAATAGATCCGAAGCATCGGTGCGGCAGCCGCATTAAAACGAAAACAACAACCCCCCGCGCATCCGTACATACGACGGGGCTTTCCCCTCGTTGGCCGCGGTCTATTTACAGAGCCGCGCCACGTACGGCTCGCTTGTTTTCTCGGGGCTCCAAGTTTCGTTCTCGCGCGCATTCCGACAAGTTTCCGCGGCCGCTGCGGCGGTTTTTTAACGCGGGACGCGGCGCGAAACGGGTCGCGCGCGCGATCCTTTACTCCCGGGGACTTTGCGTCGATGACTCGGGGAATTTCTCATTATTTAGAGTCCATTTGGGGAAGCGGCAAAAGTTAGATATAAAAAAAAGGGGGGGGAAAGCGGAGAAATTAAAAGGGTCCAGGGGAAAACAAAGAGCTTTCGTTGCGAGCTTTCTTCCCGGCTGTTTTCATTTCCGCCGTTCTGCCGGCCTCATTCTTTAAGAACTCTTTGCTAAATGAGCTTTAAATAATTAAAATTCTAAAGCGGGTGGGATGAGAATTTATATTCTGTGCCTTATAGATGCTTGTAAGTAGATCAGAAACTGTGAGCGACGGCCTTAAAACGAAAAGCATACGCAATTAGATCCATTTGGTTATAAAAAATTTTAATTGAAACCGAATTTAATTTAACCGAGTTTTGGCCAGAAGGGACCAAAAAAGGCCATCTCACCGAAATCGCTTTGAGAGTGCAATAACTTTGAAAATAAAAAATGCATCTCTATAATTACTTTATTCAAATGAAACGAAAACCAAAACTACTCTCCGCAAATTAATAAAAAAGAAAAAAAAATAAAAAGTCCGCCGTACCGTCGAAATTCGCAAATAACACTAAAGCAATTACAGAGAGCGAGACGCGCGGCGACAGAAAAAAAAAAAAAATCGAGCCAACAGCGAAATCCGCGTCGCTCGAGGAATGCTCTCGCGACGGTGTTTTAGCACGGCGACGCGGCGGGGCGAAAAAGCACGAGAGAGAAAGAGAGAGAGAGAGAGCACAAAAAGGCACGGATGCGTGGCGTGGATTTTCGCGCGCCGGAGCGCGAGCGTCCTTTTTCGAATCGAAAAGCTTCGCGCGCCGCGGGTGAATGCGGCTGCTCGTCTCGCTGCCGGGAGCGGTGAAGTGAACCGACTGCCGACTGCCTGAAAAATGGGTACCGCGCGCGCCGCGTCAAAGAGGTCTTGGAGCTCGTGTGTGTGTGTGATCAGAGGCCCCGTTTTTTTTTGCTGCGAGATGTATACTTTGATGAGAAGATTATATATCGAGAAAATGTTTTATTTTTTAAATTTCACTTTAATGGATTTATTAAACGGAGGCTAGAGATGGAGTTGCATTTTTCATAACATTTTAGGGTAGATGTATGGGGAGGATTTTATGCATACGGTACAGGAGAATTTTTGGAATTTCAGAAAAATTTTTCATACTGTTCGCGAGACAAGGCGCTTTACTTCTTGAATGTCTGGAAGCTGAAATTCCGAGATCTTGAATTTCTAGATTATTTACACAATGTATAGCGAGGAAATCGATGAAGAATGTTTAAGCTAAACATTTTAGTATACTTTGAAAGAAGAGAAAGATTTGCGAAGAATACCGGGAGCCTTTGTACTCGGAGAGGGGAAAAAAAAATTTTTTGAAGTATTTTAATGACGTTCCTTTTCAAACTCGCAGCTATTGTTAGCTTCGTTCCTGTGAAATTAAATGAACTTTCAAAGAATTCAGAAGTTAAATAAATGAAAGTCTCAAAAGAAACGCGCTGAAATTAAAATTTAAAAATTATTTAAATTTAATGATAATCGTATAATTTAAATCGATAACCTCAAGAGCGTCGAACATTAATCATCCAAGCACCGAGTCATTCTGTAACAAATACACATTACAAGACCCAACGAATCAAGCTCACGTCCATTCAATTTTCAGCAACAAATAGCGACAGAAACCATATACGTATACGCACACATTTTTTTCGCGAGCAGGGGTAAGTTTCCAGGTCGCTTGGAAATTCGCTCGCGCGGTACCCGATAAGAGCTCGGCGCTGGACTCCGATAACGCGCTTAAAGCGCGACGCTCTCCTTTAGTCGGAGCGTTCGAGCTAAGAGATAGAAGGTAATCGGCCTGGAGGGTTGTTTTTTGCTTTTTGGACTTCTCGCGTGAGAAGCGGGGCTGGAGGACTCTCTGGTTATGTAGGTAATTTTACTAGCGAGGAGGCAGATTCGCTCTTTATATCCAGAAGGAATCTTTGTAAGACTAGAAAATTTAAGCGATAAGTTAATACAGAGATTCGATCGGATTTCATATTCCTATCGGAAGGGTACTGAACGTTCGGCAGACCAAACTTTCCCAATTAACCGCAATCAGTCAATCAATCAATCCATCAATTAATCGATGGACGTATAGTTCCTCCTCCGGCTTCTCTGCGTTTACGTCTACCTTGGGTTAGTTCTGCAACTCGCATCTACACGCGCGTTCATTATTCCTCGCTTATCTCACTTTCTGCGAATGTCAGGAGCTCCTCTATAGACACGTGTTTGTATTAGTCCTTGATTGAAACTTCCTTCTCGAAAAGCTCGTTGCTCGGGGAAGTAACCCAGCTTAAGTAATGAGTAAAGCTTTTTTTTCACCCCCAAACTATATCTCGAATTTACACAAACCGCAGAAGTCAAGTCTCGGTTTATTTTACTCCCCTTCGGAACTACGCCCCAAAACCTAAAAATTCGGGCAAAAAAAGTCGCTTGGCAAAGCACACGCGAGTCTCCCCCCCTCCCCCGAAAGCCGCTCCTTTCCAGCGAAAACAATGGGTGTGTAACGTCAAAGCGCCCCGGCGGCGGCGCACACCTCTCGTGCGCGCGTTTACCTTCATCCTCGTGACATTAACCCATTCAAAGCGGCCGCATAAAAAGGGGCCGCGCGCGAGGACACGCGACCGTGTCTCCCCGGGTGTATACGTTATATATTCCCAAACGGTCCTTTGCTCTCTCTCTCTCCGTATCGCGGAAAGCAATCCGAGCGCATTAATTAGTAGCGACGCGGCGCGGCGAACGGAGAGAGAAGCTCGGCTCGTTAAGTCCCGCGCGGTTAATTTGTATATCCGCAATGACGTCTGCGCGTACAGTGTGCGCTTTCTTTTTTCGTGTCCTCCCCAAGGGGAGAGATGCGTCTCTCGGTATTGTGTCTCTGTCTCCCGGAGTTCTTTGAAGCCGCGCTGAACCGTTTAATCGCGTGCGCGCCGCGTTACGTGACTGCGAAAAAAGGATCGCCGAGGAGCGCGATAAGGGCAACCGGCTGTGGTGGTTCATTGTTGCCGGGAAGAAAGTCGCGGGGTGATTTTTCCTCTTTTTTTGGTCGAGTTCGCTGTTTGGGAAAACAATGGATTAGTGTGTCGTTCGGGGAAAGTTTCGGAGAAAATGATTGAAAGCCGTTTGGAAGTTTAAAACTTTATTGAATGTTCTCGAGTGCATTTGCAACATTTAGAGTTACGGCTGCGTACTGCGTGAGAGAACTTTCTTCGGTATTCTCGAAATACTCGTGAGAGAACAAAATCTTTACCGAGTCTTTGTTAAGAATGTTATTTAAATAACTGTTGAACTTGTTTCTACTTTTGAATACGGAATATTCCAAAAGTGACTTTTCTGGAAGTGAGCGATTAAATTTTTATCTCATCGACTATTGCTATTTTCGTCGGGGCTGAGTTAAATAAATTATCAATTCCGTAAATCTTCCGCGGTACGTGAGTTTAATTTCTTGTTATTTCCGATTTAAATTCATGAAAATTCGAGAGTAAATAAACTCTCATAATAATACCCTCTTCATCAAAAAATAACGCAAAGGGATTAAAAAGCAAAAAATTCTCCGAGCTTCCCTGCAATTTCAAGCGTACTTATGAAAATACGGAACAGAATTTTGATTCATCGTCGACATAATATAAAATCGTTTTATCGCGAATTTTCGAAAAGCTCGCGCGTATTTTTCCGAACGCAGCCCTTTATATCGAGCGTCTCTTTGAGTTTTCCCGGGCGATTTCAATTACAATGGGCATATTCCATTTGTCGAGCCGCGTAGCGTCGACGATAAAAAAGCCTTTTTTTCCCCGCGCGGGTCGAACAGAGAAAAAAAAAAAGCGGAGAGGAAAATTAATGAAGGACATCTCGGCGGAAGCGCGCGCGGCGAAAAAATGCAAATGGAACGCGCGCCCGGTTGCATTATCCGCTCGGGTATTTCTCTCTTTGCCTCTCCCCCCCGCGGATGTAAATGTATAACTCCTCGTAAAATGAGTCCCGGCCGTAGCGGGGGGCTTTTTACTCCCACCTCCCGGCCTGTGGGGGATACAGGACGAATTAAAATCGTCGCGTTTGATCATTGTGACACATTTCGGGCGCGAATTCCGACGGCTCGGCCGCCGGGTTTCAAGCCCGGAATATGTCGTATCATTAGGGCATTGTACGGTATTAATCAATTTCCGCGGATACCGCGTTTTGCGAAATTGCGCCGCGATGGGGCTCTATCGTTGAAAAATTTATGCGCAAACTATAACGATGTAAAATTCACGGTACGCTTTTATCGAACGCTTTTAAATTTGAATTTATATAAACTAATGATTTAGTCTGCTCTTTTCGACGAAATTGCTTTTAATCAAAAACTTTACGATTCTGCTCGAAATACGATCTGATTACAGACTAAAAATATTTAAGAATATTTTGCGGAATTATCGATGAACCGAAGAACTCATTTAGTGCAGTGCGCTAAAAATACGTGAGCCTAAATTAAATTCTACTGTAAATCTTCCTGTAATGATTCCCGTGCTAAAACTAACTCGTCATTCTCCTTCATTTCGAAAAGTCGGCAGATTCACATCCTTTCCATCCGAGATGTAATTCAGTTCCTCCCAACGAATATCCCAGAATATACCAGCGGTAAAAATTAAAATCACCTGAAATATAAGTTGAATCGGACCAGATTTTATCTCGGAGGGCAAAGCCATCGCATTAACGAGATTCCCCGATCATAATCACTTCCATTAAGGATTAATTCTCTCTCTCTCTCTCTCGCTCCTCCGTCTCGCGCGGCGCGGTGCAAGTTTCCCGTCTCCAAGTGCGCAGCGATGCGCTGATAACGCGAAGGAGTGGATTTTAATTAAGAAACAAGATGCACAAGCCCTAACGGATATCTGCTCGTCCGAGTAGAAAACACGAGACGCGAGCGCGCTGGATTTAATTAGTGTCTCGGGCAAAACCGAACTGGAGAGACTGGAGGGAACGGCGCCGGGGAAAAGATGACGACTTGTATATTGCGGGCTTTCGACAATTTTTTCTTGACCGAGCACATTTTTTGCAGGCTCGGACGGGTCTTCTCGGATTTCAGCGGGAGTTTATAATTACTGGGTAAAAAAATGGAATTTCCAAGGATGATAATATTATGTACAAAGCTCCGTAATACGATAAAAAGCTCTCGGCTTAATCCACAAGTTACATCTGTACCCTGAAAGCTGGTCAAAGTGTGAATGCAGACCGTCGCGAGGCAAAAAGGCAGGGTAAAACCTTAAGAAGCTTATAAAAACGAGAAACGAACAAACGAACGAAAAAGGCTAACTTCATAAGGCAGCAAAGAAGCAACGACACGTAAATAAAAAAAGAAAAATAAGCGAACCCGGAGAAGCCAGTAAGGTGGGAAAACAGGAAGACGACAACGGGACGGCGTGTCGCGCCGATGCTTAAACGTCCTTTTTTCCCCTCGTGCATTTCGGTCGGTTGGCTGCCGAGGTTCTCTTCTTTATAAACGCGCGCCGAAGGTGTTTCCCCGTCTGCGCGTACGAGGGCCCTCGTAATGAAAAGCGCATAAAACGCAAATTAGCTGAGCGCCCGCGCGGATTCAGAGCGGAAAACGAGGATGTCTTCTCGCTTAAATTCCTAATCCTGGCGCGCAGCTGGCTATAAATAGAATATATGTATAATCCGCGCGCCCGAGAGATGCAAAAATTCTTCCCTGAACTCCCGACTACGCGACGCGGTCCGCGTAATTATGTGCGTTTTAACGTTTTTTTTTTCTTTCGGCGGGAAATTAGTTTAGCAAGTATATATTTTTCGGTACATATTTCGCGCGTTAATTAACGTGTTTTTTAATTGGCGCGCTTTGCTTTCGCGAGAGAAATATATATATTTTTGGTATAAGTAAATATGAGAATTTTCGCGTCGGGCGTACGTATATATTTACCGAGCTTGATTGAAAATAAGCACCTCCTTCCGGCGCGCATAAATTTGCATAAAATAAATTGGCACGATCGATATGGCTTTCATGTTCGCCTCGCACTTGACGCTCCTCGACGTATCGGCGACCGCCGTCGACATTGTGCAAGTATTTTTTTATTCTTGCGCAAAGGTCCGCTTTGATTCGAAAGTAGCGGCTGTCGAGCAACTTGAAACTGTATGCTAATTAATTAAGTCCCGTTCGAAAGGACGCGGCGTTCATTGACGCGAGCGTCGAACGGAGCTTTTTTTTGCTTTCGGCTACGCTTCTTTCGTCGACAGATGCGTTATTTAATTGCGTTCGACGCGTGTTTGATTGATGAAGGCCTCGGGCTGATGCAAAGTAGATAAATATGTAAATAACTTTTTGGGGACTTCAGAATGTATTGATGGTAATTTATTGCGCGAGTAAAAGAATTGATAATGCAGTGATTGACGGTTTTAATTAATTATATTTATTATAATAAATTTGATATAAATGCACACATTTTCAGTGGCCATTCCATTAAAAACACATCCCGCTTACATCCGGGCCAAGACCCTCTCTTACACGCTTGGCAAAAACACAAAAAAAAAACCAACCCAAGCACTCGAGCTTTCCAAAAAGCGGAATTACAAACCCTTTTCTCCGGCAGCGACAGGCGGCGGGCCCTACCTATCCCCCCTGCCCCGAAAAAGCGCCTTTCACTCCTCGCGAAATCTTCACTCCCGGAGATTAAACTCTTCGCATTCCCCGCTCTCGCGATTCTCGCACTCTCGCAATATGAGGCCGGGGGAGAGAGAGAGGGCTTTCAATTAAGCGGGCCATTGTTCCCCGAGCCGCGAAGACAAACAGGCGCGAGAGCCCGGGCGTTATTCAACAAGTCGGCCCTGTCTTATCGGGAGAGCCGAGCTTTACGTCGTGGCCTGCGTCGATTTACATCCCCGATGCTTCACTTAGCGGAGCTTTAACTCGTCAATGTGAAACTTCCCCCGATACTCGGAGGCTGGGATGTGCTGTTAACGAGGTCGGCGGAAAGTTATATTTATTAATAAAATGTGGCTTGAATTGTAAGTTGAATGATAATTTAAACGATATAACGATGATGATTTAAGAAGCGGATTTTCGAATTTATTTTTAAATCTCGTCCGAGATCTTTGTTAAATCGAATAAAACGTCCTCGTCAGCCGTCCATCTCGTCAAGTACATCGAAAAAAATAACACGCGCAGGTCGAATTTCCATAAACAACAGCTCTGAAACGTGAATCTCCCTGATAATCTTTTCGCATTCCACGACAGTTAGCGTCAATAGCGTCGAACGGCATCCGAGAGAGAGAGATAGAGAGCAGCTCCGCCTCTGCGAAGACTGACATCAGAGCCGCGGCGTCGGAGAAACTCGTTTAAGGACGATATATGGGGAGCCGGCGATATTTACGAGCTCGCGCAATGTATTCATAGGTGTTCTTGATATGCAGCCCGGGGAGATCCTCTTCCGGCGAGTCCGCAGGGGCGGAGGAGGAGGAGCGTATACGGGCACGGACCGGAGCCGGGCGCATCAATTCATAATTCAGGAGCTTTTGAGACCAGATTGATGCTCTGCGAGACCGAGCCAACCCCCGGCGCGAGCGCGCTGCTTTATCTCGAAGGGGGGAAATAATTCACTACTGCCCAGCAGCGGACTTATCAATCGCGACTTCTTTCCCCGGGGCCGCTTCTCTCGCGCGGAGGCGAGCTTTGTGACTTCGGCGGGATGGAGGGGAAGATTCTGAAGACGGGAAATTACTGAAAAGTGGATTTAAAATTTATAACTAAATTTTGTATTCAGTATTTTTAAAACTAATTGTAATTACTTGTAGTGCCATTTGCCAATGCAACAATTTTGAAAACTCTCGTTTCGTAACTGTATGTTCGCAGATATAACAATGAAACAACTTCTGAAAATTAAATCGCGCGAAACGAACGACCATCAAGCAACCCCGAAATCCCAAACGACTTTAAAACAAGCAGCTTAAACCCGCTCGGTTAATCATCGCGAAGAAAAGCGAAAAAAGTACTCGCTCTCCCGCCCGGCAGTCTTTAATCGCCTCTTTAAAAGCGCTCGAGCGGCCTGTTGTCCAGCCGTTTCCATTCTTCCCCGGGTTGGCAGTTCGCCGTCGGGAGAAGAAAACGGCGTTATACGGCTCCATTAAATTCGCTGGCGCTGACGAGGCCTGCGCTCGCGTCGCCGGCTAACGCGAAAACCTAATCCCCCATTTCTCTCTTTCTGGTCGCGCGATGAAAAATTCAGCGCGCGCCGCGCGCTCGTTAAATTTCGATGGACGAGAGAGAGCCCCGATTCGTCGCGCGAAGACGGCGTTAAAGTTTAAACTGTAAGCGCTGACCGAAGGCTCTCTTATACGGCCCTGGGAATTCGCTGGGGGGAGAGGGGATTAAGCTGTTTCTTTTTTTTTTTTTTTCTAGATTGTGTACTCGCGCTGGGAAGTGTCCCATCGCGTCGATAATTTAGGAGCGCGTTTACCATTTAAATGAGCTGCCTGCAAGGAGTTATCGTTAGGTAAAGAGCTTTTTAGACAGTCTGAGAAAAAGATCTTGGAATTCGGGTGAAATTGGATTTTAGCTAAATATAAAAGTAACTCTTTTGAAAAATACTCCTTTAAGAAGCATTTTTTAAAAAAAATTCTATTGTGCCTGCTACGAAAATGTGCGCCGTTGTAAATCACTATTATTACCTCCCACTAATAATTTTCCTTAAAGAGATTACTCTTCCAAAAATTTAATATTCATAAAACGCTTCGACTCAAAATTCATATCTCACGTTGGAGCCGACATTATTTAAGAAATATCGCAAATCGTGCGTTACAAACATTGCCTCGAGACTCCACTATGGATGATTGCACGGCGGTCGCTCTTTTTCGTCTCCCGCGTAAATAAGTGAACAAAAAGCGTGAATTTTTCTTTATTACACGCCCGCGTCGCCAATAAAATCGATTCGTCCCCTCGAGCAAATTCCATTAGTAGTTTCGCCGAAAAAGAGAACTGGGCAAAAGCCGAAGCGGAGAGGTTTCCCGTACGGCGCGGAGCCGCGAAATCCGGATGGATCGGTGGTCGGCGACTGGGGCAGCTAACGGGCTTTGTTCTTATAGTATCAGTTGCATATAAAGGGGATTACGGTACTCGTTGAGAATTATTCTGCTATTTGAAGGTGGACTCGAGAAAGTTTTGTTTTAAAATGTCAACGTTTTATACACAAAAAATTGTTTAAATATCTTCAGAATAAATTAAATCTTTTGGTAATTTAAAAGATAAAACAGCCCTTAAGAATGTATATCCGTCCCACTTCGGAACTGCGGCGTTTCCCCAAATTTTTCAACTCGCGGCGAATCTCTCTCTCTCTCTCTCTCGGCTCCCGTCACAGGGACTATAAACGACTCTATCAGCTGCGGCTCGAAAATACAGAGCCCCCGCGCCCCCGGAAAAACAACTACACATCGGGTTAGGTCGAGGAATACGAATAGTCTCGGTGCGGGCTCGCGCAATGGGGTGAAGATAGCGCGGGCTCAAGGCTCCGGCAATATCCCTCCCCCCACGACCGCGGCGGATATACGGAAAAATAGCCGAATTCCGCTGAGTTCACTCTCGCGGGAATAGACTCTCCCGGATAGGTGTGTGTGTGCCCGTGTGGGTGTGTAGGCGATTTAGCCGGCGACTCATCGATCCCCGATTTAAGCCGAGTTTTTTTTCCCTGCAGCTGCGCGAGGCCAATCTCCGGCGAGGTCGCTCTCTCTCTTTCTCTCTCTGTGTGTTTTTGGGGACAATGTCTTATTCCCGCGGAGTGATTCGCTTTTTGCGGGCCGCCGGTTCACTCTGCGTGAAGCCGCCGTTTGTCACTTGGATTTCGGACGATATATTTTGGAGGAACGATACGGCGTCGGGGTTGGATTTCCAATTGATTCGGGCTGCGAATCGCTGCCGCGATTTTCCGACGGAGATAGTCAATGTTGCTGTGAATTGAATCAACGCCGATTCAATTGTTTACTTTTACTGTCAATAATAAGAAACGCACTCCGAAAAGTAATTAATAAATACTGCTTTCGTTGAATAAAATATAGAATCGAGCAAGTCGACTTAAAATCAGAGTGCACTAAAAACGCTGAAGCTCGAGTTATAGCGCAAAACAAAAATCATTCGCAAAAATCGTATTAACTCCCGACTTATCCCTCCGGATTAAAAAAAAAAAAAAATAAAAAAAAGAAAAAATATCCGCGGTAACCTAATATTCCCCTGTTAAATATTCATCGCGGCTTGTCCATTCCGCGGAATCTAAAAAAATATCACGGCTCCCGAAAGGAATTTTTTTCGGCGCGTCGATTATATCGCGCAACGAGTAGAAAAAAAAACCCCTCCCCCGACAGAGAGAAAGAGAGAGAGAGAGAGAGAGGAGCCGCGCCGCAGTGGAAGGGGCCCCGCGAGTCCCGTGAAAAATCGTCGGGCCGTCGCGCGTGTCCGAGAGATCGCTCTCCATCAAATATTCATACGAGCAGGTAAAATACTCCGTTCGCCCGATAAATTTAGCGGGAACGTGCGCGGAAGCTGAAAAATAATCTCCGCGGCCCCCCGCAGCGCCGCCGTCACGCGCTCTTCTTCTATATTCCGAGGACGCGCGCCGCCGGAGATCGAACGATCTTTATCAGAGGGATAAAGTGCGAGTGACCTCTTTTGGCATGATTATTTTACAAGCGGAGGGGGGGGGGGGGCGTTTCGAGTAGTCGCTGGGATATATCATTGAATCTTTTAGCCTGTGGATGTTATCTCGAACCGCGCAAATCTCTTCGAGTCGCCCCAATTTCTTTTTTTTTTTCGGCTGATTCGCGAATTAATCAAAGATTAAACGACCGCTCGAGCGAGCTCGTTCCCTCGAACCGAAAGTTCCCCGTAGCCTCCCAAAAAGCCGCGGGCTCTCCCGAAAAAGCTCTCGGCGACGTCGGCAAATAAGCGGGGGGGAGAAATCCAGCTCGCTCTCTTCGGGGGTGCGACAAACCTCGGGCGTGCACGAAAGACAAACAAAGCACAGCGCGGCGGCGGTCGCGACAAAACCTAAACCTGCACTCTCTCTCTCTCTCTCGCGATCCGCTTAAAATTCAGCGCGCCCTCGGCCTTAATTGCGCGGCCGCTCTCAAACATTACAAAGAATTAAAGCGAGTCCCGCGGCGCGCGCTAATTAACAACGCACTTACGTCGAGCCCTTCCTTCCGTTCCTTCTTCTTCTTCTTCTTCTTTCACACGTCGGGGCAAAAGTTTTCGACCATGCGAAATAATTAACGAAAGCCCGAGAGCCGAGAGAGAGAGAGAGAGAGAGAGAGAGAGAGAGCGGCGACAAGCGAACCAGCACTCAAATATTTACCGCGGCTGCAAGCTCCATAATGCCGGGAGCAGCCCTGGCCGCGCGGCGCCTCGAGCTTTTTGCAAGTTTTGCCGAGCTCTCCTCCCGAGCCGCTCTGCCGGCCAATTTTCTGAATGGGAATGCCTGGGACTTTGCAGACTTTGTTTGTTTGTCGGGCTAATATTTAGAGTGCAAGAGCAAAGTCGTTGGGATTTAAAAGTCTTGCCGTAAGTGCCGATTTCATGCTGAATTTCGGCGTAAAAAAGCGAATCTCGAAGCCGGTAGATTTTTTTTTAACCGGGCTGTTGGAGCATTCTCGAGTTTTCACCAAGGAATTAAATAAATCCGTGAAGCTGCTTCGTGCAGTTATGAAACTTTTTCATCTTGCACTAATAATACTTTGAAAACCGCGTTAAACAATTTAATTAACGTAATAACTTTTTTCTGTTTCAGGTAAGCCTCGTCAATAAATCGTAATTTACTTCGACGACGAATTGTCATCCAAAGCGTAAGTTATTTACGTACAAAAATTAGCGATTAAAATCTTACAAAGGCCGTTCGCGCTCGTTTTCGCCAACACAGAGACCGGCGCAGTTCTGCCGTTCCTCCGAGTTGATATTGGACAAAGGTCAATACGCGCGCGCCTCTCAATGCTCGTGTTTCGCTGAATGGCCGCGCGCGGTAAAGTTTGTTAAAACGATGAAATTCGATAACTGCCGCGGGTGCGGGCCGAGGGTGTTTGTCCAAGTTTTATTCGATACGCGTGCGCGCGCACCAGCTGATGCCGCCGAGAGAACGCTTCTTTTTTTTGCGCCGCGACGTTGTGCCGAGAGTGCGGAGAGACCGGGTTTCGCGGTGGCCGACTGCTCATCGAAACGGTTTTTTTGTTTTTTAATGTGCAAAGTGGAGCCGACGCTTTTCGTGCGCTTTGTTGTAATGTGGAGCAGTTCGGCTTTTGTTTAGCGGAATGAATTATCGAGGAGCTTCGGGGAACCTTTCGTTTATTCATTTCGAGTAATTGTACATGTAGAAGGGAAATTCTCAATTAAATTCATTCTGCTATTTGAAAAAAAAACTGTTATGTACACTTCGGAAATTATTTTTCAAAATTTAATATTTTCACGACGAAAAAGCTCCAATTCCAATCCCGCACTTCAAATTCGCGCGTTAATCCAGTTTACCGATATTTTTATCCCGTTCCACCTGTATTTTGCGTTATTAAGACCCACAAAAAGCTGATATCCCGGCGTCCCCAATAAGCAGAACTTCCAATAACTGTCCACCTCGATGCAAACGCGTCACCATTAGCCTCTTTCCGTCGAACGAGGCCTCGTAAAAAGTCCAAAAATCGCTCTCGAACCGAAGCAGCATACGAACGAACGAAAAAAAAAACTGGTATTCGAAAGGACGTCGGACGAA
>JAWWML010000012.1:18934782-18948600 GCA_035047165.1 Ormyrus rosae | reverse complement strand
TTCATGGTCATTCTTTGTTTCACTATAACTTTTGAACAAATAAAGATTTTTTGATGTAATTTTTTTTAAACGATAGGTTTTGATCTCACGTTTCGAATGCCGGGAGTTAAAATACTGTACCATTAATAGTTGAAAAGTTATAAAGCGACTAAACAAAAATCGATTTTTCTTAAATTTTTTATAAAAGAGCACATAACTTTTGAAAAATCGAGTATTTTAACATTAGAAATCATATCCCAAAGTTGCAGGAAAATCCATTACCCAAATGTCGTACACTCTTCTTGTAAGACTTAAAGAGTCCTAATTCTTCCCGAAACATTCAATTTTTTAACACAATGCTGATTGAATTACCGGTAATCACAGATAAACTTAACTATCCGCCTCGAATATACGTAATTTCGAAATTAATTACATCCCTACACCTAATATGAGTTACGCAACACATAATAAGCACTTCTGTCCCGCGCGATACCCAGTAAATTCCATCAAAACTTAGTGATTAAAAACTAATTGATCAGCACACTCCGCGGCAAACTTTCGACCTCTCGCTCCTCCAACCCGTCCGGGCGGATCAGCTCCACAGCGAAGCGACGCGCGGCAGATGTTTATTGAACCCGGACTACTCTCCGTAACGATAAATACAGGCGAAAAGTGTGCCGGCAATCGGGGCCTTGCATTAATAATAGCCCCTCCCCTGTGCATTTGGCCGAAATTATTCCTGCCCGCGGATACGCCGTTATATTCGCGGTATAGATTTCACTCGTTTGAACGTCAAATAATTAAGTGCCACTATATTTCAATAGCGGACCGCCTCCATAATTAATGGACCGTCGGTGCGCATCCTTGCCATCGCGAGACGCTGATGTACGGGGCCTTCTGTTCCGCGGGAATCATTTTTTTCGGGCTGCGAGCTGATTATTGGACTGGCTTGTATGAGCGATGGGCGGTAGTTGGGAGTTGCGAGTTATTGGTGCTTTGGAAAGTTTAGAGGTCGTTACCGAAGTGCACGTTTTTCATTACCGTCGTATTCATTAGGTTCTTTGTACTTTACTTTAAAAAGAGAATTTAAAAGTGTTCAATTTATTCAGAATTCTGAAATAAATGGGCAATTTAAAATGTGATTTAAATGTGATTTACGACTGCTCGATCATCTTGTAGTTAGTAAAATAAAAAAAAGTGCTATTTACAAAGACAGGAAAATATGTAAATAGAGAAAAAGGGAAGATATATATTCGCAGCAAAATCTACATTCAAAGTACAAGAATAAAACGTTGGCCAGAGGAGAGGGAAAAGAGGGGGGGAAAAAAAGAAAGAGAAAGAGAGAGAGAGCGAGAACGAGTTGGTTCGTTAGCCGGGCGTTAGCGACACCGTCCTTTTTGTTCGTAAAATTACGCGGGTATTGTTATATTTCCAGCTCGCCTGTCCCGGTGACGTTCGTTATTATTAATCGCCCGAGCCCCCCCTTTTGCGCGAATTCTTTCGTTCCCCGCGTCGCGCGCTGCATTTGCGGCGCAATTTCAACGGCTGTAAAATCATTTCTTGTAAATGGGCTTATTATCTTTTACTATACGGTTCGAAAAGAATAAAAATTTATTATTTCCGAGTGCGCGTTAATGCACGTGAAATATCGCCCTTTTTCACTTACGCTTTTTCAGATATCTCGCGCGAATACCGAGCTTTGAATAAAAAGGTTGCGTTCCTTTACAGGTATTTAATCAGTGTAACGAACGCTTTTTATTTCGCTTTTAATGCAGTTCCACATCAGATCGAAATCGTTTTTATATCCAATCGCGAAAAATTTTCTCACCTCCCGTTCTAATACCGTATGCGTTTCACGTCGGCATTGTATTCGGGACAATATTAAAAACTGCTGCGAAATCGCTGAATATCCGCGAACAAGCGAAGCGAGAATGACGGACTAAAACTCGAGAGTGAAAAGAGCACAAGATATGTGCCACGCTCCATCCAATGCATTTTAAATTATTCCCAGGCACAAAGACGAAATGGGATCTGCCGGAGCTTCGCGTTTTTCTGTACGCCAGATCCAATAAAACATTTTTTTTTTGTTTTAAATTTATTTGAAAGTTAAATTACTTTTTCGATATTTTTTTAAAGGGGGCTCGACAATTTGTTCTGGAAAATATTTAATCCAGCATCGAATAAAGTAATTTAATAAAAATGATTTATTAGAACCGTATTCCCTTGTGTTCCAGTTGAATATTAAAAAAATTTTGAATGTTCAACTCATTACCCCCTTTTACAAGGAATTTAAAAGCCTGCTATGAAAAAGCTCCGCATTTCGAAAATTTTCAAAGACCAGATCGTTCCAAAAATTTCCGTCCCTGAATTACGCGACCGCATTCCCCGCGAAAAATAAAAGCATCACTTTCATCGCGCTTTCTCAGCCCCCTCGGCGCGCCGCGGAACAACAGCAAAAAAATTCAATATCCGGAAAGCGCGGCTTATATAAAACGGCGGGTGGGTATTTTAGCCGGTTAAAATCTACGAACGAATTTTTAAAGAATCGCGCGAGTAAAAACCCTTTGCCCCGCTCTTCAATAATAAAGGAAAAAGCCTGCAGTCTCTCTCTCTCTCTCCCTCGAAGGCGGGAACAAAGAAGGCAGCTCCGCGGGCTGCAGATGAGATTGCATTCATCCGCGCGAACTTTTCGCTCTGCGAGCGATATTCCTCAGCGTTCGTTAGGCGCGGAGGGCATTTTGTAGCCTCGCGCAGCTTCCGGGCCGCGGTGAAATTACGTGAGAGCCTGTCGGAAATGTTTAAATTTAATTAACGAACGCGAGAGCGCGACTCTCGCGCGCGCGGGCAGGTGTAAAGTTTATTGTTTAGCGGTTTAGTGTTCGCGTTCGTTATTGTTGAGGCGCGCTGGACCTATTTTTATTGTCGTAATTTTCGGTGTACTATAGTTTGAAGATAACTGAGCGTTTTAGGTTTCGACCGTAAATTTAGTATTCGGAAGGCGGAAATTTTCGATAATGGCGAATTTGACCATTAAGTTGCTAATTGGCATTTTATCAATGTAGTTTTATTAATATTGTTACATAGTCTGGAATTGATTTTTGTGTGCCATTTTATTTGACGGACTTATTTCCTGCTTTATTATGGAACTACATTCATGCTGCTAATTAAATTCGATCGGTGGAACGAAATTGTTAGTCATTAATTAAATTTTTTTTGCGATAAAATTAAATTATACGATAAAATTTCCTCGCCGAATCGAGATAAACCTTTTAATTTTTGCCAAAAATTTGCAATTTACGAGGCTTTCGTTAAAATTACACGTAATACATCCGCTCCAATTAAAATAAATAAATTTAATTAAAACATTGTTAATAATTCCTTGAATCGTCAAGTTTAAAATGTAATCAAAATTTAATACACGCCAATTAAAAGCCAAAGAGTAAACGCTGCAAAGAAAAGCTTTATAACTATCGTCGCGGCAGAGGTATTAAAGTATTACGCCGGTCGGGGAAATAAATCATCGTCACAAATCGCTATTTGACATGTGTACAGCCGCGAGTTTACAAATAAAAAGGAAAAAGCTGCGATTGGCTGACGGCTGCTAAAAAGTCGCGAGATGCCCATTTTATTCGACAGCTGATCTGTCGGGATTTCGTTGAAACGAGGAACGTGTACGCGTACGTCCGTTTGACATACGTCGCGGCGTCAAAAGTTTTTATTAGGAATAAACTCGCGCACGCTTGTCAGAGAATCGAACTGGCGCAATCGTTCTGGATTTTATTTCCAGTCGTCGGCCACGACGCCATTAGCCCCACTTGATTTGTGCGGGAAACGAGAGCGCGATCATTGGAGAAATTTTGCTGGAAAATATAGGAGGAGATAATTTTTATTAAATTTTAAACATCCGAAGAATTAATAATTATTTGATTATTTATCATTTGAATTCGTCCAAATATAATTGAACCGATATAAACTTTTTGCAAACATTAATTTTAATCTTTTGCAAGTAAGTAACGCAAGGCTTTAACAATTATCGTTTACAGGAGCTACTCTGCACTTCGAGGTTGAGCTCATCAACATCAGCGACTCTCCCCCGAACGCCAACGTTTTCAAGGAAATCGACGCCGACAAGGACAATCAGCTGTCCCGGGAGGAGGTGAGCGTACTGGCAAGGATCGTTCTTTTTTTATCATTTATTTTTCTGGCTTTACCTGCTGTACAAACATCTTTTACGAATTTATCAAAATTCATCGAAATGATTGCGGAAGGGGACTTCACTACTAACAATATCTTCGACGTAGGCTAACCAAAATTTATGAGACGCATCTTAACTCGCATGCGCATATGGCACCGCAATTTGGGAACGATAGGGACGTGCACTTTTCGTTGGACACATTTTCAATTTTTAATGACGGTGAAAAAAGATGTTTTTACCCGCCCCTGAAAAATTGTGATGGAAAAAAAGAACGATGTGTATAATAAAATACGAGACAATATGCGTTTACGGATACTTCGCGCTTGTAAAAATAATCTCTTATTATATTGGCATATTTTATATAGTTTTATCCTATTTCCAATAGTTATTTTTAGCGCCTAATCTAACCAGTTTGCGCCTGGGCATTAATGGTTTAATTCATCAAAAGAAAAATATCAATCAATCGAATATTGAAAGATATCAATAACAATTTATTAAAAGTTTTTATCAACTTTGAATCAACTATCAATAGAAATATCGAATAAACCCTTTAAAAATGCATATTGTCTGGTGCAAAAAATATTAATCCCAAAGTATGCGAATACTAACTCTGCAACGTTCGCCTCTGTCCCGCTCAGGTCAGCGAATACCTGAGGAAGCAGATGCTGGAGGCCGAGCAGTCCGGCGGCGAGAGCGACGAGATGAAGAAAATGCTGGCCGACCACGACAAGCTCGTCGAGGAGATCTTCCAGCACGAGGACAAGGACAAGAACGGCTTCATCTCGCACGAGGAGTTCAGTGGACCCAAGCACGACGAGCTTTGAAAGAACTCTTTTCGCCCGAGAGACACACGTGCACGCGAACACACATACACAATCGACACCGAGGACAGAACGACATACAGACGCGACCAGCGAGTAAACTGCGACCGGAAGCCGAGCCGGCGGAGCTGCAGCCTTTCTTCTTTATATAATTTATGTTAATTGCGAGGCGCGCAACTTCGACGGAGTCGCTTCTCTGCTCCGGACGGAACTTCACGTTAGGGAGTTATTTTTTTTTTTTTTTCTATTTAAAGTACATTAATTATTTATATATTTGGCGTTCTTCGGAGCTCCTTTTTTTTTTATTCCCACGATGTCCGAAACTTTGGCGGCGAGAGCCGTCTAAATATTTAAGCAGAATTTTAATCGCAGTCAGGAGAACTTTGAGGAGAAGTTTTGCAATTTTAATTCTTCCGTTACTCCAATATTTAGGAAGCGTTTTACATTAGTAATGTTCAGCCCCTTAAAAATAAGTTATTCTTAGATTTTTTTTCCAAGCTTCTTTCGCTTTCTCGTTTCGCTTTGCAGTATCATCGACGTTCGATTCATTTTGCATTCCCAAACATGACGGGTACGATATATAAAAAAAAGTTCGAGAGATACAGAGAGATAGAAAAGAAAGGTGAAGTGCAGCCAGTCACCGACTCGCACAGATATTTAAAAAAAGTAAACAAAAAACAAAAAAAAAACAAAAAAAAAGATAGGAAAGCGACCCAACGAACGGACGATAAAAGAGGGACTACCGTTGAGCGTCGGAATGGGAAAAAAGGCCGTAGAAAAAAAAAGAAAACGGCGAACTGAAGAACGTGTCGGAAATCGAGCTCCCTCTTTTTTTTTTGTCTCCCAAGCGACATTCCGACGATTCGCCGCTGCTGCACGAACGCACAGAGAGGAAGAGAAAGAAAAAGAAATATAATACAAGGCGCGAAACCCGACAGAAAAAAAGAAAAGCGCAGTACTCGCGCATGCACTCACTCACACGTTCATACACACGCTCACCCAGACAGAGACGCGAACTGAGAAAAAAAAAGTATATATATATATATATATATTCACGTGCACCGTGATCCCGATTCTCCAAGTGTAAAGTGATCCCTAGCATCATCCGTGTCGTGTGTGAGAACAAGAGAAAGAGAGAGAGAGAGAAAGTGAGCGAAAATGAGTGCGAATGTTTTTTTACGCGAATACATGTACAACGCGAGGACGGTTTTAAAGCAAAAGGTAAATACAAAAAGTAAAAAAAAAAGCGATCTATTGTAGAATCAGAAGTGTGCGTACGTGCGTGCGTGCGTGTGTGTGTATGTTTCCCACGCGCGTGAAAGCTGTTACGACGGTATCTGTACGACGTTTACTTTGAGGATTTTTCTACGACTGTATACCTCCTCCCTCGGTTTCGCTCCCCCTCGTCCCTCCACTCCCCCCTTTTTGTAATACTCTCGTAACGATGAAAGAAGGTAGGATTCGTGTTTTTCATAAGGATTTTTATCTACATTAGAGACGACAGAATTTTTACGGAGGTCTAGCGGCAACGTTCTAGCGTCGGATTTTTTATAAACTTTTATTAATTGAACACGGTTCGTTCGAAAAAAAAAGGAATGCTTTCGTTTGACCATGATGGATTTATATATAGATATATATTATATGTACTTACTTGTTGCATTTTGATTCAGGAAGCTGTAATGTTTTTGTCGCCTTAGTGCTTCGTTCGAAGACGTTCCCTTCGATTTTTTGACACCTCAGTAGAGTGGAAAGTGAAGTGGAAGAAAAAAACAAAAATTATACAAAAATCTGTGAATGCTGATGAGTCAATGGTGAGTTAATTTTAGAGGAAAAGAGTGAAAAAAATAACGACTAGGTGAGAGAAATTGAAAGAAGATTTGTCATCATTCTCGTTGCTATCATTATTAATGTAAAATTATGCGTTTTTATTACCACATTATATTGTATGTTGTTAAAGTTGGACGAAGGTTAATAATAAATCGTGCATCTCTAGCACATTTTGTTATAAAAATTGTTTCTTATTTTCCGATCCTCTTCCCATCTGAAATTTTTTACCAGAAAACTTAGTTTTTAACATTCAATTAAATATGTAGAAGGAAATGTAGGTTGTGGCTTGAAGAAAAAGTCAAATTTAAAGGCATATATTTTCAGTTCTTTATTGTATCGATCACTTTCTTGTAATGTTGCACAACGTAATAATTCTACGGCCGACTTAACATTAATCTTTCGTAAATCCTCTTTTCTCGCCCGTGATTTCGGATAAAATCAATCGACGCGCTACAAATTACAATCGAATTTCGCTAATCTTGCGTGTACAATTCATCTAATTTTGGGAATATACACATGCATATATATAAATATTTGTAAATATATATATTTGTTTATTGGTAAGTCCTTGGCGCTAAAAGGTAAAGGACGTTGCTTTTCTCGCGCGGTTTTTGTTTATTGAAAGAGGCACGGTTTTTTTTATTGGTCAATTTCAAAAAGCGGAGAGGCACATGGGGACGCAATCATTTTTACATTACATTTTCGTGCATAAACGCGTTTAATATTCGTTCTCAGATAAAATACCTTTATCTAATCGTAAATTTCGATATCCGAAGCTTCGCCACCCAATTCGCCCTGAAAAATAGCGCAGATGTATAATTTTATACAAAAATATCGACGAAGCCTCCCTTTTAAAATATTTAAAATATTTTATAAGAATTGCGTTAATATTGCATACAATTTGTCTAAAAGTTCGTAAGGCGTTTATTTATCACTAAACGTGGAAATTGCAAAGACGATTGGGAAAAATTTCGGCGTGTGGTCCTGTCTCCATTAAAATCGCCCGAATCGCATTGCACGCATACTTGTAATACGCAATTAATGCACAGTCTAATGATCACGTTGTGTACGCGCGTAAAAAATTGATGATCCACCCTTCGTTTGTTTTCCTACGATCGATCGAGTATGCATATATATATATATATAACACTTGCAAGGCTAATGTAAGACTAGGCGTTACAATAATTTATCTAAGACATCGTCGCCTTTCCTCCTTCCAGTTCGTTCGAGCTTACGAAAAAAAAAAAAAAAATTACACACGTATACGATATTTTTAATTAATATAACCTCGACGCGATCGACGCTAAAGTGATTCTGAAGAGTTCGTGCAACACTATTTGGTTTTCGTAATAGTAACTATATTCGAAGTTCACGTATTTACTTTTAAACATCATCATTCATAATGTTTTTTTTTTAACTAGTGACTATTTATTTTCCTTCCCTCTTCTCGTAGCGGTTTCTTCATTCTCTGTTACTGAAAACACTGGTTCAGCACCGTTTAGAACTAAGAGGTTTACAAGCTAATCCTTTTTTTCAAAGATCGTTTTACACAAGTTTTAAATTCTAGAGCATCGCCTCGAATTCTCTCCTTTATTAATCATTAATACTGATCGCAACGTTATCAGCTATTAACTAACAAAAAGAAAATAACGTCCTATTCGTTAAACGCTCGTTTACCCCTCAATCATCAGTCGCGATGCACGAGTTTACTGAAATTTTCCTAAAGTAGTGACTATGACCGCGTCTGTCTCTGTATTTAAAACGTCGATAAATACCATAGTCTCGCAACAAGATTACTTAAATTGCCGCGCAAAACAACGGAAGATACGTCGAATCGCTTGCCTCCTTAGTAGTAAACCGTACTGGGCGGCGTTTTCGCCACGAACGAGGGGGGAAGCCCGCGGACGAAAAGAAAACGCGAACAAAAACGAAGACGCCGAAGGGAAGTAAGAGAGAGAGTAAACAGAAGACGCGGTAACGAGGGAGATAAACAACGATAACAAATGAGGGCGAAAAATTCGATTATTATACAGGTAAAGTGGGGGGGGGGGGAGTCACGTGAGAATGCACTCCTCGTTTCCTTCCTGTTTCCGACAAAAAAGACGGCGGCGGCAGCGGCTGTGAACGACGGAGAAGAGAAAGCCTGCATTCGAGGGCAGCTCCTCCCGGTCGGGTTCTTCTTCGTTCGTTTGCTTCGTTTTTTTTTCTTTTGTTTATCACAGTCAGTAGCCCTTGATGTAGGCAGCGATGTGTTTCTTCTCCTCTTCCGAGAGACCGTTCTTCAGTGTTCTACGCACTGCAATGACAAAAAAGGCAGAGGTCTCTTCGTTAGGTCAACGGTTTTAGAAAATTGTTTTGGTTTGACAAACCATTGAGCGCTTTGTGCTTTTGCAAATTCATTGATTATTTTCTTCTGGAGGAGATAATTACGTAGTTAATGCTTTGTATCTCAATGATTTGTCGGTTATTTTGAGGCATGTACAATAAAATATTCATGCATAGATTTCATTCGAAAGTAGCATGCAAAATCGACAATAAAGCTCATTAGTTTTGCGCAATTATCATCAAAGCTTAAAAAGATATGGTTTACTATCTTTTGTGGCTTTTCGTAATTAGTTTGAATTATTAAACTGCAAAGATTACGAACTGCATATGAATCGTAATAAAATTTCTTTCAAATATTAAATTCAAATAAAATAAGTTTCAAATTCATGCGGAATTTTATTTGAAACCTTCAAAGTCGTGTAAAATTGCTGTACTTAACCTTCCGTTATTATTGAATAAAAAAAATCACAAAAAAGGGACTGTACGAAGAATAAACACGAAAGGACAAATGCAATAAACTCGAGAAGAAAGCATCCAACAAAAAGTATAGGAGATCGAGCTTTACTCCGCACTTCGACAGCATTAACCTTTAACGTCGAGGCGAATCGAAAATCCATTTTCCCCGACTGGCAGCTTTCGGCGTCGCGCATTTCGAAAGAAGCTTTGCGCGCAATGGCTTTTCTGACACAAAAGATACAGGCGCGCGCGTGCCTTTCCATTAAAACCTCCACGTACATTTTCAGATTCCCTTATCTCAGCCGATTAAGCTCCCAAGAAGGCGGGCTCGGCTTTTTTTATTATTATTTTCGAAGAAGTTTATCAGGCGCTGCCTTGACAAGCCTTCAAGAGGCTTAAAAGTTCGAGACGAAGATGAATCGCGGGGCGCTGCCTTCGATACGTCGAAGTTACGAGCGATTGGAAATTTTTTCTTCGAGGGGGGAGAAATCTTTACCGGGTGATAATAGCCTGAAGTGTGAAATATTAAAAGATATTTATGAAATATGAGGTTTCGCAAAAGAAACGGCAAAATGTGAGTAAAATAGAAGCATCGAGGGAAACTGTTATTTTTATGAAAACCGCTGTTTCATTAATTATTTCATTTTTATTAGAATACGGGTCTGGCATACTTTTAGTTAAATTAATTAAAACATTCATGTTGTAAATGATAAATTGAGTTAACTTTAAATGTCAAATAAAAGAAAATAGAATCAGCTATGTCTGACTAAACTCGGACACTACTACTTAATTGATTTTCTGCTATAAAATGCAGTTTCAATAAATTTTTTTATCATTGTATTTTTTTACAAAAATAGATCGCGCTTTATACTTTTAGAAAGTAAGAAAAAAATTAATTATATTTATTGAAGAAATACGATTTTACTTATGCACCTCTGCAATTATAGGCTGCATGAAAAGGACGGTCAAATGAAATTCGTCCAAAGTGGTGCGCAGAATTTACCGAAAGAATTTGAAAAAAAAAAGAGTCGAATTGAATGCACCCTACTCCACGATCAAGAGCTTTTAGTCGGCCATTAATGAACAGTGCTGCCGCTAAGGGGTCGTCTTTTATTTTTCAAAAGGGTATCGGCATTTCTGTATTGCGCCGCTCGGAAATCCCAGAGACTCGTTAAATCTTAAAATTACAGGTTTGATTCTTTTTGTCTTTTTTTCTTTTTCTTTTTTTTTTTAGTAAAGTGGCTTTTTTTATATGAACAATTAAAAAGCCGTTTTCTGTTTATTTGTTAAAAAATTTGTTGGCAAAAAATTGCACAAAATATTTCTGCATTTTTAACATTCTTTCGGAAAGCAGTAATTGGAAACCTGAATACATGTACAATAAATGAAAAACGAGAATAATAATAATTGGAAACTCGAATATATCTACAAAATTGTGCAGTTTTTTAATTGTAAAATTTCGTTTAAAAACTCTTAATGAATTAAAAATAACCAGAATGCTGAAATTCTCTATGTAACAATTATAACAGTTACCGTAAAGAAAATTTATAAGCCGGTCTGAAAATTTGAGCTGAAAATGAGGTACTTGGAGAGAGACGTTCAATTAACATTTAAATCTCATTGAGTGTACCAAGCCATTACACTTGATAAATAGACCGGATTCGATAACCATATTCATATAAAGGCAATAATAATCGTTGGAGCAATCGAATGGATTTACTTTCGCAATTATCTGAGAATATCCCTAAAGTATACCTTCATAAAGTTCCATTTACGGTCTTTCGTATTATTTTAATATGATTAGAGTAAAAAATGGTGAAAAATTACCACCCTGCAAATTATAAAAATTTCAAAAATAATTACGCATTCTAACTACAATTAACAATCAAAGAAGTCTACTAGAACACAGTAGTCTATGTATAATTGAATACAAAGCGCTTTTGACTATCAAGGAACCAAGCACCTAAGAGAACTAAGCTAAGCTAATTAGCTTTCAAAGGTCTCAAGAGCCAATTAGCTAATCAAAGCAGTACAAGCAAAGCGTATTTGGCGATAAATTGTCCCTCATAAATATGAAATCAGCTAAATCAATGCTTAATTTCATCCGAGCTGCCTTAAACGTTCCGCCTCCCTTCGACGAAGCCTCGAAAGCCCGCGAAACAACAGTCGCCGCCACACATCCACCGCGAATACATCCAGGCATCCTCCGTTGCAAAGAACCCCGCGGAAGCCCGGAACCGCGGACGGGCCCCCGCGGGAATTCGCTATTGGAAATCGCCCCGTTAATAATTCGATCTCCATATCGAGCAGCTCGCGAAATGGTCAATCGGCCGGGCCGATAAGTCATCGGCGGCGGCGGCACGCTTCAATTATTTCCCTCTAATATGTATATCTTTTAGGTGGCGGGCCGCGTAAGTGATTAATGATGATTACGCGGCGCGGATTTGCGGTGCCGTCGCGGTGCCGCTGCATTCTTCATTCCCGCGGGTTTATAGCCTCGGACCGAGGCACCACGCGATGCTCGATGGTCCGCGCGCGCCGAGCCTCGATTATGGATGATGTAATATTCGCTGCCGATCTGGCTTGGTCGGGCTAGCCGAGTGAGAATGTCGACTGGGGATTATATATCCCGCTGAATATCGATGGCCGCGAACTTGTAATGAATGCGGCGGTTTTTAATTAATTTGGGATGGTAAATTTAGCTGGAATCGAATAAGTTTTGAGGGAAGATGGAATTACTCGGAATGAATAATACGTCGATTGCTTAAATAAAGAAGTAGATCAGAATTTTATTTACATATTTCTACTTTGAATCGGATGTATGCATTCTATAAATATTTTTCGGAATACTTTTATACAGTCCGAGCTTTGGGTTTAAAAAACAACTGTAAAAAAAAGAAACGCTTTTATCTTCGTTTCCGATACAGAAAAAATAAAAAAAGTTCACAAAACGATATATTCCACACCCCGCGACCTCGATTCCATGCAGTTAGTCCATGCTCAGAGCACAAGCAAAAAAAAAAAAAAAGAAAACAAACAAGAAAGAAAGAGGCACCCATCAGTGTTTAGAAGCCAACCTTAAATCAGCAGGTCAGAGGTCGTCGGCCCTCTCTCAAGGCCGATAGCCGTCCGGCGTCGTGTTGTTCTCCCTAGTTCGCGAGCGCTTCACTGTTTTTTTCGGGACAAAGAAACAGAACGGGGGAAGAAGGGGCTGCCCGTGGCTTAGAGTGTGCAAATCGCGGGACCGAGTACCAAGACACCGAGGTACTCGAGTGCTTTTAAAGCGACCGTCACCGCACCCCGCACCAGCTTAAGACCCTGCACCTCCACAGTTCTACTTGGACGCTTGAAATTGCGAGCGGAATCTTGGAATAACCCGTCTCTTCTGGATTATAAACTTTAATTAAACTTGTATGTTTGCGAATTGAAAGTTTTAGCCGATTGAGGCCACACCGGTCGATCGTCTCGCAATTTCAATGCTTTCTAAGATGACTAAAAAAATGTAGCGGTAGATGAATAGTATGAATAGTAATTAAACTTAAATAAATATGTTAATAGGCCTCATGCAAAGTCAATTTTATAAGACAACCATTTACGAGAACTTTATATATTACTTGTATTAAAATGTATTACATTATCTACATTATTGGCGTAACATTAAAGTAATAATCTTTTTTGACCTCCAGAAAAAAAAAATTCCGTAATCCGAGAGTCTTTAATTAAAAATCCAAATTAAAAAGTGAATGCTCGCAAGCGCCAATTGAAAAGAGTATCCAGACTAAATATTTCCCTTGCTCGCGCGGCCGTTCGCGACCCGCCGGTGGTTAACGAAATCCGGAAACAAGCCGCGGCAACGGCAAAAAAAGGGTAGTTCGAGTGAAGGGCGAAAAAAGCCGCGATTCCTCTCGTCGTCGTCGTCGTCGTCGTCGCCCGTCGGATTAGCCGGGGCTGCGGGGTCACGCGCGCGGATTATTTATTCGCGCCGGTAGCGACGGAAGGAATCGATAGCAAATAAAGTAAAACACTCCTCGCCTCGCGGAGCTTGAAAATAATAAAAAGCCGGGGCGCGACAAAGCGGACATGAAATTGTCGCCGCGTGTTCGTAATCGGGACTTCTCCCTAATGGAGTCGCCCCGTATTTAATCCATTTGGGAAAGGTTATTAAATGAAACACAGAACTTTTTTGAGCCGGAGGGAATAACCCTTTATTGGCTC
>JAWWML010000012.1:18845365-18934682 GCA_035047165.1 Ormyrus rosae | reverse complement strand
CTCGCGTTGTCGCGACACCGTCCATCGCTAGATAGTGGTTATAACAAGAACTAAAAATTGTATTTCGCTACGCGACACCGCGCGCGTACACTCGCCCGTCGACGAGGACGTTCTTCTCGTTCGCTGATTTTCTTTTTTTCTTTTGCTTTTTGTTTTGGCTTTTTTTAATGATTGGAAGGGTAGTTTATTGATTTTCGCCTTTTACGGGGCCGAGTCGTGTGCGTTTGACGTTATTACGGAAAGAAGCTTTTGGAGAGCCGATTTCTTTGCTCCTGCTGCTGGCGGAAATCGATTTTAATAAGAAGAGAAGGAGACAAATGCTTTATGTATATTGAATCGCGATGTTTTTCTCTTTTGCATAAGTTGTATTGTTTAATAAATTATAGGGGCCCTTTCTGAACTGAATTAAACCCGCGTCCTTCAATTGTTTATTTCTATTTTTTTTTTGTTTTTTGTACGTACATTTCACTGTACGTAGAATCTGAAATGATTACATTTTTTTATTGTTCCTACCTTTTCTATTAATCTTCATTTTGTAATCTTACCAGTTTACAAACCTCTATGGCATTTGCACTATTTAAGTTCTTAGAATACACTTAAAGAGTCAAAATAAACCAGTGAAAGTAGCCTAAGTAAATGTAAATATTATACAAAATAAATAGGAAAATATGAGATGATGTAGAGTAGAGAAAGATAGAACTGTGCAGATAAGGTGCAATGAATGAACCACGTCGAAGTTTTCGCGCCGTGGCGCCTATATACACGCGTCGAGCTCAAAGGCGGCAAGCCCCGAGTCGCCTTCGATTACATCGACAGATGCACACAAGCCTTCCTTTTTAGCTCGCTTTTATCTTCTTTTTTCCCCTCTAAGCTCCCCCCTCTCCATTCCTCGCCTGATCGATAACTAATCAAACGAGAAATGCATGATTTCCTCTCTCTTTCTCTCTCTCTCTCTTTCTCTCTCGCGCCCCTGTGAAGTTTTCCTTTCTTCTGGTCTCACACGGTCGGGATTTCCTTTACCGCGGGCGGCGAGAAAAATTGGAATTTCCAAAGTCCGCTGCGGCGCCCCGCGGTAATCGAATTTCCAATATCGCGGAACTTTCATGGAGTGAAAACAATATGGCCGGCGGAGCCGGGGAGTTCGACTGGTAATGCCTTTTTTTTTAAATTTCCTCCGTTTCGTTTCCTCTCGTTTGTTTGGACCAAATTAATCGAACTAACAAGTATTTAACTTTACAAACACTATTTATTGCTTGCTAATTTATTACTGAGTGAGCAACAATTAACAACTTGAATTTATCTCTTAAAGACGATGTCTGACTAAATTTACTGCTTGTCTACTTAATTCTACGCAAAAAATAAATACAAAATTAGCCTACTTCCAACGCGTTCCCCCCGTTATTTCGTTCGAAACTCGAACCAAACTATGAGATACATCGACCCTCTTCTAGCTCAAACTCGTTAACAAGGAGGGGGCAGAGAGAAAGCGCTACCGGTAGTCTGAGAGCGTCGAGAGAGCGAGATAGAAAGAGAAGCTTCGAGGCAGCCGCAAGGAAGGCTCGGGCGCGAACCGACGGGTGCAGGGTGCAGGGAGCTCACTTACAAGACTTACGATCGGCGTGTCGCGTGCGCTTGCGCTCCCTCGGCGTCGTGCGGGTCGCCGGCGTCTTCGTGGCCGTCTTCACCAGCGACTCGAGCAGCTCGTCGTCACCGTCCGTCAGGTTGCCGTTCGTCCGCTCGTCCGCCAGCAGCGGCCCCAGCGATGTTCGCCCTGCAAGAGAGAGAATCGCGAATTAATTTTCCGTCGATAGTTTCATGGAACGTGGGAATAAGGCATGGGGAGAAAACAAAAGTTTATACTTTGGCCGATGAAAACACGTATTTGCGGAATAAGACGTTCGCTTTTAAAAGGCGCGTTGCCTCTCGTACGGTTCTCGCGATGTTTTTGCATTTGCGTTAATTCGCCGCGGCGCGCAAAGGAGGTCAGAAACTTGACGCATCGTCGAAAGTGCCGAGTTTCTTTTGAAACTCTGCCTCGGCACGGTTCTCTCCCTCGCGTTTTCTTTTTAAATAAGTTCAAGTCTGCGCCCTCCGAAAGAAGGTTAAGGAATTTTGCGTGCGGATGGGAAACTGGATGATATTTTCGACTGGGTTCTTGAGGCTTATAAACGTGCTTTAGTAAGGTCGTTAAGATCGTTGTTTATTCGAAACTTTTTAATTTTTCATTTAATTTAACTTTCAAACATTTTCGGAAGAAGTTAAAGTAACTTATTAAGATCAAATAATTTTCTTGAAACCAAAGTTTGGAGGAAAATCTTTATTTAGAACAGTTTTTATTCATTTTTTAAAAACCAAACGCAATTTTACAAAGTATAAATATTGTTAAAAGTATATTTTAGATTCTTTAATCCCGCAGAAACATTTCCAATACAGCCAACATTAAATCCAAGCTAATTTCCCTTTCCTGCGTCGAAAATATTTCACTCAAAGGTACACTCGATGTACTTCCGAGCCACTCCAGCTTTTTCGATTCCTACGCTTCTGATTTTCTCCCTCCACTCCTCATCTGCTACTATTCATCGTTCCGTCACTCGCGCCTACGTTTCCTCTTTTTTTTTTCTCTCTCATTCCTACGGCTCTTCGTACGAGAGACGTCGTATTTATAATCCAATTCCGCTAGATAAAAGGCCGACAAATAATACGGCGCGAAAGAGGATCGGGGAAAAAGTCCTTTAAGGTGAGATAAATTATTCGTCGCGTCGATTTAAAGCTGGCGCTGTTCATCCGTTTATCTGCTCGAAGTTTATGCCGTTATCGACTTGTGCTTTATTCAACGAGCAAGAGTTGCTTGTTGGAAATAAACAAGAAAATTTGAGCTTCTTCTGCTTCAATTCTGAGAACTCTTTACTAAGCGAGAAAATTACTTTTCGTTTTGGTTGAATTCTTCAACGTTCATTATAAATCAGTCAAACTTAACTCCTTTTAGACTACCCATTAACCCTGTTTACTTCTTTTCCTCGAGCCATCTACATCCGTAAACTAAGCAAAAGAAAAGGGGAACAACCCGGAAGCCTTATCGCAGCCCGGACTGAATCTGAGCGCGAAGCACGAGAGTGTATCTTTTTATCCGGGCAACTAAACGGGCTCGGACTCGGAACAAAAAATCAAGAGAGCGCTCGGAATCGCGACGCGCGTTTTATGCGCCAAGGCTGCGACACACATATCCGCCCGCCCGCTGCAGGCTCTCCGCCGCTGCGGAGATAAAGGTAGACGCGAACCCGTTGGCGCCCGTTTAAGCCTCCGGGATCCTCTCGGACCGAAATAAAAAAACACCCCGGGGCTCTCTCTACGGCGTGTGTCTCTTACAGCTGCGCTGCCTCGAGTAAATTAGGTACAAGTAATCGGGGAATTAAGTGATTTTATGTTCCCGAGTTTGGAGTTGGAGAATTCAGTTTGTTTCGTGTAAGAAACGGCGGGTTCAAACTTAAACTGCGCGTTTTCCGCAGCGAGCGATGTTTATTCCGAAAAAGCTTTATTATTTATAGTGCTGTAAAACGTGTACAACACTTTATATATATTTTTGTACATACAGTCTCTCCTCTTTAATAAAGAATTTTAATTTTAAATTCTCCGCTCTATTTGCACGAAACGGCAAACAATGAAGTTCCCAAGATATCAGATTCGAAGCAACTTCGAAACTTCCATAAAGCAAGATTTTCACCGGTGTAAAACATTTTTAAAATTTTTCCTGCATTCGCGCGGGCATATGCGGCGCTGCGCACGTTAAAATGAGTACATAAACCTCAAGTACGAGTGAGCAAAAAGAAAGGGGGGCAAGAAAAAAAAAAAGAAAAAAACGAGGAAAGACGGCGGAGAGACACTTTAGAAGCATCTTGCGGAGAAATTAGGATCGCTGCCTTATACGACCGAGAAAATTCTCTCGCGCGAGAGAGCGCACGAGCGCGCGCGGATCCCGGGAAAATGCAACGCGCGGTCCCCCTCGTGCTTTATATTCTCCCTTAACCGCGACGCATTGCGCGTTTCCCTCCTAAGCGCGGGCAAAAGTACTCCCTCCCTACCCCGACTTCTGTACTGTAATGCGCGCGTACGCGCCGAGTATTTCACGTGCGACGCGCGAGGAACGAGGGGATTTTCTTTTTTTTTTCTCTGCAAGTAGAGCAGCACTCGGTTTAGTCGGACGTATTATCGAGACGTTATTTATTAGCGCGCAGGCGCGTGCTGAATCTAATTGCCTTTTTCGAATTATATGGATCGGTCGACCGAGTCGTAAAACGAAGTTAAGTAACTATATCTTCACGTTTAATTTTAGATTATCGTTCAGCGCGGATATAACAAGATCAGCGAGTAAGCAAAGAAAAACCAGTCTCCAAGACGAATAAACAGAAAGCTTAACGAGACTCGGCAGAGAGAGAGCCTCTCGGAGTAGGCGCACGATAAACTGTTGGGCCGCGCACACAAACCAAGCCGGGGCGTAGCTCTGCGCATAACTGCACTCGGGCTAAGGTGCTTTGGCGCTCTCTCCGGGAAGGCTTTGAGCTTTCGCGTTTTCGTACTTTCTTTTTTTCCCTCCGTTTGTCCGTCTGTGCGTCTGGCTCGAGAGTTGCTTTTTCCACCGGGCGCCGAGCTCGCTTTCTCTCCCTGTGTACACCTTGCGCTTTGGAAGTTTATCGTGTCCCGGGCTAGCCGACTCTGCAGCTTGCAGCAGCTAGCTTATTGTTGATTTTTCGCGCGAGCTGGGACGCGTGAACGTTTTACGCTTTTTTTTCGGTCGGATTTTGCATTGTTCATTCGATTGTGGCGCGGAGATTTCATTTTGATGGTATTGATTCTGGGAGAACGGTGTTGAAGGCAGAATTTTGATTTTTTTTCGAGTAAGGTGTCTTATTACTCCCATCTAATAACTATCGATCGTTCTCTGAAGACGAAGAGAATTAAATTTGAAGAAGTAGTTTAATTTTCATAACAGATTAAATTTAAAGTAATCAAACTGAGTTTTGTAGTAAGAGGAGTGTTAACAGATGTAAATTACATAATGTACATTTAATTTTCTTCAAGCTACAGTAATAAAAGTTCAAGAGGCTGTTGCAGCGAATTTTCAACTTTCATTCCGCGGAAACTCTCGAAACCCGCAATTCCGCCGCAAAATCTAAAAAAATTCACCCCAAGAAGCCCCCTACCCCGCAAATCGCGAGGTCCCCGAGTAAACACAGCAGCCCTGATCGGAATTTCGCAAAAAGCTCGAGAATTCCGAAACAAATCGAACAAATATGCTTTTTGTCTCCCCGACACTCTCTCGACTTTTCCCCTCGAAAATCCTAACCTACCCACCTCGGGCTTGGCTCCTTCGCCGCCGCGCCGCTCTTGGCACATAACGCAAAGCCGTAGAGAGGAGTGCTTAGCGGGTTAAAAGGAGGGGGGGCGAGGTGGGGGATGGCGCGGGGGAAGGTTGTAAGGGTAAACTTATGGGCCGGAGACTTAGAGAGCTCGCGCTCGCCGAGAGTTTACGAGGGCGCTTCGTACGTGTGGGTATAGAGACGTCGGATAAGAATTCCAAGCGCTTTACGAGCCTCGCGGCCGAACGAACGATCGCTTTAAGTAGCGGCGCTGCTTGCTCCCTCTCTCTCTCTCTCTTTTTGCCCCTGCGCTTGACGGAGGGAAGCGCGTAAAGGGGCGGAACGCGTTTCCTCGCTGCGAGAGAGAGCTGGATTCCCGTTTTTACACGGGGAGCTGGGTTTTGTTTATAATGTCGGCTGTTGCCGCGGTTTAGCTTCACCTCTTTTTTTTCTTCCTTAACACGACTGTTTAAGAGCTCCACCGCCTCTCGAGCTCTTATTTTCGGTTTGATGAAAAGTTTTTGACCTAGATTTAGATTTTTCTCTTTTTTTTTTTATCGTTTGGAGGGCGAACAAGTTGTTTAATAAGAATTGGTTTATTCGTTAAATTAAGCGTAAATAAATAAATTGCTGCTTCCATAACTTTGTCTCATAACTGCTTTAATTAAAAACTAGTTTACACAAAGTATATAAATCACTGGTACCTAACGGCGGAGTTTAATTACTTTTATTTTAGCTCGTACTACAGCTAAAGGCAAAGACTCGCTAACGAGCAGATGAAAAGATTCTAATTAGACGTGATGCCTAATAAAGGAACGAAAATAAATCGGATTTTCATCGTCTCTTACGGAGGGGAAAGCAAGTAAAGTCGACGGTGCATAAATTTCGCCTGTCCGCGCGCAGTTCAAATAACTTTTTACCTTCGTTACTTAAGTCCCCGTTTGTCTCCCACTTGGAAGTCGAGGATTACGCGCTGCTAAGAGAGACGCGCGCCTTTTGGCAAGCTCTTTTTTTCCCCCGCTTTGCATGGACTTGTTTATGTTGCGCGTAACGAGTTTGTCCGATTGTCATTAGGATATACCGCTCCGCTCGCGCTCTGCTTTTTAAAACTTGGATTACAGTCAAATTACTAAAATTTCAAGCTTTATTTTTCGCTGAGGAATATCACTTTCAAGTTGTAGAACAAATGCGGATGTAATATACCTGTTTTTTTTACGGCTTTCTTTATAATGTTACATGTACTATCTTTGCAAGTTTAAAGTTTACGTTTACGGTTGTAATTATGGTTAGCGATCATGTTAAAGTTCTAACTCTGGACGAGGCGCCTTTAGTCAGCCGTAAAAAGTGCGCGAGATTTACGTCGAAAATTAAAAAAAGAAGCATGAAAATTAAAACTTTGTTACAATATCGAATAAATGCTTTAAACTACACTTGGCAACAAAGCTCGCGGTTCGCTTTCGATTAGTCTGCCGTGAAAGGAGCGGAGAGCAGCTGACACGGAGAATAAACGCCTTTGCTTCGAAATAGCAAAATCCAGGCTGGCGTCGGGGGACGGAAAATATACCGCGCGTCGGTATTTCTTATCAAAAAAGTTGACGCCAAAGCAGCACCTTCGGCGCGCGCGGCGGCGGCTTATCCTGCCAGCCCGGGGAATAAACAGTCGTTTAACGTGCGCGCCGGGTATATTTTTCGAGGCAGTACAGCCGGCGGACTTATCTCGCGATAAGTGACTTTTTCGTAATTCGTAAGCTTGACAAGCGACGGGGTTTGCGTAAATCAGCGGGAGCAGAGTTTGAGGATGCGGAAAAAAAATTCTCGGAAGTTGGTCGGTAAACAGCGGCGCCAGACGATTTTACAGGTGTAAATTAGTTTTACTGATTTGTCTGCGTTTTCCACTAGTGAGTAAATAAATACGTACTTTTAATCGTGCCAGTTTTTATTTTAGACTGCTTATGAAATGAATCTATTGAGATGTTTTTTTTTTTTTTAAAGTAAGTACTACAATCCAAAGTCCACGCGGTATTCAAACCCTTGAGTGTCCACGACCGATATTTTCGTACATTTGCTGTAATAAACAAATGGAAGCACAGTGTTATGGACACTCAGGGGGTGGAGATAAATTGAATTTATGTTCAATATTCTACATAGAACAATTCTATACGTTCCTGTGTTCTCGAATCCTCAATATTTGTTTTAGTAAACATCTAGAAGCTTAAATTCTTAATACTCCTCACTTTTACAGTGTAAATACTCAAAGAAATAACGCTAATTCGACAAGTAGTCGACATTGCGAATCATAACACGACGACAGGGACGAAAAGAAAAGAGAAACAGAGGGGAGGGGAAAATGGTATCGATAGACGGCAGCAGTTCACTCACCGTCCTTGCGCTGCCTCCGCCACGGCAGCGTGCCGTGGATGCTTTCGACGTCGGAGATATCGCTTCCCAGTAATTGCCTGAGTTCCGCGTCCGCTCGATCCTCCTTCGTCCTAAATTTGCCGACCTAAAACAAGAAATAGAGCCTCTAGAAGCTGTTCTCTCTCTCTCTCTCTCTCTCGCTACGTGTGTCTGCAACATATACTTCAGCGAGAGATTGAAAAGGAAGGAGGGTGGGAGAGCAGGAAAATGGAAGGCCGCCGCCGCGATGAAAAACAAAGTGCACACGCGGAACCAGGCAAATTGGAGTGTGCGGCTTTTGTGTCCCCCCCATTTTCTTTTTGCTCGAAACTCATCTGTTTTCAAAGAATTAAGCGAAAGCTTTTGTTGCGAATTGCGGCTTTTGTGGGCAGTTGTTTAAATATTTTAGCCACACCTGTGGCTTTTTTAAAACGAAAAACTCTTTTCAAAATAAAGCGTACCGTTACTGTGCAATATTTGACTGCAACATTTATAAACGCATCCATTTTAACAGAAAAACGAAACAAAAAAGATTTGCAATCAAGTCAAGAAAAAAAATTCAGCCAAGTTTTCAGCTCGAGTCCCGCTCGGCAAAAGTTTCCGCCGTGCCGCAAAAAAAAAGCTCCGGCTAATAGTCCAATTCGCCGTGGTTCCGGTTTATAGGCCAGCTCACCTCCGTGATCATTTTGCCGCGGGTCTTATTTCTCTCCCGATGATTGGCCTTCTTCTCGAGCTGCTGAATGACGCGCTCCCGAGTCGTCCTGTACTCGAGGGCGAACTCCGAAACGATGCGACAGAACTCGTTGGGCTTCGTGTCCTGGACTCGATGCAGCGGAATTCCCAGCCACAGGATGAATTTGTGGAAGCGATTGATTATGCGCCGATGAACGATGCTCAGGACGATTATGCGCTCGGCGCAGTCGGCCAAAAAGTCGGACATTCTGAAAAGTTTTAAGAGGATCAGTTTTGGTTTTGTGCTTCGTTTGTTAAAGTTTTTTTGTTTAAGTTAATAAGAGACTAAAAGATAGGAATTCAAATTTACGTTGTATAAAGTTTTTAGAATTTGAAAAAGAATGAAAAAAACTTGTATAGACGGGAAGCAATCTCTTAATTACAGAGTTTATCTTTACTTGAGCAATTAGCAGAAGCTTTCATACTAGAAGTTACAACAACAAAACCGCAAAAATTAAAAGCCTTCCTTCATAATCGCTGAAGGGAAAAATCTCAAAAGAAAAAAGCCGTACAAGAGATAACACAATTAATGGTCCGGCTCGCATTTGGATTTCAGCCAGCAATTTAGCCGTATCAAAAAGGCGAAAGAAGCGCGTTCGCAAAATGAAAAAAAAAAAAAACGAGGAGCAGCTCTCGACTCGAAATCTATAAAATACGAGCTCGAAGGGGATGGCAATCTCCCTCTCTCTCTTGTTCGGGTCGATACTCACTTGACCTTCATCATCGTCGAACCGTCGTGCTTCGCAATCAGCTTCAAGTGATCCCAGGACGCCTTGCACTCGCTCTCGAGCTTGCCGATGTTCGAGGCCAGTTCGTCGAAGTCGATCTTCGAGGCTCTAGTCACGGCTCCGATCTGGTGCGAGGGCGGGGGGTTTGAAAAATAAAAAGAAATTTTCGTTACCGAGGAAATTGCTATCGATTCAACCCGTGAGAAGGGCCCTCGCCCGAACTTTTTCGAGCGTTAATTTCGTTTTCAAAGATCGGACCGACTCGGCTCTTAGAGGGAAGCCATTCTCTGGGCCAAGGAAATCAAACTTTACTCGAGGAGTACTTAGGAATTTTCTATGGCCAGGAATTTCAAGTTAATAAGGAGAATTTTACGGCATCGCTGCTTACCTCCGAATATAAATCTGTAGAGTCAGGAAATTTCTCCATGACCATGTGGCAAAGGTGGTGAAGGAGCGAGTGCTTGTGCACGGTATCCTTTACTTCGGGTACTTTTGCCAGGTATTCCAGCTGGAATCCCTTTACCTGTGTAAAATAGAATGAATTATTTATAAGTGCTTATAATAATTTTAGTAAAATGATTATATTAGAAAATTTCGTTTTCGCATTCTGACTTGGCTATGAGCTTGAACTTTAAAAAAGCTTTTTTTGAGAAACTTTATAATCAACTCGCAAATGACTAATTTGCAACTTTGATACTTTAACGGTTCGAATTTAACGTTTTCCCCGAGTTTATATATTAATTTTCCACCAGAATAATTTCGCTGCGGAAAAGCATTAATCATGAAGTATATATTTTTGAATAATCCGAAACCCAATCTAGAATCCACATCAGCTCCCCGACGAAACTAAAAAATCCCCGAGTCCATTATTCAAAGTCCGCCTTCAGCCCTGTGAACTTCAAAGCCAACTCAGATCCGCGAAATCTCTTTTCCCACGGTGGAGAAAAAGGGGAGACGAGCCTTCGCTTAAATCTGAAAGCTCGCGAGACAGGTCAGTCCTCTCGATCCTCCGTTCGCATTAGTCACTTACGCCTCTCCGTATCGGCGTCCAGACTCGCGAACGAATTAATCGATACAGAGAAACGAAGCCGACGCAGATAGAGAGAGAGAGAGAGAGAGGGAGAGGGAGGAAGGAGAAGGGCTCGGATTAAGCGGATGTCATTTGGCTGGCTTTCAATACCCACCTCATTTCCGTTGAGGAATATCCCGATCGAGAGGAGCGTGCTCAGAATGCCGCGGAAGGTCTTATTCACTCGCAGAGTCTCCATTCCCTGCTTCAGATCCATCAAAGGGTCCGCAATTTCCTGAAAGTCACAAATGTCGGTTCTTTCAGTGACCCACAAGTACCTGTGTGCACGTGTGTGTGTCTGTGTGTGTGGAGGGGGGTGGGTGTACGTTTGGGTTAGCTTTCTTCGCGACTCGCTCTGCATTTTCCTGACCCCGTTCTCAAGCTTGAAATTCGCATGAATACGTGTATCGTCGTCCGGCGAGGCCAAAGCTCGCCGGCTTCGTTTTTTCCCCCCTTCACGAGAGGGGGGGCGTCCTTTGACTTTTCTGTTTTGTTTCCATTTTGTTTTTTTCCTTTTTGCTCTATGCATCGACAATGAAGAAGTTTTCTTGGAGTACGCTTTCTTTTCCTCCCCTTACACTCGCCTTTTTTTCAGTCGGTTTATTTTATGAGTTTGCAAAGTTTCGCCTCGTCTTTGCCCCGGACGCGCGCTTCTCTTTTTGCGGATAACGAATGAAGTTTCACGTCGTGATTTTTTTTGCTCCACTTTTCTTCCTCCTTCTCTAAACTGTTCTTTTTTTTTTTTTTTTTAAAAAGCATTACTCTTTAAAAGATTCGAACGATTTCACGTGGAATGCGTGTAATTATAAAAGTTTCGCCTACGGATACTGTACTTTCAATCGGAAAAAGCCGAAACGTAACTTTAAAATTGGTTTCCATTTCTTGCCCTATGCAATGGCACAAATTTACTCGTATCGCAATAACAGTTTTTCAGCCTTTTGAACCAACAGAAAAGCTTCCAGATTGGAAAAGGCATTTTACGGCAAGACTTTTCTCAAAAATGTTAAATAATTTAGCCAAGAATAAACGTTTGAAGAAAATAAGCACGGCAAAAAATAATAAGCAATTTAAGTACAATTAAACTTTTTCATATTTTAATAAGCTCGACAAAGTGCATCCTCCCAAACAGAATTTAAATTACTGCAACTCGGTACAAAGCTTGACGTCTGACCGAGCAAGGATTTAACTACTCGTTTCCCCTTCCTTCCGGAGCCCCCTTCTCACCAAGTAACAATTGTTCAACCTCCCGTTAAAAAAAAACTCCCCCGCGAAACTTCCCGCGAACAACGCGTCATCTTGAGCTCGAACATCCGCGTCTTCCCCGCGCATGCTAATCAGCGCGCCTAAGCAGCGAGGAGACAATAATGCATCCTCGCGCGAATTTCTGCCGCGAGGCTTAAACACGGTTAAGCGAGCGCCCCGGCAGTGACAGCTGTAAGTTTCCGCGCGACGGCACCTGGGGAAATTGATTCGCGATTACGCATACGTGCGCGGCAATCCCAACGACGCCGATTAACGCGCTCGGGTTACGCCGCTTCCGTGGATTCCCGGCAGCCCGGGGACTTCGACCTTGTCGACGCCGAGGCTAATTCGCGCGCTGACTTGTAAAGAGGTTTGCGCTTAATCTTGAAGAAGTTTCACTGCCGAGAACGTTATTTTAGTAGGGGTTTTTGACTTTGCGCTGCGAAGCTTGGATTTTACTTGGTAGTCAAAGTGGGTAGCTTTAAATATCTTTAAGGCTTAAAGAGAATTAAGAAAATGAAATAACTTGTCAAATCTTAAAAAAAAAACTTTTACTCTGTTTAGTAAATCATCAATTTAAGAATCTTTATATTGTAATAAGCCATTAAAAATTTTCTAAGAGAAAATGAGAATCATAAATCACAGACTCATAATCTATAATAAATCCCCAGAAATTACTTTCTTTTTATAAATCTTTATTATTGATATAAAAAAAGAATTACTCGCGAAAAAATAGATTTAATGTTTGACGAGGGGGGCGAAAGGACGATCGAAAAAAAAAGCAGAGCGATAGAGCTGACTGTCTTAAAAGTATGAAAAGAAAATGGTTGAATCATCGGTTTCCCAGACGCCCACTATAAAACCGATCGTAAGGCCAAACCCCTTTCCCTTACCTTTTCCGAATTTTCAAAGTCAAGCTTAAAAGCCCAGAGTTTCAATCTCGCTGGAAGCTCCGAAATTGATGCCAAAGTTAGCAGAAACTGCTCGGCTGATCCTAAAGGAAGATCGGGATTGGCGGCCTGCGCTTCTTGTATCCTGGATCTTTCCTCCTCGGTTGGTAACATCGTCAACAATTTCTAATAAAGTTTAAAGAACAGAAAGTAAATCAAACGACGTAAAGCAATGAATGGCATTAAAATGAGCTTCGCGAAAAATGATTCTTTATGCAGTTCGGAAATAAGAAAAGAGCGAAATGCAATTTAAAACGCCGAATAAAAAATAAGAAAGGATAATGACGTACCTCGATGCCTTCTCTGTTCATGATGGTGGCGTCCATTTTCAAGATGGCCGTTTTAATGGATCTGGGAGGTGGCAATTTCGTCATGCCAATATTAATGGCGTTTGATCGCTTCGGGTCGAGTACAATGATCTCCTTATTTTTGTTCATCTCTTGCTGCTTCTGCAGGCGCGAGCGTGAAAAACAAATCGCATTAAAAATCCACACCGAATCGATTCCGACGATCGTACATTCGCACTTTAACGTATTCGTAATGTAAGCCTACATATACACATATCTTAACTCTTATTCGAACATATATATTATATACATTTAAGTTGACTGAACGACTTGTAGTGTGCGAGACTTTTTCAGCGTGTATGTACAACATTTAGACGGGCATAAAAATCACGGACAACAGCTTAAAGGATATATGTAAAGTGAACGATCATTAGTGCACATGTAAAGCACGACGAATATATGAATATCCAAACATGCACAGATGTCCAACAGCATGACGTATATATTACATTTTTTTATATAAGCGTGTAACATGTTTAATGAAAAGCGTTGTGACGAATAGGTTTGCGCGTGATACTCCTCTTATTTGAGTTTTTTTTCTTTTTTTTAAATAAGCGACATAATTTACATGAAGGTGCAATCTCTTACAGCTCATTTATCTTACAAAAAATATTCTACACGATAATTCGATTGGAAAAAAATTCTTAATCCGAAATATATGAGTGATTAATGCTCGGCGTACACTTAAACTCCTTACAATTTTGACGATAAATATAACTTTCCGACAACATTAAATGAAGAATGTTAATGCCTTGAATTGTTACATGACATTGCTGTAAGCGATAGCAGTTATGTGGGGGCGCGGACACAGTTAAAAAAGGCGAAGTTAAGTTGAGAAAAAGTTAAGTGACTCACCTCCTGTAAACATTTTTTTCCAGCATGCCAATTTTCGTTCATTTGCGTGCGAGCACCAACAATATTGCAAAGAATACAAGAAACAGATTAGTCGGTTTTTGCGGTAAACCATCACCACCACCCAACCACCGTCGCAAAATATTAAATTAATCACCGTCCGTGTGTGCGTCCTTCGGTCCCCGTAAACAGTCTCTCTCTCTCCCCGCGACGACGCCGCGCTTTTCGACTTCGTGCGCACAAAGTTAATTGTATCAAAGTCAATCAGCGACGCGCCTGGGTAAATATACGTGGCCGTGGCGTCCGTTCATTGAAAGCCCGGCGAAACGATTAATCAGCGTCACGCTGGGCTGAAAAATCGCCGGGTCATACAGTAATTGTCGGTGTCGTTCACGTCGTTCCCCGCAGCTCGTTTCATCGCGTCGAAGGTCGACAGGAGTATCCTGATTATTATCGTTCTTGTAAGAGTGTTATGATTATTCGGCTCTTGTTTCGATTGTGTGTGTTTTTTTTTGTTATGCCTCCGGGAATGAAAATGCTCTCGTCGGGTCGAGTGGAGCGGAGAGTTTTTTTTATTTCAACCAAATAATACGATAAATTCATTGCCTTTAGAAGCTATTCATTTCGAACGTCGCTTGATTTCAAGTAAATAAACTATAAACCTCTCATTCGCAGTCGCGTATAAAATACAAAGTTTGAAAGAGGCCACGAAATCATCGCAGAAACGCCTTACGACGACGACCGGTAAAACCAGACGCGCGGTAATTTAACGGCGACCCGCAAAACCACAACCTCCCCTCTGCTGCCCCTCGAGCAACATTTTGATACATCGAGTCGAACTCGATCGGTCGGGAACTGTAAGGACGGAGAAGACGCCAGATGGAAAGATTAATCGTCGGAACGTTCATTGCGGCAAATCGTCCGTATTATTAACGCACCCGTTGTATTTATATTGGAAGGAGAAAGACGGAGGAGGAGGGAGAGATGTAGCGAATTCAGAGAGTCATTCCGCGAAGGAAGAACGGTTTTGTTTGATAGTTTTGTAAAACGCGATCGAGTGTACACTCGGGCGCCGCGCAAAAAAATCTGTTTTTTGTCCGCGATAGACTTTCGAGCACCATTGTTGGGATTCTTTCTAGTTTTTTTGCGGGCAGTGGTAATTGTTGTGAAGAAAAAAAGGAACTCGAATGCCGGTACGTTTTTTTTTTTTTTTTATTAATCTTCGTGTTAAGAGTATCGAAAGAATTGGCTTCTCCACGGGACCTGATAAATAAACAGACTCGCAAGAATTATCGAAATGGAAACCGCCTTTTTCGATTAAACTCCCGTGGTGGGAAACTCCCTTTCCGAAGCGATAAGAATAACGCACGATAATTGCGTTCCTCGGAGGAGAGCCGCAAAGAAACTCGTCCCTGCCAAGGACGTCGCAGCACTTAGACTTCGGAAGTGCAAGAAACAGAGGGGCGGAACAAAGCCCGAGAGCCGCGGGAGAAGTTTCTCACGGCCGGGGCAGATAAAGACGGCCCTCTCCCTCCCCCCCCCCCCTCTCGAAAAATCGCTTTCAATTGCGCGAATCGAAAGGGCGCATCTCGCAATTACGCGCTTTAATTCGACGCGCTCCGATGCGAGAGGAGGAAAGGAAGCGCGTTAGTCGCGCCGCGAGATAGAGACTTCGCACGCCTGTCGTTGCTCGGATCAGCGAGTTGCATCGTAAGGAGAGAGAAAGAGAGAGAGGTGCGTAAAGGCCGATTTTCTGGGAAGGGCCAGTGCTTTTTATCCGCGAGGATCGCTGGGCGGCAACAATGAGATGGAGCTTGGGTAACGAGGCCGCGGCACGCAAGGTTGTGGATCGGGGAACTTTAGGAATGGCTTGAAGCGGCTTGCTTGATTAAAAACTGGAGTATTATTTCATTTATTAAAAAGAACATTGACGTATTGCGTTTAATTAACGACTTTTTTAAATTTTGGTGTAAGATCTTTCTTATTTACGTACAAAACGTATATTTAAGCTTGTTTGACCTTTATAAAATGTAGAGTTTTGATACGTTCATCTTTTACATAAAAGAGCAAAAAACTTGAAAGTATAAAAATATTGCATGAAAGTTTTTTTACTAAATTATGAATTTAAATAAAAACAATTAATTATGTCGACATTTACCTATATAGTAAACCATCATTCAAGTCTTGAATGATCTCTATAAATGTATCTTTAATAAAAAAAAAAAAGCTGAACTCACAATACGAAAAAGTCATCAATCACGAAGAAACCTTATAAATTAATCGAATACGCGAGGTATCGGAAAAGCAATAAACGGCGCCGTAAAAAAAAAAAAAAGAGTAAGGCAGCGGGGACGAAAATATCGTGGCATTTCTCGCAAGATGCTTTATCACAGGTCAGAGAGCGAAATAAAGCAGGAGTCAGAAGTCGCGCGCGTCGCTGGAATATTGCGCGACAATACCTCGGCATCGGCGATATTACACGATATCGATATTGCCCTTTATTTCCTCCGAGGACGAGGGAAGACGGCCGGGAGGAAGTCGCGCTTTTCCGAGGCGTCATTGTCTCGGGCGCCGTTACACAGCTGCCATTGTTGGCCGAAGGGAAGGAAGCCTACACGCGACTTGATGAATTTCTTTCTGTTTTGTGCTTTCGAGAGGAACAAGTGCTCTTGATTTCGTTCTATTCCGGGAATTGAACTTTTTCTCCTTCCGTTCTTATATCCGACGAGAAAACAGGTTTTTACACGTAACGCTGTGATGAACACTAATAGATTTTAGAATAACATATTTATAAAAAAGAAGAATTATTGTTTAAGTACCACTACTTGATATTTCGAAGTACAAAAATTACAATTTTCTCAACTCTGCCTACCCTTAAAAGACGAAATTTTATTTTACAAATTCCCTTAACCCATCAAACGACCAAACTTTTGCAATATCGCAAAAATTTGCATAAAACGAAGAGCTTCAGCTCGCTCCCATTCAGGACACAAAAGAGTCTGACAGCGACAGGCGAAACATAATTTTCGCGAAAGACGCGTTAGTAAATTTTGCGAATGTGCCCGCATCGGTTTATATAATCAAACGGGGGCTGATAACCGAGCTCTCGAAGCCGGTATAACGAGCTTGCGAGCCTGACCGCGACGGGTAATTCGATACATTGTCAAGTCTTTTTCCCCGCAGGACTCGGGCAACGGGAGCGCTTATCCTCTTTAACTTCATTGCTGCTTTGTGCGCACATCGATGAAACGGTCGATGGCACTTGTGTATTAAGCCTGCTATAGTTGATAGCAATATTGAATATTTCGTTATTAATTAGCGTTATTAATATTCGTATCTATTAAAAGAATGTTCCAATTGTTCTGTCAACGTCGCTTTATTATCGGTCTCTGTCGATTCGTCCATTGTACAGTCAAACATTGTTCTTATTTTAATATTTTCTTATTTTGTGTAAAATGGTTGTTGGAATCGTGTGATGAAGTGTAGTGAATTATATAAAAATGGACAGTTAGGGTGTTTTAACGTTTATATTATATACGGTATTAATGTGTGGCCAATCGCATTGATATTTAGTGTATTAAGCAAAAATTTGTCTGTTACTCACGTAGATGGTAGTAAACAAATTATTTAACATCTATCTTCTAAACTATATGCAACATTGGTGAACTTTTTACACAAAATATAATCAATAATACTCTGTCGTTTCTCACGATTAAAAAATTCACCAAAACTGAAATGGCCATTTTAATTAATTCTTTACCCATGAAAGTATAAACATAAAAGATAATTATCATGTAAACTAAAACAGCCACAGTGAAAATCGGTTAAGAACTATGTACACTAAAGAAAGGAGCTCCTCACTAGCTCTTCTCGTATATTGACAAAACGCCATGGACCATACGGTGCCTTCCTCTCCTGATCGATACAGTCCAGAAACTCGTGTCAGTCGCGCAAAGAGCTCACCTTGGTAATGAGATCCTTGGCGCGGCTCTCGAAGAGGTGCTCGAGCTTCTGCGTGTCGACGGGGATGGGCGACAGTTCGTCCCAGATCATCTTGTTCTTCTCGAGCCTCGACAGGATGATCGGGTCGTCCCGCACCTCCTTCCAGAACAGCTTCACCGTCTTCTTGCTCTTCTTCAGAGTCAGGGTCGAAGACTGCTGCTGCTGCTGCGGGGGTGGAACTGGACTCTTTGGCGTGTCCGCCGGCGAGTTCCTCATCGTCGACAGCGCCGTCGACTTGAGGTTCACGCCGAACAGGGGTGGAGGTACTGTAGGCAGGGGCGGCGGCCCTCGGCAGCCTGGTGGCGGTGGTGGCGGCGCTCGCGCACCCGCCGGTGTGCCTGCAAAGTGTGGTCGGCGTATTTAGTCAAAGTGTTTTTATTCATTTGTTGGTTTTAATAGATTTTTTGCTTAAAAAGGGAGGTTTACCAGGAGAAGGGGGAGCCATGGGGGGCGGAGGTGGTGGAACTCCGTTGGAGATGTTGACTGGGCCAAGGACGTCGATCTCGTCGTCCGAATTGAGATCAGTGAAGTCCAGGTCGCACAGGCACAAGGGCCTCTTGAGCTTGTTCACAAGTTCTTCCCAGTGAAGTTCGTTTTCTGACTTTTTGACTTCGGTGAGTTTTGGCAAGTTGTCGTTCGTCGGTGACTTGAGAACGTCGGCTTTCGATTTCGATTTCGCCAAACCCTCCTTAGCTTTTGAGATCAAACCACTTACGTCTCCTATCCTGTAAGTAGCATTCAATTGTTAATATGAGAATATAAAAAATAATGATAATTATAAATAAGTACAGTTAAAAACACTCTTCGAAATTACAACAAACTTAAGTTTTTTACAAAACAACGACAAATTGAAATCCCGCCAATAAATATCACCCTTCTAATTGACAAAATTCGTCAAAGTTCGAATTACCTCGAGACCTTCTCCTCGACGGGGCTGCTGGGAATGAGATTCTGGGCGGTGAGCTTCTGCGTGAGGTCCTTGACGGTGTTCTCCCGCTTGAGCTGAAGTACGACCCGCCGGTCCTCGTCCTCGTCGGTGTGATTGCCCTCGTCGCACTCGACGCCCTCGTCCGGGCTCTTGCCGTACCAAGGCGGCTGCTGCTGCTGCTTCTTCTCCTCGGTGTCGAGCTTGTTCGCCGCGTTCATCAGCGGCGTCAGGTCCTTCCGACTGCTCACCCGGGACAGCTTGTTCGAGTCCACGCCGTTCGTTCGCGGCTCGTAGCCCGACGTGCCGTTCGTGTAGCGCACGCCGTTGAACGGACCTGAGGTGGTTTGGGGGAAGAATTAATGGTTTAGTGGCTTAAGTGCTTTGTTTTTTTATCTTTGGACGAAGGATTTTGCTTGTGAGACAGGTCTGTATGCGAATATTGTAAATTGACACTCGGATGGAATATATATAATAAATAAACTGCACTAAATCGTACCTTATAATAGAATTGAAAATCGATTGACGTATAATAAAAATACACACCGTATACACGAAGAAAACAATGGAAACGGCCAGAATAAACAAGCTATCTCTTGGCGTCACTACGACTCTATTCGATAAAAGCAAGTAGATTTGAGTGTGCGACGCTGCATGTATGCGCATCAACGAGAGAAAGAAACACGCGAAAGCTCGACTCGCTTCGCGTTTGGATTTCCGAGAAAGCAGCTTTCTCCGTACGTTCGACGAGCTCTCAACCCTCTGAACGTTTCTCAGACTAACGTTTTATAGACAATGAAAGATTACGAGAAACTGTATGTATGGTCGCGTTTTTCAACGATCTATGTTATAATGAGATTTATGTCCGAGAAGCGAAGTAAAGTAGCTGCTTAAACCAATTTTTTACGCTTCACTGAAATGTTTAATACTGCGATATTTTACAATAACGATACGCGCCGCTGAAATTATTATATCACTCGGTAAAATAGTGTCTCCCCGAAGGCAATTACTATGTACGCTTTACTGCAAATTTCGAAAATTAAAATTCGAAATTTATTAATATCGCCGCATAAACAGCCCGGGCAAAGTAGTTAATAAAGCAAGATTCCGCATTTAAGCCCATCCGGCTTCGGTAGCTCGAAAGCAGAAAACCCATAAAGCGCTCTCCGAAAAGGAAGGTCAGGGCGGACGGAATAATAAGAATAATTCGATCCGGGCGCACGAGCATATACTCACTCTCCTCGTCGGCGTGTCCGATGGAGGCCCTCATGTTGGCGGTCGCCTCCTGCTGCTCCCTGATGAAACTCCTCTGTCTCTCGGCCCGCTCGCGGCGACGCCTCAAGGCCGGCGTCACTCCCACGTCCACTGCAAAAGTTACAAGGTGCGCATGCAGCTCGATCGGAAAGTTCTCCACTACCCGACGCCAAACTAGGTATATAATGCCCCGCTTAACTTTGCTCCTCGTTATATTAATTATGCTCGGCGGAGCGTCTCTCTCTCTCTCTGTCTCCCTCTCTCGTTCGCTCCCTACTCGGGGGGTCCTTTATTTGCCGCGGCGAGATTCGAGGCGCCGATGTATTGCTGTATATTAAACTTCCCCCCCCCCCTCTGCCGCCTGTCGCGGTATTTCATTCCGACTTGTTACTCGTTAATGCGCCCGAGCGCGTTAATTATGCGTAACGTAAATTCGAGCTACACGTGTTCGGTAAATAAACGCTAACGGTTCGCGGCTATATGAAGTCATTCGGCCGGTTGACAAATTTTTTTCTCCCGTTAGCTCCTTGTTTATTAAGTTCTATTACCGTGCTTTATACATCGGGCAAAAACGAGCGGCTTCAATTAGCCTTAACATCGAAGCAATCAGCCGGCGTTGATAAACAATGCGCTTTTTCGAACTATTAAAAGAAGTTACTGCTGCGAGAGATCGGTTTAACGAACGGAGCGACGATAAATCTCGGGAAAAATGTCTCCGCGAAATGACTTAATGCAGAGAGGGAGAGAGAGAGAGAGAGAACAGCATTTACCGGTCTTTACAATCCATAAGCAACATCGAAGCGAACACTATAACCCCGTCGACTAGTGCTTCTCTCCCTAACGATCTCCAACTACCGGCTGCGCGCGCCGCGTCGAGCCTCGTAAAAAATAATCTCCGCGCAGCTGCGGAGAGTCTCGAATCAGCGTTACAGCTCTGTTACGGCGCATCAAGCATCGTTACAGCGACGTCTCTCGAACAAATAGCTCGGCCGCGCGCGCCGTTTCCCCCGTCGCGGGTGAAAAAAAAAAACAAAAAGAAACGCGACCAATCAGCTGGTTCTCGGATTACCGACTCGAGAGCCGACCTTGGGGCTCCATTGGCGGGCGATGTATATATATTCCCCGCGCGAACGCAATCGGCTGCTGCGGTGCGCCGAATGGTGTGGGCGTTGAAGTTCGAATTCATCAAGCCGCGCGGGACGACGAGCGCTTAGAGAGCTGGACGGTTAATGACGAATTTATGAAGCGGCCAGTCAAGCCGCGGCTGAGACTGATTGACCGTGCGCGAGAGCTTGCCGTTTTTCGACGCGAGAGAGGCGCCTATTACGTTTAGCTGCTTCGTTCGAGACGTAATTATGGTGGCGGATTATTGTTCCGCGTAACCGAGAGAGTAACGCTTTGTAAAACTGTTAACGAGTAATAATGATTAATGAAGAAATTATGCTCTTGCTTGCAGAACCAACTTTCTGCGGTGTACACTTATAAATATTGTATAGAGCAAATGTGTAAGCTTATCTCTAAAGGAGAGAAAAATGCAGCGATGAGAAAGTTTAAATTTAAATTTTCACTGAATATAGCGACTGTTCCCAAGCTGCATCGTGCAGCTTCAACGACTCGTGAAATTCTAATCAAGTCATTTTATAATTCAAACTAAACGAGAGTTTATATCGTGCATTCGAGGAGCTCGTTCAATTTCGTTACCCGCCAAAAAATCCCGCTTGAACTTACGAGCACCCTTGTTCTCCTTGTAGCTGCCGTTCATCTGCACCTCGCCGAGGCCCTGCGAGCTCTGGGAGCTGCTGGACTCGTCGTCGTCGTCGTTGCTCCCGGCGCCGTTGCCGGCGATCATCAGGTTCTGGCCGCCGCCGCCGCCGCCGTTGCTCAGGGAGTTCAGGCCGATCGTGTGGCTGTTCATGCGGGGGCTGAGCCGGGCGTTCAGGGCCATCGAGAGGGGCGACGTGCCGGTCGAGTGTCGCCGGGACTTGCGCCGCGACTCGTGCGAGTCCACCAGGGATTTACGGTTGCGCAGCGTTTTCCTGGGGGAGAGAGGACAGACAGACGGACACGGATGTACTGGCGCTGCGGTCCGAAGGAATTTAGGAGGCGCGACAGCCTCTTTTACCGGGGGGGAGGCTATTGACTTTTGCGGGGGAGAGTGAAAAGCGGTGTAGAATGTAACTGGATTTTTATAGTGCCGACAGTGAATTTTGAAAGTTTAGTAAAGAGGGAAAAGAGGATATTCCGGCTTTTAACGTTCAACAATGGCATTGATAAATAAAGTCGAGAGTTTTAGGTAAAGACTTCTAACATGATAATTATTGCAAAATGAACTAATTTCTTTTTATGAGATATTTTTAATGAACTCCCGTCTATTAATTAAAAACAAAAAAAACCAAACCGCACTCACCTGATGTTATCGTCGAGCTGCCTGATGGGCGAGTCCCGATCGTTGCCGTCCTCGTGATGGAGCACCGCCTCGTAAATCTGAAACTGCCTGAGCAGGTCGAGGTCCGTGCCCTGCTTGGCCATGTATCTCTGGATGATGGCCTCGATGCCCTGCTCCTCGAGACAGTCCACCTGGTCGTAGTAGGTGTCCTGGTCGGGTATGCCGTTCAGGCACTTGTTGACGAGGGTCGTCGCGTAGATGAGGAGCTCGGTGTCGGCGGCGTCGTAGTCCTTCAGCAGCTTCATCACGTTCGTCCAGGGTATCATGCCGCGGGACGTATCCACCGAGCGGATCGCCCGCACCAGCAGTAGGCTGTTCGTCTCGACGTACTCGACGAAGACCAGCAGCAGCTTGAGCGCGGTTTTGACCACCAGGCGGAACCTGCTGGCGATCAGGGTGTACAGCCACTGGACGGTCTGCCCGTGCTCCATCACGCCGTTCATACCGTCCACGTAGAGCATCACCTGACCGAGGGCTGAAAAACGCGATTCGATAAACTAAATTAATTGAACGTTTTTTTTCATTTGGGAGAGAGTTTTATTGTTTGGGGAAAAGTTCGGCACTCGAGACTCCTCAATTAAAGCTAAATACAAAAGTTGATCGCCGTAAAAGGTATCGTTTGTAACTTTTAACGCGATAAAGCAATCCATTAACTTTTGTTTAACCTCGTTAAAATAATTGTATTTTAACCGTGAACAACTTTCAATTCCGAGCAAATCTCGAGCGCTTATACCGATATCCGCCGCCCTCCCGTCAATAGCAATTTCTCTCGTATATTACTCCCCGAGCAAAACACTCGCATTCCGCGCGCAACATTCGCCCATCGCTCTTCCAAAAACAATCGGCCAAGTACCCTTAATGCCTTCCTGCGGCGGCGGCGGCGCGCGCTGCCCGAGAAAAATGGGCGAGAAAGGGGGATGCACGATAGAAGAAACGTCTCCGCGGTTCAATCGGCTGGAAATTTCCGGTTAATCGCTCGGATAGCTTCGACTCAATCTTAATTCCCTTAGGAGTCGCGCGATTAGTTCTTTTCTCTTTGGCTCGCCGGAATAAAAAGAGAGAGAGAGAGAGAAAGAGGGGCGCCGCAGACAAGAGGAATCGCCGAGGCTCGCGAGATTCTCTCTCCCCCACCGGTGGAAGTAATTGCAAATCCGATGAGAACCGATCATGCCGGGAGAGAGAGTTTTTTCGCCCAAAGGAGACGGGCGCATTTCAATTCATACTTCATTTTTCATGCCGCCGAGGGAGACCGGATTGCTTCCTGAGAGCTTTGAGGAACGGGGCCCTGCTTTATTGGTATTATATATCCTTTTTATTTTTGCCGCCGAGCTTTTTAGGTTCCCGAATCCAATTATTAACGTCGACGCGGTATTCGAGGATCGTCAATTATTTATAGTTGGAGAAGAGAACGGCGGAGAAAATTTGGTTTGGCGCTCAAGTTCCCAAAGTGTAACTGTTAATTGTATAATTAAATTACTCGCTGGGATGAGCTTTAATTAGATTTCTATAAATGTGTGCGAAAATTTTACGGACGCATTGCCAAATTGTGAACTGTGAAAATTTCGTCTCGATTACTCTTTTTCACTTTGCAACGAAATTCTATGGAAAAAAAGACTGAGCGCCTCTTTTCGAGAGCAACGGCTAAACAGGAACGTGTTAGGGCAGAAATGTGAAAAAGTCTCGTTAGCAAACAACGGAATGCCATTAACGGATCTAGTGAAGTCACACATACCGTACGAATGCCTATAAGCACACGCTTAGAAATAAATGTCAAATTGAAGAAAAAAACATTTATTTTACAATAATTGAATAAAAAATTGCACTTTTAAACATAACCTAATTTTAATAATAATAAATGAACCCAATAAAAAATCGAGAAACAGAAATTAAGAACGACCCCTTAACTTAAAAACCTTCCTAGATATTGACAATATCTCAGGCGGTTACTCGCAGCCACAATAATTCAGCGCCTCGCGCACGAGAGAGAGAGAGAAGGTTTTCTCTAGCCGGCACAAGATCCTCCAGCGGCTGCCTAATTAGATTTTACGCGACATAACTTACAACCTCGCGCTTGGCAATGATAACGGCGAGAGAGGCTTCGCCTTTGCCTTCTCGCGCCGCCGAGCCGATTATTATCGCGACAAAGCCCACGGCCAATTGATGCGCAGGCCGAGCCTGAGCGACGTTTACTGCCGCATCCCTCGCTCGAAAATTGAGAAAAGGAAAAGGCAGCAGCAGGCGGCGGCGCGGCGAACGAAAGCGAGAGGCGGGAAGAAGGCCCGCCGAGAAAAGTCGGCTTAACGAATTGGCGTTTATGCGCGCGAGAGCAGCTGCTGCTGCTGCTGCGCTTTGACGTTTCGATTTCGCCCGACGGCCCCCGCGAGGGATAATCGCGTCGTTCGTTAAAGCGAGGAGGTTCGTTGAATTGTTTGTCGCGTCCGGCCTGCGCGCGTACTCGAGGAGCAATCATTTTCGGATTCACGGCGCGCCGAGTTATTTAAGGAAATCGACCCGTTACTCGAGGATATGGGCCTCGTAAACGCGCTAAACCAGTCGGTTTTTCGCGTAAGCTTTTATTTACGCTCGTCGGAACGGCCAGAAATCGTGAAAAGGAGTACAAACATTGCGCGTTTTTTCTCTTTGCTCGTATTGATTAAGTCGTCTGTAACTCGATAAATCTTCATTTTCAAATCGACACTTTATAAATTTATATTTCAATAACAAAATTTCGCGAGCTTCTCCCGGAAAATATATTCCACCTCCCAGCTCGAAAACCCTCGAAATTTTCAGCGCGGACGAGACGAGAGACGGCTGGTCCAGGGGCGGGATTCTATATTTACGCGCGTCAGTGGAGCGTCGCGTCGCAGCTCCTCATTAGTCGGGGCGAGAGAGGCGCGGGCCGATAACGAGGCCGGGCATTAGCACGCGATTATCGATAAGATTACGCGAGATTTCCGGCTGTTAACGAGTGTCTGACGAGCTCCACGTGCGGCGTGACCCGACGCGTCACCCGTCGCCTCCTTTTCGCCGAGACCTGCCCCGTTGGAACGAGGCGACTTTTCAAGGTCTCGAGGGAAGGTTTGACGAGCGAGCGAAAGTAAAGGCGGGGCTTTCTTGTGTAGTTGTTGCTTAATTATTTTGTTAGGTGGTTCGGAGTTCGTGGAAGTGATTGGCACGAAAAGGTTTGGCGAATTGCAAGTGCCTCTTGCGAAAAGCTTTCAGGGGAGTCGGAGAAAACGAGCGCTAAAATTTTGACTCGTTAAGATTTTAACGCTGCAGATTTTCGTTTTACGCACTTTTCAAGTATCATACAAAGTTGCAACATTCCTAAACGAATACCATTCCTAACCGTTAGAGCAGTTAAGGCGTTTTTAAGCAATATACTTTCAAAATGCTCCTCCCACGCGGGTATAAATAATTTTTGCGTCATCGCTTAACGGTTTCGGATGAATTTTCGAACGTCAGTCGTACGCGTACATCGAGAAGCCAAGCTCCGCGCGTTAAAACGCAACGTTTCCCCTTTCGAAAAAGTAGCGGGCCGATCGGTGATTTCTTAATTCATATTCCGCCGCGAACCGCGGCGTGCCTAAGCCCTCATTGAAAAATCTGAATTTTAAATTCGGACTTAAACACGGTCCGCCGTAAAAATTCCAGCGCGGCTTTTCCCGCGAGAGAGAGAGAGAGAGAGACCTCCCCCGTGGAAAAATGTGGCGCTCGCCTTTTTTTTTTTTAAATCGAAAAACTACACTCGGGCGACTCGAACGCAGAAACGGTGCAAATAATCCTCCCGGCGTCCTTGATTCCCGTTCCTCGCGAGGCCGCGAGGGAAGGCACATCCTTATCACGCGGAAATTCTCGCGCTTCTACCCGGCAATTTCGCGCCGTTTCAAAGTAATGCCGCCTGCCCGTCATTTCCATACGGCCGCCGCGGCGGAACGTGCAATTACATTTAGCATACAAACGATCGGTAAAATCGGACCGCGCTCGGCGAGTTGCACGCCGCGCCGTCTCCTCCCGCTGCTGCTGCTGCTGCCGCCGCTGCTTTTTCCGACGGTTCGACGGCCCGAGCATTTTCTCGGAGCGGACTCCTGTCAACTCGAGCGACGCTTGCAAATTCGAGACGGACGTACGTTTTCTTTCGGCGGTGTAGGTTGATTGTTAGGCGTGAAAGTTGGTCGCGAAAAATGGGGGTACGCGATTTGACGGTGTAATTTTAGCTTTGGCTTAAAGTCTTAATTATCGCGTGTAAATATGTTTCCCGTTTCTTATGTAAATGTACGCGCGAGTTTGCGATTCAAAAGCTTATCTTATCCCTTGCTTTTCTGTTGGAAAATTTTTTAACTTTATTTTACGAGGTAAAATCATGGTTTACCTTATTCTTTCAACTTTTTCTTAACATATGCTCCGTTAAGCGTAAAGTACTCTGGAACTTTATAAATTTTCAATTGAAATTCTTCCCGCCAATATCCAATTTTGATAAAGTTACAGACAAAAAAACTGACGCAACCATCATCGAGCGTATAATACAGTTTCTAAATCTCCGGGAACATTAAAATTTAAAGCCAACAATCCCGTAATAATTGCGCGAATATAACCCCGCCCGTAAAAAAGTTTGCGCGCGACTCCGGCTTGCTCACCAAGCTGGTAAAAGAACAAAAAAAAAAAAAAAAGAAAGAAAAGAAAAAAATGTAAATTCCAACGGGGTCCGGCACTGCGATCTCGAGGCTCGCAAAAATCCGGACGCTAATGGTACGAGGAGGCGGTCAGGGGAGGATCGCCCGTCGATTCTCGATCGAGAGGCTCTTCGCCGGCAACGACCCTATGGGTAATTCCCATCCTATCGATAAATAGCCTAGTGGTATACGTTATAAAGCTGCGGCGAGAAGATAGAGAGAGAGAGAGAGGGAGGAGGATATAGATATATATATAGATATATATATATATAGGTGTGTACATATACTCACCGCGAAGTATGTAATTTTGGTAATTCTGGTCGGCCTCGCTGCCGACCTTGATGAGACACGCCAGTCCGTCATTTTGCACGAACTCGTGCACCAGGTCCTTGTCCTCCTGAAACAAGATAAAGCCGGGTACGGTCAGTGCTGCTGCTCGCCGATACATCCTCGGCTTTCTTTTGCAAAGCGCGGCTACGTGCGAGTATGCGCGCGCAGGTGAACCGGGCGAGAGAGAGAGAGAGAGAGAGAGAGAGCTTGTAGGCGAGATATGAGCGCTGCTCAGCTTTTTTCGCGCGCGGTGGTATATATAGGCTTTTATCCACCGAGAGTTTTTCACTTTTCTCGGAGCTGTTTGCTTAGCGGACTTGCGTCATTGCTTTTTGCTGCCGATTCCTGGGAAAGCGGCTTCTTTCGGTCATTTAGCTTTTCGGGGAAAAGTTTGGTTTTACGCGTGGATTCAAATGCTAAATGCTGGTTTTTGATAAACGAACGATGATAGTTTTTACATTTATTATATTCTTTTCATTTTCTGTTTCTTCTATCTATGGAATTTTTTTCTGTAAAAAGATGTATTGTACAAAATAACACAATTAACGTTCAAATGCATCGTCAAACACGATAAATAAACAATTCTCCAAATTGTCGCAATATACAAACGTCGACAATTTCCAATTATTTTCAACCAAATCAATCGCCGACGTGCTTATGTTCCCAAAAACCCATTCATTCCGTCAATTAAAGCTCAAGCTCTTATCACAATGGCGCGCAGTTCGCTGAATCATTGTTTCTCCCCCCGCGAAACTAAAATTCTCCTCGCAGCCGCTGGCTTCATTATTAATTAGCGCCCGCGGAATTTGAGCCGAGCGTTTTGCCCCTCCCCACCTTCGAGAAGTTTTGCGAGACCCTCAGGAATATACTGAAGTTTTCCAATTTGGGTCGAAGAGGCAGAGACGAAGATGTAATCAATTTCCGTGATTTCGCTTTTATTCCTGTGATTCGATAAAATGAACGTTCGTTTCATCGTCGTTTCAAAGATTTTTCGCGTAGATTCAGTCGAATATTACAGTGAACCTCTGCAATTTAATAAAAATTAATAAAAAAAAAAGGACAATGCCTCTCCCGAAATATCTACGAAAAGTATCCCTCTCTTATCACCTCTCCTTTTACTCTCCACGGCCGCTCCACTCGCGCCTAGCAACCGGCGGACATTAGTCACAGCAGCGACCTATCCGCCGCGCGCATATCCTTCTCACCTCCCGGATCCCCGTCAGAAAATCCCGCCTGAGCGGCGATTAAATCTCCCCGCGGCCAATCGACAGCCCCTTGGCTCGGATTAAGAAGCGGAACCGGCGGCGGCGCGCGAAAATCGTTAAGAAGTTTAGCAGCCGGAGGCCGGTCGACGACGCGAGAGAGAGAGAGAGAGATACCGGCGAACGGGCGAGATCGGGAAATTGCGGGCCCGGGAGTGCACAACCGAGAGATAAGAGGGGGCCCGCCGTGTGTGCTAATGAGCCTGGAAGTCGAGGGAGAAATCAGAGCGGGGATTGATGTCCTTTCGGAGCGGATATTTTTTTTTCTCGCGCGGTTCGTTGCGGGCTTTTAACGGAGGGATATCGCCTTTGTTCCGAGATCATTTTTTTTTTCGAGGGGAATAGCGGTTTTGTGTTTAGCAATAGAGTTTTATGAGGCTGGATTTCCATTAAGCTTGCCAGGATTAGTCAAAGTGGCCACTGTCGAAAGTATTTTCGTTTTGATCGTAGAGTTTACGATGTCCAAACTCTTTGAATAATAAAATACACAATAATTTAAATCCGAATCTAGTTTTGTCGACGAATCAATCCGATTCCACAAATTAGAGGTAAAACAAAGAAACCGTATTATAGACACACGCACACCCGTCAGCATCGGCGCAACGAATCCCGCTCGATCCAAGGCCGCGGCGAGCGTTGAAAACAAAAAAAAAAGGTCGCCTCTGCGACCCCCATCGGTAAAAAGACGATAGAAAAAAAAAACTCTCGTTCCATATCCGACGAACAATGCTCGCCCTGGGAAGAAGCTAACGTATAATAAGACCGTAACGCGACGGCGGCGGCGGCGAGAGCGCGGCGCACAGTCTTTGCGCTGCAGCGCGAGCAAAAAGGGAGTAGCTGCTGCGCGCGCGCGCCTACCGGCCTTGAACCAATTCGCCGCCGCGGCGATAACAGCAGTCGCGGCGAACGGCGGGAAATGAGCGCCCGACGGAGCGAGGGATTAGCTGCGTTTGGCAGCGATCCTAACGATTTCTTTGTTTTTCTTTTTTCTTTTTTTCGCCGACGACGCGAGCAGGACTGAATGACGGGGATTCCGGACACGTCAGCTGCCGAGTTTTTGATGAGCCTCGAGTACTCGAGGATCAGATGGCCGAAATGAGGGCTTATTTTATAGGAAACATTGAAATAAATAGAGTGCTGTGATACGAGTATTCGAGCTATAGTTTAGTGAAGGGAAACGTGTCATTTAAAAGTTTTCTGGAAATAAACTGACGGTTAATTTTATAGTCGTATCCGTTATCTTGTGATCCAGATATAGGTTCATAAAACTTGTTATGTACAGTCATTGTTAAAATGTTACTTCGGTCGGAGAATAGGTTATTCGTGTAATAAAAAATTAACAAAACCAGACAACATTCATAGTTCGTATAAAATTACGCGAGTCCAAGAATAGTACCAGCATTTAGTTCTACTTTTTATTTGCAATTTGTCGGCGATAAATCTTGGGTCTTTGTAAAATGTCACGCAGCGCTTATTGATTCCGCTGCTGCATGCCAGTCTCAATCATTACAATAAAGGAAGACATTAAAACGTAACCCGTCGTTTTCTCTCTCTTTAATTCGTTGGAACTCAATTGAACGCGTAAACTCTAAATCATACTTGGAAGTACATTGGACACGCCTTTCCGAGCTAAGTAAAAGGAGAGAGAAGAAAAAAGGGCAAAATGTTTGTACAAAAATTATTTCGAGCAAATCGCGCGCTCGAGCCTCGAAAAAGATATATCCCAGATAAAAATCTAGACACAAGCCGAAACTGGAGCGAGCGTTGCATCATTATAAAAGCGTCGCGGCCCCGGACTACTCGAGCCCCGTTAAACTCGAATCCGCGCGAATCGACAAAGACGATATCGCAATAAAGATACGCGGCGCGCGATAAAGGCGCGCGCGCGGAGCGAGAAGAATTGGCGTCGTCGCGGAAAATGGAGGAGGAAATTGGCGGACTGCGCGCCCGCGCGATTTAACGCCGCTGCGAACCGCGTCTTGCAAATATTTACTCGCCCGAGCGCAAATATAAGAGAAATGAGGAAAGAAATGAGCGGTGGCGGAGCCCGAAAAAAAAAAGAAGAACCGCTGCTAAAGCAAACTCGAGCCCGTAGGTAAGTAAGGGAGACGGTTTAAACGGGCGACGCGAAGGGCCGAGTTTTCTCGTGGCTTTGTACGGAGCTCTGTCTTCGAGCAGCGATTTGAAAATAGACCATAAGTTGCAGCTGGGTGTAGATGTGATACTTGAGATCAGGACTGACTATGACTGCGAGTGGCAATAATATTTTACGGTTTACGCGAGTATTTGAAGCACTTTAGAGCGACAAGTAGTGAACCATTTTATCGGCGGATAAAAGCGTTAAAAATAAATATATAGAATCTAGGGCGAGTCCAATTAAGGTGATACTGTATTTGTCTTTTCAACGAGAATTTTATAATTTATTATTGGAAATATGATTAAATTCCATTCTTTATACATATAAATAGTTTCCAATGGAGCTTTTATTTCTGAAATTTTTCGACTAAACTTTTTACTCACTAATTTCGAATTACTCGAATTCTTGAGCAATAATAATTTATCACACTAAGCAAACAGATCCCTTATCTCGGAGGAATGCAGTCGTCAAACAAGGCAGCGCGGAGAAAAGCAGCGAAAGAATTCGCGAATTTCCAGCTGCTCGGGTGCTTTTCTAATTGCGCCCTCCATTAAAAAATCTTCCCAAACGCGAAGCTCAGCCACCGAGGCGCTCCGCGAACAAAAAGTCCGGGTCTCGAGCTCTCGGGGCAGTGCGCAATATTAACTCTTCCGCGGATTTTCGCACAGAAAAAAAAAGAAAAAAGATCGAGGCGCAAACAAAGACGCGAAACGAAAGTCAGCGTCCTCTCGCGAGTAGGAGTAAACACATCCCGAGCGGAAAACGTAAACAGAGCCGGAGCTTATATACACGGCGAGAGGCATATATGTATGTAAAGACAATATGTACCCACCTGAAAGATCTGCTTGAGGGAGAAGAGAGCTCGTCGCAGCTCGCGGCCCTCGCTGTTCAGCAATTTTTCTGCAACAGACAAGCAACACACAACCATTTATTATAATAATAGCAGCGGAGTGTCTCGGGGGGGGGGCATTGTTATGCACCCGGAGAGGCCTACTCCGGGGCCCGAGAGCAGAGGGCCCCGGTCCTCTATCTCTTTTATTCCCGAGCCGAGCTCGTGTAAGTGGATGTCGGCGGCGTTTTTCGTAGGCGCCTGGCACCTTTCGACACTCCGTGCTTCTCTCGTTATTGCGGAAGGGGCAGCTTGTACTTCCGCGTTTTTTTCAATTCCGCGCTGTGAGAATGAGGCCCGCTGGTAGCTAATGCTGTTTTATGCGTTTTATTCGAAATTTTAATTTATAAATGTACGTATCGCGAATGTAATTAGTGAAAAACGTCTGAAGTATCATTAATTACAATGCTCTGAATAGCAATAAATCTTCATTTAGATTATATTTATACACTTTCGCCATCGATTTTTCGAAAATTTATTGCGAAACTTGTGAATTAATAGGTACACTTATTGAAAGGCTCGTATAAGCCTGAATAATATCGACAATAACAAATGATTTTGTGCAAACTTAATAAAACAATTTGTTGGGAAGAAAAAAAAAATAAATAAATTGGCATCGAGTAAAAAGAAAAAAGGATTACGCTATCAATTGCTCAAAACTAATTAGAACATTGCAGAAATCGCACGCTGCGGAAAAAGATATATCGCCTTTCAAAGTGCCCAACAGGCTTAAAGGTATACATGTCAATACAAAAAATACCGGCTAATATGGTAAGATAATTAAAAGCTTGCGGCAATAATTAACGATTAAGAATTCGTTGCGCCGCGTTGCCCCGTAAACCAGCGATTTTCTCTCTCTCTCTCTCTCTCTCCCCGGCGTCAATTTGTCAAAGAGAACCCGAGCTAATTACCGCGGGATTAAGATTTCGTTCGGCAACTCCGTAACTCAACGATTTTCTCGTATAAACGTCAATTAATCAAAGGAATCGAGTCGCGCGAGGAAAAAAGGCCGGATAAGCCGCGCGCTAAAATAACGTATTTACTGGTTCTCTCTCTCGACTGCACAAAGTATCCTCGGCGAAAATTCCCCGGTCGGCGGCGAAATTTCATTTTCATAAGTCACACTTTTACGGCGCGACTTTTTGTCCCGCCAACGGCCGATATGCCCCTTTTTCCCCCCGGTCTCCGATGTTTGCCAATATGGAAAAGGGACGGAAAATGGCTAATTACACCGGGCTGGAAAATATTCAGCAATTATACTAATCCGAGCAAATGAGGTTCGATACCCCCGGCTGGAGGCGCACAATTAACGAACGCGTTAATTGCCGGCAAAAAATCGCGTCGGGTTATAAGTAAGCAAAAGGGAGAGAGAGAGAGAGAGAGAAGGGGGGGATGACGGCAGCAGCTTTTCTTGCTGGAACCGGAGATTTTAATCAGAGTTTTAAACGTAAATTGAGATTCTCCTCGCGACGCTGATTGTTTCTAAAAACTCGTTATTCTCATTGTGCTCTCCGCTCGGGCGACGCAAAAAGAATACTTGTTTGACTTAGTTTCGTCGGTTTTTGCTGACGCGAGAGCTCGCTACGGATGAGGAATAGTATATAGTTTAGAGAAATGTTACATTACGGTAGAAGCCACTGTACCGGGAAGTGTTTCATTTTCAGGATCGGAGCAATTTCAGCGCCGCGCCGGATTCTGCGCTGCCTCCGTTTAATCAACGGTGGAATAAGAAGTGGAGCGTGTCGTTTTTGAGTACGTGAATTTTGTTATAGAGAAATTTAACGATCAGATAAACGTTCTTTTTTTTTGTGGGTGAAGTATCGGAATCGTTTGAAGGAATTGCGAAATTTGAGTTTCTCTTATCAATCTTTCGTTTATTGCCAAAAAACAAACCGCGATCTTTTCGATCAACGAATTTACCTTTATATTTTATATAATAAAACTCACATTGTAGGAAGCTAGAAAGTTCGGAAATTTTTTGTTTAGAATTATTTCTATTTCGCTCATCTAATAAAAATGAATGTAGAAACCAGATAAAAAACGAAAAGTACAGTTTACTGACTTATTACAGACATTAAATAGAAATTTATCATATCCTACGCGTACGAAAAATGCAAAGTAAACCATTTCCCCAAGTGAAATTTCAACTTACGTAATCGCAAGTGCAAACATTGCCCCGATTAATAACAGCAGCGACGACCGTTCGTTTAAAACTCTAGTTACGCAACGAAAATTATTTAAAAAATCCCCGTGAAACACCAACGCGACCAGAATATCTCCAATTCCCAATTAAAGCTCGAGCACCCGAAGATTTATTCCTCCCAGCCCCGCCGCGGCCGCGATGTAATTAACGCGGGGAAAAATGCCCCCTCGCGCGAGTAGCCGCCGCAAACGATGTGATATATATATACAAAGTCGAACGGTGACCCGGAAACCTGGTCGCGCGACAGAGCAGCGGATTCTTCTCCGCGTCCCCGAACGCGCGACGATGCCGAAGCCGGAAACGCGATCCTTATCGGACGGTACTGGGCGATTAATACCTGGGAGCGCCGCGCGTAATTGCCCGGAGGCTGATTAATATTCTCCGCGGGGCAGGGAAAGGCTTTCGCCGTTCTTTTCCCCCGCCGCTTTTACTTACTTCCTTCCTTCCTTCCGCGCGCTCTCGAACGCGAGATAATTCCGCGAAGGATCGAGGGTGTAGTGCTTTTGAGATTTTACTTTTTAACGGGCCTCGCGTGCGCCGGGGCTGTATCGTTAGGCGCGGGTGTGAACTCCAGGCGGAGCTGTTTTGTGTCGGTAATTGAAACTTATTTCGCGGAGGGTCAGGATGGGCCGCGCGAGGAACGAGAGGCGATAATTGCACCGGCTCTTATCGGCTTGCCCGGTGAATGCTGTTACGAGCCCAGGCTGTTCTGGCTCCTTCTCGTGTGGATTAATCAATTTTTACCGCGAACGTTATAAGTGGGTAAACGACAAGGAATTGCGAGAGCTCGTTGCAGAAGGCGTTATCGCGCTCCTAACTAGTTTAAAAACATCGAACACAATTTCTCGGCACGCTTTTTCTCGACGTACAAGCCTCCCCCCCTATTGTTTTAGTCTCAATTTTCTCTAGCGATATAAACGGCTCTCGGGCAGAGCATAACGCGCGTCGTCACGGTCTCCTTTGATAATCGAGTTCCATTCGGTCGCGCGCGGTGAATTGAATTTTTCTCTCTCTCCCTCGCGGAGTTCACGACGAAGTGCGCGGTTAATGGGTTAAGTGGCCGACGCGCGCAAAACGCATCTGCATCTTAATACCGCTGAATTGACGTCGGCAAAGTGCTTCGGTCGTGGCGCAATCGTATAATGTACCTTTTCAAAGCTTGTACGTTTGACGCGCGTGGATTTTTTAATTGATATAAAAGAAACGAGGCGCTTTCGCGTACAATACAAAAGCATAGAGATTAATATTTTGTCGGCTTTAATAATAATGCGAGCGAGCGGGGCGTTTTTGCCCGGCAAAAATAATGTATACGTCGTCCGGCAGAAACGAGCCGCGGCGAGCGTAAACCTTCGAAAATCGAACGTGTCCGGGGGCTACGATATTTTCAGGGTGCAGAGACGTCGGACATCATATATCCATGAGAATATTAAACGCGGAAATTAACAGCGCCTTTCGCCTCTCGCTCTCGGAAATCGGAAAACGCTTTGGGCCATAGTATACTATCTTTTTTTCTCTCTCTCTCTCTCTTTGACTTTTGAGTCCCGTTCGGTTATCGGTACGTGTTTTCACGCGCAGATCAAAGAGAACGCTCGAAGATCGACGAGAAAATGGGAAAAAGATTGGTAATGAGCTCTTGCGATAATTAATGACGAGGCCTTATCTTTTGTTAAATCGGTAACTTATTAATATCTCGAACGAATTAACGTTGCAACATAATTAACAATCCTCTAAGAAATCTTAAAATCAGATATGAAACGCCACAGAGAGAGAGAGAGATATCCTCTCATTTCATAATAAGCCAGATAAGTACATCTCAGAGAGGCGCATTTTCCCGCCCGTCAAAAAAAAAGTCTAAATAGTTTACAATTAATAACTCAATCGCGCGAGACAGGCCATCAAGCGAGCGGGGAGCATAATTAAATCCCAATCCCCGCGTATCCCATTTACGAGGCTGTCCGCATCGGGGGAAAAAAAAAAAAAACATTCACCCGTCGTCCGTGAAATATAAAGAAGCCCGAAGAACAGAAGTTAAGCGCTCATAAAGGGGTAAAGGGTCATAGATCATGCACACACGCTCGCAGCCGCGCGCGGCCTCCTCGAGAGAGTTGCCGCACGGTTTACAAAACGCTCGGCGCTCCGCCGAGCGTTTACGATCCTCCGGCATAAGAAGCGGCTAATGCGCGCGGAACGAAAGTGCGCGGAGAGGGCTTCCCTCGCGCGAGGTTATTAAGCGAATTCTCGGCAATTACTTTCGCCGCGACGAATGTCATTATGTACACATCGGAGCGGGGGGAACGCAGAATTTTGAGCGGAGCTCCGCTCTCTCCGGGAAGTCGCGGCCGACGGAGTCGCTCTCACGCGATTCCTAATAAATATGGAGATCCGCGGATCTAAGCGTGCATTGTGCGTGCCTGTGAGAGGTAATACGAGGAAGAACGAATCGAGCGGGAATAATAATTGAGGAGTGCGGTTTCGATAAATGTGCGAAGGTACCGAGGGGAAGTTCCTGTCGGCGTGATTCTCTTTGCTATTGTTTTTTGCTCCTTATTGAATTTTCGTTGCCACGCGGCTGGTTGCATTTGAATTTCTTCAGATCGGATGATTTCGCCGATGAAATTTGCGAAGAGTCAATGAAAAATATAAATTTTGTCAGTCTGCTTTGCTAGATCGTACTTTTGTAAGGAGAATTCTCCATTAAAACATCGTGCTTACTTCTACGTCCACCAAAACTCACAAACTTTAATTTACCCCTTATAATCCTCATTACGCCATCCTCAAACCCAATCTGAAATCCGAGCTCCCCGTCAAAATGCCCGCTCCGCATTAATTCGCCTCCCAGCAATAACAGTATCAAAGCCCAAGCAGCTCCAAAATCTAATGTAAATGCCGCTCCCCGACTCCTCGCGAACGACACCAGAAACAAAGCAAAAAGTCGCGTGTATACGCGCGCTGGCAAAAAAAGACGCCGCGCGGCGCGGCCGTCGTCGGGCAGCCTCCTCCCGGAGATGTACATACGCAGGGCGGTAATTAGGAGCTCGCCGCGGGGGCCCCCTCCCAAAAAAGGACCTGCTCCTTTTCGGATATAGCGGTTTTTCGCGAGCGGGCCCTCGGGCCCCGAGCGATGACTCGGCGCCCACGCGAACGTTGACAGCTCATAAACACGAGGTGCGCGCCGTCGTAATTTCCAGGCCCTTTGTCCCTCCGCCGTTTGGCCAGGGCCTCTTTTGTAGTCGTAATGAGGGCCCCGGCGCGGTCTGATTTCTCGGCCCATGGCGAAGCAGGTGAGGAGTCGAGAGCGGCGCGATGATTTTTGGCTTTCGGCACCGACGGGGCAATTTTCGGGGCCGGCCGATGTATCCGCGATGACGAGCGCGATGAATTTATATGCGCGCGCGGGAGATATTCCTTTGGCCGAGTTATCGCGCCGCGCGAGAGTTGGATGAATGGGGGGGAAATTAATGCGCGAGATGCAATAAAATTATTCCGAGAAGCGGACGATCGGTTGGGGCCGAATGCGGGCGCCTTTTGTGTCGCGATTTCGCAAATGATTTTTAATCTCGGATTTATGAAGCATTAAATGTGAAATATTCGGACGTTAAGTAGCTTGTTGGTGTTGTGTGCCGCTTCGAAATTTATGGTTACGTTTAAGTTCGTTCGAATCTATGGGGCGTAATTTATATTAAAATTTGATTGCTCGAGATAAGCGAATACCTCCTGTACTAGATATGACTTTATTACTGCTATTTTGCATGAATCGCGTTCGCCCGGAATTTACGCAATGCTAAAAGCGAACGTAACCGATTATTTCAATTACATTCGATACGCTCACTTACCGATGCCCACTGTAGCAGAAAGATATATTTACTTGTATTAAAATTTCTTCGGGGGCAATCTCGAGCGATCTTTCATGCCTGAAAGGCTTTGCATACTTTGCATGTTCGGAGTTACGCCTCGCGTTGATATAACCGAAAATTTTCGTTAAAGGATACGAATTTTAATCGATTTTAAGATTTTAAAAAGTTTCGCGTCAAAGGTAAAGGCGCAGAAATTGTGATGATCGGAAAAGAGTTCGCTTCGCTCTCCGCGCATAAAATTGGTTTCCAGTTAAATAACGAAAAACGTTTCAAAGGAAACTCTCTTTAAGCCTTAAAAGGACTGTATTTACAGCTTCTTACCCGGCAGCCCAGGCAATAACTCAAAAAGCGATCGAAAACGGATCCGAGCATAATTGATTCCGCTACTTCTTCCCGCGAACTCGATGAATATTCAGCCGGCTGTCAGCCGTCATTTCCACTCGAATCCGAGAACTCGCCTCTCTCTCCTCGTTCTACACCTCCGGAGAGGCCCCGCAGCCGCCGATGGCATAATCTAAAACGGTACAAGCCCTCGTGTACAAACAAAGCGGGAGAGTTAGCCGCGCGCGCGGTATGCTCTTCGCGGAAAAGCCCGCTCTCTGGGAACCGGCAACGGCGGCGGATCGTGCTTGCATACGCTTAGGCGCACGGCTAATACGCGTACGCTCTCGGAGCCGCGCGCACGCGCCCCTGACAAGTCGGAGGCCGGTCGAATTTCCCGGGAGAAAATCGCCGCCTAATATCTTCCTGACTCGGGCGGATTCCGCGGACGATGACGTAAATCGCGCGAGCGAGTGTTTTTCCGAGTGGCAGAGGAGTGCGTGTGTGTGTGTGGAGAAGGGAGTTTTTCATCTTGCCGAAAGTCGCGGAAGGCTTTTGTGTACTTGATATTTTGCCGTTATTGAAATTTATCGCGGACGCGCCGCGATCGCTTCGTTTATTAAAGATTTTCGAATTTTTGGACGACGCTCCGCTTTGGGCGATGCAGTAAATATTGGCTTCATCTTGTCGCTGATAATATCGATCTGTTTTTTAATATAATGGAAAATAGAGGAAGAACGTTTTTCTTGGAATAATGGGAGTTTTTCAAAGTCCGTCTTTTCAAAATTAAGAAATTTTTCAAGGAAACGAAGCGCTTCCCTTTTGTGAAAGAATTTTTAATTTAATAACCTCCTCTGTATTAAATTAGAAAAATAATTCAGTTGATTAATTGCGAAATTCCTCGCTGGAACTTGAAGAAGTCTATATCTTCTGCTGTCGTCAAAGCAAAGAAATTAAAAAATAACTCCTTTGTCAGCTCTACAATTTGAACTTCATAATTAGAACGAATTCCCGCGGCACCTTACAGGCCGACTTACTACACTTACAGTGCGCAACTACATACAACAGCGCTGAATGGTTCCCTTACTAAATCTAACGGCAAAAAAACTGCCGAGCAGCTCGTTGTTCATTAGCGAGCGAAACTAAGCTAGAATTAACCGAGCAAAGAGCGCGCCCGTCTGCGTATTCTGCGTTACGCCGCGGCGTACGAAACGAGAAATGTTTTGTCTACCGCGGAGCGGCGAATTATGCGTTTTTAACGGAAAAACTATATCTCCGGCGGCGACGCGCGGGGGGATTCTTTTTATCAGCCAGCCGCGCGACGCATATTGCAGATTCGCACGCATCACGCGACACTCCCGACGATCCGATTTCACGCGCCGCGTTGCCTTTCGTTATTTTGCGCTGCGTTATGTACGGCCGATTCGTCCCTCTTCTGCGCGTCGTGATAAGATATACTTTCTGCACGTTGTTGGGTTGGCTGCTGGAGTCGACTGTTTTTGTTTGATAAAAGAGAGTTTTAGGAGAAAATCTGTTTTTTTTTTTTTTTAAATTCGAGTATCTCACTTTGCAGCTGAATTTATCCAGTTACAGAAACCGTTTCTACGATTCTCACCGATAAAAAAAAGCTTTTCAAACGATCGACCTATCGTTTCATAAAATTCTAAACGACTCGCTGAATTTTCATAGCCGCATCCGCGCGTAATTTCATAGTCTGTCAATTCCTGCACTCGCTTTTTGCGCCGCTCGGAATTCCTCCGAATTAAAACAACGCCGAGCATTACTCCGCTCCTTCGACGGCGAGCAAAAAAGGCAGAGCGGCAGCAGCAGCAGCCGCCCCCCGAAAAAAACCGTTAAATCCTAAATAATTTTTAATCGACGCATGGCCGGGCGAGAAATCCTTGCTAATGATCCCGAGAGGGCCCCGTTTAAACGGCCCGCCTCGCCGCGTCCGTTAATTGGCCGTAATCCGTAATTAAGCGCCGGTCCGCCGCCGAAAATCAGGTGGCAGCTCTCCGCTCTCTCTCTCGCGAAAGGAACGCAAAAAGAGCCCGGCGCACCGACAGCGGCGGCGGCTGGAGAAGAAGGAGGAGAAGAAGCAAGAGAGAGCCGGAGGAGAGGAACGGGCCCCGCAGGAATAAGGCCGCGCGCTTTAATCGGTCGCCTGACGTTAACGGCGTTAAAATCTCCACGTCATGAAGTGGGTTATGCAATTTGACCATGAGAAAGACGGGCTCGGCCGATATATTCCACCTGCCGGCCGTATTCGTTCGTTGAACTCGAGAGGAGGAGGAGGAGGAGGAAGAGAGAGGCCGCGAGATGATCGAGCGCGGCAAAGGTCCGGAGAGAAGAGCCTCGAGAACTCGGCGGGGGGAGAAAAAAAAAGACGAAGAGATAAAGGGTCGACCGTCTCGCTTGTAAGGAGGCTTCACACCGTTGGCTCGGCTGGAAAAAAAAAATTAGCAGATTTTTGAATTGTAAATTTCCGCAGGTTGTTAAATACTTTTTACGCTGCTCTTAACTGGGATGTCGCGCTTTTTCGACGCGAATAAATTGCTTTTCGTTAAATATAAATCTGAGAAAATGCGCTGAAACAAAAAAAAGGTAGAAACTTTTACGATTTAATACACTCGGCTTGGTTTACGGTGCACTGCGAGATTGAGTAATTTACAATAGCCGCTGTTTGTTATACATTTATTATTTCGTTCGAACGTCGATTTACATGAATAATTGCGCTGCGGAAAATCCCGTACGACGCAGCTAAATTTTTGTTCATCCACGAATATTCACCTATTTCTGACTGAAAAAAAAAACTCACTTCCCGACTGACACCCGATGACAGCCCATCCGCCGACCATCCTCTCCTTTAGCGGAAAATCGAGCGAAAAGAACTGCAGCCGGTCGTTTTACGTATTCGAACGTCCCCGCGTCCCGGCTTCCTGGCCCCCGCCGGCTCTCGCGAATCCCGAGTCGCGCGAGAGAGTGTGTCGCGTCGAAAAATCCCAAGTGCAAGAGCCACTTTACTGCACGCAAATGGGGGCCCCGAGCTCTATATATATGCAAGCTCGGGTTTTATGCTCCACGGCGAATTTATGAGTTTCCCCTCTGTCTCGGGCTCCTTTTCCCGCTTCTTCTTTGTGACGACGACGACGACGACGACGAGCGGAATATAAATTTACGAGGCGGACGATTTTTGTTCGGTCGCCGCTGCTCGATGATGCCCCTTTTTGTCGACCGCCTCGTCGTTGCGCAACCGCCCTTGTTTTGCAGGTGTTTATGACGTCGATCAAGTGCCTCGATAGCTTGTTGATTGGAGTTACGGAGTGGGTATACTCCTTCGTGGCTTTTGTGCCACTTTTTGCGGAAGATGACAAATACTGGGGGAAGAGGATTGATTTAAAAAGCGCTTTGGCGATTAATAAGTCGAAAAAAGTATGTGTCAATCAGCTGTCCCTAATGCTCTACTCTTAGCTTCGGATGAATTAATATCAGTAATCAGCTGAAAACAATATAATCACTTTTACTGTTGAGAGTTTGAAGATCAGTAGGTTGCGAAAATAAATCAAAAGAACTGCGACCGAAGCTTTCACAAAACAAAAACGACTATATATCTCAAATGTTATTACAGCATATAAATTGTCTATAAAGCAAAACAGCCGTTTCAACGATAAAATAAGACAAAGAGACATTTAAATAAAACAATCTGTCGGCGCGATTATTAAAAACCGAACTCTATTGATTTAGAATCAAGTGCACTGAACAGCGCTTTTCCGACCCCAGCGACGCTTAAAAGACACAAGCCTCGCCATCCATCATTCGCAGAATCAGCTCGCGGCGATCCGCAATACATATTCTTTCCGGGCGAAAGAAACGAAGAGCGGCGCTCTCGGTGACCAATGCGATTAATCATGCGCCATTAAGCGAGAGCTACAAGTGCACTTCTCCCCCCCGCCACCGGCGGAGAGACACGTCGGCGCGTCGCGCAAGTCAATTAGCGGCCCGACAGACGCGGGAATTTCATTAAAAGGCCAATTGTTTCGCCTTCGCCTCGTTCCTTCTCTCTCTCTCTCTCTCTCTCTCTCTTTCCGTTCGAATTGTGCGTCGAACGGGTCTGGCGCGCGCGATATCTGCCCGCGAGCGACGGGCAGCTTTTTTTTTTTTTGTCGACATGTGGGGCACGCGCGTTCGTGAACTTTCCGCGACACGGCTCTCGAGCAGCGGCGGCGACGAGAGGCGGTGCTCGTACGCGAGGTGTGTACCTGCCGTGTTGCCTGGAAAGAAAAAAAGTGTCTTTGTAAGTTTCGAGTCATTACCATTGTTTTCTTTCCCGGTATCAAGATGTTTAATGAGGGGAATATGCGAGATAAGTATCGAGCGGGTTCGCGGTGGAGGAAATGGCTTGGCTTTGTTTTGAAAATTATCAATCGGGTCGGGCGCCGATGATGAAAAAATGTTAAACATGATTTTGATGATCGCGAAACTCTTGAGTCACGTGAGTGGATTTCTTGATCTGAGGACGTTCGATAGATTTTTTTATTAAAGTGGAATAAATCGGTGAAAGAAACACAGTTGCACGTCGAACGGCGTTTTAGCGCTCGACGAAAAAATAATTAAATACCAATAATTTTTCCGTTTTCGCCGAGTAAATCGATACAAAATACTACAAAGATCGAACGTACATAACGTGTCTTTATATCCGTAAAGAAAGAAGCCGTAGAAGTTGCAAGTACCTCGTTTAAGTGAGCATCTAGAATAAAGAGCGAACCTCTGGGCTCTCGACGCGGTATATATACTTTTGTGTTCCGGAAACGAAGAAGTATATACGAGTATGGCAGAAGAAACAGCTGCAAAGAGAGAGAGAGAGAGAGAGAGAGAGAGAAGGAGAATCGGATGGATACAGTTCGGATTATCGATGCTTTTAAAAGCTGATATTTCACGTTGGACTTACAGTAGACGTTCTTTTTTTGCTCTTTCTTTTTTAAAGAAAACTCGCATTGTGACTTACGATTTCATTGTGCCATTTAGCATTGTGAAGTTATACCTCGTTAGAGAGCTTTTTGAGAGTTCGCCCGGAATGCCGGAGCTTTGAAAAATCAAGACTTCGAGTAAGATCATTACAAGACGTTTAATGTTATATTGTGTAATGCAGTTATTGAGAAGTTTTTGAATCGCGAGTTACGGTCTATAGAAATTTAATCCTATTTAGAGCTTTACGCAAACTTACGATGCTTTCCGGTAATGTTCGTGCTTTTTATTTTCATAGGACATTGCAAGTAACTTAAACACTGACGCATAAAATTTTGTGAGGAATCTCAACAGTCTTTATTTACAAGTAAGACTGTTTTCAGAACGATTCTTTATAATTATCTTAATGTATTAACACTCAATAACTTTAAAACACGGAAAAAGATAAATAAAGGAATTTTCAATGATTTTTCTAGCGTAAACATCCTCCTTCTGGCACACGGCGCTCTTTAAGATTATCCTAATGACTAAATCTTCCTTACCGAGAGCAAAGTCCCACGGTACAATTGACAATGCCGCAGCATCGGCCGTAAACCCCCGCCGTATTTTTACGCGGGATAATCGCTAAAGCGAACGAAAACGGCTATAAAGCTCTTAGCATAATATCCCCCGTCGGAATCTCTCCGGGGTCCCGCTCGCGCGCGCGCATGAAAATTCAACGTAAAAAAGCCGCGCCGGGGTAATGGAAACATTAGGCAGCGGCGGCGGCGGCGGCTTACGGACAGCTGAAAAACAATGGAATATACTGTGCGGCTCTCTCTCGGGCCGATCTCTAAACGGCACATGCATGGCGTGCTCTCTCGGGGGGGACTCACGTGCCGCGCGGAGGCCCATTCGACACTGGTTAATCGCGGCCGCGATTAGAATCGCCGCGCGCGCGCTCCGGGACTTACATAAGGGGCCGCGCCGAGAGAGAGAGCCCCATAATGCTCTCGATCTCTCTCTCTCTCTCTCTCGCGAGTTCTCTGCCCTTTTTTTCAGGCAGAGGCCTTATCGCTGTACCGTTCCCCCGCCGGCCACTTTTTATCGAGCTCTCTTTGTCCGGCGGCATCTCTTTGGGGGCGAGCTGGGAAATTCTTTGCGTTTCTCGAAATTTAGAGGGATCTTTAGACGATCGTACTGTCGGGGGGTTTAATTTCATACTCCTTTCGGTTTCCAAAGTAAACTTAACAAATTTTTGCTCTCCCGATATTTTGATAATGGACGTTTCGAAACGAAAATCAACTGTTAGTCAAGGCAACCAAGATTAAGTAACGGGATACTGGATGCTACCGGGGACGGCATTAAATTTCGCGTTTCTTATTATTATTTGTAAAATATTATCTAATTATGCTAACGAAAAAGCTAATTAACTTACTTTACATGGTGCCTCGTTTCGTGGAGATAAGTACGTAATCAGCAAGTAAGCCGGTGAAATACTTCCCAAAGCAGCAGCGCGAAAGCGCGCGAACAATAGGGATGCAAATAAAGTTATTTCCCATAAAATTACAATTAAGTAATCGTATATAACCGAAGATTTAAGATAGCATCGGGCCTCGCCGAAATAAATAACTCGGCGCCTTCGCTTCTCGACACACCGTGAAGTATCCTGTTTACTATTGTACCTTCCTCGAAGCCTTCCTAAATCATCAATCAACCTGATAGGTCCTGTTTGTTCGCCTGCGTTTATTATTCAGCAAATTAACAAAAAGCTCAAAATTTCTGCGTACGCAATTTTGTGTAAAATTATTTTTCATTAAATGTACGTTATAATGCAGCTTTTATTCGTCTGTAAATTGCTTGAAAAAATTGCTGAATGTTTTATATGAATAATACAGTTTATTCTTCGTCATATTTAAAAAAAATTCAAGCGTTTTTATCATATTGTATAAAAGCGCTTGCAATTGTACCTCTTCGTTATTAACTTTTTTACATTAAAAATCCTTTTCATGGAAATTTAAATTGCTTCCCCTCAGTTTACTTTACAAAGGTAAAAAAAAATTCTCGAAACTCTAGCTCGCTTCTCCGGCGAAATTTCGCGCAAAGTCCCAACATCCAGCATCACTGTAAAACTTACCCTAAACCAGCAACAATATAGTCAGTCCCCCCATAGTCCCTACACCGAGCATTAAGCGTCCCTTGAAATCTATCGATCGGAACGCGCTCAGAGAGAGAGAGAGAGAGAGAATACTAGCACACGTCGCGGCTCCGCTCCGCGCGATCAGTGTCTAACAGAACAGGCTATATAGCGTCGCCGTCGTCATCGGCGGGTTAATCGACCGATCGAGTTTACATCGGCGCGGCGCTCCGGCGAGAGCTGTAAATTCGCCCGGTCGTATCTCTCGCTCGCGCCGCGAGAGAGAGAGAGAGAAAGGTTAGAGTATCTCTCGCGGCGCGAAATTGCCGGAAATGCCTGATAAAATACGCGCCCCGGCGTCCATCAATATGACGGGCACCGTTCCGCGGTTATGTGGCATCTTTATTGCCGCGGAATCGGCGCAGGTGGCTTTGTGCGCCGCCGCGCGGCCTTATCTTTTTTCGAGGACGTTACGCTCCGGGAGCGCGGGTGGGAAGGAGCAATTAAGGCCGACGGCGGCGGCGGGGTGCTGCGTGTGTGTGTGAATTTTTTTCGCCATTTATCAAGAATAAACAAAGTATCTCTCCGGTGGCGTTTTTTTTTTTTAATTGGACGGAGAGCTTTGTTAATTAGTATCGAATTGACAGTATCTCTGTCTCTCTCGCTTTTTTACGACACGACTGAATTAGGAGTAAAAAATTATCGGCCGGATCAAGTAGGTCGGATTGAGCCACCGTATTATCCGAGTTGAAGAAAAAAAGAAAAACTGCTTGAAAAGCACAATGAATTCATTGTTTAAACGCCTGCCGCGGACGTTAATTAATCCTGTTGCATACAAAATTTCGTAATCCTCCGCAGGCGATAAAACACCGCGCACTCCTTTCCGCGATCAATCATTTAACGCAGCTACCAGCGATTCTCGTGTCTCCTCTCGCGCGACCTTGCACTTGTCTCCTCGCGCGCGCGAGAAAGCGGCAGCCGTCTAATTACTTCGTCAAACGGCGCCTCCGCGGGGCGTTTTCCGCGCTACCGCGGCGAAAAAGCGCGGCAGGTGTCTGCGCACTTGTGACCCGTTTTTCGAGACAGAGAGACAATGCGGACGCTTCCCAGCGCGAAATTCATTTGCACAGTGAACGTGCCTCGGAGGCTCCTGTCGTACGCTACTCACCTATGATGGTGTGAACTCGCACGGACAGCTGGGTCCTGAGAACGATGGAGTTCTTTCGGCTGCAACAGAAAAAAAGACAGGGAGGCACGTTAGTATACAGCTGCATTCGTTCGTTTGTTGGCTAGTTGGAAGTGGGGCCACCGTTAGGTTTTGATTATGCGGGAGGTTTATATCGTGCGCGAGTATATATTAATAAGGAGGATTTTTCAGCTGTCGTTAAAAGGGGAGCAGAGGCCAGGGTTCATTAGCGGCGGCGGGCTTTAGTCCAGTAGGCTAATGGGGAAGGGTATTATGCGAAATTTTTGCCGGAGATTTTGAGGATATTGTCTAGTATCGTTATTGTTATTAAGGCCTGCACGCGGCGGCTCTCTCCGGTTTAATTGAAATTGCGGCTCGGCGATCTATTTTATTGATGCGCCGCGACGGAATGAGCTCGCCGCTCCGTATAACGGGGCATTTTGATTGACAAATTAATGATCGTTCGTTAAGAACTCCGATCTATATTGCGCTGAAAAATTTTTGGAGAACAGTACTTTTGAGATGGAATCAATTAATCAACCTGCTGGATGAATTTTTTATTTTCAGCTTTCATTTTCAAAAATATCCACCAGCGAATTTCGTCGGGAAAACATATTTCTTTTCCATTTCGCCGTTTCTGGTTCGGTCGTAAATTCAGCTTTCCCGCGCGCAATATGACGTTCCCTTAATTTCGATAAAAAAAAAAACAGCGCGCAATTAAGAAAGCAATTGCACTCTCTAAAACCAGGTCAAACGAACAAAAAGCATAAACGCGCGCGTCCCATCCAACAAAATAAAAGCCCATTACCGAAATCGAGAAAAAAAGAACGGGCCGCGCCGCAGGCGGGAAAATTACCGTCGACCGGCCAAACAAAGGGGGCAAACCTCAAAATTAGCACCCGCAGCTTTTGACGGCTCGCGGTGTCCTCCGGCCTTACCGCACGGCGAGGACTCCCGCGAAAGTAGCCGGGGCGCACCTTCGGCCCTCGATTCAATTTGTCAGCACCGGGCTCTCTCTCTCTCCGTCGCGTATGATCAATCGAGCGGCCGCCCTCTCGCGGCGCTTAATGAAGTAATTGCACAAGGCCGCGGCGCGCGTCGAACGCGATTAATTTGCCATTGTAATTAATTAGCTTTCGGGCCTCTCTCTCTCTCTCTCTCTCTGCCCCAGGAGCGACGACGGTCACTGGGGCAACGGGATACATACACGGCGCATCGGCGCGCGCGTCTACCCCATAAATATGTAGGAGCGCGCGAGAGAGGCCCTCGAGGCTTTACGGGGTGGGGAGGCTCGCCGTGAGAACGCCGGCCGAGGCGTTCGGAAAAAGGCGCAGCGAGTACAGGAGAGCCGCAGTTTCTGAATATTGCATTTTAGCCGCCGCCGCCGCCGACGTTTGCCGGCGAGGCGGCTTATTATGCGCGCGGCGGCGAAGTCGTGCCCGAGCAGCGCCGGATTGTTGCTGCGCGCCGGAGGGTGCTGCTGCTGCTGCTGCTGCCGCCGAGCTTTTTGCGAGGCTTGCAAATATTGGGGAGCGGGAATTTATGGGGAGGCTGCGTGCCGTTGCCGGTGCACGTTGCCGGCTTTCTTGGGGGGTAAGTCGATCGAATCAAGGATTTACTTTTGATTTTTTATAGGTTTCCCCGCGGTGATTTTCCACTGGATCGAAGTGAACCGTTCGTTTGGAAATTATCATCAAAGGCCCTGTAATTAAACGTAACCAGCTCTCGGTACGAAGACGGTGGATTATCGTTCTCGCTTAATCAAAATTAATATGCTGCAAAATTATTTTGCGAAAAAGTTCAACTGATTTATAAAACGATGTTTAACCTCAATAAGCAATCTCATCTAGGTATTTATTTTTCAAAATTTCAATTCTTTCTCCCATTTTAATAATCGCATGGAAATGTAAAAGTCCGTCTCACAAAGCCATATACTGAAATTCAAAGCAAACCGTACTGGCCTACACAGCCTCGCCGATAAAAAGGGCGCCCTGCACTTATACAGCAAGATATTCGCCGAGATGCATCGTCGGATCTCGCGATGTTACGCGCACGAGCGAGCAGTGCAGCCGCCGACAAATTGGGTCGAACCACCGAGTAGCGGTGCGTGCAGGCCGCGCAAAACCCCCACGCGGACGTAAAGCGTCTTTTCGCCGATCCCCGGGATAAGAGACCGCGGCGACTCTCGATAAACAATGGACGCAGCCGTTTTCGGCGTGTCAATCAAGGGTTCGGGGGAAAATTTTCGTCGATTCTTGTATCTTCTCGTATCTCGCCGCGGGAGGAGGAGGAGGGAGAGCCGCGCCACTCTCGTCGTGTATATTTCAAGCCGATAACGCAGGGCTGCGCCCCCCGCCTTTCGTAATCGCCGTTGTCGCGAAACACGTTTTTCACGTTCCGAGGAGAGGCGGCTTTTATGCGCGCAAGAGACCGAGGCGCAATCATTTTTTAATGGTAATTTACGCGCCGGAGCCGCCGCCGCACCCGGGATCTTCCGTAAATTTCGCGTTTTAAGGAGCAAGGGCCGCGGCCGAGCTTAATTTTTTTAAATTTCGTCCTTTATTAATGGGAATTAAAAGTTCATTAATTTCGCCGGACATGAAAGCGCGCGCGGGGGCTTCGCGGGTGAAACGGGACTTTTTTTCCTCGCTGACTTTTCTTTCGGGAGGAATTATTGGCCGCGGGGAAATGCAAATACTCCGCGTGTACGTAAGAAGTGCTGTTAAAATGTGCAATTATTTTTAAAAATTCGGCGATTACCGCGAGTGATTGAGGACGTGACGTTTTATAATAATAAGTTGCTTTAACGAACTGGATAAGGAAGTTTGGGTTTTTCCCAATGAAAATAATTATACTGCTTTTTTAAAATTATATGGGTTTGATACAATAATTGTTATTTTTCTCTATAAAAAGAAAATCATTACTCCTCTAAAACCGAAACAGCTTTAAAAGACGAGCAAAACCCCTTATTTCAGAAATAGCAGCAGAACGATTGTCTTGTCGAAAAGTGAAGAAAAAAAAAGGCCTCCGACACACCGTGAAAAATCCTCCGAGTCTCCCCCACTCATTAAAGCAGAAGCAGGCGAGCTCCACTCCAACGACAAACCCCCGTCGGCGCAAGACCTCCTCTCGCCAAGTAACCAGCAGCGCCGGACAAATACGCCGCGCCTTCGCAATCGTGCGCTTGTCGCGCGCCGCCAGCCAACAACTCGGCCAATCGCCATCCGGCCTCCGGAGAAAAATGCGCGACAGCGTCGAACTATCGACGACGAAAAGCAGCAGCAGCAGCAGCAGTGCTTGTAAAGCCTCCTCTCGCCCGCGTGGGTGTGTGTTTGTGTGTGCGTTTGCCTGGAGTTCAAGTGCGCGCCTTTGGAGAGCTGTGTGTGAACCTTCCCACGAGCTACTGCCGGCGGTGGCCTGAGAATCGCGCCGAGGACAATGGATTTAGAGAAAAAAAAAGGAGGAAGAAGGCGAAGAAGTGGAAGAAGTGGAAGAAGCGAAGAAGCGGACGGAGGAACTGTGGACAGAGAGGAGGCCCGCGATGAAGTCGCGAGGCGAAGCGGACCGAGACGATGCCCGGCTCTCTCTCGGCATCGAGAGAGAGAGAGAGAGAGAGAGGAGAGGGCTGCATTTTTTCGAGAATTTTTCAACGGGACGAACTTTTGCGAGGGCTAAAGAAGCCGTCGGTCGGCGGAGTGGAGGATTTTCGAGTGCTCCTGGCATTGTTCGCCTCTCGAGGGGACGTTAAGGGAGAACGAGTGGCTTCTTGAAATTTTGTAAATATTATTACTGAGAAAATTGCCTCGAAAATTGGCCGAGGTCGTTGTCTGCTTCAATTATCGCGGTCTACGCGCCGTTAAAATTATTTCTAATTTTATTTCTCCCGAAAATGAACAATCTCCGCAGGACAACGCCGTCGTACAGTCAATAAAAACAATTAGAAAATTTTCCTCCCCACGATAATCTCCACTTTAATCCCGGCACTAAACCAGGCCTAAATTCCGCGGCAGAGAAAAAAAATTCGCACAACCCGTACACAATACAAGGTGAAAGACGCGTCTCGCGCGAAAAGGGGGGAAGCCTGCACGGGGAGTAGGAAGAAGAAAAAGAATAAAAAAAAAAAACAGCCGCGCGCTCGGCGCGTGTTAATAATGTTTCCGCTCCTAAATGAGAGAATCGCGAAACCCTCCGGAGGATGCGCGGCGTTCGTATATGTGTGCGCGGGAGGGGAATCCCAGCCGCCGCGGCCGGGGATTCTTGACGCGGCTGGAATTTTACGAGCGGGAGGAAGACGCCGCCGGCGAGCAAAGCCGGAGAGAGAGAGAGAGAGAGGGAAGTGGATCTCGGGCAGGAATCTCAGCTCCGCGCGAAATTTCGCGGAGTGCGTAACGTACATGTCGTCGCGCGCTAAGCGAGGTAGTTGCTCTCTCTCTCTCCCCGCGGGGCTTGTTATCGTTCGTTGACCGGCTTTTGTCAATGGAATGCAAGGAGGATGAATGAAATGTAAATTTGCGCCGTGATTCGGCACAGCTCTCCGACGGGGGTGAGGAGGAATTTTGTGGGAGGAACGTTCGGGAATGTTTCTTTGAGCGATGTGACCTGGGCCGTTATTGTCGAATTTCTAAATTGATTTTATTTCATATAGTGAGTTTTAAGTAATTATTATGAAAGCCGTTAAAGATAAAGAAACGCACATTTATGCGAGTCTGCACTAAAAAAACTTTATTAGGAAGAACGATTGATAATTAAGATTAAAGTGGCGGACCAAATATTCCCATACAAATTGCGACGTAATTTCGTCAAAAGAAAAGAAGAAGAGGCCCTGCGTGGAGCGAACGTTGAAAAATTAGTTAATAAAGCAACGCGATTTACATACTCGTCTCAAAATTCCCGGCGACGAAGAAGCCGCGATCATAAAAAAAGCCGAGATGCAGATCCTCAAAAATCTTCTCACAGTGCAATTTCCCGTACGTATATCTCGCCGATCGGATCGGCGCGGCGCAAAAATCTCTCTCGGCAAGTGTGTATATACACACTCGCTTCCTCGTACGCAGATGTCTCGCCTCGAAGAAGCCGCGGCAATAAGAGGCGACGGCCCCGTCGCGCGCCTCTCGCAATGACGAAACATCCGCGCGCGGCGAGAGGAATTCATTACCGCGCGGCGGCCGACGTTAAATCGCCTATACGTATATAACCGCTCGCGCGCGAACAAGTTGGCGCGGCCGCTTCTCACACACGTGCCCCGACTGAAGAGAGATGTGTACAAGCGGCGAGAGCGGGATAAATTCCGCCGATCGTGTAAATAAAAACGGCCGCCGTGGGCGGCCAAGTTCAATGCCGCTAAGGCGGCTGCTGCTGCTGAGAAGCGGAGATTCTGTGGAGGCGCTACGAGCTACTTGGTGCTTTTTGAGAGAGAGAGAAGTGGGTTGATTGGCTGGCTTAATTAAGAATGGAGGGTTATTGGAATCGAGAGATTTGTCGGGCAACGGATGAGGATTTTCATGCAGATTTTTATGGTATTACTTCAGAGAGGTCTTTTGAGGTAGGTTATTAATAGATTCCTTTGCTTTTAATTGGTAGAAATTGAGTCTTTTCATCTCAGTTACGTCTCTTTTACAAATTAATATTGAAAAATACTGATCGATATTGAATTCTTTTTCAACTTCTGCAAATGAATAGAACGAAAGGGCCGAGTAATTTACATTCACAATGAGCCGACGTTGCAAACAGTTGTAAAGTACATCTCCGGCAAGCACTTGACTACGTAAGCTGTATTTCGATAGCCTTCCGAGGAAGAGTTCGCAATGATATTTATGCAAGAGTAGGTGTTCAGAGAGATGCGCGATTGTTTTTGTTTAGGGATTCCTTCCGGTTTTGAAATCGTACGCGATTTTAATCTCTCTGTCCGGCGATGAATGCGCCAGATATGCAAATCCCTCTCTTTTTCTTTTCCCAGTAATTGATTACATGCAGTTTTCAGCGTAACCGATGGCGTAACGCCTCAAGTTATGAGCGCCCGAGATGAAAACGGGCGTCCTCCGCCGCGGCGAAAAAGCTTATAAAAGCTCCCCCCCGAGCGAAGAAAAATCGTAAAGCGGAGGAGAGCGCTAAATTTCATTCGAGAATTAACTCGAAAAATTAACTCGACACGTCTGCAGAGCGAGCGGCCATTAGAAAAGCGTAAAAGCCGAGTCGGTAGCGGCGCGGCACTCAAAATACACGCGGCTGCTTGTTTATCGTCGGAGCGCAAGCTCATAACCGTAAAAAAAAAAAGAGGCCGGGGCAAAGCGCCGAGGAACGAGAGAACGAGGGGCTTGATTGACAATAACTTCTAAAGACAGCGTCGTCAATAGTCGAAAGCGGGATGGGAGGAGGGGGGGACTCGTTGCGCCGAGCGCCTATTTCCGTCGGATTACTAAAATAAAGACGTATATCACATTTCAAACAGCCAGTAAAACCGGAGACTCGTGAGCGAGTCGCGAGTTTTTCTGCCGAGTGCCGGCCGTCCTCTGCTTTCTTTTATTGTGCCTCGGTACGTAACTTTTTTTTTCTTTGACGTCGGTACGAATCGTCTTGCTCGGGATGCTTTTTTTCGTTTTTGGAAAATTAGGTAAAAGGAAGCGCTGGCGACGATTGCATTGAGAAATAAGGATTTTATTATTATAGGCGGAGAAAAAAAGGGAACTTTCTATCTGAATTAATTACGATTGGATCTTTCTTGAAAATTTAAAATTCGTTTCCAAAGTAGAATGAGAGAAATGCTCGGTGAAAACGGAAATCCGTTTTTATGACCGACTTTTTTTTCGGACGTATGCATTAACGTCCAAAATCTGCCTCGAAATGCTGTAAAATAAAGAGGAAATGATATTGAATTTAATTTCACGCGGGATGGGCTTAAAATTGTTATCTAGTTAAAATTTTCTTTTTTCTGTTAGATAGTAGTTTTTACAATCGTGATCAAAAACTGTAAAAGAGATACAAATGAGTATATAAAAAGGCTGTTATTGAAACAAATTTGAGAGACTTTTAGCGATAAACATATTTTTTCTTCTAGCGAACAGTACCGGTTGCTTTGATTAAAGCTATAAATCTCAATACCAGACCATTTAGGCTCCGTCAAAATTTCATTAAAACCTAAATTAAAAGCAACCTCGACCGCCACTCGAGCTGCCCGTCAGCGAATCTAACTCACAATTCCACCAGAACACCCGCTAATAAACCGACTAGACGATTTCGTAACCCATCAAGTTTTGTTAGAGCACTTTTATCGCGGCGATGCAATGCATCTCGTCTTACGTTTACAGACAACAGTTTCCCCGAGAATAAATACCTATTCGCGGAGACACTTGACGTGACTTAGATTGATATCGCCCTCCGTAAACTGACATTTAAAGAGGCAGACAAGTTTAAACGTTTAAAATTAGTGCGTCAAACCACATTTACTCATTCGAAAATATTACCAATTTTTAAACGCAATAAAAGCACACATCGCAATCGGTCCCGCAATATTTTCCAAATAAAGGAACACACCTTGAGGAACGAGGTTACGATTACTTTGGAAAAATCTCGCGAAAAGAAAATGAAATAACGTTCGCGAGTGCCGTTCGTGTCCGAGGAATTATATTTCCTAGATTTGCAGAGAAGGCGGTTCGCGCGGGCGAAAAGAAGCTGCACGCGAAATCCCCACAAGGCAGTCCCCGGGAGTCGGACGGATATTATTGTCACGTACGCGGTTCGCCGAACATTCGGAGCGCGAGACTTTTCCGCAGCTTTCCGCGCGGGGAAGAAGCTCTCGGCGCGCGATGCGTCGCCAAAGCCCGGTTATTGCGGCGGGGGAGAGAGAAAGACAAGTCCGAAAGTTTGCTTATTTTTTCGCGCGCGCGCTTCCCCCCCTACTGGAACAGCTTGCTTTTTCCATTGAGGATTTCTCGGTCTACGTGTCCTGGTGCGAGAAACTTCGCTTGTCCCTCGGAATTTTTTAATTAGACGCGGCGGGACGGTCGTTGAATTGAATTCAAAATCTAAGAGCTTCCCACAGTCATCGAGGATAATGTTATACGCGGAGAGGAGCTGGGCTCTGATTGAAGTCCCGGGTAAAGTACATAGCACGCTCGGTTGCACGTCATTAATCACCGGTGTATAAAGTTTTCAATTGATGAGAACTTAAACTACATTTACCGCGAAGCCACTAAAACGAATACAAGGATAAATAAGGGAAAATTGAAAAGCGGGACGATGAACCTGGGTGTCGTTAAAGGATTATATAATTCACGACGACCATTAATCACGACCAGTTCGAGTTTACGGTTAAACAGTTTTAAATCGTTCTCGAAACGCGGTTTTATTTCGAGAAAATTTAAGTCGAATCTGAATCGGTGAATAAAGGAAGGTTTAACAAATAAGTTCGTTAAAACATAAGTTTATTAAGACTTTTAGAAAAATGAAAACAACGAACTCGACTTCTCAACAAACTCCAGCGGATCACGCAATTTCCGAGAAAATCGCAAAACCAACAACTCAACTCCCCGAAAAAAAAACGCAGCGTCAGCAATCCTTCTTCGCTCAGCTCAGTTCGCAAGAAGCACCCGGCGTTTTCGGGGAAACAGCGCGTCCCGGAGTCCATTTTTCCCCGTCTCTCTCCCAGGTCCTTCGTCGCCCCATCGGCTCTCGCCGTCCGCGGAACTTCTTGCTCGGGACCGAAAATTGCCAATCGGCGCGCTCCTTTGGTTGCGCGCGCCGAGAGAACTCGCCGCGGGCGATACACGCCGATAAATCAGCGCGCCTGCGATCCGCGCCCCGCAAATTGGATGTAGACGCGCGGAAAACTCGGGGGGAATTTTCACGCGGGGTCTTCTTTTCGAAAATGCATCGCGATGCCTGCGCGAGAGAGGTCAAGGTTTAGTGACGCGGGGAATCTGGTTTCGCGAGATGCTGATTAGAGGCGGCGTTTTTTTTTTCTTTTACTCGCGGGGAATTGGAAATATGCTCGATGCGCGAAAGCTTCCCCGGGAAATGATGTATCGGGCCTCGGAACCGTTACGTTTCTGGACTATCGCGATATTGTTGATTAAAAATCTGTGGGCTTACTGTACACTTATTTAACAGTTAAATTATCAATCTCTCCATCAAAGCTTACAATTATATCAACTGTGTGTTTATTCTACGTTCTTTTTCGCCTCTCTGTCGACGACTCGAAATTTCATGTTTATCCTGCAGCAGGCGCGCGGTAACTCCTCAGCCGAAAAGAATCGTCGATCGTCGAAGCGGCATCACGACAGGCCAACGGTCACTTCCCGTTGCTCCTCGACTCGCGAGTCGAAAGGAAAAAAAAATGAAAAAGAAAGAAAAGAGGAACGGAACGCGGAGAAACGTCACGGCCCCGCGAAAACGGCGCAGAGAGCGGCCGCGCTTCGTGTTTCATCGAAGAATGGGATTCCTCCCGGAGAGCTCGTCTCGGCGGCTCTCGGAGCGGAAAAATATAACGGCTCGCGCTCGAAAACGTACGCGAACAAAGCGTGAAATGCGCTCGGGGGAAAAAAGGAAGCCGATGAGCGCGCGCGCGCGCGCCGAGAGAGTGAAAGTAATCAAGGAACCTGGCCAGAAAGAGAGAGAGGAGGGGAGAGGAGGAGAGAGGGGCAGAGACGAGGAGATAAAAAGAATGATTTATCGTTACCTTGCCCTTTTAAAGCACAATGCGCTTTAACTACAAAAACCGATTGCGGCCGCCCCAGGTGCACGGAGCGCGAGCCGCTTTTTCGAAAAATTTCATTCCTGTTATTCTACGTACTCGTACCTTTTGCTTAAATGCTTAGCCTTCAAGGGCTCTCTCGGCGCTACGTGGAGTATCTTGTCTCGTGAATTATTCTCTCGATACTCTATAATGCGCAATGGTTGTTATGCTACTCGTTTGGTTTAGCTAAAAAGTTTTTTTAATTGTACTTGTCATCTCACTTACATCCATTAATTAATAAAAAGATACGGGCTCGGAAAACAGGCGAAATCCCCACTGCGTAATTTCGCGTTTTAACCTCCAGCAGGAGCATCCACGTCGGAAACGACTCGAGCGTAAAAACGCATCCTAACCCAGAGTATAAAAAAACGAGAATAAGCCGGAGGACCGACGCAAAGCAAATGAGCCGAGAATCTCGACTCTCTCTCTCGAAAAAAAAAGTCTCGTCAGAAGCCGCGGTAATCGGAGGGGGACAAAGGGCCGCTCTCTCGCGCGCCTCTCAAAAATCACGGTCGCGTCGACGCCCGGCCGAGATATAATAAACGACCTCTCGGCTCCGGCCCCCCCGGCCGACCCGCGCGATGACCCCTGAACATTAAAGCTCTCGATTCCTCGTCGGTCCCGAGTATTTTTTTTTTAGCGAGAAGCCCCCGCAGTTACTTCTTATTAAGTGCATTATGAGCATTCCAGTTTTCACTTTTGCCGGGGCTCTCGAAATTTACGGCGCGGCGGCTCCGCGAAAAAGCGCACTACCTGCGCTCTCGGCTGCGTTTTACGAGCGTTTTATTCCCCTCCCCGCGCGCTCGCGGAAGATAATTCCCGGCGAAGAATGCTCGAATTGACACGGGGGAGTATTAAGCGCGCGCAGATAGAGAAATGGAAAAGAGGAGCTGCCGACCGCCGCAATAAAGTGATTCGATGAAAACGAACGCTGTAAAATATGCTCGCCGCGCGCGCGCTTCTGGAATCGCGGTTTTATACGAAAGGCTAACCGTCCAATGATTACCGGCGGCCGAAATTTATCGTCTGCTTTACCTCTTAAACGACCCGCGCGCACAAAGCTGAGAGATACCGGCGAGGGATTCTCGCACGCTTCTCAGAAGCAAAAAAAAAACAATATCGCCAATGCGTCGGAGATCAGAGCCGCCTCGTATCGATTCAGGCGGACAAAGCGAGCAAAAACAATCGCTCGCATATATCACTTAGCTCACACCCTAATTGCAGGCTGCGCGGAGGCCCCGACGCTTACGAGCGGGGAGAATCGAATGCGTAGCGATAGAAAAAGAAGAAAAGAAAAAAAAAAAGAAGCGCCGCGCGAGAAATTAATCGACGACTTGAAATGACGATCGAGCCTCACCCTCGATCGAAAACAAAGCTAACCAAATCGAAGAGAGACGAAATCACTGGGGAGAAAGAATCACACGTCCATGACGGCCAATTGAGCTATCTCGCTTGTGACATCATTGAATAAAGCCGGGGCTCGAGTGCACTAAATCAATCGTGAAATTATACTCGGCGAAAGAAAGCGATCGTTTGTCAAAGTTAAAAACACTCCGGCGACAAAAAAAAAGATGAAGTAAATACTAAGAGGTATTTGAATATTATTTAGTAATAATTTATCTGCTGTCTCATTACATCCATTTAAATAAACAATCTTCTCTAATTGCATCGACTCCCACTCGAGTTTATTCCAGCACCGCACCGCGGGATTCCTCGGGAGCAGCCCGCAGTGACTCGAAACAAAAGCGAGAGAGACCCCCGGATTTTCCGGACACCTCGTTCTCTCTCGCGCCCCCTCATTACGAGCTTTCGCCATTAAGCCCGGCGTCGAAAGCTCGGCAGTCGCGCGTCGAAGCTCGCCACTTACTCTCCGCCGGCCCGGCAAGTGGATCAAGCGGCCGGAGGCGGACGGAATGTGGCCCGCGGAGCAGGAATTTTCGGAATCCCCGATAGTTTAGCCCCGCGCGAGCGAGTGTCGCGCGCGCGCGCGTCCGCATTCGCGGCGCAAGCGCGCGATTTAAATAGTCGCCGGCGCGGCCAATTAGAGGGGTTAATTCCCGAGTGATTTATGGCTCGGCGGGCTCTCCGCCGAGAGAGAGAGAGAGAGAGGCGCTTGACCTTTGGCGACCAGGATGCGTAAACGTTGCGCAACGAGCGCGGGTACACACTCGTAAAGCCGACTCTCTCTCTCGCGAGTACGCTGGCTTGTGATTAGGCGCACTTTTTGCGGGAGGGCTTGTTTTCGATGCCCCCGACGAGAGTGCTTTGCTGGGGTTGCTTTGTGTTCTGAGGGAATCGATTTGTTAATTGAATGTTGGCCGAATTTTGCTGCGGAAGGTAAATAAAGTTTATACGCGAAACGGCTTTTTATGGAATTAAAAGGGGGGTTTTAAATCTAATTTGATGACATTATGAAATTTATTATTTAAATAATGGATTAAGTTGAATATAATATTATTAAAATATATATTTTGTAAGATCATTCGGTTTTTAAAATTTTAAAATTGATCAACCGATTGTGCATTTAAATAAGCTGGATATTCAATGGAACCATTATTTATATACATATTTCGCAATTGTATACAATACAAGGCGCGATGAGAAAGAAGCCGATTTTGCTACAAATGTCTATTTCAAAAACATAATGGTACAAACAGTAGTGCGAAATGGATATGAATTCCTTAATACCGTTTTACAAAGATTTATAGCTTAATCATTGACTACTTAATTTATGGCCTACTACTGAAATTCCGCGCCGTTTTGAAACAATCAAAATACAATTAAAATCGATTTCAATCTGGCCGAAATAAAAAGAAAAAAAGCAATTTCTGAAAGTACATTGCATTCAGCAATTGCTTATCGCTAAAAAAGCAGAAATCCCATTGAACGGCAACATGTTTCTTTTGCGTCACTATTCAATCGAACGTCTGGCTCTCGATCGACAATTCCATTCCTTTGTATCTTTACACAACATAACATGCTGAAAGTTCGCACAACATTATTCCATAGACATTCTATCCCCTTTCAATTAAAACTTCTCTCTCTCTCTCTTCGCCCCTCTCGATCTCCTCTGTCTCGATACAAAAGGAGTCTATTAACTTTCACGAAAGGATGATTTTTTCCGGCCGAGATGTTTTATCGGATAAACGAAACTGTAGCGAATTTTTCAGCGAAAAAAGACGGAATGCCGTAATGCAGGCTAGACAAAAAAAAAATTCGACACCTTACGATACGACGGATTAACAATACATCAAAGACCCAATTAAACGGTTAGAATAGAAAATTTCCTAAGCTTTTCTAATTTGCGTAAAACCCCGTTTAAAAAGCTGTCAAAGGACCTTCTGTCGGTCTCCATTGTTTACTTAAAACGCCCCATTCTTAAAAACGTTCGCACGAAAATTCACCGCGGCCGTAAACCGGCGCCCCGCGCGCTCGTAAAAGCAAAGAGGAGACAAAAAAGGCGCGCGTCTCGACCGGGGCGAATATCGGTTCACCTTCGGCCGTTAGAGCCCGACGACGACGATTTCGATGCGACGTCCGTCTGGGTCGTTGATGTATGTACACGCGCGCGAGAGATGCACAAACACCGTTATGTCATCTTTCCGTGTGTCGCCGCGACTCTCGTCGCGCTTTCTCGAACTCCGGCGCTCGGCTTTTTAAAATCGTCGGGGAGAGGAATTAGAGATGAGTGCTTGTTTACGGGCTTTCGCAAAGAAACTGATTTAATCGGTTATGTTGTGATGATGAGCTGGGCGGGTTATCTAATGTTACGCGGTTTTTAAAATGTACGAGCTTTCCTTATTATGACACTGCGGCGTAACCTTGAGGCACTTTCTAAGTTCATTCGGATGAATAAATTTATTACGGGTAGGTTTGCATTATCAATTTTCCATTGGAAAGTATAGTTTTATGACACCTCTAATCTTATACGGTTTGGATCGATGATGTAGATTGAGCGATAAGGCCGAAAATCACATTGGTAATTCAATCCGGTGTAACAGTAAAATAATAACTGTTTTGGAAATTGTATTCTAAGAATGGACTACAAGGCCGGAATGAGAACAATACGTTCGTAAAATTAGAGGCCGTTCTTGTACTACAGAACTCTGCCCTCGCCAAGGAGTGTATTGCATTCGCAAAATCAATTTCGCGTATTCACAATCCATCTAATTCAGCTCGTTTAGACAATTATCGTTAATTTTTAATCACCAATCTGCCGGCGAGGTGCGACAGTAAATTAAAGGTTCGCGTTTTTTTTCTTTTCCAAAGATAAATTACACACTCGGCAGTCACGACAAGCTTCAATTTTAGCGCCCCGGCAATTAGTAAACGGATCGATTAGAGAAAAGTCAGCATCTCTCGCGGAGAGCTTACCTAGCCCGGCACACAACCTGCCGCGTCGGTCGAAAGGCAAGAGATCGGCGAGTACCCCAGCGGCATAATTGCGCCTATAAAAGCTAATTGCGATCGTCTGTTTACATGCATTTCGCCGCGCCGATGGGAAAGGGAGCAGCAGTCAGCGGCGGAGGAGAGAAGTCGGGCGGCACACGAATATTTTTTTTTTGTCCTCGAAGGCGAGGCAATTTTCCGTCATTACGCGCTTGTAAGGTTAGACCAGAAGAACGTCCGCGCGCGATTACCGACGCACGTCACCGAGCGCCAGAGCTAATGTATCAATCCAAGCTAATCGCTCGTTAATTTTTCTGCGCCGACTGCTATATGCCGAGATCGCGCGCGGACGTTTTTTGGGGGATCAATTTTTGCGTCCGGAGTTTTACGGCTCGGGGAGAAATTGCTGATAATTGCGAGTCACCGTTGGACGGGGTTTTTTGTTGGTATTAGGAATGGCGTGACTGGTTTGACTTACCGATCCGCAATGATTACCATGATAACTTAGTTTTGTTGGTGCGTTAAGGTAGAGTGACTTACCTGGAACAAAAAGGATAAACAATTACTTAGACGATGGGTTTTAAAATTAATTAGGTAGTAAATTGATTAATATATTTATATTAATAATAAATTCGAATTTATTTTACTATACGTTTATACTACTAATAATCAATATATAAATAAATATATAACAAACTGACAAAGCCAGCGTTGACAAAATCAGCGCGAACTTTATATTCCAGACTTCATTCCAATCTCAGCCAGCCGTCCCCTCTCCAGGAACGATTCAAGATCCAAAAACAAAAAATGCGGCGCATACCCGGGGCGACATTGAAAACGCGAGCGTACGTATCACGAGTCGCATCTCGCCTGCAAACAATGTCTCCCGGCTGCTCTGCGGCGTTTCTCCGCCGGGCTCGACTAAAGAGGCCCATCCCGCGCGGCGCGACGTTCTTTTTTTTATTTTTCCAAATCAGCGCGCGTCGCGCCGCTCTTTTGCACGTACCGGTCACGAAGGCACTTTCGAGAGTCACGTATATATTTTCCTCCAAAATATGCTAAAGGCCTTTCTCCCTTTCTCCGTCTCTGGCGGTCGTGTGCGCATACACACACACACATACGTGGCGAGAGAGCGATCGAGTTTCGCGCGCCGCCGAGCGAAAATTTTACGAAGGAGCCGAGCTCCGGCTTCTTTCCGCGCTCCGAGACGGGGTGAGTCGAGAGAGAGAGAGAGAGAGCCACGTTGCCCAATTATTCAAATGCGCGCGAGAGCGAGCCCGGTTTCAACCTGTTGCGCCCCGCGATATGACGAGCTTTTCCCTGCGTTCTTGCTTACGGGTAAGGAGCCGGGAGCTGACTTTGAATGTTGATGACGCTCGCCGAGTTTAGGGGTTGGTGGTGCTTTCCTTACTGCTCTATGGTGTACTATTTGTTTGGGACGTTTTTAATAATGTTTGTTTGATTAAATTTCGTGTTTTAATTTCGCGTTTTAAGCGCGGTAGCAGTGAGAAAAATCACAGCTCGGACTACTTTCGTGTGAATTACGCTCGTTGGAGAAAAAATTATAATTCCAAACGTTAAATTTTAGTTCTGACGTAAATCCAAAGAATTTAAAAAATCAATAGTCATAATAACACTAAGTAGGTCATTCGTAAGAGAATTCGGTTGCATCGATCGAAAGCGACTCTCACTCGAGACATCATCTTCTAGATAATTAGTACACAAGAATTTTGTCTAAATATTTAGCTGATTTGCATGTTACCCAAAACACTTTACGTAACGCCGAGCTTATTAATCCTCTCGAAAACTCTGCGGTCCAACTTAAACTACCAATGTTTAGCACCCAACATCCACGTAAGTAATCCCAATAATTACCTCCCACTCGTCTTCCCCAAACAAAAGTAAATATCCGCAGACAGTAACCAGCCGGCTGAACGCGAGCAGGAGGAATCGCTATTTCCCCGTCTCAAGTTCAATGCCGCGGCTCTCCGTCCCAATATTGGGCGTCGAAATTTTCCGCGGCCACCGCGAGAGTGGAAGAGGATACCACTTTCTAAGTTTCCTCTCCGCGTTGTGCAACCGCCTCGTGCATCCGCGCTTTTTACGACGATTTTTCAGCCGAGAAATCGATGCCCCGTGTCTTTTCTTTTTTTATTGCCGAACCGCCGGCCGAGAGATTGCAAGATATATATATATATATTCCGGGAGGAGAGGAGACACACTGGAGAGATTAAAAAACCGCGCGGCGCCACCGACGTGTGTTTTTCAGGCTCTCTCGGCGCGCGCATCTATAACGCGCGGATTCACTTTCTTCTTGGCGATCGCGTGTTACTTTAATCGTGGCTCGCCGCCGTGTGGGTCGGAGGAGCCGAGAGCGCGGAGAGGAAAAAAGCCTTGTCGTCGCCGAGGCAAGAAGACGATACAAGGCCTTTGCGTTTTAAACGCTTGGATTTACGAAGAAAGGCGAAACAGTTATAAACTATGCTCCTTAAGCTGCGGCTGTGGTTCATATATTTTTTTTTTGGTCCGGGATTAAGCTTTATGCGGAAAAGCTGCCTCTCGATGCTTGGGTAGTTTTTTTTTTTTGTTGATAATAAGTACTTTAAAATATGGCCTTTGTTTTACTGCACTGTTCTAGAGAGGTTTTGTTGCGTAATATAAGGAAGGATTAGAGACGACAAAAAACGATAATTGTTTGTTGCAAATAATTACGCAGTATAATTGTCAATAAACAAACAAAGCGTTTTATTTTTTCACCCGCCCGGAAACGACTGCGTTAAGCAAATAAGCGTACTTTTTATCCGTCCGATATAAACGTCTTTTTTTTTGTCGTGGCTACAAAAAGTTTTCATCGAATCCGTCACAGTAACTACCGTTTAATACTTGTATCAGCCGAAATCATGAGGTAGACGAGTTGGCTACCGGAATTTTCTGACGTAGCAAACCAGTTTTTGCGTTGAGTGGATTATAAATCCTAAATAAGGTACTCTAGATCAGGTGTTTGTAAGAAGAACACGTCCCGTTGAAGGAGACTTTTTTAAAATCAATTCTACTTCCGGACAACTAGGCACTTACGTTGATATCAACGTGAAACAATTGACGATGATTGCTTAACGATCGGATGTTTATATTAAATTGAAGAATAACATTTATCTTCAAATAAACTCCCTAATTACGTCCTAAATACTTAAATTAACATCGTGCAACATCAATCGAAACTGCCAAACGGTGCACGCATCAACCTCAAGCAACAGCTCAAAAAGCCCTCGAAAATAAACGTCCACCGGGCGATCCATCGCAAATACATATATCATACCAGTAAGGCGGCATCTTGTCCCTCCGTCACTCTCATGACCGCTCGCACAGACTCGGCTGCTCCTCGACGTAATCACTGCACCACCTCTCCATGAGCACACAGAAAAAACCGCACAACTCGCCGATATCACAAGTAGCAGCAACAGGCGGTTACGCACGGTTGGCGCACGCGCGCCGCGGTTTACAGTGTATATCTCGACGGGCCTCTAAGCGGCGACTGACTTGCAGTCGCGAGCGGCCGGATGGGCTCCTTCTCCGCCTGGGACTCGACAATGCGAGCGCGCGGCGGTGGGAGAAGCGCCGAGCGAGCGAGAGAGAGAGAGAGAGAGAGGCACCGGTAGCCCCCGGGCCCCTATGACGATCGCCGTGTCGCCGCTCACGCCCGCCGATTTAAGGGTCCGAGGGCCCGAGCGAGCGAGTATATAAGTGCGCTCGAGGGTTGCGCCGCACGTGGGAACGGCCCCGGGGGCTTCTTCCAGCTCTTTTTTCGCGGAGAGCTGGAGGATGAAATTTTAGGAGGAGTATGCAGGTATTTTTGATGGGCTCGCGGTAGGTTTCGGCTAATGCTGCTTGGCAAGTGCTTTTTTTTTTTTCTTTTTTGTCGACGTCGAAGAGGTTAGGCGGTATTTATCGAACGTTTTATTTATTTGCTGTGCCGCGACGCGAAGAGTGTTGCTAATGCTGATTGCGAATGTCATTGAATAAATTATGTCTGTCTGAAACGACTGTTTCTACTGATGACGAACAAAAGCTATTAAACTCTTTTTCAGTGCCTCTGAGTAACGCAATTTTTATAGTTTCATTATAGAATATAATAAACGTCGTCGATTCGAGAATATCGCGCTGTAATATTCCAATAAACTTCAGTTTTACATAACCACCGCGATATACACGGCAGCTTAATAGGCAGCGGTAGCAAAGACAGCTTCATTCGAGAGAAATTCTTCGGCGCCATTTAAAAGAGATTAGTACATAAACGCAAATCAAACGCAGTTTACAGTTGTCAAATAAACATTTAATTCCCCGGGCATCAACGAAATTTTTAACAACTTCCTCGTAACCCGCATTAAAAAGCCATTTGAATCTTATATTGCCCCGCCAGGCGTAAAAAAAAACTCTAAAACAGATTAGCTCCCAAATGTCAATGCACCCGCCATTCTTCCCCCGACTCAAGATCATACCGATCTCGAGTAAATTACGGTAGCCGCGAAAAAGTCTTCGGAAATCCGACAAAACGACTCGTGACTCTCTCGCTTAGCCGCCGTAACTTTAGTAGTATCGCCGCGCTCAAAGCGGAAGCTCCAAGGGTGGCGTTTAATTTACTCGTCGGCAGCGCTCTCGAATATGAGCCGGCCGAGCGCACGCTTCGGTAATTACGAGCGAGCGAGCGCGGATATTCGCCGCGCCGCGCCGCCGTCCTCAAGTCGTTGAGGTCGAGCGATCTCGCGGCGGCCTGCAGCAGCGGGCGGCGAGGCTGCTTTTTTTTTTTTTTTTTTTCTTTTCCGTACTCCGACGAAAAATAGCTTCGCGTGCCCGTAATTGGACGGAGGTGGAGCGCGGCTGTCCCGGGACAAGGACACTGACTGGCTGCGATGACGAGCGATTTCTGGGTCTGCTTTCGTTTTTTGCACGGGGATTTTGACCCGATGCCTGTCGGCGATCGCGACGACTCGGTTTCGTGGGATTTTGGGAATTTTTTTTTTTTTTTCTATAATCGAGGGCTTGGGCAAATGTTTTCCGAGCGCGACATAAATGGTAATCGTAACTTAAACGTTGCAAAAGTTTTTAGGTCGAACGTTTTTTTTTTGGAATATTAGATTCACGTAACAGCCATTACATGAAATATTGATCATCGCCGACGTTTTTAATGTTACTTGTAGAATGTTCGAGCAGGCTGTGCCCCCTTTTTTTTTCATTTCAGATAATTTCCAGGTTGAAATTTTTTGCCTGTACCAGACAACCAATCGCAACAACGAGTATAAACCGCCTTCGCTCGTCAGTTCTCCGCGAGCGAAATAAATTGCTGAAAATCGCTTATAAATTTAGTATACGTTTACCAGTTATTTCGCAATATATTTGTCGGCTATGCAGAGCGGGGGCTCGTAAATAGTTGGGAAAATATTGAATTATAGAAAATTTATATTTCTTATAAGGATATTTTTTCCAAGAATGTCACGTGCCGCGCATAAAAAAGTTGAGGCTTAAATCAGCGGGGCATAAAAATGTTACGTCGGTAATACAATAAATTTTATCGCGAAGGAACAACCGATAAGAAGTGTTTGCTTTTCTCGGTGAGCTTGAAAACAGCGAGAGAGAGAGAGAGAGAGCAAGAGTGCCGACGGCGAAGTTCGTAAAAAAAAAAAGAGATTTTCACTCGGCAGTCGAAGGGAAACTTTTTTAATTTTCCGCCGTGTGTTGCAGTCGTAAAATACTCTTTATATTACATTATTTTATTCAATTTTTTTCTTTTTTTTACCGCTTTTTGAATAAAATTCCGTGCGTGCAACTTTTAGAATTCAAATTTTTCCAGTTACAGAATATACTTTTACCTGCGTTTTAGCTCGGAGTACATTTTATTCGCCTGGCTGAATTTTATTTTATTTTTTATTAAAACTAGTGCTCACCGAACCGTTTTTGCGAAATTACGTAGCATTTTTTAAAAATTTGCACTCGGTAAACAGTAAAGATAAAGCAATTCGTACCATAAAATTTGCAAAAAATGACAAAAAAAAAACTCAATTACCTCCTAGCCACACTATTCTATTATTGCACTCACTAAAACTCCGAAGTCCAGAAAGACTCGGAAAAAAGCCTCTCCACGTCCAGCAGCCCCGACGGCGCAATCTCCGCCGATATTTCAGCCCGCGATCGCTGCTCGGCCGTTCTGATATATTCGATTTATAAAATTTAATTAATAATTCAAGCTCGCCGCACGGGCCGAGCAGCCCGCGCAAGCTTCTCTCCCCCATATCGTTCCAAGCTCGGTAGCGCAGATAACAATCCGGCGCGTATATGACGCGCTTAGATAATATACGCGGAAGCTCGGCTCTCTCTCTCTCTCTCGCGCCAACTGCAGCAGCCTCTCTCGGACTCGTGTATTTCCTGTACAAGCGGGGGGAGGGAGGGAGGGAGGGCGCATCGCCCGGGTAATGCGACTCGTTAATCTCCGGTTGTTAAGCGTGACCGAAGATACCTATCTCTCGCGGGGGTTTCTGTTGCTGACTGATGATTCGTCCGAGGCCCGAGCCTTTTGGCCCGAGCCAACAAGCAGATATGCACGCCTACGCGGCTGTATATATACGTACAGGAGCCGCGGCCCGTGTGCAAGCCGATATCCTGCGTAAGCGGTAGCTGATGCCTGCGAACGCTGCTGCTGCCGCTGATGCTGCTGCTTCTGTTGCCGCGTCGGAGAAGCTGTTTGTAGAGGTAAGCGCGTGAATCGTTGCGCGAGCCACTGCTGCTAAGCCGATGGACTGAAACGCTGCGAAGCTCTTTTTTTTTCAAATCTGTCTTTCGAATATTTTAGAAATAAATTTTTTTTGCCTCTTACATTAGCACTAACTGATAACAAATTTTTATTAATATTTATTAAAAGTTACACTAAATTGTCAAGCGACTTTTTCTGCTTCTGACAAATCTATTAAAAAATCATTTCTACGGACATTTTTCACGATAAAATATCAAAACCAGTGATTCTCCTTGAATTTGTAAAGAAACGCTGAAAGCCACGTAATCCGCTCGACGAGAGCCAGATAATTAAACGTGATTTAAGACACGCAGACGACAAGGCGACACCTCGAGAATCTAGCTCCCCAATTAATACCGACATTCTTCCGACTAAACACATCTCCGCTTCCCAAAAAAAGCCGACCGATAACCGTCAAGGTCGATCCCCCCGTCGCTTCTCAGCACCTCTCGAGAGAGCGAAACCACAGACAGCTCCGCCGGTCGTTCCGGGAAAGAAAGAACTCCGCCTCGGCGGGCGGCTCGAATTTTCCGGCGGAATAATACACCTGGGTAGGAAACGCGAGAAGAGGCTGCTGCCCGCGCGCGAGTCTCTCTCTTTCTCTCTGAATTCGTATCATCGTTTCGGTGAGATACGGCCGCGCGATAAGACGGTCGCGAGAGCGATAAATCGTCGGCGCGCGCGGGAGAGAGATTCTCCGGATTCGAGGCGCACAAAGAAGAATGGGAGGGAGAGAGAGATCGGGGAATAATGCCCGGGGAAGAGAGCGATCGCCGCGCGCGCGGGGGAAAAGTCGGACGATAAAAATGCGCGCGCAGGTGCTTTTCTTTGTCATTGATTCCGAATGTCGGCGCGGGGTTTATCGCGGATCTCTCGCGGGCGATGTTGCATCGAATCTCTTTTTTGTTTCTCTCGAGGACGAAAATCCTCGTTGAGAAATGTGAGGTGGTGGCCCGCTTTTCGCGACCGCTAAGTCATCGGCGATCCGACGATAAAAATTTAATTATTAACCTGTCGTTTGGAACTGACTCCTAAAACAATCGGGCCCGCTTAAGGTCAATCTTATGATTACTTTCAAAATTTTATCAACGCCGAGCACCTGACTTTATTCGACGTCAGTGACGTCATTGTTGCACCACTGCGTCGGTAATCAGAAACGGGTCAATCTCCAATTTTCCTTTCGTCGACCTGCCGACTTTCGATTTCAAACAAAGAAGCCCGCCGACCAGGAACAAAGCTCCTCCCATCCCGAAATAAAGCGCGCGGTGTTCCCCTTATGAAGCAATAAAGAAGTCGGGCTGAAGCCGAAAGATAAAGGAATCCTCTCGAGGAAAACGGATGGGAACACCCTCGAATCCAATCTACATCTCCCAAAGCGTCGTCTTCGGGCTGATCCCCAATGTTAATCCCCGTTCGCGATTGATATATATACGCGCGGGTGAATTTTTCTGCACCGCGAGAGAGACAGAGGCGAATAATGAGGCGCGGACAAGTTAGCGCGAGGCGCCAGGAGGAATTTACAGCCGCGCGGCGCGTTATTAATGAAGAACGCCCGGATTCCAGGGGGGCGACGAAAGCGGGTGTAAATGCGCGCTCGTTGGCGACGGCGAGGATTTTTATCGGCTGGGAAATCTCGGGGAGTCGAGTGTTTCGGGGATTATTTGTAAAATATTAATTAAGAACGTTGGCTCGATTCTTTTGGTTTATGTGAAATAACGCGGAAAGGAGGCCTTCTTTTTATCTTTTCGGGGGGATCTTTGAAACTTATGCCGTGAGGTTTGAAAAAAAGAATGTTAATTCGAAAATAAAGCTAACCTAGTTACCTACAATCGTGTCTAGAAACTGTAAGAAGTGTCGAGGAAACAAAATTCGAAGGTCAAGTGGAAACAGATGGAGCCGCTCAGACTCGGTGTGTATTTCCGTTTCTAAATTCGGCGTCTTTATTTTTCCGCTTGAAACTCTGTCTCAATTTGTCAATTCTGCCGTGATCTCTTAAACGACGTATTCATCTGTCAACGAAATGCAGAGTAATAATTTTTTATTATTTATTAAAACGCCAATCTTTCTCGTCGTGTAAAAGATATAAATTTAATGTCCCTCCCCCTGTAAATTTATTATCATACCTACAGCCCATTAAAACAAACAGAAGTACTTATTTTATCATCGAACTCATAACCCTCGTAATAAATGACGTCATTGATATACAATGGAATGAAATACTACGAAGTAATAAAATATTTTTGCAAATAATAGTCCATTACCGAGCCGTAATAACGCATAATCCCCATAAATCCAATATAACCCCGGCATCAATATTCCATTACCGCCGAACGAAATTCGCACGGCTCCCTCCAGCACACTCGAGCAAAGGAACCGATATTTTAAATTCCGGTATCGCTCGCCGCGCAGCTCTGCGCTTCCTGCATCCTCGGTCCATCGGGCTTTCGTCATCGATCCGCGGCCACCTCGTACACACAGTCGAACGAGCGAGACCGCGTCGGCGTTCCGCATCGGCGCTCTCTCCAAGACTCGTGACCCGACAAGACGACACCCGATTAACCGTCTCCGGGCATTTCCGGCGCCGGAAGCCGAGCGGGGCGTCAAAAGGCTCTTAGCGCGCGGCTCGGCGAATGAATGAGCCCCGCCGCCGGTCATTAACACGTCTGAGCTAAGCAGCTCCGCGCAGACAGTCGAGCTTGTCCTTGGATGGACACTTTGTCGGGAGCTGGGGCACGTACTTTCGTGGGTATTGCGGGCTTTTAAGAGAGAAGGCTTGTTGCTCTGCTTGCAGGAGGCGATAGGATTGGAATAAATCGGTAAGATTAATGAACGCCGCTTGCCTCTCGAGGTGTGTGGTGCTTATTGCGTTCTCATTTTTTAAAGATTTTCATGTAAATCAGGTGAAGGGTTATTTTTATTAGTAGCAGTGGTTCCTGCATCAATTACTACAGTCATTAGGCAGTTTTTACATACAGGTAGCGTGAGTAATTTGTAAAAAAAGTGCAAACTAATGCTGAGTAAGTTAGTGTACACATGACTCAATGAGGATTTAAAACGTGGCGAAATTAACCTTAACGATTTTCAGGCAAGATTCCGAGTAAACATTTATTCTCTAATGATATCACAATATTAAACAGCGTCCGTATAAGTAGTGCAAATATTTTAATGTTTAAACGTCAGGCACTAATGGCCGTTTGCTCGCGCACGCGTATAAATTACGTTACATACCCGCTGTTTACGATAATCACATTGAAATTTGCGCTCCGAAAATTTATCGCTGTAACGCATTGCAAAAGCGAGAGCGCGACGGGCCCTCGCAAAATTTATATAGCCTGGACGCAGAGGTCTCGAAAATTGCATTCGAAATACCTCGACGCCGATTATTCCGAAAGGGCAATCCAATCAACCTCAAAGCGCGTCCCTTAACGCGAGGAGCAGGCACAAATAGCTCGTTGCGACGCTCTAAATATTAGCTCCGCAATTCCCATTGACGCGCGCGCGGCCCGGGCTTCGATTAGTTTTCGGGCCTTACTTTCGGACAGAGCAAACGAGAGCGGAGGAAGGGCCGAGTGTGTGTACAGGACGACGCCCGCGCGGTAGAGATCGCCGTTGTGTAACGGACGCGGCGACCCGCGGAAATCGCTTCATAAATACTTACCTGATTTCGGGTGTTTTGTAAGCGCACACAAGAAGGTCGGACGCTCGGCTTTTACGACTGTATTACGAATCGATTTGCGATAAGGGCACACGGAAAAGTTTGTACGGTTTCGAGGGGAATTAAGAAGGAATGGTCGTGTAATCGGTTTCGTTTTTGGTTTTATGTAAAATTTAGAGGGGAAAGTGATAGAAGTGAGGAGTAAACTGTGGAATGAAAGACGTTGGGAGGAAAGATCTTTATAGCACGTATCACAACTAATTTAGTAATGACATAAAAAATGAATTAAAATATAATTACCGCTGATTTAAAAAACAAATTAAGAACTGTTCTTTTTTTTTAACAATCATTTTACCCAGACTAATTCCAGTTTCCACAAAATTCGAACCCCCGAAAGATTAAGACCTCGAAACAACACACATCAGAAAACGAAACAAACTCCCATAAACTAAGCACACAGAGAGCCCGAACTCCCCCTCCGTCGAGCTCTAAAAAAACATCCGGTCGCTCCAGAATCCGCTCTCTCTCTCTCTCCCTAACCCAAAACACGAAGCCCACCATCGCGCGGAAAGTAGCCCGGCGACCGCGGAAAACAAAGCCGCGCGCGCGGAGAGCACGAAAATCCGAATTCGATTGTGAGCGCCGCGGCCGGCGTCCGGCCCGCGATAAAAACAAACTCCAGAGCCGCCGTTGCCGGAGACGCGGATTTCCTGCACGCGTGTTCGCGCGCGACGGCAAGAAAACGGAAACCGCCGCCGGGGGGTTAAGGACAATCGCGCAAAGTTCGCCGCGCGGCAGCTGCTGAAAGTTGAAGGGGGCGGGAGGATCGGATGCGCGAGGTGTTGTTGTTCGATCGGCGGCGGTTGCAAGAATAATGGCTTTCGAGATTGAGTTGCGGCGATGCTGGAATCGGAATAATTTCATTAACTCTTTCTGCTGGTTGCTTTTTTGTTCGGGACTTTTCTCGGAATAGTAAATTCGGAGCTTATTTTCTGCGGACGGTGCGCGTCTCTCATTTATTTGAATAATTTATAAATTTGAAACCGTAAACATTTTAACGAGACTATTAAATATTCAGTTGAACCGAAGCTAGACTGTAAAATTCTTTCTCACAACGCGAGACCGTAAAATATTCAATAACAAAGGTGAATATATTCTTTATTGCAGTGGAGTACGAACTTTTAAAAATTTTTCGGCTGCATTGTTGAAATTTTCTCCATTCGGCCAAAAATATATAACGTCATTAACTGCAGCATAATTTTCATTTAAAAATCACTTTAACAAGTAGTACGAAGAAAGTTACGAAAAGTTTAATCGAGCCGAAAACATCACCAATTAACCTCCAAAACTTTATCTCTTAGGGAAATTGGACTTCAGGTCATTCCTTACACCTTTAAAATCTTGTTAAAATCTCTCGCCAACTCTGGGCAAAAGAAACTCTCTAATCAACCGAATCCAAAAAATTAAGACCAAATTTCAATTCGCCAACTCTCTTCCATCTCCTAAAAAAATCACTCTCGGAGGTCGTGAAAACCGAGTCCTGTAAAAGCTCTCGGCTTTATCCGTTCGAATTCGAAATAATGGAATTAAACGCGTAACGTTCGAATTCGACGTTCGGATATATCAGAGGGAACGAGCGCCGCGCGGCGTATTGACAATCGTAAAATACAAGACCGTGCGCCGGCCGGCCGCTACCATTACCACGACTGCTCTCTCACGCACAAATATTTACGCCGCTAAATCCCCCCGGCGGCGCGCGCACGTTTGCCGTGGCGGCTGCTGCCGCCGGGGCTATAACGTCTATTTGCATTGCGCGAGACTCTCTCTAACTCCCGAAATCCCGAAGGCCGCGTCGACGTCCGTTCGTAAAATTTGCCGAGAAACTACGCCGCGCCACTTTGCCGCGCGCGCGCGCGCCGAGAGTTGGAAGTGCGCAGTTTTCGAGCGAGCCGAGAGAGCTACTCTCGTATTTTCATATCCTCTACAGCCCGCTTTGATCTTCGGGGAGCTGTATCGAGCTTTCGATTTTGCAGGTTTGATGGGTTGCTCGCTTCTTTTCGAGCGGCGATTTAATATATATACGATGTTTGCACTCGAGTGGAATTAATTTTTCGAGAAAAAAATTGATTTTTAACATCGATCGTAAAAAGGACGGTCGTCGCGACTCGAATTTCGCTCGAACGCGCCGGCAAACAACTTTATCGATATTTAAAGCTCCCGAGTAAACATCGATTTTACGAAAATTTACACCGTAAACGCGCAAAATATCGTAAAAGAATGCGCGTGAAAAAAAGAAGCTCCTCCGCGTACATATATCACCCGAGAGCCCGGCCCTTATCTTCGACAGATTTGAAGCAAAACCCCGATAAACTTTTACTCGGAAGCGCGAGCGCGCGCGTAAGAAAAACGGGTCACGCGGCGGGCGAAAGAAAAAAAAAAAGAATCAGACAAGATTCCCAAAGTTCCAGGATGCTGCGCGCTCTCCGCCGCGCGCGGAGAGAAAGAGGAACCAGTCGCGCGGCCCCGTGAAAGTGTGTACGTCGATATGAAACCGGTGGGGCGGCCACACGCACGCACCCAGGAATTTCGCTGCTCTCCTCGTTGACAGCTGCACGCGAAGGCAGCGCGCGCTTATCGCGGAAAAAAGCCTCTCTCTCTCCCTGTGTGTGTGTGTGTGTGTGTTTGCGTGGAAGCGAACGTCAGGGGGCTGACGCGGGATTTGTGGGATCCGCCGCGCGGCTGGCTGCCGCCGAAATCAGATTACATTGATATTTTACGTGCCATTGTGCGCCGCCGCGCATTCGTAATCTCTCGCGCGCTCTTCGCTTTGAAGCGGGCGCAAGCAAGACGTATGCAGGAGAGATCCGAGATTCCGACCGCAGAGCGGACGAGAGGGGGAGGGGAGGTATTATTGCCCGAATAAAGCTGCCTGATTTAAGCTTTCGCGATTTCAGCTTCGGCGCCCCTGTTTTTTTTTACATGGAAATTCACTTTTATTCCAGCCTTCGAACGTCGACTTTCTCGCGCGATAAACAAAGCGTTCGATATCGACGCGTATTTTATTCGACTTTTCAATTGATTCAATTTGCGTTTTAGAATATTGTGATCGTTTACAAGCAATATTATTGACTTCTAGAAGCTACTGGAGAATTTATAGCGATGAATGATTATCCAATCAATTTGCGCCAGAATAAATGAGAAGCAGCGCTTCTTTAAAAATAAAATAACAGTATTTCATCAGTTATACAATTTTCATTGCGTAACGACCTTTTCCGAGAAGACGACATCGAGCACCTTGTAATAATCGATAAACGTACGGGAATCAATACTCCCGGCTCTCTTTATAAAACACAGTGTACAAACGTATACCAACGTCCAAAGCTGCAACTCGCAATCAGTCCTTATTACCATCCCCACGGCAATCGCGCAGAAAAAAAAAGATGCAGCAGCAGCCTGAGCTGGCAATCTGCGCGAGATACCCACACATTCGCGGCAGAGCGCCTCTTTTAAAATAAGAAATCGTCCGTTTCCCCATCGACGAAAAACGCCCGACGACGCGCGTCAATTACGCAACGCGCGCGGCTACCGCGTCTACGCGTAATAACAGCGATTTTTCACGGGAAAAGGAGAGAAAAAAAAAAAAGAAGGACCGCGCGATTACGCGAGGATTGAAAAGCCAACGGGGCCGCCTTATTAATTACGAGCGCTATCTCTCGGCGGCGCGCGGCGCGCGTATCGCCCGTAACTAATCCCGAAACGAGTTTACACGCGCGCCTGCGCACCGACAACGGGCGTAAAACGCCCGGTAGCCGCTTCGCTCCGGTGATTGATAGGACGGAGGATCGTCGGTTTCTGAAACGATACCGTCGCGCCGTTTTCCCGATGTTTATACGTTCGGAGGAGGTTTCCGGGCTCGCGGCGGCCTTTTTTTTTCGTGCTCTTTCGGATGCCAATCGGGGGAGGTGCGGGTTCACGGCTTTTTTTTTTGGAAAGGACGTTTGACAGCTTCATTTTTTTTTTTTTTTTTTTAATGACGGAGGGCAAGCACGCATCGAATGAAATTTTATATTTATAGAAATGCGTCAAGTTTATGAAGTCTTTTTCGTTGAGAGGAGCAAAATATTTTTCATTTCTCGCAAGTTTCCGCAAAATAAAACTTTTTTCTCGTAATATAACAACGCTCTAAGATAAAGTGGCGCAATATTCTTTGTAAATATCCTTAATAAAAGCACTTACGGCCTTATTGCAGGAGATGAAAATGAAAGGCGCCATAAATTAAGGTTTACGATTTAGAAGAAGGAAAATGCATTACCGAAGCTAATCAATTTCACCTTGGCAAAGAATTACGACGCCGACTGTACCATTTTCAAGCACTGTCAAAACACTTTAATCCGCGCCGCAGGTTTTCTCAGCGAATCCTTCGATAAAAAAAGGAAGCATATACGTAAACGCCTAAAACTCGGCGACCGACCAATTTGCAAACCCGCCGCTCGTAAAGCCGAAAAAAAGAGAGCCCCGGCGAAATAGACACCTCTTAATTACTCCGCCGGTGCAGACACACCGCCGCGCGCGCGAGTCGTAAAACAGGATTCCTTTCCTCCGCGCGGCGGCGCGCGGACCACCCGAGGAATATTGAAACGGTCGGCGGATAAAGAAACCCATAGAGTTCATAAAGGCCGCGTTCTCTCGTTCGAGATCCGGCGCGAGGAGGCGATGAATTATGAACGGCCGAAGACGACGACCAGGACGACAATTTGCGCTGGATCTCGTAATCAGGCTCTTTGAAGTTTTTAATATGCGCTGCCGAGCTTTCTTTGCGCGCTCTCTCTCTCTTTCTCTCTCTTTGTGAAATTAGACGGATCTTCAATTCTAATTCGGCCGGACCGGTAATCCCGGGCATTAGTCATTTGAATTTCAAATCGGGGTGTATATATAGGAGAGGAGAGCCCAGGCCGTATCCGCGCGGCGGCGCGCTCTTTTCAGACGCTCCGACGCCGATGAATAATGATTTTTTCCGGTTTAAGGTAGCGATAAGGGCTTTTCTCTTCTTTCTTGCCGCGGAGGAGAAAATTATTAATCATTCCCATTGGAAGATGCGTTCCATTATGTTCTGGAAGCTGTTGGATTAAGAAATAAAGGGATTAAAACGGTGAGTAATGAATTTTTATACTTTAAACCAAAGTCCTCTCTGAGCTTCGAAAATTGATTCTTTTTTTCATATAATTTATATTATAATTGAATTCCAATAGTTATTACCCAATTTTTTTGTCTGTTGCGCAGTTGCGAAACTGGTTTAAAAATAGCGCTTTCCAGTGTGTTTTGCAAATTCTAAAATCAACAGAAGGAGTTTACAGCGTTCCTCTAAAAATAAAGCCACCTCAGCCGCGCAGAAAACGATGCTCTATCCGAGAACGTTAGGCTTAAAAAAGAAGCAAAGCAAAATTGAAAAAACCGCAGCTCGGCATTGAATCGAATTAATTCCCCGCGAGTCAAAGACACAAAGACCAGTCCAGAAACTAGAAAGAAATAATAAAAAAAAAAAAAAGTCGTAAAAAGGATGAAACGAACCGCATCGCGCCAAATGTACAGAGGCGAATTAGCATATAAAAACCGGGCGGCCGAAAAAAGCGCGCACCGCAACGCCAGAAATACGGAAGAAAAGAAGGCCGCGTGGTGTGTTTATCCACACATCTCTCTCGGACCTCTGGCTCATTGCCGTTGCTCTCTCGCCGATCTCTCTCTCTCTCTCTAAACTCCGTAATCCCTCGCGCCGCCGCCGAATAAGAGGAAAAGGAGCGCGGCCTGATTAAGTACTTATTCGAGAGAGAGGCAGCTTTCTTTACGGCTCTTTTGTGCGCCGAGGAGCTGCGCGCGAGAAAACGACGGGATTAATAAGGTTTGCGCGCGCTAAGCGGGGAGGGGAACACAGTTGACTCGTAACTGTTTACGGCTGCTTTATACGTCTGCTTCGTTCGAAAAGCACTCGAGTTTTCTGCCGCCGACTACGACGGAAATCTGCATTTTTATACAAGTTTTTTTTATTTCCGCTTTCGTGGAAAATCACGGCTTCGAATTTGTTTAATAGCAGTATTATTTTTATGATAAACGATTTAGAAGCTGTAGGGAATGTTTCGCAGACTGTTTAATTAGATTCCAAATTAAATTGTAAAACTGTTTACCCCTTTGTGTCTCGCGGTGCTAAAGATTTTTTTTATATAACAGCAATTAAATCAAAGTAAATGTTAACTAAGTTTTTGAGGCAGTAATAAGGTTTCTTTTTCGCGATAAAAACTGAACTTGAAGCGATTTAAGACTCGAGCATACCTTGAAATTAACGTAAAATATGCCGAGGTAAAAGCAGAAGACTGGGGTAAGTGTAATAACGATAAGGATGGAATAATTAAGAGTAATAATGGGAACATTATTATTGTAAATTTATGCATAATTGCAATAAGAGTTACAATTCGCATTAATGTACTTTGCTTCTGGCCTAACTATCTGTACTGCGCATTTATCCCAATTATACACTTCTGCTTTAAAATTAAGCCTAATCCTTACAATTTACCGAATTTGGATTAATTTACAAAATTTCCAGCCCCTTTTCATCCACAGTGCAATAACACTTCCTCGCGTCGTTAGAAAGCAAGCTCAAAAAATTCGTTCATATTAATTCCAGCGAAAACGACACGTCCGCTCATCAGTCGGCAATCCAAGTCATTTCCGCGCATCAAAGCAGGCGCTCGCGCTTTTCCAAACGGGGGATGAGAGGCGCGAGAAAAGACTCGGGGGGGAAACAGGTTTTTATAATGCGGCGGGCGGCCGCTCTTTAGACGGATTGTCGGCAATTACGCAACTCTCCTAATGAAGCGGAGTATATAACCGGTCGCCGACTATTGCCGAGGCCCGATTTATCACGCAAACGAAGAAGAAACGTCGCGCGCCGCTAATTGAAAAGGCTGCTCGATTTTTTTTTGTTTTTTTTTTTTTAAATGGAGACGTCGAGAGGAGGGATTTTCCACTCGTGCCGCGCGCGATTGCTTTTTCCGAGGTGCTGATAAGCGACGAGAGATCAGCGGGGACATTAAGGGGACGGAGGAAGACATTTGTTACGAAGATTTTGATTCGATTAAGGCTCTCAGGAGCTTCCTCGATCGATAAGTGGGATAAGGAATGATATTGGCTGGGTGAATTAAAAGAGGTCTGTGCCCGGTAGGGCTGAGGTTTTGAAAAAAAAAAATCGGGGATTAATCCGGAGTCGTGTTTCCGGGTGTCGCTTTAAGAAGGAATTAAGCAGGCATGTTTACTGGTTTCCTGTCGATAACTCTTCCATTAATTTATTAAACTGTTGCTTTACTCGTTAATTTTTTGCGTCACAGAAAGATTCTAATTCTAATTCTTTAAATCCAATACCTTCCCCGAACAACGAGCCGCCGATAAACGGCCCCTCCTCCGTCTCCGACCCTTCGAAAAACAATTTAAGCCCCGGGTGATGGGCGAAATTTCAGTCCCGCTGAAAAATCGCCGCGAGCTCCCGGCGGAGCCCCTCCCCCCCGCCGGGGTAATGGATCTAAAAAGTCGCTTTAATGGATTTTAAAAACTCCTTAAAACTTTCGGCGGCGAGAGTTTCGCGGATGAGCGAGCGGCGCGCCCGGGTTTCTGCGGGGGCCTCGAGCGCGCGAGTACATTACTTTTGCGGGCAATTTAATTAACTCGAAGAAAACGCCGCAGCCGCCGCCGAGGCTCCTTCGCCGCGCGCGTCGTCCCTTGTTAATTTCGCGCGCGGCGTTATACGAGCGAGCGGCGAGAGAGAGAGAGACGACGCGCGCGACCTTCTTTCGAGGAGCGCCGAGGCGAAATGAGGAAAGGTAAGGATAGCTGGGATTTATTGGGTGAATCTCGTCGGAGAGAGCTTGGGTTAATATTGATTAAAGTCTAAATTGTTGGATCCTCGAGCGTGCTTGTGGCGACGAGGTCGCTTAGAATATCAAATGTAATGAGGACGGTTTGATTATAACAGTAAAAGGACTGCCGTTATCGATGTTTAATTTATCTTTGCGATGCGCGTTTTAATTACAGGAATATTATTTTAACACGCCAGTCATATTTAACACGCTATAAATAATCACGGATATCTCAGTTTTGAAACCGTCAGTCTTTCTAAAATAAGCGTTCAGTCGCCACTCGGCGATCGGCGTGAAAACGAAGCTCTCGATACACTAACCTCCTTCCTCCCCCGGCTTGGGTTTGCGTCTTTTTGTGCGGCCGAGCGAGCCACCCCCCTCGAGAGCCGCTTCACTGCACTGGACAAACACGCATCGGGATGAAACGCACCACGATCTTCTCATTTTCTTGCCGGGCTTACATTCTTACAGCGATTGACGAGGATTCGGGCGATGACTGCGTCGCTATTCCGAAATCTTGTAGAGCGATCGTCAAGGTTAACTTTGTCTAATAAAGCTTCTAGCGAATAAATCAATCACTCGGCTTCGAAGCTCTAAAAAAAAAAGGTACAATCCCTTTCCAACCAGCTCGTTTCTCGCGGCAAAAAAAAAAGGCCGCCGAAGCTCCTGAAAACCGGAGGGGGGAACCGCAAGCCCAACAGCGTACTCCCTCCTCCCCCGGCTGCCGCCCGCTAAAGAGGGCCGTCAGCGACGGGCCGCGGCCACATCGAGGCATAAATTTAGCGGCGCTCGCCTTTAACAAGTCGACAGAGACGAAGAGCCGCGGCGAGAGGAGGAGGGGGGACGAAGGACGTCGTCGTCGTCGTTGCGACACCTCCTGCGGGCACGACACGGCAATTTGTAGGGTACGAGGGCTGCGGCCAAGAAGCCATAATTCGCCACGGGGAATACGGAGAGCAGATAAGAGGAGCCGAGGAGCGGAACGGAGAGAGCGGGGCTCGAAAGGAGTGTATAGTGATGAATCGGGGCGGTTTTCCGCTTAAAGGGAGCGCCGTCGCCATAGTCGTCGTTTTTGCCGCGGGAGGCCTTCTTTTTGCGACGCTTCGACGGAACACGTTTTCGGCAGCTGGACGGGGCGGCGAATGCTCCCGGACGACGCGCCGAGTGACACTGACGCGCGGCTGCGATGTTTATGGGCCTGGACGCTGATTCGGGCCCGAGTGACCTACAAGAGGGGCGCTTGTTGTTTTTTTTTTTCGCCCGTGGCGGATCGTTCGACACGTGACTGATTGCTGAAAGTGAGATCGAGGATCAGTACCATCGGGGCGGACTTGAAAATGGCAAGATTTTACTTTCGTTTTCGAGAAAAGTTTCAGACGTCATTGCGGACGATTTATTCGGTCAATTGGTAATATCGTTATCGCGTCGTTATGGTATAACAATTGTCGAACTTTTTCCGTAAGGTATGATTCATTAAATGAACGAACGTATACATTCATCGTATACGTTCGAGTCGTGACCGAGATTTTTTAACAAGCTATTACGTAAAATGCACATTGTTTCTAAAGTCTAAAAAATTCAAACCGATTTACCCATTCCGCCTCTTATACTGCCAGCTTTTAATCTTCGAGTCACTTAAGCCCTATCTTTCCCGACTACTTAAATAAACAATCGCACTCGCAGAGACAGGTTCGAGCCGATAAGACACCGCGAAGTCGCCAAGAACAAAACCGCAATTTTGATAGCAAACACACGTCCAGGCGACTCCGTACCCCATAAAGCTCCCCTCTCCCCCCGAGACCCGGCAGTCCAGCCGACACTGTCGCCCCGGCTCGTAGAACAAACAGCGGCGGCGCGTCGTCGTCCGGAGGAGCAACGGTACACACCTCGGCTAGGCAAAACAAACTCCCACACGGACGAAAAGGCTACTCTCGCGTATCGCGGCGCGACTCGTGGGAAACCCGCCGCGGGAGGTCAGAGGGAGAGATACAGTGGCTGTAATGACAATATGCCGCCGGACGGGCATTGTGCGCTCCACATTATGTATATATATATATATACGCGCGAGGAGCGGGGGCGCTGCCGTCGGCCGGCATCGCCACGTGCTCCCGAGATTTCGCGCTTAGCCGAGCGGCAAACCCTTTCTAATCCGAAACGTTCTGCTGCTACTCCGATGGTATATACGGGTCCGTTCGAGGGTTTCGCTGCTTCTGGAATTCAGTTCTGTCGATGTCATCAGGTGCTTGCGAAAGGAAGGACGAGCGATAAGGTTATTATGAAGTAGCTGATTTTTACGGGAGCTTTTCGAGAGACCCGCTAATTCACGGTCGCTGAATCTCGTTTCAAGTGTTAAAGGATCTCGGGAAAGAGATGAAAAAACGGGAAATGAAGCGTAAGATCTTTGAATTAAGTATTTAACTATATAGCGCGTGCTTCAAATTTAAAAAACAGCTAAGGAAAATAAATTATTTCGGAAATAATCCAGACTGCGAATATATTTAAGGACCAAAATCTTTGCGCCCTTTTTATGATAATAGAGTTTAAAATTAGGTTAATTGAAAGTTCTTCCGGCGGCTATTTGAACTTCTGAAAACTTTTCAGATAGATTATATTCCTGTAAGTTGGAGCGTCGTCCTGCATTTTAGTTGCGCGAACTTTAATAACCGTCATTTCTTTATCACTTTCCTCGGATAAGACAGATTTAATTTTTAAATCATTTAGTAGAACCCATCTTAAACTCGCCGAAACTCGAAAACTTTTTTGCAAAAAGCAAATAGCAGCGGCCACTTTTTAACACTCGCAAAAGCTTCGGTGATATTTCACGCCTCGAACGTCCCTTTTTGCCGAGCTTCCAGTTTATAGTTCAGCTATCATATTACAACAAGCTTGGGTAACAAGAGCCACTAAAACTACGCTTCAGCTTCACTCGAAACTAATCTCCCCGCCATCGCCGCTGCAGCAAATCCTCTCTCTCGAAAGCGCTAAACGCCAAAATCCCAAAACGAAATAAATCTCCGCCGAAACTGGGTCGTCGTCCTCCGTCCCCCGGAACGATTCATCCCCAAAACTCCCCCGCCGCCGCTGCGAGCTTGCAAAGAGCGATAATCAATTAGCCTTCCGCGCCGCTCGTTTACCAAGTTATAGGCGAGAGAGGGTCAGGCGAGATGGCCGGAGTCGAGATAGGCGCAGGCCTCCGGGTGTATATACATATATATATATGTGTGTATATACGTTCTCCGGGTCGCCGGAGGTCTCGGTTACTGGGATCGACCGTTAAACTCGGAGGCAGCCGGCAAGCCGTTTACCGGTAACCGGAAACGCTCCGCGGCGGCGTCGCCGATCGGCTGTCCTGTTTCGATTTCAATTAACTTTGGCCTTCGTGGCTTTTGCGCGCTACTCGCATTCCGGACCGTCGAAGTGTGTTTACCTTGCGACGAAAAGGGTTTTGGGGATTTTTGGATCGATCACGGGGAAATAGGAGATGGGCTTTTGCGAAAATAGGAGCTCCGTTGCGTTAAGGCAGAGATTAGATGTGGTTTCTTACGGATAAATTTTATGAACACTGAAAAGGTGATATTAAAGAGTGAATATGTAATTTAATATGTCAATTTAAACTTAAAATACCGAGTTTTTATTCTGCATATTGCATATTGTTGAACCTAAACAAACTTTTATTTCATCAAATCTTAATTAACTCGAAAGCCTGACAATTTTGCATAAAAATGATGCGTCTACACACTGCAGTTGCAGCTTGTAATTGCAAAAGATCACGATATCGTATTCTCATTTAAATCTATTATCTTATGACATCTCTTTTTAAATTTCTTTTAAACTTCTCTTTAAATTCGCACAATTTTCATTTTGTCCGAAAAAAAAATCAGCTAACAAGACAATCATTTCCATACTTTAATTAAAAAGCCCACGTTCCACTTGATTTTACAAAGTTACGGTAAGCTTCTCGGGGGAAAAAAAAAGGTTTCCGCAACGATTTACGGCGCTCCCGTAATGGCATTTTTATTATTGTGTGATAATTGCCAGACGCGTATACGCGATTTCGAAGATGCTCTAAAGCAGGTTAATGAAGGGAAAAGACGAGCAATATAAAGCCGCGTATGACGGCTTGAAAAAGCGATAAAAACCCGCGCACCGACCGAGCCGCCGGGGAAGAAACACGTAACGGCGACGGCAGAAAAATAATGAACAAGAATTTAACTGCGGTTACACATTGTTAAACGTCCGTGCGCCATTCTCATACGACTTTCCCGCGTCTTCCTCCGCCTCTCTCTCTCTCTCTCTGTCTCAGCGAGTGCACAACGCTTATATACGCGTGCCGCTTCTTTTTTTTCTCTATATTCCCGATATTTTTTATACGGGAATGCCTTGTCGTCTGCGTCGTCGTCGCGGCTTTGTGTTATATGGGGAACCGTTAGTCCTACGACGTTACCGACGGATGCATGTTTCTCGTCTTAATTCTTTGGCCGCGGCGTTCCTCGGACTGTTGTCTTTACGGAACATGCCAAGTTATGGGTATGCAGTTGGTCTGCCTTGGGATATATGCAGTTAAATTGATGAAACTCGTATTTTTCTGGGGCACGGATGTCGTTGAAATTCGCTTGTATGTAATCTGAGTAAGTTGTTGGGAGCCGCTATAAAAGCTATTTTGATAAGAAATACTTTGAAAAACTATGTAATTAACAATTCCTTTGTCAAATTTAGCGAAGTTTAATATTCTTTTTCGAAGCTGAAACTTTTATTATAAAAGGCAATTTCAAAAGCAACGTTTTATATACATTAATAAATCTTCCGTCTGAAACTCTTTGAGTCGAAAATGTAGCAATTTATCTAAATTAATGCAGCTATATTAAAAATCTTTTTGATGCCGTTGTCAAGCCGGTAATAAAATTATAGTTAACAAACCTGACCCATTTTAAAGATATAAGCGTAAACTCTTCAAACTCACGACAGAGATCAAAATAAAAAAAAAACAAAAAAAAGAGGCTTCGCACAAAACACACCAGAAATTTCCTAGCTCCCGAACCAGAAATTCAGTGTGAACGACCCCTCACCTCGCGGTAAAGAGCGACCGTCAACCGGCCGCTCCCAGCAGCCGGCGCGTAAACGAAGGCCGTATATTGAATCGGACGGTCTTGCGCGCCGACAGCTGATGCGGTAATATCGCTTGCGCTCGACTTTTTTCCCCGTCGCTCTGATGAACCCCCGACGTCGTCGTCGTCGTCGTCGGGATGATTTAGGGGGCCGCGGCGGCTACTCGAGAGGAGGCATTAAACGGTAGCGGGGCGGCGAAAAAAGCGAGCCGCTACACGAGGGTTATTCGCTTATGGACCGGGGAATGTCGAGGAAATACCGAAGGCTTCCTCCGCGCGATCTGTATTTGGAGTGAAGGATCGCAGGGAAAGAAGGGAATTTATATGGTCGGAGTCCCGGGAGAGAGGGATCTTATAGCGCTCGCCTGTTACCTTGTGCTCCGCCGCGTGTTTATAGAGGCTGTAAAGATTACGGGCTTCATAACGTAGAAAAGCTCGGGGCGGGGGAATTATCGATGTCTGAGTACCTTCCTCGAGCGTCGTTTTTTTCTAGTTCTCAAAGCGGATTTACGCCGAGTCGAAAATTCGCGTATCGCTGGAAAATTTTTGGTGTCGGTCTATATATACCTCTTATCACCCGCGATATGTATACATACCAATAAGCGAGACGCGCGACGTTCCATTATTTTCTCGATATCGGTCGATCTAGTGCGATCTCTCTCGCGGAATCTCGTCGATCTAACACGGCGATCCGAGCGGCGGGAAAACCGGTGCAAAACTAATCGCGGCCCCCGTCGTCGCGGGGAAAAGTCCACCCGCATCTCTTGGCGCCCTAACGATCGTCCATTTATCCCCGCGGTCGCCGGGCTCTATCCTCGCGCGACATCTCCCCGCCCGCGCGCACCGAGCCTAACTGTAAAGCAATCTTATAACAATTCCGCAAAACGAGGCTTCGCCGCCGCCGCGCGGCCCCCGCTACCGTTAGCTTATTATTTATTTATGAGATAACGAGTCCGCGGCGCTCGGCGGCGATATGTATTTTCGGTGTCCGCTGCTCTCTCTCTCTCTCTCTCTCTCTTTCTACGGCGTACGACATCCGAAGCCGGACGTTCCGTTCGCTTATCGCGCGGCTAACCCCGCAGCTCCCCTTATCAGGGATCGTATAAATCGTGGCCCGTAATGCGCGCGAGCAAGCGCGCGGGTCTCTGCGTGTCCGTCCGTCTGTGTGTGTGTGTGTCAGAAATGATCCCACGGGATCGCACTCGGTGATATCGCGAGGCGCAGAGCGCGCCGGCGAGGCTCTCGTTTACCGTCCGATTCGAGGATAAATAAACGCAGCCGAGCGAGCTGCCGCCGCTGCTACTGGCTGGCATTTTTCGCGGAAGGTATTAAGGGGGGTTTCCGGATTGCTGACGGAGAGGCTCCTGCTTTATCGTCGGGAAATTAATTATTTTCATATTTCTCCGAAGATGCCCGGCGGCATTTTTTTTTGTTGTCGCGACGGCCGGGCTTTCGATGGTTTTAGGTTTCAAGATTTTTTGCAGAATTAGATAAACCATATTCCACCGGTCTTATTGGACAATTTTCAAATTAGATTAATTACCAATCGCGAATGAATTACGCCTAATTAGTAAAGTTAACAGTAAACATACATTATACATCCTTTACAAGGTAGATTAGAGATCACTTCGCGTGTAAAAATACGAAAGCAAAAATCATTCCGGTCTAAAAAAAAAAAATATAAAAAAACCGGCGGCGCATTCCTCGTTACGCGCATAAATAGCATTACCAACAAGTGTAGAAAATCGATAAAGCAAAAACAATCGGAGACGAATCTTAATTCGCAAGGAAGCGCATACGCGCGCGCGCGGTTCCGATTGCACCTCGTGCGGACAGTATTGGCAATTACAAGGCAAAGAATGTGCGCGCGTGCGCCGTTCGGTCCATACAAACGACATACAAATGGTGCCTATCTTCCCCTCTCCGGTTCTCTCTCTCTCTCTCTCTCTCTCGCTCTTTGTGAGTCTCGCGAGAGTCGCACGCACGAGATGTCCTCCAGTGCGAATGCAATTTAGAATCGTACGTGCACAAACATACGTGGATTTAGCGAAAAACGGAAGTGGAATTGAATTCAATGCTGGGAAAGTTTGAATTTTACGTTTTGAAAGAAGATTTAATCGAATTTTGAGTCGCCAAATTTTTTATTACTTTTGTACTTGCTTAATGTCAATAATATTCGTTTAAATAACCATAGCTTCGCGAATTTTACACTAAAAAATCTTGTAGAGCAACGTTTACTCTTTTTAACAAGAGTAACAAATTCAGGTTAATTAAGAGAAACAAATTCTCCCCCGAGTTTACCTCTTGCCTCCACACACCCGATCTCCTCGGCAACCCCCTGAATGCAGCAGCCACCGAGTCAATAAGTCACAATGACTGAGCAGAAGCAGCCGCGGCGGCAAGTGAGGCCGCGTATATATACATACACATCCCGTGTCGGCCTAGAAGTGCGGCTCGAAATCAGAGAGACGTACGTATACGTAGGCACAGGGAGCGGAGAGAGAGTCGCTGCCGGCATCGGTAAGCAGGCAGGCAGGCGAGATATGGAAGGGACCACCGAGCGCAGGGACGGATGCGTCGTGCGACAAGTAGACACGACCGACACACACACAGACACACGCTCGAGGAGGCTGCGATGCACGCTGAAGGGAGGGAGGGGGAGAGGATAACGTTCATGAAAGGCTAATGAAGACGTGTCGTTGCTCGCCGTTCCCAGAAGCCGCAGCCTCCTTCTTTTACCGTATAGGCCACAGGGATGCGCGCCTCTCTCTCTCTCTCTCTGCAGCTCGGCTGTTTTTATTTTTCAGGAGGACTCCTCCGGGTGGATTGATCGGTTTTAATGGAGCGGCGGATTGTCGATGGCTCGGAGGTAGAGTTTATTAAGGGAATCGCGGAATGAGCCGAAGTAATGCGGCGCATCTTGTGTATCCGTTTGCGGAATCCTGGGTAGTTTGAAATGTGGTTTGCGCAATCGATAAGTTGGTATTTGCGATAGTAACTGCTTACTGAGTCGCCGGCGTGTTGTATAATGAGAATGATTATTTAATTTTTAATTAATGCTAAACTTACCCGTCTGGCGATTTCTTTAAACGCAAGTAGATTAGGAAGGAGACTTACCTGAAACAGAAAAAAAATTTGTTTAATAAATAATTGATTCATACGTTTTTTATTTCATCTTTTATCTATTAACAATTCTTTGTAAGTTTATCATCCACTTATTACGCGAAGAGCACGATATCTTTCGATCGATGCGCTATAAGAGAAAAAAAAGGGAATAAAATTTGTACCTACATAAAGTACAAGAAAGATAAAGGCCATGAATCCGTTTCAGCCGGGAATTGTTCGTACAGCAACTCATTAACGACGTTTTTACTACATCGATACAGTCCTCGAGCCTTTATCAAAATCGCGATCTTTCGCGTTCAATTCTCTTTGACGATCAATACGAGGGATTCACTTTTACCGAACGCGAACCGCACCGACAATCTAATTATAAAAGTAACGCATAGTTTTTACGATTCCTCTGTTAAAAGTTAACGACTCCCCCCCTCCCTTATTCATCAGGTTTTTTATGCGACTGCGAAAGTTGAAGTATATATCGAGGAATTTCGGTGCGACAAAGAGAGAGAGAGAGAAAGAGAGGGAGCTGTGAAAACTTTTCTGATATGAAGGGTGCAGGCTGATGACAAAGTTTTTCCAGTAACGAGGAAAGAAATATTCTTTAAAAAATGGACGATTCCAACTTTACGAGGATCAATAAAATTTTAATGTGCAGCTTGCTTTTATTAGTTTAAAGATGTCGATTCTCATTGGAAGTTCGCGAATTTTATCTCGGTGCGTGCTTATAACAATTTTAAATAAATTTCCATAATTTTTGAAATAAATCCCAAAGGAATACCGAAATTTCCCGCAAGGATATGATTAATTAAAAAAAAAGAATATCAAAACTGCCCGGCAAAGTCTCTAGAAACCCTTATTAAATCGCAAATAAAAGCCAGACGAAGCATATCCTTCAAGCCAGAAGCGATGCTCCCGATAAAATCCTCTCTCTCTCTCTCTCCGGCGGATGCGCGCGAAATAATCGTCGGGAGGCGCCGTCAATTTAGCCGGGCCGGGAATTCGGAAAATCTGACGATCCGCGTCTCGGCGTATCTCTTCATCCGCGCGCGCGTCGGCCTCGGGATTGCGATAATCGCTATCGCGGCGCTTTATCGCCTCTGAAATGAGAAATCGCCTTCGCGGAGGATGCGAGAGCCAGCTGGCGCCGCGAAATATGCAGCGTAAGACGAGCCCCGCCGCCGCCGCCGCCGCCCCGAGGCCATGAAAGTGTTATTAAGAACGTTATTATTTGAGAGCGCGAGAGCGAGGCTGCTTTTATTAAAAAAGGCGTTAGACGGGCGATTTTCCTGATTATCGCCGGATCGCTTTTAATGGATTGCTCGGATGAGAGCGCGAGTGTCGTTTTGTCGAGGCTCGGGATTCCGGTTTCACTTTTTACAGCCGAGGAGACTTCTCTGTGTTGCACTCAATTGGGATGAGAATTGAGTTAAGTTCTGGATTTTTGCAAGCTCGGGATAATTAAGGCGAGGAAGTTTAAACTACTACTGGCCTCTATATAGACGGTAATTGAAACGTTAGGTAAAAAAATAGTTTTTTTTTTTTGACAGCAGCGACCAGTATAGCTCCCCCTTAATATTTTGAAATCTTAAATTATGAAAACTTGATATTATAATTATAATATAAAAAGAAAAAAATTAAAACAGAATTGCTCAGCAGCGAGAACGAATAAACGAATCTAAATAAAAAGCCTCAACTCTCTCTCTCTCTCCCAAAGCAACATCAGTCACTGCCCGCGCCTGAAAAAAAGTCCCCCCCCCCCCCTGCAAGCTTATAATTAGAGATCGAGCAAAAGCCGAGATAATCGGAAATAAGCTCGGGCGCGCGGGCCGTCCCTCCGCTCGCGCGACATCCTCTTTATTATCAAGGACCCTCGCTGCGGGCGAGGAGGCAGGCATATCGGGGCAGACGGCGGCCGCGCCGTGGCGCCGCTCGTGGCCGCGGGCTTCTCTCTCTCTCTCTCTCTCTTCCCCCCGTCGCGATTTCCCGAGAGCGCGGCGGCGGCCCCCCTATCGCGGATGCTGATCGGCACCGTTTTGCGCACTTGACCGCGGCTTTATTGTTGCGCCACGGAGAGGAGAGCCGGAGAGGAGGAGGAAGACGGGCTATTTTTGGACCGCGGCCGGGATAACGGAGAGCGCCTGCGAGAGGGCTACAATTGCGGCTTTCTTGCGGCGAGGAGGAGGAGGAGGAGGAGGCTGAGCCGAGTCGCTGATCGATTCGGACATTTTTTTTTAAGGCTCGCGGAGGTGGATAAGATTTAAGTAGCTTGCTGGTTTTTTTAAATTTGTAAATAGGTTAAAGGTGTATAGTAATTTTAAGGTTGTTTCCCTGGTAGAGATTGAAAACATTAAATATCTATTTATAAGGTATTTTCAAAAATTTTACGTATAAAATAGGTATTT